>OY288108.1:54832464-56032464 GCA_958431115.1 Syrphus vitripennis | reverse complement strand
AGCCTAGTGTGACGCTGCCGAAGGTCTGGAATATTTTAATTCATCAGACAAAATTGGTATCCAAGTCGAATCCATCCTGACATGGAGTTTAACAGCTAGTAGCATAGATAAGAGCTTCTCCCTAATATTCTTTCGTCCGAATGATGTATTGTGTCAAGACAATATGTCGTTCAGTAGTTCCGTGTTATAACTTCAAGACCTTGAGTTATCTTGGTTACTGTTTGACTCGTGTTCAGGTGTAAGTTCGATCATAACGTTTCCCTATAAATTTGAAGTTGGTTGCTAATTTAAACTTATTATTAGGTAACATCTTTAATTCCTCATCAGACTCGCGAAATCTTATGTTGGTGTCGATTTGCCGCCTCCTTATACCAAATTTATTGGTTTGTAATGAGCCCTTCTCTGAGGTAAAGTTCGATAGTATAGTTAGCCATCTTAATTGAGTTGTCTTTGTGGTTACGCAAGTTGAGTTTCTTATCACAGATATACCAAAGATCGCCAAATGAGTCAACTGCGATTATCTGTTTATTGTTACTGGAATACATCCTGGGTGTAAGTCAGGTACGTTGACGGTAGTAGGTTACATTTTGACACTCTATGCTTGGAAGCTTTTAAATTTGAAAAGGATCACAGAATGGGAAATTTTGTAAAAAGCCTCTTTAAGACGGTGTAGAAAGAGATGTTGTAAGCAGGATTTCTCCTTCCAAAAATTAAACTCTCTTCTGCGATGCCTTAAAGCAAGTCTGGTCTCGTTTCTCAGTCCTGTCCTTAAGTTGAATTTTTTAAGGAATATTGGGGCATATTCATAGTCAAACTTTAGAACCGAGTCCGCCTCGAGATTAAAGTTAACACACAGGTTAGAAACATCTGCTATTCATAAAGAATTTGGCAGCTCTTTTTAGTAAAAAACGGAATTCTACTACAATTTTAGTACTTTTGCCTCTCAATCCATTGGAATCCAATCCATTTTTTTGACAGATAGAAAAAAACAACTTAGTCAAAGAGTCAGCCGCTTTTAAGGTTTGAGTTCCAGTTTATCTTTTGGACCTGGGTCAAAATTGTCTATGAATAACATAAGCTCCAGGTAAGCTTAGAAGAGAAAAAGTAAAAACTTGTCAGACGACTATGAATATGCCCCATTGTCTTTAATATAAGATATTGTTTGATTATGACTGCGTGGATAAAAAAGCTATAACATAAAACTGTTGATTCTGCCGTTGTTTCTAATATTTTGTATATTTTTTCGATTTTTTTTTTTTTAGTAAATTGCCTCTCCCACCTAAACGACCGTATCCTCCTCTATATAATTTTAAAACCTACACACCCTAGCTTTTTTTGTCACATCTTATCCCAGCAAACATTTATGTACATTAAGGAATTATTCAAATAAATTATAAAAGTGAAGAATTTTTCATAAATCATTCACGAAACTGAAGGTTTCAGGAATATCGTTCTTTAATTTTTGGTTGAATTTAAAAAAAAACTGCATTGACATATGCAAATATACACGGGATACGATCAAAACAAAAATCTTTAAACTGAATTAAAAGCTGATTTGCTTCAGGTTGTTGTTGTTGGTATATAGTTATAGGCACTTACCTAGAACGGCACATAAAATGTGTCACTCTTTTCTGAAGAAAAACTTCGAGTATAAGTATATATGTAGGTAGATACAGTTTTAACATTATGTTGTAGGTATACCATTATACATATTTATTATATACTCATGTATTATAACTACTTTTGCAACAGCCCTTATGCACCTTAAATGGATCAAGTACCTCAATATTTGCTGCTTCAGTTGACTTATATTTAGCTATACTTAACACTATTTTTAGCACCTGTCTTAACCACTTCAAAAATATAGATGAAATAAGTATTACCTACGAGTATTTATTATAACATTCTATCAAAGCTCAAAGTTGTTCATGTTTAAGTACAAAAAATAGACTGAAGTGTACTTCAATAAAGTCACTCATCTGCGTGCAATCTGATGCATATGTTCTTTCTTATAATAGATACCCCCCCCCCCTCCTGATGGTATTCAAAAACTATTTACGCGACAAACGGAATATATTTCCACGTAAATGGATCTTGATGCACAGAAGTAGTATTTGGTACTCAGTCGAATATGTATTTAACTTCACTTATAAAAAAAATGACAGGATTCTGGCACTTTTCCATGTCGTACATATTCCTGCACTTCCAGGTAACATGGCATGCAGCATCTGCTGCAGGCATTTTCAATTTGTTAATCGAAAAGTTTGCACTTTTCAACCCACCTACCATTGCATTTAGTTCGCTGAGCTCTGTCCTGTTTTTGGTCCTTCACTTTGCTCAAATTTTGTTGTTTTTCGTCATCGTTGTCGGTATCGTTATGTCTTGACGTTTAGACTCTTAACATAGAAATAATGTTTTTAAACTTGCTGCACAGATTCTCAAAAATGTTCAAATGCATTTGTGAATTCTACAACAATTGTTGGCATTTGGTTAAGTCAATGAGCCGAGAGAGGAAAACTTGAAACAAAAAAAGGTTTTTTTTTGCAACCATGAAATGGTTATGTTAAGTTAGGTTTGTTTGTTTTTTTAATTGGAGGACCAATAGACAAAAACAAACAAAGACAATTTATCAAGGGCGGATCCAGCGGGGGGCACCACCTTAAAATTTAGGTACCTATTCGTTTACATTCTAGTACAAGTTGTCTGAAACAATAAAATTAGTTATGACGGCTGGGCAGGTAGACTCAGTGGGTGTTTTTCTTTATAAGTTCAGAGCAGAGCCTGAACTGTCAAAAAAAAATCTTGCTTCTGTTTTAGCTCAGAGCGATCAGAGCTTCAATTTTGTGTTTCTTTTTTTCGCTCTGAACATGTTTAAAGCATGCTCAGAGCGGAGTTCAAAAGCTGAATACGAAAATTGACAATTGAGAATGACAAATGAAAAAGGTGACAGCTGGTAAAGTGTGCTTCGTAAATAAATCAGAACACTCAGAACAGAACACGTTTAGTTCAAAGATCGTTCAGACTAAACTCGGAATGTTTTCGCACTCTGTTCAGAGCTCTGTTCTGAACTAATGAAGAAAAACGCTCAATGAAAAGACTGAACTGAATAATGCTGCCACTGGAAAGGTTTTTTGAGCATATGAAAAGTTTATATGGAACTTTTTCTTGTGAAAAATGGGGACTCCAAGAGTGTTTTATGGGATAGTAGAATCATTTGTCAGTAATTCTTTAAAAACGATGCTGGCCAGAACGTTACAATCAACAGTGACAGCTACAGAGCCGTGATTATTGACTTTTTGGTTCCTCAATTGAACAACCATGATCTGCAGGAGCTGTGCTTTCAACAAGACGGCGCCGGCGGCGTATCATGTCACACAGCTCGTGCCACAACTGATTTATTGAAGGAAACGTTTGATAACCGCATTGGCCTTCAAGATCGTTCCATTTAACGCCACTAGACTAGCGAAGTCACTATTCTACGCCAATAAGTCCGAAATGATCGACTACTTGCAGGGCCTCTCTTATTGCCGATACTCAGCCACAAATGTTGAAAAAAGTGATTGAAAATTGAACTTCCAGATTAAATTACAACCGAGAAGATTATCTTTCGAATAAAGTCACTTTCAGGTCAATTTCAAAAATTCATCTTTGTTTTATTTCATTTCAAAATTCTACCTCTAAAAAAAACATACACAATGCATTTAAGGCCGCGGATAAATTTATTTCGTTATTTTCATTTTTTTAATGGTACCTTGTAATTTCAATTGGTAATTTTTTTTTTTTATTGAAAATTGTCTTTCACCTGAACATCTACAATTTACGTCTGCTCGCAACTCAAACCCTTAGGATATTATAAATATACCTACAAAATATACTCGTATCATTGAACCTGCACAGCCTGAGATTTTTTTTTCAAAACACATGCACACAAATCACAAGGCTTGAATTTCAATATCGGAATTGGAAGTGTGCTCGATTACTCATCAGTGCAGCGAATGGAATGGGTTGATGTGTATCAGTTTGAATTCAAAAGCTCATATCCCACATAACGTTTCTTTCAGCGTATTTGGTATTTCCTTCTGAACAGGCCAACGGCAAAGGGTAAAAAAAAAATTTTTTTTTAAAACATGAAACACAAAAGAACACTTTTTGACGTGGATCTACTGCTTCTGATATGGAACCCTTTAAATCAAACCAATAGTGGCAGTGCAGAGTATATACCTACTCGTAGATATTTTTGTCTTCCTTTTTTTTTACCGGAAATATGACAGGCTCTCAGTCCCAGTTCCCCATATTTTCCAGCTTTCCGGACAAGTCAGGGACCACCCGTAACAACTTATGCATGTTTGTATCATAGAACCTATTTCGTTTATCTGGAATTTGAACATTTTTATCTAAGCCAAATGTATGTACATGTATAAATGGAATAAATCCAATCGCTTCCGTCATCCTTGGGAAAGGCAACCAAGTTCGAGGAAATTCAGGGAATTTAATATTAGCATATGAACATTTTTTCGTTTGCTAATTTTTTTCATTTTTTTTAAAGATATTCAAGTGCAGAGAATTTGTGTCACCATGCATTTATATGCATACGACATTGGACATTTTTATAAGCCAAACCATAAGCGTCATTCCATTTTGTATTAGCTATTTTATTGCATTGTTTTCTTTGTTATCTAGATATAATATCAAGAAGATTCATACGAATTTAAGGTGATGTCACACAGCCAACTTTAGTTTAAAGTGTGTTCTTCAAGTCCTTCAATTTCAGAAATTTTACCTTTGATTTTACTTGTACCTTCTGGTTAAACCTGTCCTGTAGTTGGCATTTGTGCTGAAGGTTTTTTCTCTTTTTACTATACTGAAATAAATCAGCCGAGTCAAGTAGAATAAAAAAAAAAAATTTTGGTGCAAAAACTAGTGAAGAACCGAAGCCTGAGTTACTTACAACTCTCAACAATTCCAGCGTTCGTGTTATGGAAGTAATAGAAGGTACCTACAACTTTATGTTGAATCCGAACGGAGAGAAATATGTCTTTTTTCTGCGATTCGAGGTGATTAACTTTTAGTATTGGAATTGGGGTGAGGAAACCGGAAAGTCCCAAGAAAGTCCCAATATTATATATCATAAAAATTCGATTTCTTGAAGAAGTTCCATAATTGTTGGGATTTGAAAAATATTTTTTTAAAAAAGAGTTATGTAGGTATGTATATGCAAGTTTTTGGTATTTAATAAAATACACTTAAATACAAAATTTCAAAAATATACTAGCCCCTTTTCAAAACATTGAGTTTTCAAGAAAAATTTGATTTTTTTTCGAAACAGCCAAATATTTTTTTAATTTTGATATGCGTATATTCACAAATTTCGATTTCTAGAATTTTCCCGTGCTCTCTGAGTAAGCTCGGTAGACTCCGGTGGGCAGGGCACCTAACTCGCATGAGTGAAGAGGAACCTGCTCGGAAAGTCCTTTGTGGTACATTCTATGGTAGAAGGCAGCGTGGTAGACCATGCTTGCGCTGGAGAGATGGCGTAGACCAGGACGCCCGAAGCCTTGGGGTGCGCAACTGGATGGCGTCGGCTCAATACCGGGATAGGTGGAAAGACTTGTTGAAGGAGGCCAGGACCGAACCCCGGTTGTCGAGCCGATGATGATGATGATCGACCATTTCAGTTTAAAAGCTGAACAGAAAATTGACAGCTGTAAATTACAAATGTTAAAGGTGAGAGGAGCGTGTTTTAAAAATTGATTAGAGCAATCAGAAAGAACACGCACAGCTTAGAAAATGTTCAGAGTAAGCTTGTTCATGCTCTGCTTAGAGCTCTAATATAGAAAAACACCCATTAACATTTATTCTCACGAGCCGAGCTCTGGATCGTTGGAGAATGTTTTGAAAATACAAAGTACAATGTCCAACTAAGAAGAAAAAACTATTAGAAATGGCTTTTCAGAACTATTCTAAACATGAATGGATTGGTATTTGGAAAAGCAATTCATTGCACGAAGTTTTGGCAAAAGATGCTGGTTTAGTTGTTGAACTAGTTCCTCGAAGTGAACAAATTCATCTCCCTGATTCGTTAATTTCACTGATCGCGCATTCAATATGAATGTCTGTATACTTAGCCAATTTTACAAGAGGCACGCCCATTAATTCATCCATATCCATATTAGAGAAAAGACAGACACCAAGCCAAATCCCCAAACACACAGATACCTCAGTGCCCATACGCATACCCAAACGTACATATATGGTGAGATACCATCAAGAACCAAGAAGTGAACTCTGTAGATCTGTTGTATTGGTCAATAGTTCGCCAACGAACTAGAAGAGTCTAGTTCATTGGCGAACTAGAGAACTATTGAAGTCTGAAAACTTGTAAACTAGTAAACAAAACAACTATTGAAGTCGAAGGAAGTAGAGAAAGGCTCCAGATAAAATAAAATTATAAAGTGAAAATATTTGTCATTGGTTATAGCTGAGGCATAATTATAGAAGAACAGTAGAGATAATAATTTTTTTAAACACCCTATTGAAACTATTTCTTCTTTTATAATTCCACCCCAGTTTCTAACACTTGTATATTAGATCTGCATACTATCGTAACTCTGTCCTTCAAATCTTTATCTTTTCGAACACTTACCTACTAAATTTGTGGTTTCGAATCTTAATCCTTCGTAATTTAGAATTTTATAACTTTGTTTTTCGTAACTCTGTTACTATTTTTTCGTGACGCATCGTTGAAAAAATGCAAAAAATGTTCTAAAAAAAACATATTGCCATTTTGCGATATCTACATAGTTAAAGAAAGAAAGAACTAATACTGAGCATTTGGTTCTGTCTACCAGAAGGTGGATGCGCATGAGAGCAATAGAGAAGAACAACCACACTAGACCATTATATAATTTAAACGTGGTACGGCGAAGTATTCACGAACCTCACAATTCATAATAAATTTCAAACCGCTTTGCTTACAAAATTTGCACACTACTGTATGTTTTCGGTATTCGTGCGTGTGTGGCTCTCCTTATTCTTCTAAAACCTACCTTGCATTTAATGCGAAAACTTTTTCACTTGATCATTCGATTTTGAATTATGTATGAAAGGAGGCATCCTGACGTTGTTGGTTTTCTTAATATTTAAGGTGTTGTTGGTTTTGTGTGTAGTCCATTGGCACCTGTCACAGGACTTGTATCTTTCATTCCCTCAGTTCTCAGTATAGTAGAGTAGTCGCAGTGGCAGCATGGCCTTCCATAAAATAAGTTATGGGAGCACTTTAAGTAGGTTGAATTATCTTGGACGCTCACAATAAAATTGCAAATTCTGGTTTAGGTGGGGTGATAGGGGGGGGGGGGGGGGATTTGAGAAAGGTAGAGCTTTCGTATGTGGAAAATGATGAGTGGGAATTTAATGGACTGCTGTATTGAATTAAATTTAGAAGCGAATAACACCCTTTTGTCAAACAATGTTTTAATGGCAGACATTGTGTTTTATGGGCTTCTCATGAACAGACTTATAGGTAAGGTTAAGGGAATGAACAAAATGAGTTTATAGTAAGTATATAAGTCAACTTTAATGGAATATCATATATATTCTACTTACAAAAGGTTTTCATTTCGAATTTTATAAAGGTAGGGATTACTCTTGGATGAGTATACCTTTTTTTGACGTGACAACATGTACATTTCAGATTTATCACATAATTCGTTGTGGGTCTGAAGATATCTGTTGGCTACGTAAATTAGATGCTCTACCTGCATAACCAGGTACTTGAATTTTTGATATAACTTTGAAGAAGACAAACGAAGGTGCTTGAAGTTATAAATACAATTTATTTATTTCACTGAATTTTAACCTTAGTAGACAATTTATTAATTTTGTGGAGGACATTAGTGTTTTTGTCTTAAATTTCTGAAAAAAAATTATGATTAGAATCACATAAAAAAAAAACATTTTTCGGTGTCTTCATTTCTATGAATGTTTCAAGTTCTTTGCTACTTCCATATTTCTAAAAATCTTTCTTTTTGCAGCTAAACATTTTTTTTCATATTGTTATTTTTCTAAATGTTTTACGCTTTGGTGTTGCCGCTGATTGCATCTTTCAACTCCAGTTTGCCAGCAAAACAAAAATTAAATTAAAAAATTGGTCAGCTTATAAATATTTTATGACAATTCTGAGATTTATGAGAATGAATTTTTTCACAGCAATTTGACAGAAAAAAGTGGGAGAAATTTTAGAATTTTCAAAATTATGAGCTGGCCAAATTACTTTTTTAAAATAAATATGTACATACGTTAAAATGAAGACATGTTATCGGTCCAAGAAACAAAATGGCGAGCCACTGGAAAGTGGACTCATTTTTTAAGCCAGACCCAAACCTGACCGCGGTGGGCAGGTGCACGGGCCAAGCCAAAAAACGTGTAAAAAGTGATAAGTGATTTATTCATTGTCATCCAATTTGATTTCACTCCAAAGATTTATACGAGACTTTAGATGTTTAGACTACGAAGAAGATCAGAAATTGAATATGTTTGCGGAGGAAATAAGTAGGGTGACGTGTTCATAAATGCACCAGTGGTGCAAAATGCACCAGTGGTGCAAAATGCACCACAGCTATATTCACCAAACGTGTTTAGTGTATACCTCTTTCAAATGTATCCGTTACTCTCAGTAACTGCGGAAGAATTTAGTCTGGTTGTGTTTCTCTTTGGTGGTGCACGTGCGCGGAGTGTTTTATAAATTTGTTGTGAAAAAGAAAAAAAACACGGTTAGTTTATTTTTTTAATATTTAAGTGAAAACAAAATATTTCTTTATTTAAAATCAATAGAATTGTTACTTGGACTTTTCATTACATTTTAAAATACAAAGTTGATAGTTTTGCTTTTTGTTGTGAACTGTATTAATTTGTTTCAAAAATTTCACAGTGGTGCATAATGCACCACATAAACAAATAAGCATAAGCTAAATGCAATGTGGTGCATTGTGCACCTAGACGTTATTTGTGAACTAAAGCTTTTATATTTTTGTTAAAGATGCCACGGAAGTCAGTATTGCAGCGCAAGAAGGGAGTACTTACACACTAAAGATCAGATGAGTGCAGCACTATAAAGTATCGAGGGTGGAATGTCAATCCTGGTGCATTTAGTACATACCATGGTGCACCATTTGACATTTTTCGAAAAAGCATTTCTTACACAAAGTATTTAGATCATATCGAAAATTAAATAATGTATCTACATATTTTTGTAACTTAAAGATATATAAAAATATGAAGCAAAAAGAATTAATTTTGAAAAAGTTATGATGATTTATATGACCCTACTTGGTAGCGTCTTGGGTTTTTTGAAGGAAAGATGTTAAACATTGAATATAAACAAACCAAAAAAGATGTATTATAGCTTAACTTTCACAACCACCTTGATTTGAATATACATCTTGGGAAATCTAACGAGACTATGGAGGGTGACAAGGAATTGAAAAATATTATGTTCACCAAACAACACCGGCACGTTATCACTATCAGATGTAGTGGAAATGAAACTCGACTACGATCTTGTAGCCAGTTTTACAGAAGACTGCAGTGATTTTGGGGAAAAGCGATCTTCTAGCAACATTTTGTGCTACTAGAATTATAAATGCCTATAGGATGATTATTCCAAGCTTAAAGTGATTATTTCAAGATCCCAAAGAGGAACAGGCAATCTAATGATTTTTTTTCAGAATCTCATGATAAAAATCATGATAAACACAACATCGCAGTTGAAGAAGTCAGTGCTGCCATGGAGAACTTCAAAAAAGGGAAGAGCAATTCAGCCAGACTAAATACGTGCTGAGAAGAAGAGATGAAAGAATATTTGCATTGACCAGATTGTAGAAATCGCTCGGTGGATTTTAATCCCACAATAAAGTTTGATAATTATTCACAATGATACTCCATAATGTAATGGTTGGCTTTAAGAATCTCAAAAGACACCAACATATTCACTTTTTCCTAAAAACGGATCCTTTATAAATAGAGCACAAAAAATTCTTGCTGAAAGTTCTGGGCCCTAATCACGTAACTTTGCTGACGACTATCGTCTACGCGATAGCTGTAAACGATATCATCAATAGTTTGGTTCATGCATCAATACTGCTCTCGTGTCGTCTATCGTTCTCGTTGTTTTAAGTTTGAGAGCCACTGAACACAACATTGTTTTATCAGTCAATATAATTCATTGAGTATCTTTTCAAAAAATTTTGTGTTTGTTGCTGTTAGCTGTTGCGGTTTGGTGGAAAATATAAATAAAATATACATATATATATGTACACATTCCACGACAAAAAAAATTAATATTATGTAGTTATATAAATTGTATTTTATAAATTTATAAGAATAGTGTGTATCTTAGGCCCACCCCCTGGTATTCCATATTTTCTATGAAACCATTGTTTAATTTCAGCTCTTTCATTTTGGCTATCGATATCCCATTTAATCCATAACGGACATATTTTTGCTTCCAGCTAACTAGTGGTCACCTGGAGGATTGTCGAGAGTGTGCTTTAAGCAACAGCACCCCAAAATCATTCCCAGACAGCCACTGGTATCCACCTCCTCCTAGGATCTCCAATGTAGCAGCAAGTCTCAATATTGGGGGGATGTAGGTGGATCGACAGCCATCTGACAAATTAATGGTTTGCAAAAGTACTACAAAAGTTTCCTTCCAAAGACGAAAGCGTTGAATAAAGCTGTAACACATTAAAATCTCTTAACAATAAAAAAAAATAATTTGTAGGGGATCAGAGGCATCTCTAAGTTCCTTTCTTCTTCTTATTAAGCGATATTTTTCCATTTCGTTAGCGTTCTGCACCATTAAAATATTGCGGCGAAACATTTTTTCTACGATTTAATTTTTGTTGACACTAAAAACAAACTAAACAACAAAGACGATAGCTAAATGGGTATCGCGCAGTGGCTATCGACGAAACGATAGTGATAGTGCTTTCGTGAAGTAAAAACCAAATCGTCTATTCGATATCGTTTGGACGATAGAGGTTTTTTGTGCTAACGTGAAGAATAGCTATCGATGTCGATATCGAAAACGATATCGCCACCCTTACGTGATGAGGGCCCTGTATTTTCGTCCAACAACAACGGACTCCTGACCCTGGTTTTTATGTTTTCTTCATACCTTACGAAACTTCTTACCCCATACTTCTCTGCCTACATACCTACTTACGTGAGTCCGGACTCAGTCTTCCCAATCTAAACAGAATTTCGAAATGAAAAAATTCTAATTTTTACCAATGATACTGAAAAATTCTAAGTCATTCATCTTTATAAAAATTGAGGTACCTAACCTACATATATTTATCAACTTACCAAGAAACTCAATGCAGCTTAAACATGTCAGGGTACTGATGATGGTTATATCACATCCAAGCACATTTATCTTTTTTCCATACGCACATAATATATATATATTTATTTGTAATAACGAAGACACCAAACGGTTTTATTCTCGAAGCGTGAACTTAAAATCTCGCTGACATTTTTTTCGGCCAAAATAAAACTTGTATTGAACAAATACATACCTATAAGGAGAAAAGAACGTATTAACATAAAATCAATATCTTAAGTCATATAAAACAAAACTTTCCTTATGCCAAAAAGAAAAACAAAAAAAAAATACTATCTAACAGTACAATGTGGTTATGAGAATGAAATCAAAATGGTTTTGTCGCTTTTCAAGGAAACATTCACATAAAAATTGAAAGTGGGAAGTTGGGGGAAAAAAAAAAACTTCAGAACAAGAAATCGTTCCCTTATATTGTTCGCTTTTTAGTAGGGCGGCTTTTATGATTTTCTCCAAGATTTTACGATACAGTTGTTGTAGTATGAGAACTCTTTTCTTTGCATTTAAGGATGGAATGGTACATGGCGGTATCCATATCCATCCCGTCCTGCACTGACTACACCGTAAAAAGCAGAAAGCGCAAAGGATAAATAATCCTTTCGATGAGTCTAATAAAAAAGCGATCATCTTCATTGTGGTTAAAGGGAACGAACAAAATTTATTCCAACCACTATCTGGGTAGGGCTAGGGATATACTCGTATACTTACTGGATGTGCTTTGCGAGTTTAATCCGCCTCTAAAGTATACCTACATAATACGTTATGCTCTTAAGTTTTATGAGAAACATCATTTGACGAGGGGTGGATTCTTCATGACATTTTCCACAAGTAATTTGCAGAAAACAAAAGAAAACGCGTTGTCGGATCGTTTAATTTTTTTTTTGTTGTTGTCTAAACTAAAGATTGAACTTGCTCTGGCTCTACCCAACAAAAGGTTCTTTACTGTTTGGCCCAATAACAAAAGAAAACTTTATGTAAAGAAATTACGATAGGTAAGGTACCAACACTAAGAGTTATGAAAATCATTAACAAAAGTATTTTTTTTTTTCGTCATAGAGTATTTTTTCTTTGATGAATAGGTTGGGATAGTATGAAAATGCTATTGAATTTTCCTAGGAAGCTTTTTGTTTTCTCTTAAAACTAATAATATTTTTGTTTTCTGTATTTTTTGGACACTTTCCCGCCCAAGTATAAAGTTTTTGTCTTCTTAAAGGCTGTCTATGTCAGAATATGAATTATAAACCTTACACTCCAATTTTAAATGGTCTTTAAAAAGCATGATATCGACTCAGACTTCAGAATAAACTACCAGAATTACGGATTGCAAGTTACGAGGTATTGATTACGGATGTGGAAATATAGACCATTGAAAACGGACTGCTGATATATGGAGACTAAAAATTCTCTCAACAAATCCATCAATGTCGAGCGATCTGAAATATATGAATGGTTCATGTGAGGATTCGCTTTAACTGCGTCTAGATAATTATTTTCCAGGTAGCTCCCAAATTGTTAACATCCAATTATGGCAAGCTGTTTAAAGGATGCGGATGGCTCTTGGACTTGGACCCACATACCCTTAAGTACTAGATTCTAATTTTTCAGGCAGCTTTTCGAACTAACAATATTTGAACTTATCCACAAGGATTGATTACTAGGGAGAAAAGTAATAACTGACCCTTGATAACTTTGAACCCAATAAGTTTGCACATACACATTCGATCTAGCATCGATACAAAATAAGTATCGTTTGCATAACATAAGAAATCTGTGGAAACGATTCCACACACGTTGGTACGGAAAATGATTGATTTCATCCGCAAACACAATTTCGCTGTCAATTCTGAAGGTAGATAGGTCACTTGGAGAACTGATCAATCAAATTTTCATCAGCAACAACTAACCTCAAAACTGAGCGCCTTCTCTCAAGATGATCTGTCAGCTCAGCTGTTCCTCTTCACATGGAACTTAAAGAAGTTAATGAAATGCTCTTAATTATGTAACATTAATAATGGCTATACATTTCGGCAATTTGACTGATTATAACATATTTAACAGAGATCACCATACATTTGAAGAAGTGGTAATCTTCGTTCGACTCCATCTGTTGCACTGGACATTCCCTGGGCATATTCACCAAACAAACGGCCACGAGCATTGTATTCGGTCCTAAGGTCTTCTGACATTAGATGAAAAATGGAATTGTCCACACCGTTATTCTCAATTCATCGGGATCATTTCCAAGTAACATTTACTAAACCATCACCATCCTAACCAAATCCAAAAAAAAACTTGACATTTTTGAAAGATGAGGCAGTTAATTTTTACCCTGACGTACCAAAAAATGATGTCGTGGTTGGTTGAGGTTTGAAAACTGAGAAACTTAATGAAGGTCTATCGCTTTGTTTTAACAACAATTGAAGTGTGAAGAGGTCTTTATCTTGGCTGAAGGAAAACGTGATATCAACAAAGGATATTTGCTTTTTCTGCAGCCAAAATACTATTAAATCTTTGTATACTCCTATCACAAACTCTAAAACAGTAGTATCGTCCAGAGGATATTCCAAGTAGCTGTAAAACTTATGAACTAGCTAAAAGTAGAACACGAAGCATTGCTGCAAAACGTATGCTAAAGAGAGATATGCTAAAGAGAGTACAACCTTAGGTGGAATGGCATCACCAACTGAGCGCCTACGAAACTAATTTGGCCAAACCTAAATTTGAAGGGAATCAAGACTTAGTTATCTTTAAGCAGAATAAACATTAGCCCCGCTCTTTCGCAAAGACGTGTTCTCTACTTGCCGGAATAAAAATTGGTAATTCAACAAATTCAAGTTTATTCTAGTATCGCACGCTTCGTAAGAACCTGATAATGGTTTTTCAAGTAGTTATGAAAAAGTAAGTCAGCTTTTTGCTGATTGTCACGTTAACCTAACATAACTACTGAGCTTGTGGGTTGCCGACTAACTCCTATAAAAACTAGGGACTTTTAAATACAGAATACAGATAATTGACTTCGGTTATTACATTTTACTGAATACTTACAACTAGCACATTTGCCTTTGTCTTAACGTCCTTTCTGAACGAATCCTGTTTCCAGTGTTTCTTTTTTTTTGTTTCTTTGGTGCACATGAAATTTATTTGTCTTCTTTTTAACATCTCTTCTAATGCCGGACATAGTTCCAACATTCTAAATGGCCTTTCTTAAATTTTGATCAGTTTGTTCCATTACTTTGATAGTCGCCGGAATCGGTATAGCTCTGATCCAAAAATTTTCGATCGGTACTGCCTGGCAGGGTTGTGCCTCTTGTATTGGCAAATACTTCCATAATGCTCTGAATTTTTCGAAAAAAATTAAAAAATGTTTTCGTTGCTTGATCTTCTTCTTTTACAACGTCGCACAGTGGCCCGTTTTGGCTTTTTGTCTTGCAAAAATCATTGCTCCTAAATGAAAAAAAGATATTTTTTATTTTGTAGGGAATTTCTAAGACAGTAAAACCTGAAAATTTCAAAAAGAAAAATTCACAGGGTGTTTCAGGTTAAAGTTAGAAGTTCATATTAACGTAATATAAAAATTGTTAAAAAAGAATAATCAATGGTGAAAAGTATGGTTATTGAGTATTTGACGCATCGGTAGCTTTAAGATATTGTTGTGTGCCGCTGGGTGCGCTCTAGTGTTATTGCCTAAGTGTGTTTTATCAGTTAGTCACCTCCAATTTTAAAACGTCCCATCGCGGATTAATTATATTTTTTTATGATTTAAAATTTTTGAAATAAAGTAGGTAATTCCCTTTAAAAAAACGCATGCGCACCTCTCTACCTGTATATCGTTTCGTTCCCAGAGACCAGACCGGAACACGACCGAAACTTCTCTTGTCTTTTCAGTCCAATAAAACAACGGGTGTGAAGCTAATGTCATAAATCAACGAAAAATAACGCTCTTCCTATCGTTTGTTTTCGTACGACCAAGTATTCTGGCGTTCTAACTTTAATCTAAACTTATGCCGATGATGTTACATTTGAACCGTTTCTATTTAACTCAGCACTTCTTCAAAATGTCTCTGGCAAGTTTCTCGAGGTATATATTTATCCACTGATTGCTTGATTTCTATCCACCAAATCGGTAGGTGATAGATATTCTAGTACCTAATTGAATATGAGTAGTAATATTTTTTCAGGATTGTCATGAAAAATAATATGAACACTCTATCCGTATTCATAATATAGGGTTAAAACATAAAAGAAATTCTCCAAACAATGTATTTCAAATATGAGTCTTTTCCTTTCGAATGACACACATGGGTGTGCTCAAATTATAGCAACAACAAACTATTTTCTTATCCGTTTCATCTTGGAATGTTTTCTTTTTCCTAAATACATTATGACCGAAACGTTTTATCATAGACTCATAACAGCTTGTTTCCGTAGTCTGTATGGAAACGAAAAACAATTCTCTCAAGTTCATCGTTTCCCATGTTTGGCTATAAATATATATTTATCAGCAAATTGAACTGTTCCAATCAACTTTATGTTTAAACTTGCCTTCTAATCGTCCTCCTGATATTACAAATGTATGATAAACGAACTATCTGCCAATGCAATAAAAAGAGCTACCTGGTGTTTTGATAGTCCTATAAGAAGTGTGTTTCTTACGAAAAACAACAGTAGACATAATAATATGATACTTGACATTGGATACTAGCTTTATAAATAAATTGGATGTTTCGAGGTCTGTTCAAGAATTCAAGTCACGAACATAATAATTTTCCATAATCGAAAAATTACACATTCCATGTTGAAGCCATTATTACCTAATTGGGTCGGTAGCCGATAACTTTTTTTTTTTTTCCTTTTTTGTTCCTTTTTTGTAATGTCTCTAAATTACTTACTGAAATTAAATTTCAGTAAAAACAAACATTTGTCAGTTTGTTGTGAGCACAAAAGAAGAGAATGTAAATGCGAATAATTTTCGATTGTTTATTATTTCCTGATGGCTTACATTTTGTTTGTATGAGGCAAAAGATAATAAGACTTGGGTTGAATAAACAAAAGATGAACTTGGTATGCATGTAGATTGGGTCATTATCATTATCCGATCTAATTGGCTGATTTGGGTTGGAGTTCGAAAAACCCTTTTTTGAGAATTTTCTTTTGGCAAAATAACATCTTACATCGCCATCATAAATTTAATTTAACCCAATTTCAAAATGTCTAAATCAATTTAAAGCTCAAGACTGCCTAACCGCAAAATTATGTATATTTCATTATTATAAATAGTTGGTATTTACTGTGCAAAAAATGTTCGTGACAAATTTTGTCTTAAAACTAAATTTTACGAAGTCGAAGCTGGTATAAGCTTATTTTGGTATACTTGCACGTCACTGGAATACTTAAAAGGAAAAAAATTGAAAATCGTTTAGTAAAACTGTTTTTTTGAAAATAGATTTGAAGTATCAAGCTTTTTTGAAAAACCTGACTCTTGCAAAAATTGAAGCAAAGTTGGATTTAAAAAGTCTCCATGGACACGAGCGCAGCTGACAATTTTAAAGGGGGGTTAAAGGTCCCCTGAATTGGTTTTCGGATGAAAATTTTTTTTGATTAATTTCGATTGAAAGTCGAGCTATTGTCTACAATAATTCATTATTCTTAGAATATATTACCATTGTAGAATGATGAACATATCACTTTTTCAGTTATAAGTTATAACTCAAATGTTTTGAATGTTATCGAAAATATTTGTGTAGAAGGAATTTACACTCTGTTGCTTTCTTTAGCAAAAAACGTTCAATAGTTTTTTTAAGGATATATGTATGTATATTATTTCAGAAATAGAGATGAATACAAAAAGCAGTGTACCTTCATCACTTAAGTTATAGATAATATTTATGTTACTTTGAATTCCCAAAAGATGGAAATTCTAGAATTTACTAAAAAGAATTAAATTTTTTTGGTAGCATTGGCAAAAGTAAGAAACATTTCGTTTTTATGATTTCACATTATTAGGGAAAATATACATAATTCAATGTTGCTAAAAAATTCTACTTCTTGCTTCATTTGTTGGCTTCAGGTCAGAAATAAAACAAGTTAATGTAATAAATATTTAAAAAGTTAAAAGTGAGTTAGATTCACAGGTGAGCTTCTTGGTGTTAAGTTCAACTTTTTGCTTTCCAGCAGTGATATGTTTTAAACTTTCAACTTTTTAAATATTTATTACATGGACGAAAGCAAAAAATTAATTTCTGTCCTGAAGCCCAAAAATCAACATTCAGTATGAAAGGTCACCTTATCATATATAAAATTTTTTACATATTTTCAGTTAATTCTAGAATTTAATTAGGAAAAGCAAACTTCGTAGTCAGCTCTATTAAGCGACCATTAATGCACGAGAAAAAGAACATGGTTGGTTTCCTGTAATTTTCAGTTTTTATATGCCCGCAGATCTTCAATGTGTAGGTATAGTATATGTATAATATGTATATTATATCTCCTGATGATAGGTGGAAAAATGTTCTAAGAAATCATTTGTTAAATACAAAGTGCAAGAAGAAAAAAGAAGAAAACATGCTTTACTGAAAAATTTAAATATAAAAATTAAATAACTTTCTGTAGAAAAGCGTCCTTAGGTTGTATGATAAACAAATCTTTACAGTAATTGAATACAATAAATTCAAAAATTGAAATTGAACACATTTCGTTGACTTCCTAAGAAAACTAGGTTTTGTATACTGGCTATTGTGAAAGTGGAATTCAGAACAGTTTTTTGTAAAGAAATAAATTTCACGTTGGAATATTTTGATTCCGAACTGAAATCATAACGGGGCAATGTATTTTATTTTTGTGGAAACAAAAATTACAAAAATTTCCGTTTAATATTATCTATGTTACATATATGAATTCCTAGAAAACAATGACAAATGCCGTTTTATTATCTACAGAAAGTTTGAGCATTGAATTTTTTCGTAGTTGGTAGAGCTGTTTTCGCACAGAGTGCGATGTTACTTTGAAAAAAAAGCTTCAACACAATATGGGCCATGAAAAAGTGGACTTACTAAACGATAAGTCTCTTTTTTCCTCGTTTTAAAATAATTACATGAGAGATTTTATTTTATCTTGCTAAATGTAATAACACAACATGTTGTACAGGAGTTATGGTTTCAACAAAACGGCGGCGCAACATGTTACACAGCTCGTGCCACAGTTGATTTATTCAAGGAAACTATTGGTAACCGTACCTATAGTTTAACATTTCGGCACGTGAATCGGTCTCCAAGATCGTGTGATTTAACACACCGCTATTGTTTTCTGTGGGGACATGTGCAGTTTCCAGTCTGCGCCGATACGGTCGAAACGATCGAACGATGATCGAACATTGGACCTCCAGATTTAATTACGTCTGAGCCAGCCGTGACGGTCGTATGCCAGAAATCATATTTAAATTATAATACCAAAAGATTATCTTTCGAATAACGTCAACTTCATGTCCATTTTAAAAATTCATTTTTGTTTTATTCCATTTCAAAGTTCTATACCCCTAAAAAAAACACCTACTTTTATTATCTTCAGAAATCTTTTGAAGTTATAACTTGTCCAAATAATTCTAAAATAATTATTGACTTGCTAAGTTTTTTTTTTTTGAGAATTCTTATAATTTCCTCCGTTTCAGGTCAAGTAGTTGAAAAAATAAAATGCACGATTGGATCGCACGACCTTTAGGAAAAACAAAACAAAAATATCAAACCAGAATTAGAATAAAAAATGAAAAAGCTTAAAATTTATTGTTTAATTGCCTAAAATAATATAAAAGATGTCATCTGATGTATCGCAAAAATACGAATTTTTGAAAAAAAAAACCAAAAATCTTTAGAGCGGTTTTTTTCAGAAATTATTGTACTATAATTATATGTATAAATATATTTTAATAAAAAAATTGGTAACTATATTAAAAAATCGTATTTTTGTATTTCCTTTCTAATTCAAATCTGTCTTATTGCCGGATTTATTCGGTGGTTATTTTTTTTGTATGCTTTTGGCATAAAAACTAAAATTAAAGCAATAAGTACAAAAATTCCAGTGTAAAAATGTTTTTTTTTAATGCATAATTTTTTTCAAAACTTACATATGTACATGACTTGGAAAGCGTTAAACAATTCTGCCAACATTCTTATGTATAGGTGTGGCTCTTCATGGACAATTTTTATTCTGCTTTGTTTTAAGAAACACTAAAAAGCCTTTTATAGGACACTACTGACTTATCCAATTTTTATATGACACCCTGTATCTACCGTTATTTTTCGGGTCCCCTCAAGTCGAGGTACAGACAGACTTACAATATGGGTTTTAAAGAGACAAATATTTCATAAGACTATTCTGAACGATGAAAACTTGAGAATACTTTTTGAATTGTTTAAAGAAGCATTAATTTAAAAAATAATATACCTAATTTATGATTTTTTTTTAAATAAATAAAAGTAAATATAACGTAAAACTTGGAAAATATTGAAATATGAAGAAAAATGTATAATTTAAATGCAAAAATATTACCACATATGTTATTGAAATATTAGAACGTTCTCCGTATAGGTAGCTATAACTTTGGGATAGTTGAGGACTTAGTCAATGACACCAGAGTTATTTCATTAGCATAAGCATAGATCTTGTCTAAAGCTGCTTCCTTGGACTAAGAAGACAATTGAATAACAATGTTCTCTATCGAATAATTTAATTCTTTCTTTATGAAACTGACCATCCGATCGTTTTATATCTTGAAGAGAGATGGGCCTTGTCAAAAGCCGATTTAGGGTAATTTTTAGTCACGTGATGTAGTAGATATATGACCACAAACTGTATCGACCATAGGTACAGCAACACTGATATAGTCAACAGGACCAGCGACTGGGATGTAATGCGAATACCCCAATTCTCCAACCCCGAAAGTCTTTCAATCCAATCCCAAAAGCCAAGATGCGAACACCTTGACTCAAGTGGCACAAAGAATCACATGATGGACCTCCACCAAGTAGACAAAGCTAATTTGCTGGTTGTGACCCGGACTTGTAACAAAAGAAGTCACCTTGGGCGACTTCAGTATCTTTTATTTCCTTAATAATACTATACACCTACCTACAATTTTTTTTTTTTATTAAAATTCATTTGTGAGAATCACAAAAGACAGAATTCATTGAATTTTTTAATGAACACCAAAATCAAACAACCTATATTTACCTACCTTTGTCACGATTTTATCAAGCAATAACAAATTTAAATTGCTTTTATGTCCAGGATAACAAGCATTATTATTATTTATGGTAAACATATGCACCCCATTCTCCTTTTACTACGTCTCTGTCAGCGTTCATTTTCCTTTTTGAAAGAATGTTACCATGAAACATACTGGATCGCATTGAGGCAATTTTGCAACCACATACGAGTACATAATGTGTGTATACGTATAGTATACATATAAATACAATACACTATACTATATACCACAGGTTGAAGAGCTCACCTGTCCAACAAAAGACATGCGATAAGATTACTGGAGCGTTATTTAAATTTCAAAAATTCAGCAACAGTGAGACGCTTTATACTATAAACATGCCATCTCTAAGGCTCTTATTGCGGGGGTCCTTGTATAAAAGCAAAAGCTCAGCAAAGAGCTACAACTCTTGCTTATGAAAGCACCGGTAAATGGCACCATCTTTTTAAAAGATACGAACGTATACAACATGAGAAAAGACACATCTTCCTACTTATACAAATAATACTTGAGGCGACAAAAACTGAATGTGATATCAAATTCAATTTAAAAAATGTTATTTTTAGCGCTGGCTTTTATAATCTGGGCGTTTTGTATACTTCTTTTATACCCGATACCGACGCGACGCGACGTGAATGTAGAGATTTTGAGATGTGTGTACCAACATTGCAAACATACATATAGTTTGAATTTTTATTTTATAAATTATGAAAGATTTCCCGGAAACCATTGTAATAATTGTATGGATTTTCACATTAGGTTAAACATTAAAGTCGTTTTTCATACTTTGCCGTCGTGTCCATGATCGTATAAAGAAGTTAAAATTTACCTGTTAGCTCTAAAATCCGAAATATAATAAAGTTATTGTGCAGATGACAATTACATACTTGAATTTATTTAAGATGGCGGGTGCTTACAGATCTTTCTCCGCTGCGTACGCCATCAGAGATCAGAGTTAGATTCAAAGACTCGTCAAGCTGAGGTCTTCAACTCTCAACTATTCTTCGAAAAGCAAATGATCAAAAATCACTGGAAGAATCTCTCTCTCAAAGCACTCAATCGATTAGGTTAGGTTAAGTTTTTATGGGCTGACAGTTGGTCTTAATACCGTCACATTCAGTGAAGATCCATTGTGGTACCCTGAAGTGTTGTAAACTCCTTGAAATATTAACCTATGAGTCCTATGGTTCGTCTAACCATTTGGAGGTTTTGACGAAATTCAGTAAGCTTTTGCTTAAGAGTTCTGACAGTTCTTCTAATTCATTGAAGAAGTAATTACCTAGGGTTTTCTTTCTAGTCTGACAGAGTGATGGACAGTGACAGAGAAAGTGAGCAGTGTTTTCATGCTCGTCTTCGTCACCACAGCCTCTGCAAATATCATCGGTACAGAGTCCCATTTTCTTTTTGTGGTTACCAAGAAGGTTATGTCCCGTTATAATGCCTATAAGGCATCTTAAAGAAGTTTTATTGAGAGTTAAAATTCTATCGGACCTTTTCTTTTCGTATCTAGGCCATAGTTTCTTGGTATTAACACAGGTTTCTAGGAGGTTCCATCTTTCGTTGGATTTTTGCACAACAATATTATCGACGTCTTGTATCAGTTCGCATAGTGGGATTCCTATGCTATGGTCTATAAGAGAGGGATAAAGTGCTGAGCCTACTCTCGCCAGTTCATCTGCATTTTGATTTACTATGAGCAATTTTTGTAGAAACAGAATCGGATTTAGTGTCAAAAAATGATTTCGATTTATTTTTTCACTTTATCAGTACGATGATAAATGATAACAGAACCCAAATTCTTGCATTAGTAAGTGATCCGTGTGTTACTGATTTATTTTGCTTTGGCATTACTGTTCCTTTTAAAATGCATTGTAAGCAGTAGTTCCAATCGAAATAATTCATAAAATAAATAAATAATCGATAAAATTCGATTCGTTTTGCGAACCATAGCATCAATGCAAGTGAGCTAACGGTATGAGAAATGTCAAACTTCACTAAAAGCTCTTCCAATACTATCCGATCAAGCGGCAACAAAGCGTGCGTCGGTAGAAAGCAAGAGTATCACAAGTCGAAATTTGTACGCTTTGAGTTTATTTTTCTATCAAACCGTTATAACTGTAGCTCTTATTCGATATTCACGTTTTAGCGAAAATATCGGTTTTGGAATTGAAACACAAAAGTTTTCCCATACATTTTTTGTTGCTTCAAGTTTTCGTAAGCAACAAGTTTTATATAAAACCGATGAAAAAGTTGTTAAAACTCAGAGACGAACTAAACAAACAAACCCGTGAATAGTTCAGTGACAATCAAATGTCAAAAAAGAAAAAAAGGACTTTTGGGCATTTAGATGTTCAGTATTATTACACCTAAAAAAAAAAGAAATAAGGCCAAATTTTAAAAGTTGACCAATGCTAACATATGGTTAATAGAAACGGCCAGCGATTATTGTTTCTATTCTTTAAAATGAATTTTAAATATCCAAATATGTAATAATTAAAATAATATAAGATATCATGCGAAATTGGTACATTTTGAAATATCTTCGATGGTTATTTGAAATTCAAGTTGTGAAAAAAATATTTATCCGAAAATTTAGTGTCTCAAAACATTCAAAAGAAAATCTTTATACTTAAATTGCAAGTAATAAAATTGTGTCGATCTGGTAGAACCTTAAAGTAATAATGAAAAACCTGAATTATTAAATAATAAAAAAATAATATAGCTAGTCATGTAAAATCATAAATTATTTGAACAGGGTTTTTGCTCACAGCCTTCATAATTGGTTTTTGAAAATTTTGCAATACCAACATTGTGCATCAAAATATTTTTTACTAGTTTCAGTATTTGGCTGAAAATTAACAGACAATCTGTTGACCAAGTCAATTTGAATTTTAAAATGACACCACAGATAAAATGTCCATGTCTCAGTACTGGTATTTTCTTTAAGAACTTGCTACGTTTCGGCGGTTTCCAAAAGGATAAATTTTACTAAACTTAAGAGTAGAATGAAAGTTATAAGTATTAAAACACAATCGAACATGATTGTAAGAAAATAAAAATCTTTCAAATTGTTTTACAAAATTAGAATTTCAATTGAAAAAAAAAATAGAAAAATCTTTATTTTACTCGGGATCTTTATTTTGATGTCTCAAGCTGCTTTTACAAAAAATACCGTAAGTTTGGATTCCTACTTTTTATTTTGACTGCTTCAGATATCAAAATAAGGCCCCCCAGCAAATTGAAGATTTTTTCGATTTTTTGTTTTAATTGAATTTTTTATATTTTTCAAACAACTATAACCTTCAATTTAAAAACTTTGGTAAGATATTAGGTATATACCTTTTTGGAAACTGCAACATAACATAAAAATTTTTTATTGGAGAATATGCTATTTTGGACTATTTTTTTTCCGGGTGCCATTTTAAAATATAAGAAACAAATTTTATTTTTAGCCAAATGCTGATGACAATAAAAATATGTTGATGCACAAAGTTGGTATAATTATTAACTAATGCTGAATCTGTATTTTGTGAGACTTAAAGCCATTCGTTGCAGATAGACATGGATTCCATACCAAATCACATACATATTTTTTTGATTTTAACTTATGTATGTATGTAAATACATTTTTTTTCAGTGTGCTATAAAGCGTATTGAATTTTATTTGTCTAGAATTTTTTAAATTTAATATTCCATTAAATTGCAAAATTGTTTACATTACGTCTATTTATGTACCTATAGAGACTACAGACTGCCTCAAGTCTCTGGACTCATGTTCCTATCAACATATTTTTCAAAAAAAAAACATGGATTTCTCCTTCAAAAATTTTCGAACATTCAAAAACAGATTTTTTAGTACTTAATACATTGAATGTTGCTAACAAACATTCGGAAAATAATAGTGAACTTGCGTGCGCACTCAAAAATAAGACATCAACAAATTTTCATTCGGAATCGAACCTAGGATACAAAATGTTTAGTTGCAGTTTAACTGTGTTGTTACGTGGTAGCATTTAAATTACGTGCGCTTCTCTTGAACTCTATAGCTAAAATAAAAGAAAGAAACCTAAGGTGGTCAATTAGATTTGCCGGCACAACGGAACGTGGGCGATTCTCGTGTGGGGTGTCCTTAGAATACCAACAGTTCAAAGAATTCAAACACATCCAGTGTAAACAAAAAAAAATGGATTGTTAACTTTCTCGTTTTTTGGACATTATACTAATAAAGCAAAATCCTCTAACTGTTTCGTAACTGAATTACAATCCTCCTCGATTAGGTTTACACTAATTGATATACCAACCAAGAATTCTTGAAACAGCTGAAATCCATTATAGTTTAGATGAATTTTCAGCTTAATTACCTACCACTGCTTTCCGTTTTTCCCTTGATCTAGCAGAGCCATTTCATCCTTACCTCTCGGTATTCTCGTTCAAACGTTAACGTTCCTTTTTTACTAACTAAAGTTTAAACGAAAACCGCGCTACGAACGGTTCGAAGACAGGATGCGCGTCTGGGAATAAGGAGTGTTGTTCAAGTGATGTGCACACAGTAGATTTTAAAAAAAATATTAAAAGGAAAAATATTTTCATTTGTAGAAATGATGGTGGTGAATCACACTTATCATTGCACAGGATGATGATGATGATGTCGATGACGGTGATTACAAGTGCTTTGGTCCAATTCCCATGTGTCGGAATGATCATAGTGATGATGATGGTCATGATGATGAAGCACTTCAAAGCGAAATAATTTTATAATTGAAAAATTTTACAAAAGAAATTTATTGCTTCAACATACAGCTAATTACAACGAAATTGTGGCAATTGTGAAATACATACATATGTACGTAGATTAAAGCATGAATACAAATGGAATATGCCAGCTGTGATTCTGTTGTGTTGTGTTGTACAATAGATGAGAGCTTAAATATTTCCCTTCATTTTAAGAGTGAAAATGAAAGCACAGTTCATTAAACGCGTTGAATAAAATTTGCGTGATGACATAGATTTCTGATCAAATTGTTTCTGGTTTACTATAAAATCCTGAGCTGAGTGCGAAATTTTGAGAGTGTGAGGATTGTGACAAAAAGTGTAATGAAATGTTGCTGGAATACTTAATATTGTTCTCTTGTGGATTACTTATCGACAGATCTACAACAAGTAGTAAGTTTTTTTTTTAGATTTTTGAATAATATAAAAAATATATTATCCTATTTAATAGGTATCTCAATTAACTTGTTTTTATTTTTATAATATATAAAAACAACATAATGATCATTTTTTTCTTTTATAAGATCTTACTTATTTATGTTTATCATAATTTTTTTCAACATCGTAAAATATAATTACGTACATATCAAGGTAGTTAGTACCTGATGTTTTACTAATTTGGAATATAAGAACAACTAATTTTGGGAAATTTGGAATATGCAACAACTAAAACATGCTTGGTTTTTCCTCGAATACTTTTGTAGTCAAGTCGTCGGATTTCATTGCAGTTAAAGAAACAGTTCGTACGAACATATAGAACTCATGGTTTTTAGATAATTCCGAAAACGCAAAATTGAAATTTTATTTTGCCTACAACATAACGGCACGTGTCATACAATGGTAGAAAATTTTCATTCTTATTCGATTCTATAAAAAAACATTTTTTATATTTAAACTAAATATTTTAAAAATGGGTATATTTTTTTGGAAATTGTGTTTTGAAGCATAAAATAATTAGATACTAAAAAAATGTATGAAATTATTTTTCTACAAATTTTAAAAGCAAAAATTATGTAAATAAAATTAATAGAGGGGAAATATTTCTTTTGTCTCCAAAAATAAAGGTTAAGATTTAACAACGATTTTAATGAAATTTTGTCTGTTAAGCAATTTTAGTTAACGATCAAAAAATATTTTCAAAGAACCGTTAGGTATAAGATAAAATTAGGAACCTGCCATAGAAATGGGTTTTTGATTTTCTCAGAAACGGTTTGAGGAATTGCGATCAAAAGAAGCGAAAGAAAACAGTTTTAATAATAATAATGCATTCCAAGATTTTCAAAAAATTTTTTTCGAATTTTTCAAAAAAAATCATTATTTTTAAAACTCAATACTGAAAAAGATTTAATATTTTTTCTCTTAATCTTAAAAATGATTTAGGAAGAAACCGCTCTAACTAATTTTTTTCAAACTTTTATATTTTTTCAATACACCAGATGGCGTCATCTGAGCTCTTATTTTTTTTTGACTCATTTTAGCTATTCAAATAATGCGTACTTTAACATAGGAGCAGGTTCTTGCGATATAATCTAATTATGTTCATATTTTATTTTATTTCAATATAAGAAGAAGGAAAGTATGAATCGGAGATAATAAATCTAATTTATGGCCTACTTAGAACCATTTCTATGTATTGGTAAATAATTAATAAATAATGCTTTAAAGAAAAGTAGCACATGTGTCGTCTGACAAGTTCTTTTTTGTCCCTACTAACCTAACCTGGAGTTTATGTTATTCATAGACAATTTAGACTCAGGTCCAAAAAATAAATTGGAGCTTACCTTAAAAACGGCTGACTCTTTGACTAAATTGTTTTCTTTCTATCTGCCAAAAAAAAAAGAAAAAAAAAGAAACAGTTCATTTTCTTAGATCTTTTAAAGTTTTCTCTATTATCATTCATCTGCAATAATATATTTTTTGCTTTTTGTTCTTCTAAAATATGTTTATAAATGTTAATACTAACCCAGTTTTTGTTTCGCAAAAAAAATTTCCAGCACCCGCATAAACAAAACAGCCACGATAAAGTGAAATATTGCGTTCAATTTTTTTTTCAATGGACTGACAGACAATAGTACTAAAATTGTAATAGAATATACTTTCAATCTTTTTTTTACTAAACAGAGCTGCAGAGTCCAGGCCAGTTGGACTCGGGTCTAAAGTTCGACTATGAATATGTCCCAATATGTATAAATTTTCTTATAACTGATATGATACTAGGAAAATTTATCTTTGTTGGCATACAGAGGCCTTACCTGGAACAATTTCTTAATTTTAAAAATTGAAAGTCGGTTGACTTTATCGTCGTCCTCAGGGTGTTGATACCCGGTTGTCAATGATTCGGACAATAAGCAGCAATTCCGCATTGCAGCAGATGTATTGGTATAATAAGAATATTAGTTAGGTAATATTAATCAGGTACATTTAAGATGCGCTAACTCATTTCTGTACCTTTCTTTAAGACAAAATTTTAGAGTGCGAGATCAATTTTAACAATGGAATAACTTAAACTTTTTTTGTTTCTTGTGGACTTAGAATTAGAAATCTATCATTTAATTTGCAAGATTTAACTCAGCACTGAAAAACTGGGCCTGAGTGAGTTAGACATTAGGTAAGACCGCATTGGATGGAGCTGCACATCAGTGGAACTCTGCGTCAAAATATTTTTGTCTGAAATTGCCATAAGCGGCAACTGAACTATATACAATCGTTGTGAAGCGGAGTGCGGAATTATTTTAAAATGGCAACGTTTGTTTTAAATTAAATATAGGCGAATTGAAGTAGAATAGAATTTCGACAAAAATTCTCAATTTATAATTTTTAATAATTTGTTAAAAAAAAAACTTAATTTATTTATTAAATAATATTCCAAAAAAAAATTAAATCTGCCGGTGGAAAAAATGTCACATCTGCTGTCATGTGTTTTTCGATTTTCGATTATCGATTGCACTATTTCAGATTTTAAAATTTATTTGAAAATGCTTCCCCATATTAATTAGACACCGAAAAAAGTCAATTTCTTTGATTGAATCGAAAACCGTATAATAATTTAATTTTGATCCTTTTTCTAATCAAAATAAATTTGTGGGACATTGGCGGCTAAAATGATAAAGTTTATATTTTTCTTATTATATTAATTTCATTACTCAATTCCCCCAAATTATTATTAGATATTATTATTATTTATTTTGAGCAGAAAAATTATGGCAAGATAAATGATATATTTTTTATGGAAGTTATTTGTCTAACAGAACTCTTGGCAATTTTAAGGGAATTTATATTAGCCCAAGGTTACGTGGAAAAGGTTTATATGGATGTTATTGAACGAACATAATTTTGCCTTGATCTTATGCACTTAATATAGGCTCTAGGCCTATTTTCCAATTTTTTAATTTTTTTTTTCATAATGTATTTCTTTTTAAGTTCACATTCAGTTTTTGCACTTCTTATGTTAATATTTAGAAGCAATTTTGTTAAGAAATTATAACTTCTCTTCTCACTCAGCGAATCAGCGGTTAAGTTCAGTTTATATTTTGAATTTACCTACATAGCTAAGTATATATATTTTTTTATCAATAAAATATTTTAAATATATTTTTAATAAATTATTAATAAGAGCAATAAAATAGAAAAAAAAACTACCTAAGCAATAGATAAAAATGCGTTATTATATACGCAAACGAAATAAGCCAAATTGGTAAATCAACACAAAATAATAGGTACATAGACTTTGCATATGAAATCTATAGTACATACTCTCATGAGCACGTTTACACAACTTTTTTGTATGGTCGTTTGAGGGCGCACTTGTATATAAACAGAAACAGGAACCAGAAAAATAGTTAGGTGTGTGATCGCTGGGGGCCAAATTTATATACAATGTACATAGGTTAAAAGACCATAAGCTGAGAAACTTGAAAATAACATAAATCATCTTTATTTATTTATATTTGAAAAAGTCCTAACCAAATGTAATAACCAAACATAAAAAATTCTTATAAGAGATCACCATGATTGAGTAATTTTCAATTTTCTCAAAAAATAAGAGAGATAAATCCATTTGGTTTTCAGCGTTCGATTAGTTGAAATGAATTACAAATAATGAGAATCCAAATGACATAAGTTTCATTACATTTGAACATTGGGCCAAAATGCACAAAGTCAAATAAACAATAAGCTAATGCACTCACAAGCTAAGATAAAAATTAGATGGAGCATAGGCTCTAAATTTTTCTCCTAACTACTAGGCAAATTTAGGTTAGAGAACATAATGTTGATTTAACTATTTAAGCTTAAAACTTCCTGATAACAAAGGTAATCCAGCCCTCAATTTAAACAATTTTACACAGGTTTTTTTTTTTTTTTTTGAATTTCTATTAATGTTTTTGAAAGACTTTAGGCACCAATATTGAAAAAAGTAAAATTAACATAACCACCAAAACATTTTAAATTAATGCTTAAAGTGCTTTATTAATAGCATTCTTGTTGAATTAAAGTTGAAGATGTTAACTTAATAAGATTTTTATAATATTGTACATAATTTTAATTTCTAATATCAAAGTTTATACAAACACAAAAAATATCAATTTCATTTTTAAAATATTAAATTGATTAAAAAACCTTATATTTTCACCAATGTAATCTAAAATTGATGTGTGGCAATAAAAGCAGCATATCAATTTTTAAAATATCATTACTATGATATAAAGTATTATAGGACAATATTTATAAGAGATTTTTTTTTCAAACTTGACATTACTATGATTGGGAAGATGAAAAAGTTGGGTCTCGCAATACTGTCTAGCTGTTAGTATATTATTATTATAATCATACAAGTTTTTTTTTTTTAAATAAAAGGTATTGTTATTTTCAAAATTAATACTTATTTTTATCCAAAGTATTTTAAATAGTGTTAAAACCCGATGACAGCTCTGTTTTAGTGTTTTACAGGTGTTAATTGCCAGTGCTACCAACTGGAAACCACGAAATGAATGACCGGCTATATGAACTAAATTGAAATTAAGTGTCAAATGCACCCAATTTTCGACCCAGTCGTGCATTTTAATTAAATTCTAACTAACTCGGCGAACTTCGTACAGTAACAGTTCAATTTTTTATTTTTTAAATACTTATTCTACTATTCGGAACACTGGGTCAGCCTTACAATGGAAGTTTTTCATTCGGAGCAGAGCACGGAACAGAGCACGAGCTGTCAGTCAGTAAATTTCATTTGTCAATTGACGGCGTTCAGGATTGAAATCTGTTTGCTCAGTTTTTTTATACCCAGCTCATTAAGTGCGCCCGAACAATCTCTGAACATGCTCTCAACAAAAAAAGAAACACAAATTTTAATTGTTATACACTCTGAGCTCAAAAAGGAACACGACTTTTTTTTGGCAGTTCATACCCTGTTTTGAACTAAAAGAAAAACCCTCAATATTGGCAAACTGAGTTCATAGGTCCAATAGCAACACAGTTGTAGCACTGCTTTATTTTGCATGTCACCTGTCGTCTTTCATCTTTAAAGGATAAGTAGGTACTTACCTTTTAGCGAATTATTTCTTTTGGTTTTTGTTGTATGTAATTTTTTATTTATTTTTTTTTTACAACAAAAATGATTTTTTTTTTTATTTTTATAGATTTTTTGATGAATCTAATTCCTAGTGATTGTAAAAGCGATGATTTAAAAATCAGTGCCTATACCAACTTTGACTAAATATAAATTTACTGGCTAATCTATGAATATTAAATAATTGAGTAATGGTGGTTCAAAATTAATTACAGTCAATATTTATAAATTTCAATTTAATTTAATACCCTTTATAACGCTATTTAAAATTCTTCTACAGCGGGCATTTTATTTTAACTATAACTTGTTATGTCACACGCCCAGTGAATTTGAAATGTGTTATTGTTTATGGCTATTTTTTTTATAAAGTTAGTGTGATTGTTCTATTTGCCATATTATATTAAATCCCATTGCGATTGACCGTAAAAACCTGAAAAGATAATATATAGGTATCTTTATCTGTTTTTGTTAAAATTTATTATTACAGTTATATGCACCTATTACTTTCATATCGAAATCAATATGTAGCACAATGTGCAACCCAGAATCGTTTTAAAGCAAATTGAATTTAGTGTAAAACTGAACGAAATAAACGTTTCTAAATTTATTTATGTTTTTTTGTTTTTGTTTTATGTCTGAAAATATGCTGGTACCAACAAGCTGTCTGTTTCAATATTTCTGTATGCATTTAACATTTTTATGTTCACATTCCTACGTACATATACAAAACATGATATTAAAATGCATATTTGCAAAAATGATAAAAGGTGTACAAAATAAATATTCAACTTGTTTTACCTTTTGGCTATTTTGTATGTTGGTACTGGCAAAAAAAATATTTGAATGTAAGGGTATATAAACAAACACACAAATGTCCTAAAGGGTGACAAACAGCTCCGTAGTTGTCATAGGGGTTTAGTGCGCCATTGTACCCCTAGCGTTGGCATTGCGCTGTCATGAGTTTTGGTAGGAAATATGAAATTGAAAATTCAAAATTGAAGGGAATTAGGGTCATGACCCTTCCCTGTGCGGTATACAACCTTTTCATTTTCTTAAGACGTCCATGAAGACTTAATGAAAAAGAAACCATGTGATCAGAAAAAATTCAAATTAAAGTGAAAATATTTTAACTACTAACTATTAAGAATTTCCCCATGAAATGTCAGCTTTTAAAACTAATTTTTCGGTCGGGTTTTAAAAAAAATCGAAAATGAAAAATAAAATCAACAACTCAACTTGTTTAAAAAAAAAAGAATTCCATACTGAATCCCTGGCTCAAAGGGTGGATCTGCTTTTGGATGGCTGAAATTAAATTTTTTATAATTTCATGTTTTTCGTGTTTGACGGAATTTTCAATAATCTCAGTAAAATCATGGTTTTAAGAAACTGGAATGAATTAGGGCTACAAAACTTTTCTTAATTTTACCCATGTCCATTGTATATAAATTTTTTTAGATTTCTTATACAATGTCCATGTCTAGACTTTTTATCAACCGGGCTTTTTCAAATTATCAATTTTTCGTTCCTTGCACCAAATTTGCCTATTAACTCTTTGGCAATTTAAAGCTCAATTTCATTTGGCAATTCGATGCCCAACTCTTTTAATGGCTCCAAATTTTTTGTGATAATGGCACTAATGAAAAAGTTTAGTCGATTTAGTCGAATTTTAAAACTTTTGGAATTTTACTAAAACTAAAATCGACAAGTACCTGCTATCAACAAACAAAAAAGCATCTGTCCACCGGCAAGGACAAAGCTTCAGCAGCAATTTCGAGGTAGTTATAAGGAGTTGTTCTACCTTGGAGTAAACATTAATAACACCTTAGTGGAAATCCGGCGAAGAATCACCCTAGGAATCCGCTGATACTTCGGTTTGGCAAAACAAATGGGTTCAAAACTCCTCACACGTAAGACGAAGTGCATGCTCAAAACCCTTATAATGCCAGTCCTACTATACGGCGCTGAGTGCTGGACAATAAGCAGAAAGGGATCGCTGACACTGGGCTCTTTTGAAAGAAAATTTTTTCGACGGATATTTGGTCCTGTGTGCGAGGACGGCGAATGGAGGAAAAGATATAACCGCGAACTCATGTGGATGTAGTTGACTCTCAGCCCCCAGGTTCGAGACGACAAGGAAGACCGGTTTAAAGACAAGCTGGCGGGGACGCCATCAGAGCCCTTAGTTTGGAAGACTGGAAGCAACGTGCTCGGGATCGTAGAGGATGGAAAGCCATAGTGTCCCAGGCAGAGATCCTGCACGAGTCGGGAGCCTGATAAGTAAGTAAAATGGACAAAGGCCTATTTTATTCTTTTTGACATTAGTTCTGCCGGTCCCGAGCTCAACTGTCACGCGCTTAGCTCGATTTTAATAAGAAAATTGTTTTAGTATGATACCAGTAAGCAGATGTTTAAAGTTATAAAAAAAAGCTAGAAAAATCGCTTAGTTGTCTCATGCATTACCATTAATTGGCATTTCGCGTCAAACGATTTGTCATTTTGGTTAAAACAATGTCGGTGTTTTCGTTCTAGATTTGAAAGGTGTCATAAATCTGTCCCAGTCAGTGATAAATGTCAAATACTAACTTTCTTCACTGACGATTGTTCAGCTTACGATGAAATAGGAATCTACATAGGTACTAGAGGCTTTAAAATAAAATTTCAATTTTAATCATTAAAAGTTCAATAGATGATGAAAAAAAAACAACTAAGTAGTTACCACTTTCTTATTGCCAAGTCCAGAACCTTCTCTTAAAAAATGCCAATTAATATTTTAAGGATGTAAAAAAATACATTGATTATCATAAAAAGAAAGAAAACTAAATTTAAGCAAATGTCAAAATATAATTTCTCACCCCACCACGCAAAAGAAACAAGCTACGGCACTGAATGGATTGAATGAATTATGAATTGTACTTGCAGTAAATACAAAAGAAGAAAGGACAAACACAATTTTTACATACAATTGCTACCAACAAAATTGAATATTAAAGCTAGGTCGGACGCCATATATACATACATTTAGGGAAAGCTATAAGACATGACTCTTGTGAATTCCTCATCGGTCTAGTAAGACTAGTTCTCCTCCTAGTCTCGTAGAACATTTGTTATCCAATGTTCATAACATACAAGAATAAAAAGGTACCCATTTCTGGATATAAGAATAAAAATAATTTTAAAAAAAATTTGTTCAATTTTGCAAGCAGTAAATAAATCGAAACCGGAGAATCCGTTAACGAGAAAATCAGAAATAAATAAAACGCAAGATTGAAAGCTCGAATTTACACCTATGATAAAATAGAATAGAATATAAAAAAAAATCTACAATAACTTGTCATTCTAGAAAAATACGAAAAATCAAAAAAAAATTCCTTAATTGAATTTACAGCACTTTTCATGAAAATTTTGATCGTAATCCATCAAGTTGTTTTTGAGAAAATCGAAAACAAAAATGAAGACCTATGTGAAGCTGCCATTTTTTGACAAAAAATTTTTGATAAAGTAATATAAGATTTTTACAAAACCCACAAAAAAAATTTTCAAAATCGTTTTCGTGATAACTAAATTTTGTCGTAACAGTTACTATATACGAAATAAAGCAATTTTGGCTTCCGAATTCCCGTAAATGTTATCTCACAGACATCAATCAAGAGCAACTGTTCGTGTAGCAACACTCACGGTACAGCACAAGCGACGTCAGATGGCTAGAGTTCTCTTCACCGATGGGACCAATTTTTGTCTATGCTTACTAGATGGACATAGCAGAGTGTGGATAAGATGAGGCGAGAGATACTCTTCGGCAACAGTTGCCCAGCGGGAATATTTCTGGGGATATTCCGTCACAGTTTGGGCAGAATTTCTATGCACGGAAAAACTAAGCTGTGCATCAGAAACATTCTGGAGAAATATGTGGTTCCGTTCGTACCATTTATTGGTGAAGACTTCTTGCTGATGCACGACAATGCTAGACCTCACGTTGCCAGGTGCGTTACGGACTACTTGGAAGAAGTGGAAATCGATGTGATGGCTTGGCCTGCCAAGAACGGACATGTATCTCATCGAAAACGTTTAGGACTTGCTGGGAAAAATGATAAGACACCGGCCCGCCCTTACCGAGGCACTTAGTGGGCTGAGTTCTGCTCTGATCGAGGAGTGGGATAATTTGGACGACGCAACCCTAAAAAATTTATATGGTTTTTAATGGTATGTTGCATATGGGAAATCAAAGAACTAGTAAAGAGGTACATATTAGAGCTATTGATTTCGACCGGTTAACCGGTACACTGAAGGGTTATCCGGGAAACCAAATACGATCATGTTTCGGGTACCTACCCGGCTACCTGACACACTTTTATTGAAAATTTAATTTTTTGACGCTTCCTCAGTACAAAACGTACTGTAACTCTTAAACAAAAGTAGTTATCGAAAAAAAAATTTTACCATTTTTTGTAGAAAATTTGTTGCTTTAAAAGTTTTGTCTATAACTTTTTCTTCTAGGGTCAAAATTACGCGATTTATTTGTGAAAATCTAAAATTTCGCTAAAAACAAGATTGCGGCCAAATTAAACGAGTCACGAATGTGAAAAATTTGGTGTTGAGCTTGTGTAATGTTACATTTTCAATTTACGTTGAAAACGGCAAACAAAATTTTTCTGCACCACCCTAATATAATGTATTTTTTTCGAAATTCCCTCTTAACACTAGCCACCAGAGTTGTTAAGATTGCAGTCTTTTGGGTACTGCTAATAAGACTTATTTTATTAAGTATTTTAACTTACAAAAAGACTTGAACTGTGATTCGGGCAGTCGCAGTAGGTATAAACTAAACATGCAGTCAATTGATAAGTTAATTAACTGCGACTTAATCTACTGCATTACCAAAGTACTGCAGTCTTTTACAACTCTGCAAGCCACGATTACTTTTTTTTTTAAATTCTTCCTGTAAATATACCTATAGAAGAAAGCGTTGTTAAGTAGCACCCTATTGTTAAAATACAGGCTGCAAAAACTTTCAAATATTTCTTTTTTTAACAATTGTTCTAACATGCATGCTTCATGTAATGTACTTTTTATGAAATTTAAAGTAAATTTTAACTTTCAATAATATGTATAAGCAACAAGTTACAATTTATTTTTCAATAATTCGATACCACTGCTAATTTTATTTTATTTTGTCTTAAAACATGACGAAATTTATTTTTTCATGTCTCATCTAATACCCGAAAATTTGGTTTCCAAAATGACTTTTTAACCAAAAGACTAAAAAAAAGTTAAAATACTTAAAGTTAATTAACTGCAGTCAAAAGACTTATCCACTAAATTTTTAAAACTCAGTACAAAATAATTTGTGCTGACTAAAAAGACTAAACGCTGTTAAAATACTGCAGGTAATTAACATTTTAATCAATTAACTGCTTTTTTTTAACTGCCAAGTCAAAAAATTAGGTACTGACTGCTACTAGTTTTTTTGCAGTTAAAGTTTCCAGTACTAACTTTCATTCAAAATCTTAGTTAATTAACTGCGACCAAATTAAATGCATTTCCCAAAAGACTGCAGTTTTTATAACTCTGCTAAATACAAAGATACTAAGTACATACCAACATTAAATTTAATGAAATGCCTAAGAATGCAAGATAACATTGTTATAGTTTATCCATGAAATAATGTAATCAAAAAATGTTATATCCATTTATACGGTTGTTTCATCAAAACCACTACCTTGTAAGCCAAACAACTTTTCTGAAGGTATTCATAAAACTCTAGTCCTAAAAATGCAGAATAGCATTTTGATGTAAAACAATAAAAGATAAATTTTTTTTTTGTTTTCGAAAACAGTTTTCCTGACATGAACAAGAATATAATATGTACGTACCCATAAATGGTGCTAAGTATAGGTAAAGCTCAGATTTCGCGAAAAAAGGTCTTATCTAAGCTTCCAAAATAAATCAAGGCATGTATGCGGGTAATTTTACCTCCATTATTATTTTTCAAAAGACCTTAGACCAATGTTGTTTTTCCCCTAACAATGTTAATGAACTTATTTAGAATGGAGGTTAGTATCATCATGTATATGTACCAGTGTACCTATCTGAAGTATGATTTTTATCTAGTTTTATACTCGTCGATATATGTATGTATATAAGGTATTTTTTTTTTTCATTTTCAATGTTTAAAGGAAGTGGGTCATTGTATTATCTAATGTCGGTGAGGGATGCCAGAAGTTTAACATGCAGCAGCAAGCTAACCTAAAAGATAATATCTACACTTTGTCAATTAGTTCAAGAGTGTCTTTTGTGTTGCTGCAAATAAATATTTATCAAAGAAGTTCCACTTTCAACTCATGCCTCGTGTTAAGGCTGCTGCGTTTCCAAAACAAAAACACAAGAACGTATAGATGTACTTACATAGGCACGGATAGGTACTTAATGGTTTTTACCCTTAACTTTTTTTTTATGAGGCTTCATTGCCGTACTTCACATCCCTATATACGTGTGTATATGAGTATTGAGTATGTGGATTTTTGCATCTTTTGGTCTCTTTTAAATTTCTTTAACAAAGAAATAGATATGCCCATTATATGAGTATGCAAAGAAAAGGATGCTTGAGAAAAAGTGTGTTGATCTTTTCGACCTAATGGAAAAGCTGTGCTAACCCTGTGAAGATATTTATGTAAAAAATAGAGTCCTTATCGCAAAGATGAAACGTAGATAAGTAGCAATTATAATACTGAATTGATTTTGTTTGCAAACATGATCAGAAATCTCAAAAGATTTTTTTACTTGGTAAGCATTTAATAGCATAAATGGGTATACAGTGGGTACGTATACATACATATGTACCTAATCTAAATTGATTTAAAATCTTGGACCAAGGGTGAAAGAGTTAAACCGTAGCAGAGTTCGTAAAATTGAAATGGAACAAAACAAAGATGATTTTTTAAAAACGACATGAAATTGAATTTATTCGAAGGATAATCTTTTGATACTATAATTTAAATATGATTTCTAGAATATGACCGCCAATGCGACTTTACATATCCCCACAGAAAATAGGTCCGAAACGTAAAACTATGCGGTTCCCAATAAAACAAATGTGGCTGTTTGACATGTTGCTCCGTCTTGTTGAAACCACAGCCCCTGCTCGTCAATTGTTGTTTAATTGAAGAACGAAAAAGTCAGTAATCATCAATCAGTAATAAATCGTGATTCCACAAAACTGTCAGTTTTTTTATGGATATAACGGTGTCTCAACATACACTTGAGGATTATCTTCAAATACAACAATTTTGTTTATTGACGTAAATTCACTTATCAAAGTCCGGATCGGGATAAATTTACGCAATTTGGAAGCGTTGTCAGGCGTCAGTCTATTCACGTTGAAATGTCAAAACAAAACAAAGTAAACACAAATCACTTAACAGCTATTAAAATGGCCACCAGTTGAAAAGAGTGCTGCCAAATTACAGTTCTACACCTCAAAAAATAGCCTTTATCTTGTGGAGTTAACCAGAAAACGTCTACAGGCCTCCCGGCTTTGGGATTGTTCCATGTCTAAGGTCAACCTAAAGCTGGTGTCGTTGCCCTTACCTGCGACTTGCGTCATCTGCTATCTATTGCCTTTCGAATTGGGTTTCCAAAGTTTGTTTTTGGATTTTGTATTAAAAAATCCTAAAAAATTTCTTGGACTTTTTTATCCTAGTTGGCAAATTTGGTGTTTTTCAAAATTTTATTCAACTGCTTCCCAAAATCCCGTTTGTGATATCGCCAGCCGTTTCAGTATACTCCGAATTTTTATATTTCACTGAATAATTTCGCATGAAATTCACTAACAAGTACCTGAAATATCGAAGGGCAAAACAATTTAAAAGTCAAATAGTATGATGTAAAACATTGAAATGCGAATCAAAATAAACTCATAAATATTTAACGAAATAAAATATTATAAAGAAATGAAACGGCGCGGCGCGGCGAAACAATCGAATGTAATTTAATATAATAATAATAAAATAACGATTTCTACGTAATGAAATGCAAAATAAGAGTTAAATAATTTTTTTAATTCTGAATAAAAGCATTTTGTTCTATTTAAATTTAATCAAGACCTACAATTCCGGAAGGGTGCTCCGATGAAATTTGGAAAATATATCAAAACGACAAAGAATTTTAAATTATTATATAAAAACGTAAGAACTATAAAAAATTTGAACTACCTTTTTAATTTAAATTAAAAAAAAAGATGAAACCCAAAATAAGCTTTTTAGTTTTAATAAGAAAATTTCCATATTTCAAAGTGTTTTGGGGAAAAAGTTTATTACAGAATTCAGTGAATGGGCTAAAGTGACAGTTTCAATAATAAATTCAATTATTCCACACGTGTAAATGTGTTAAGGTACACTTGACGTTTGAACGTCAAAAACTGACAGCGTCGGTAGGAATGTTCAAAAATGATGCAATAGTTCATTCTGCGAATTTCATAATTAAGTTTTACATCCCATACAAAAGAAGTGGATTGAACTGATTCACTGGAAGTAAAATTCTACGAAATTTGTAAGCAACATGAATATTCATTAAAATTTTATTCTACATCGACTGACACATTTTACTAGCTTGTCAAATTTATCGTTATATATGAATATATGGAGGTATTTTTTTGTTTATAACTTCTTTTTCCACGATATTGTTTTGAACAAAATTGATATTTCCACAAATGGGTATGCAGCAAAAAATTAAAACGTATTTGTTTAGCCTTGATACGTTTTATGCAAATTTCAGGTTTTCCTTACCTGTACGAATTATATAAAAATTTTGCACATAATTCCTGATTTTTAGTTAAAAAATTTATTATTTCTAATACATATACCTACTCAGATACGAGTAGATTCAAAGGGGCATTCATGAAACATTTGGCGTAGAGTGATAATTTTCTATGAAATAAAATAGTCAATGTTGAGCATCACCATAGTTACCCTTACCATAGAGATACCCTAACCATAGAAATGGGAAACGTAATTTTACGTAATTTGTATGTGTTCTAATTAACTGTATATTTAGAAATAACAACCGCAGGCCTTTTGTTCACATCAGACACTCAGGTTGAAATTAAAATATTTTATTTGGTTGGCACAGGGCACACATTCTTATTGATTTTGTAATTTATAATATTATTGAATACATTTTTGTATATTTCAGAATAGACACGTCACTAACACTACACATTCCTTTCAGGAGCCTTTAAGGGGATGTGTATCTGTATAATGTATATATCAAAACAAAACTCAACTCGCCTAAATTTCATAGAGTGAAAACCTTTCTGCCTTTTCAATAAAATTGCAGAACTTTTCGATAAATAGAAAATTCGAAAAATGCCGGAAGCTATTTTATATTGCCATGCTATTGAACTGAACATTTAAATAAAAAAAAAATGTTAAATCAGTGAATGATGATAGCTTAATTGATCAATTGAAATTAAATAGAGTTATGCACCCTAAATGTAAGTATCTAAAAGTACATACACTGCGTACTCACATACATGCAGAGCTATAGAAAACAAAAGCGTCCCATCCACATTTTATGAATAGATGATGAAACTGATAAATTGAATGTCTGTACAACAAAAATTTTAAATATGTACATAACTTCAAATTTTCCTCGATTATGGCTCTATAGATGGGTAGTAGTTGGAAGCAATGTACCTAAGGTGCCAACATAACACAAATTTGTAAAAAAAATTGGTGCGAACAACCTTTGTATATGAAAACTATAGTACTGTCGTGGTGGAAGTCGAATGGGGCGACATCTAAAGTGTTCCGGCAACCCTTACTCTTTTTTTTTTTTTGCGGAGAGCTTATGGAGGTTTTAATTGATATTTATTGATATTTTTTGGATGAAATAATCCAAAAAAATAGTCTCCTCTTGCCCCTACCACCAATTTTCGACGCTTAAAGACTCCCAAAATCGAATTTTACACCTCAAATTTTGCAGCGCCACCACAAGGGTCGGGGCAACATTAAAAAATACTCGCCATGATAGTACTCTGCTTTTCATATACAAAGGAACAACTAAGTGGAAATTTAACCGCCTACCGAGTCATCAGCTAATTCCATCAGCCATAGTCTTCCTCTTTGTTCTCTTAATTTTCCGGTAATTTACATGATCTCGAGTGGGAAAACAAATCTCCAACTCTATTGCTTCACCTTAAAGGGAGAACTATAATCGTCGAACGTGGTAGGAAGCTAATGTCAAAACCGGACTAAAATTAGCTTTCCGAACACTCAAATGGAGAAGTCAGCCTCAGCCATATTATATGCTTCCACCATTTTGATTTTTGTATCTATCTCTCAATTCACTTTCGCAGGAGCGGTCGATGAGCGCTCTTGCTATCGATGGTGAAAGTTAACGAAGCCTAACGAAAGCCACCAAATCGCAATAATGGGAGCGTTATATAAATTCCTCATATTCGCTTTGTTTCTTACAACCACTTCAGCTGACGTTCGACGATTATAGTTCTACCTTAAGGCTCCACTTGTGGGGATCACCGGGTTGACCTCAGTGAACGCCGACAGAGCCCTCGGTTGTGGATTCTTCCATGTCTGAGGCTGGTTAAATGCAGGTGTAGTTGCATTTGTTTCATCCCGAAGTTTTTGCGCTTGCCTTTCCTCCGAGACAGTGTTGGAACGTCGTTTTATGCAATTCGAAAGCACTGTTCGGAAATACAAAGCCGAAACAATTTTCCAACATATTTTTGTCAATTGTCCAAAAATATATTGAACAAAAAAGTACAAAAATATATATTTTCTTGAAACGTTCAAAAATAATTGCTTATTCAGAATTTCGGTATTATAGGTTACTCCACAAAAGCCATAAGATAAGAACTATACGTTCAAAAACCATCTGACGATTTTTTGTGTTTAACTAAAAATTGATAAGAACACTAAAAATTAGAAACACAAAACGGTACCAAGAATTTTGAAAAAAAATCAGTTTGAATACAATAACATTTTTTTTAAAATAAAATAAATGCCCCGAAAAGCAGTAGCTGGCCATAGTTAGGTTAGGTTAAAAATGGCTGTATGGCAAGAAACCCAACACACTTAGGCTCAATTTATTTAGTCAAAGTTGAATATAACTCGGGAATTTTTATTTTCAATTTGAGAAATTGTTTTTATGGACTTGAAGTTAACGATTTCAACTTTGGGTTTACAACTGTAGTGACCAACTCTAGATTTGTTCAACTACCCGAAAAAGTAGAACTTAGTGAGGAAACTTAGGATTTTTCTTCGATTCTGTTTATTCAATCAATCAGTGAAGTTGTGCTTGGCTTTTCTCGACCTTAGAAATTCAAAATATTAAATAAAATAATTACACGCAAAATACAAGTAAAGTGCTTTAAATCATAAAATTACAACAAAAATGTTCCGTGTTAATTATTTCTGGGAAAATTGGTCATCTCCTTTGAGTTGCGAAGAGGATCCAGAGGAAGATATTTTATTTCTTGAAAGACGGCAGTACAAAATTATTTCATTTATTGTTTCCGTCTCTAAAAGCCCACTACGATTATGGTTCTTGAATTAATAGTGGTACGAAGAGATGACGGCAGAACTTTTAGGCAAAATTTAAACCATGTGAAGAAAATACCAGAGCTGGTTCAGACTGAAATCAAAACAACAAATATTGAAGATATTTTGGAGCCCTCAATCAATGAATCTAACAACGATAGAGGGATGTAGTGACCTTGTCAGTAGAAGATACAATATATCCAATTTTCGTCACAGGTACGACTTGCTCGAATCATAGTTTCGAAAGAACGTAACCATTTGTGCCATTTGTGCCATTCAATTCCAACATTATCTGTATGCACAGAATAATCAAATTCTCGAATTTGAAGTCCCAATGGTCGAATAATATCTAAAACCAAATAAATTTTTTTTTCTCTCAATAGGAACACACACTTTTTTTTTTAATAATGCAGCACTTAAGCTTCTAGCATTTAAGCTACCACACATCATTTAAGCTTTACAAAATTCTATTAGTTTTCTCAGCTATTTCAGCATTTAAGCTTAACAAATTCTATTATTTTCACTTATATATTTATATATTTATATATATAAAATGTATGCTAAAAACGTAAATGTTCAAATCGGAACAATTCAGAAGAATACACTTAAAAACATAAATTTACATAACGTTAGGTATAAAATGTACAACCCTTAACCTCTTTTCTTTTTTATTGTTTCTTACCTAAAAAATCATTTGTCATATTCATAATTTCTTAGAGTTCTTAACTTCTTTTAATTTCGTGTTTTAGTTTCTTATACTCGGATTCTTGTTCCCCTTATCTTTTATTTATTCGGAATATCTGAGTATGTACTTTTACTGTCTTTTATTTATATTTATTTACACTCTACTGAAAATCACAAGTTGAAACGGGCATATCTACCTGTCACAAATATCTAAAGATTTTTTAGAAACTGGAAGTTGGGCAACTTTTGAATTTCGGCTTTGGAGTTTAGATTCAATGTAGTGAATAAAAGCATTTTTCAACTTTCCGTTCAACATCGGATTTGAAATCAACTCTTAAGTTGACCAACTCTGGATTTATCAGCAAGTTGAGCAATAGTGAATAAAATCACTCTTAGACCCTTATGGGTCCATTGTGATACCATGAAACTAGCAAGATAGGATCTCATTAGCCGAACTTTTCGGAGCTTCTAATGAATGGGGTTAGACTTTTAGCGTCCGTTTTCACTAGATAATTAGTGTCCTCATAGAAGAATTCTCTTCTAGCTGAGAGAGCAGGGCAGGTGCACAGAAGATGTTGAACAGTTTCCTCTTCTTCTTCATCCATGCAGCTCCTGCAGAAATCGTTGGAGAACACGCCCATTCGTAATACTTGTCAACCTATTAAACAGTGTCCTGTAAGAACACCTATGGTGGAACCAGCGATGTCAACCTAGGCTTTTTTATGCCTTTTAGGCATTATTATATATTAGCTAAGGCTTTAAGGCTTATTTTTTCTTCAAAAGGCATCTTTTTTATCAGTTATTTGAATTTTTTTAATTCAACATCCTGACTTATATTTTACGCAAAGTGAAAAAGAATTTTAAATGTAACCTCGGTCTTAAAGAATTTGTTTCCACCTTCAAATTCTGTTCATTTTCGGAACACTTTTTCTGTCATTCCTTAAATATTATTCCAGTTTTAACTTCCAGTGAGTGGAATGACATTTGAAACAAATTTGAAAGGTGTTCGTTGTTTTATAAATAATTTATAATTTAATATTTAATGGTTTTTTAAAATGAAATACAAATGTTTTTGTTTTTTTTTATATTTGTTGTTTAATTTTTTTCTATTGTCAGTTTTTTTAAAATATTTTAGGCATTATTTTATATTTATTTTATCTTTTTTTTCAAAGTAAGGTCCTTTTTTGTCAAAAGTGGTTGGCAACGCTGGGTGGAACTAATATGCAGTCGATTTAAATTTAACAACCACTTTGAACGTTTCAAGTCTATACTAGGCCATATTTGTTTGGCCTAGCCATAAATGTATCCAATCTTCTGAAAACGAATAACTCAAATTAAAGCAATTTTTCAAAAGTAGGTAGGTATAAGTTAAAAAAAAAATTAATACTAGCAATTTAATAATTTAATTATATTCCCTTAGCTTCCTATGCCAACAAACCTAATCTGCCTCCTAGAAGATGAATCTAAATCTAAAGGAAGGAGGAACTGACTCGTTAACGTCACGTGCGTCATTCGGTCGGTTAAAATGTTTTAAAATTAAAAGCTCCAAGTGACACCATCACTTTGTAGGAAAACATACATGCAAACTTTTCCCCAGACATCTCTCTGTCGACGACAATAAGCATATATAAAATCGCAACTTCAGCAAAAAAGAGTTATCAAACGTATAAAGTACATACCTATACAAAAACTCAAGATTCAACCATCTTTCTATACATTGCCATTGGTTGGTATATTTAAATTAAAAAAAAAAAAAAAAAAAACTTGAAACTGCTATCTCCTTTGTCTTTTATATTTGCTCCATTTTCAGCTTGTGTGATTTTTGTCGTCCTTGCCTCTCGTTATTCAGTTTGTTTCTTAGTATTAAAATGCGCCACTCCGTCGCCAAAACGTGCTTTGAATGTAAACAAAAACAAATTTTTCATTCAAGGGTGCTCTCGTAGCTGAAAAAGGATATCCCAATCGGGTGAGTAGAGTATCGTTGTGAATCGATTTATACATTAAGAGGGGGAGTGTTGTTTTTTTTTTTCTATGCCATTTTGAGGAATTCTTATGCATCCTATTTAGGGTTTGAAAAACGCTTTGGATAATGGTTAGCTGGTTTTATGTATAAGAACATTGCAAATAAAATCTTGGTATATTGTTAATGAAATGAAGGCTATTTTAAAAATTAATTTAATCAAAAGACACAATTTGAATAAGTGTATAATAATTCAAGATCAAAATTTTCAATTTTAAGATTAGAATTATTCCTGAATTGCTTGTGACAACTTTATTTTATCAGCATCGGATTTAGAGCTTGAGTCCAAAAATGTTCCCCTCATATCTAGATCGACATCGATGCCGCCAAGGTAGACTTTACATTGCTCTTATGGATAATTTAACCAAAATCCAGTTATGCCTAAATGCTTATAGATTTATCGGCCTGATAAAGTTTCCTGGGTTGCACTAATGTGCTTCACTTTTGCGAACCATCCCTGGATTTTATAATTTGTTTTTTAAACTTAACGATAAAATTTAACCAGCGCAGGTAAAATAGCAATGTGAGAGATGTCAAACTTAACTCTCTTAGCTCTTCCGCACTATCGATCGTACATTAACGCAATGTCAAAAAAGTATAAGAGAATGATGTGTTAATACTCAGAGAGGGGCGGCGTATTTTCGTTAAAACTAGCTTTTAAAATTTCTCTGGAGGAAAATGACATTTAAGTTTATTGCCTTTTAGAACTAAGATGACGATAAATGTCATTTTAAAGTTTATCGGAGCAATTAATATTTAAAAGTGTTTCGTGCAAATGGGCATTAGTGAACGGAAGTTGTTTCTTATATTTTTATACATATTTTCATGCAGTTGTAAAATGTCAAACTGGTAACCCTGTGACAAGCTCCATGGGCCTTAGATACAATAATGCAAAGGTTGACATTGTTAATATTGTACATAATTGGTTAAAATAAAATGTTGATTATTAATGTTCAACTCATCAAGTCTCCAGACTTTCCTTGAATTTATATTTTTACGAAATATATTAATTGAAAAACAAAGCATGAAATATCAGAATCATTTACAGTTGTTTGCAAGTTTTTTCAAAATTTTTTTTTTCCTACCAAATCGTCTAGTGCCGACAAACCGGCAGCTGCCTTGGGGCCCAGGGCTCTCTGAGAGTGCGGGGCTTTCAAGAAAAAAAGTCAAAGCAGATTTGATGTTTTTCACTTTTCACCTCACCCCATCGATGTTACGGTCAACTGATGAAAAATCAATAATTACAAAAACTATAAAAATTTAATTTTTCAAAAGTTATTTTTGTACCAACCGAATTGATTGTATTGATGTCAAATAAAATTTCCTGATTTTTTTGGAGACGATTTGGAACTGTTATTTAATTAGGACCGGATGTGTGTGCCCTGAAAACACACAAAATATATATTTTCACTCAAAAAGTAAATTTACCAAACTTTTACATGACAAGAAAAAAAATTTGATCTTAAAATTGAAGATATGTACCATCTCAGGTATGATAAAAATATGAATTTTTGAAACGGAATGTCAAAAATCGTTAGAGCCGTTTTTAAAAGAAACAATTTATCATGTGTACCTACATTTTTTTAAGTATTTCAGGCAAAAATTTATATGCGCAAGTTTTTAGTATTTTGAAATAACAGTATTGGGTCTCAAAAAAAACTGATGTTTTTTTAACGAAACTATTTTTTGAAAACTTTGATATGCAATATTGTTAACATTATTTAAAAGGCCCTTTTTCTTAAATATTTGTACATAATTAGGTAAACCGTTTATGACAAAATCGAGAATTATACAATGCGGTTTTATAACAGGTAAGTACCATTAAAAAAGATTTTTGACCGTAAAGCTGTTTTCGAGATAACTATGTTGTCTCAACGGTAATAATATATGCAAGGTAAAGTTATTTGTGAAGCTTAAAACAAAATTTTAATTTTTCGTATATGTAACTACAATCCTTAAATTCCAAGTTCGAAGAAAATCACTTCCATGGTAGGTCAAGGTACATACAGTCTGTCTGTCGATACGGTCTATACACAGAATTGCGGAAATAGAAGATAAAAAAAAAAAATGAAATTGAATAAGGAATATCAACTGCATCAACCAAAGTATTACATAGCTCCTACAGAACGTTTGATCAAAATCAATCCAAGTAATAAGTAACTTCATCCATCGATTCATCATCCATACAATTTTTTTGTTGCTCAATTATGTTTTTCATGTCAAAACTGTTAAGGCCTTTGTAAAATTTTCCACCAACTTAATTCCAATAATTGAATTCTAAAAGGTCAAGAATGCTGGTTCCCATTTGAACCTTGAATTTTTTTCCACAAACACGTATAGTGTTTAGTTTTCAAAAGGCAAAATATAAAGGAACAAAAAAAAAACTTTTTCTATAAAGTATACAACGAACTTAAGTCGTTTTATAGTCTGGAGTTTTTGTCAAACAAATTTACATACAAACTAAGTAATATTAATGTATGTTTATGCTAATATCGTACCCAAGGAAGAAGAATAGAAAATTCTTTGCATAATTCGTAGACCGTAGGAGTCTTATTTTCGTCATCGTTGTATTCTATTTCAAAAGATACCTACATTTTTGTTAAAAATTGAAAAATTTCATACTTAATTCGGCTTTGTCCATTCCATGCAGCAAGAGTTTTTGGAATTTCGGTATGGAATTTTCATCTTTTTTTAATGAACCTATGAAGTAGATAGCTTTATGCAAACTGCGATGAAAATAAAGCAAAAGTAAATATGTTAATAATATCTGGGATGTTTTTGTTAATTTCTCATTATTCTCTGCTATGAAGATGACAATACAAATTTAACATGAAACTTTTTCTTTTAGTCCTTACTTATAGCTATCATTCAAATAATCTTTAAACAAGAAAGAAACTAAAATAATGAAGAGAACTTTATATTGAACCTGTCTTTTCAATTATTGAAGAGGCGACAATCAAATAATATAGAGCTTCAAATGATTTTCAGACTTCAAACAATTATGAAGAAAACGATTTCAATTGTGATGATAATATAGCTGATCCAAGTTTTCTTTTGCTCTTAAGAAATGCTTTCGATAGTGAGCTAAGCGCAAACAATTTCTGTCCAGGTTTTCGAGAAACCGCTAGAAAGATATTACTTCACCAGTATCTACTGATGAAGAATATTTCAACAACACAGGAAAACTCATCCGAAAAAGAGTAGTTGTAAAGAAGTTGGAAACATGTCGAATGAAGTGTGGTGAAAAGATTTCATATTAAAGCCAAAAAAAATATGTAAAAGGGAAAAAATATTTTTTATTTTGCACCAAATAATGGCAGTCATGTTTTGCTGAGTAAAAAATTTTTCACTTCGGGTTGGTTAACAGTTCGATAAAAAAATTTAAACGTCAAAAATTTTGTCTTTGCGCAAAAATCACTACCATAAGAAATACATGTAATTTTTTTTCGTTGAAGAACTGTTGCTAGCCCATTGTACAATGGGGATTAAAAAATCGCGTAGTTGCTTCGAAAACTCCTTCTGCCTTCCGTTGTTAAAGCGAGACGTACTCCCCCCCCCCTCCCTCTGCCATTATCTATGAATGGCACTTGCATCGAAGAAACCAATCAGCTTGCGATTTTAGGTATGTGTATCACAAACCATATTTTGTGGAATGATCACATACTTAACGTCGCCAAAAATGCCGCAAGATGTTTAGGTTTTCTTTGGAGATGCAAGAAATTTGTTTCCCCTTCTGATCTGGCTATTATCTATAAAAGTTACATACGTCCAAAGCTTGAGTATAACTCCCATCTCTGGACTGATGCTCCAGCAACTTACTTAAGCCTCTTGGACAGTATACAAAGACGAGCCTTTAAAGTGATCGGAGACAGGAGCATTATCAATACTTTTACATCACTCGAACACCGGCGTAACGTTTCCTGTCTCCCACTCTTTTATCGTTACTTTTACAGTGAGCGCTCAAATGAAATAGCCAGTTGCATTCCTCCCCTTAAATGATTCAACCGTAATACTCGCGCTTCCAGGAATGCTCATCAGTTTACTCTTGAACCCAAAATTCGGCCGCACTGTCAAGTACAGGGATTCGTTCTTTAGCCGTACTACGCGAATGTGGAATACCCTTCCACGCTCCGTCTTTCCCTATCATTGTGATGAACTGAAATTCAAGACTTATGTTGACCGACATCGCCTTTCAAATCTTCTCCTACTTACCTAACGCTCGCACTGTTTCTCTGACATGTAAAGGGTACATAAAATCCCCTTGAGTGCGCGCTAAATAACGGGTGATTTTTTAGCTGGTTTGGTTTTGGCAACACTGGTTTCGACAGCTGACGTGTGTTTGGTTTGCAATTTAACCATGGATCGTCTTACAAATGAACAACGCTTGCAAATTATTGAATTTTACTATCAAAATTCGTGCTCGGTTCGAAATGTTCATCGCGCGCTGCTTCCATTTTATGGTCGGCATTCTCGACCTTCTGAGCAGTCTATTCGGAAGATTGTGACCAAATTTCGCACCAAATTTACTTTGTTGGACATTGACACCATTAGACTATTTTTTGTGGGGGTATGTCAAGGCTAATGTCTATAGGGACAAGCCCGCTTCGATTGACGCACTGGAAGCCAACATCCATGCATTCATTCGTGAGCTACCGGCCGATATATGTGAAAGAGTATGCCAAAATTGGACTCAGCGGATGGGCTTCCTGAGACGCAGCCGCGGTCAACATTTGCATGAAATTGTCTTTAAAAATTAAATTGGAAGGTTCAAACTATCGATTCAAATAAATATTTCATTAATTTTTTCGAATTTTTTTTTTTAAAAAAAGTTCTAAACCTCTTAAAAAATCACCCGTTATATAAAAAAAAGAACATTATTGGATGCTTGGCAACTACAAATTAAGATTTGCATTTGTCTCTGGTTGTCTAATTAATGTTTCTGAAAGGAAAACTGCAAAATAAGATTGACAAGGTTTGACGAAGTCGAACTCATTCCAACATTTCTTTTTTCGAAGTTCATTAAGAAAGTACTATGTGAAACAGTGAAACATAGCAGTTAATTAAAATATTGGTAAAAAATGAAGCTTGTTTCCTGACTCAGGCTCTTTAATTTCTTGACACAGCCGGAGGTGTAAGACACCTCCTAACAAACAATCCTAAACCATATAATCAAAGCTTTTCAGTCCATACGAATCTCAAAATATGTACAGTAAAAATGTATCGTTTATATTTATACAAATTTGGAGGATCTGTTTTCATAACAACATAATATGTATTCAAACATTTTCAAGACAATGAATATTAGGTTTAAGAAAAGACCAGCTAGATACATGTTCATATGTATGTATGTAAGTAACAAATACGAGAGCTTCAAATTGAATATTAAGCGCCGCAATATTATTGAACACATTCGATTCACAAAAGAACTTGAAAGACATCAAAACGATGCTGGTCAAATAATGGCCTTTACCTTCAATGTGAAGCAGTGTCTACCAACTCCGTTCTTAAGGACACACTTCTCATTTTATAAAAAGCAGCTTTGGACTTTTTTTTTTAATTATTCATGATGAAGGTGATGACGTGTTGGCAATGACTTGCCAACCACGCGTTTGAGGCCCAATTTTATTAAGATGAAAAAAATAATCAGACGGCATTTTTCATTTTCAATGAAAATTATGTCTTCATAACCCTCTTAATTTTTAAAAATGAAAATTCTAAGTTTAAAACTTTATTGTAAAAAACTATTAAAATAGACTTATATGAGCTTTTGTCTTTTGAGCCTTTTAGGCCCACACCAGCCTTGAGAAAGACTGAAATTATAAATTGATTACAAGCAGTTTGCAGGCGTGTAGATGTATTTTAATGCAGGCATGTTGTTAAAAATGTTCGTGCACCTCTTCGTCACCACATCCCCTGCATAAGTCATCTGTACTGAGTTTCATTTTAAATTTATGATGTTTCAGTAAATTATGTCCGGTAATTATGCTCGTAAGAGAGCGAATTGACTGCTACTAAATTGCATAATTTTGTCTGTCCTCTGCTTATTAAAGCAGGGCCATATTTTCCTATAGTATCACAGGTGTCATTGTGTTTGTGTATTCAACCGTAAATTATGTTAAAAAATTTAGCCGTATAAAATGTTCATCCTTACCAAATTATCAGCTAATCATTCCATAATACGATTAGGGTTGTGCGGTAATATATTTACTCTTTTATTAATATAAGCTGCAGATTCATCTTCTAATTCAAAACAATAACATTTCCTGTGTATAAATGAAATAAAAAATATTTTTACGAGAATCCTATAGTTAGGCGTGTACCTCGACCTCCATCTTTCTTTAATAAATCTGTTCTTTGTCTGTCAACTGTTTCGAACGTCAATCAACTTCTTAAGTTAGTTGTTAATTGACAAGTGAAGGATGTGAATTAATTTTATTTTCTCTTTTTAGATACAAAATATAATAAATAGGATTTTGTACTTAACTCAATGATTAAAAATAATTCAGGTTTGGTTTGTATTGGTTTTGGTATTAAATATAAGGAAATGGCATCTCTAGATTATATTTTTTTATTTTTGAAAGTTCAAAAGTTTTAAACGAGATTTAAAGGTAATGTTGACTTCTTTGTTTTTTGGTTAAATGATTTTAAATACTTTTGAGGTGACATGATAGTTCAAATAAAAATCATGCAAAGCGTGTTTTTCTTGAAATTGAATAAAACAAACAGATCCCCACAGAAAATAGTCTATCGGTGTTAAATCACACCGTCTTGGAGGCCAGCCAATTCACGGGAAAGAAACGTGAGACTAGGTGGTTACCAAACGTTTACTTTACTAAATCAGTTGTGGTGTGTGACATGTTGCACCGTCTTGTTGTAACCACAGCTCCTGCACATCATGGTTGTTCAACTGAAGAACGAAAAAGTCGACCGTCACCATTGACGGTAGCGTGCTGGTCAGCATAGTGATTCCACCAGCCCATAAAGCATACAAACAGTCAGTTTTTCTGAAACGGTGTCCCAAATACATTTGAAAATTACCTTTCTACACTTTAAAAAAGGCAGCTTTGTTTATCGACGCAGCTACTCAACCAAAAAGTCGGGATCAACGGGAAACTTGTTTTGGGTACATCCAGATCCACCTTCAATTTGGAACCTTTGTTCAGGCGTCAGTCAATTCATGTTAAAATGCCAAACCAAAGTAAACATAAATCACTTAACAGCTGTTGAAATGGTCAGCAACGGCAATTGTAAAAAGTATTGCCAACTTAAAGTTCTGTACCTCTAGAAAAAAACACACTTTGCAAAAGTTTTAAAGACATTTTTCTACTTTTTAATATGTAGTATAAAGTTAACCATAATAACATTGATTTAATTTATTTGCCAACTAACTCTTTTAGAAAAGAATAAAAGTCTTGGAAAAATCAACTAAATTAAGTAGAAATGTCAGCAAATTGCCAACAGTTGATTTCGAAAATTAAATTTATTGCTTTAAATATTTTTCGCTTGAATTTAAAAATGTACAAAGGTCATTTGAATGAATTGAGCTATTATATTCAATCTGAAAATTTGCAGGAATATTATAATTGTTCATGTTTATTTGTACATATCTTACAATAAAATAATTAATTCAATGGTAATTTTCATATTAAAGTACATCCATTCTTTTAGTAAAACTGTCCAACAACTCTTTCCCCGCAGCGAGCATGTAGCACATTTAAACAACAATTATAAAGTACGTGTAATAAAATAACACTGCCTTGTCAATCAATTAAATATTAACTGCTTCAATCACAAACAAAACAGCTAAAGCAGGCCCGCAAACCTCAAGGCTCAGATTTTTATTTGTTTTGTGAAAAAATCGGTTGACAGAAAATATAAGGTTTCTATCGATCGAAAATTAATGTTTCAACAACTTAAAAAAAAAACACATCGCAAATTAAACTTTCTCGCAAATAGTACCTACCCTACATCAATCTTTGTCAAATTAATAAAAAATAAAAAACTATATACCAAAATAACTGACAAATGCGCTGACGGGCGGGCTGAAAGTTTCCTATTGATTAATCTGAGTATTTGATTGACAAAAGTATAGTAGGTATAGTTTATTTGAAGAATTTCTTCCCAAACTGTTTGCAAGTAAATTATTGTAAGAATTCAAAATACTTTATTAAAAAGATAAGCTCATTAGAGAGAAATATTGAAAAGCATAAAATTTATTATTTGAATTGCTAAAATAATCCAAAAACGAAGTTTGAACTTAAAATTGAGAATACTTTGAAAAAATCCGACTTTTTTTAATTTTTTTTTTTTTCAAAAATCGTTAAAAGTGTTTAAAATATTGGCGTGGAAGGTTTAAGTATTTAACAGTATACAACGTAATGTCTGATAAATATTTGGAGTTTTCTACGAATCCAAAACCTGCCCTATAGTAGGTACCTAAAGCTAGTAAACAGAGTTCTAAGGACTGCAGTCTTTTGGGTACTGCAGTTAAATTACTAAAAAGACTAATTTCGTTCAGTATTTTAACTTACAAAAAGATGTTAACTGTAATCCGGGCAGTCGCAGTCAGTACTAAAATTTTAACTGTGCAATTAATGAAAGCAGTTAATTGACCAAAAGTTAATTACCTAACTGCAGTACCCAATGCAGATGAAAATTTATGAACTGGCCTGGTTTTGGTTTTAGTCAATAAGTCTTTTAACTGCAGTTAATTGACTGTAAGTAAGATAATTAACTTTTTTTTAGTCTTTTGACTAAAATACCTAAGACTTTTACCTATAAAAGCACAAGTTGTCGGGTATTGGATAGAAAAATCCACGTGGCTACTGTTAAGAACAAACCTTCAAAATAAAATTTTTTGTATTGTAAGTATTAACTTACAGTTAATTACAGTCAACGTAAATTGAAAATGTAACATTACACAAGCTCAACATAAAATTTTTCACATTCGTGACTAATTTGGCGGCCATCTTGTTTTAGCGAAATTTTAGTTTTTCACGCATAAATCGCGTAATTTTGACCCTAGAAGAAAAAGTTATAGACAACACTTTTAAAGCAACAAATTTTCTACAAAAAATGGTAAGTCCTTTTTTTTCGATAACTAATTTTGTTTAAGAGTTAAAGTAGGTACGTTTTGTACTGAAGAAGCGTCAAAAAATTAAATTTTCAACAAAAGTGTGTCAGGTAGCCGGGTACCCGAAACATGATCAGGCTTGGTTTCCCGGATAACCCTTCAGTGTACCGGTTACCCGGTCGAAATCAACACTTCTAATATGTACCTCTTTACTAGTTCTTTAATTTCCCATATGCAACATACCATTTAAAACCATATAAATTTGTATTTTTAGTCAAAGGCTAAACAAAAATTAAAAGACTTGAAGTTAATTAACTGCAGTCAAAAGAGTTACTGACTAAAAATTCTAATACGCCCAGTACAAAATAATTTGTACTGACTAAAAAGACTAAACGCAGTTAAAATACTGCAGTTAATTAACTTTTAGTCAATTATCTGCTTTTGATAACTGCAAAGTTAAAATATTAGTACTGACTGACTGCTGACTGTTTTTTTTTTGCAGTTAAAATATCCACCCACAGTATTAACTTGCAGTTAATTGTTAAGTTAATTAACTGCGACTTAACTGACTTCATTACCAAAGTACTGCAGTCTTTTACAACTCTGCTATAGTAAAAAACATGAAACAAAAACTGCGAAGGCGGTAAAATAGCCCTCTTCTCCCTCACCACTTTTAAGAACTATATTTTTCAATTAAACACCAAACACCATTTTTACCCAAATGCTAAGTTTTATTAACGAAGGTTTTTATGAGGACAGGTATTTTTTAACCAAAAAATTCAAAAATATATTCGTGATTTTGACATTTGAAATTTCGTTTCCAGTGCAAAAATGGGAAGAATTGACAAAAAATAATGGCAGAACCAAGACAATTTCGTGCAATTTTTCACCTTTACTATAAAAAAAATATTGGCTTGGCTTTGAAAAACAACCTGATTACAAAAAGATAAATCTTAATGCTTAACGAAATCTTTAAAGTCAATTCTGTATTAAAAATCGTTACTCAAAAAAACACCAATGTCTTATAGGATACTGGTACAAATATAAAAAACGCAAAGATTAAAAAAAAAAATAATCTTACATAAAATGGTTCTTAAAGACATGTTAATTCTTTATCCACTTAAAAAAAACAAACCCAAGAAAAACAAAAAGTTAAATTTTGAAAGCGACAGGAAGCAAAATTCCAGGAAGGGGATAAATAAACGATGCAAACCTAACTACCTTCGAGAATATGAAAAACAAAGTTTTTTTTTTTTTACATATTCTCAATCTTAAAACAGAAAATTCAAAACCAAGTGAATCTCGCATTTCACTTTCCATACCACCGCAACAACAAGGTTTGATTTTAATACATCTATGGGGTACCTACGTTAACGTTCTACATTAGAATTAAATTCCCTCGGGTTGGTACCTAAACTTTTTCACAAATTATTCAACTTCCATTAAAGTTTTTTTTTTATTTAACGCATTTCTTCGTTGGTGGAATTTCGTATTTTATTTCAGCGAACAAAAAAAATCGTATCATGTTGCTAACATTTATTGTGCAAACATTCCTCCTTGATGCAGCAAAATGTGTTTTATTTCGTAAAAAAAAAATTGCTATAAAAAAGTTCGGTGAATTCTGTGAAAAGAAACTCGTAAATCGTGATGTGAATAATTTTGGGTCGTTAGTTTGGTCGTTCGTGCATATATTTTTTTCTCTTTCGCATTTTGTTTCATGCAATTAATAAAAAACCATTTGACAAATCACCGCGAAATAGAGACAGAGACAGAAAGAGAACAACTTAAAATTCGGAAGGATATAATAAAGCGGTGGAAGTGGAATGATTCAGCAATTTCATCGCCATTACCGAAGCTCTTAACTGATAATAATCTTTTTACCCAAAAACGACGAAATATGTCTCATATTTTCCAGACAGATAAACAAGGGTCCATCATTATTCTATTCATTCTAGCAAGAAATTGATGTACATTTTACACGTGGCTGCGTACCTATTTCGTGGCAAAAAGAAGAAATAATAATAGAAGATACGAATGTTGTATAGGTATAGAGATAGATAGATAGACTAAGGTACCGATTCTAAGGAAATCGTCCTACGATTATTTTTCTTGGTCTATTGGGCACGTATTGGTTTCGAATAAAAATTAAATGCACGATTGGTTCACTCGTACCTACAACAAGGACATGCTGTTTGTTCCAGGAGGCAAAGAACTTGAATTTGAAAGGATTAATTCTTGACCGAAGAAGTAAAATATTTTAGGCTAAGTTTAGAATTTGGGTGAAGAGGACAAAAATAAATAAATTGGCATTTTTTTTTTTAAATAAGACATTTCCCAAAATAAAGTGCCATATACATGGTGTCCACCGGGAAGTTATACTTCTTTGTTTTGCCGCCATTTTTGTAAACATTAGTCTTGACAGTTCATATTTGAAGTAGACACGTGGCAAATTTATTATTGAAAATCAGTCATTGATGACTGTGACGATGTGAAATTTTTGGGATAAACAACGTGCCAACAAAACGCACTATTTATCGTGTAGTGAATGATTTCTTAGAAAGAGGGTCTACAGGTGATAGGCCATTACATTACTGCTGCTCAAGGAAGTGTTCAAAACAATCCATCAATCTCAATTCCAAGCTCAGGAGCTTGGTCTTCAAAGAACAACTTTGGCTACAATTTTGAACAAGGATTTGGATTTGTTTCCATTTAAGATTCAGTTGATACTACTGCATAATTTGAGCTTGGCTAACATGTGGTATCAACAAGACAGTGCCACATCGCATACAGCCAGAAGTACAATGGAATTACTGCGAGCCCTCTTTCCACAACAAGTTATTTCAAGAAATGGTGATGTTGATTACCCTCCACGGTCGCCTGATTTGACTGCTCCGGACTTCTTTTTGTGGGGATATCTGATAAGCAAGATTTATGCAAACAAACCAGAAACGCTTTGAGCAACTCAAACAAAATATTCGTGATGACAGTAAAACCAAACTAAGTAGGTAACTCCTGAATTAGCGCCTTTGCCGTTTGTACCTTCCTGAGGCTCAATTTTTTGTTTTCTATATATTCTAATATTTTAAATGGGGCATCTTTGATGAGGTATTTACTCAGGTTTTGCTGTACATAGCTATGCAAGCTGTTTTTCATCTCGACAACTTTCTTGAATGTTCGGTACAACACTCTGATACCTCTTCCTTTAGAGTCTTCTGCATTTTCGCAAGTGCATTCAATATCGTCCTCCTGGCACGTCTCACACAGCGTACATCGATAAACTTCCTTATGAGTTGTTCAGTGATCCCAGCGTAAATATTTTTCTTACATTGGAATGCAAAATAAAAATTTTCAGTAAACAAGGCGTCATTCGATTTTTCCATCTTTTCAGTTTTCTGAATTTAATAAACTATTTCTCATTTTTTTTTCAATATCGAGCATAAGATTTTCCTAGGGATTTGTTCTCCTTCCAAAATCTTCTTCGAAGTTTTCCTCGCAATCGAATTGCAACCGAAAATTCTTCACCCATTTAGAATAGGAGTGACCAGCATCTTTTTCTCAACTCCATCAACAAACTCAATGGTGTGTTAACTATAAAAGGAATGAGGTTATTTCGTTGAAAATGTCCAAATTTTATTTTAAATTTTACTATGCTCCCAATATCCCCTAATCGTACAATTCCTTATACAGGGTGTTTCATGAGCGGTGCGCCAAAATGCTAGGGCGTGTAGGTTGGGTTGAGAGAAGAAAAAAATCGTATGGGAGGGGGTCTATTCCCCCCCGTTTAGCCGCGAGATACTTTACTTACCTTTTGGTTGTACATTGACTTTGAAAATTAATTTTTCAAAAATAATTCCTTAGAAAAAATTTATTCAAAAACAAAACGAAAGAAGGAGTTTTTGGCTTTTCAAAAAACTATCAGTATTGTGGGTGAAGCCGTTGATTAAAAAAAATGTTATTTTCTATTTTAAGTCAATTTTTTTGAAAATTATCCCTTCTGGCTAAACGAGGGGGGAATACACCCCCCCCCCCCATACGTTTCTTATCTTGTCTCAACCCAACCTGCACGCCCTAGCATTTTGGCGCACTCCGCATTATTCACCCTGTATATTATATTGACAATTTTAAATCACTTCAATTTCAACGAAATCGAGTACGAAATTTCACAGGAAACAGGACTAGAGCTCTCAAAATCATAAATTTGCTGTCATTTCGAATTTAACAAAGAAAATTAGTTTTTAGAGAATGAGAAAATTGGTCCAAATATCCACCCCGGATGAGACCAATGCAGATGAATAGTCCTGTTAAAAATGGAGTAGTTTTTACCATAATACCATTTCTAGTATATATGACTAAGCCTAAAAAACAAATAATAATGGGAGTCAAAAGTTATGCACAAAAAATGCATAAAAAGTAACTTTTAACTCCTATGGTTTATTTTTTGTGGTGTTATGGTAAAAATAACTCTGTATTTAGCAAACTATCCAAATCAAACTTAGTTGTTGTAAAAAATCATAGTTCACTTATTTATACTTGCAGTAACGTATAAATAATTGAACTTTATTTCTGTTTTTTAACCATTGTTTCTTGGTTTCTTTTGAGGCCATGGTATAAATTACTTAATTTTTCACTGCACGTATACTATATAAGTGCAAATATACTTTTTGGTTGTAACTTTTAACTCCGATAGTTTCTTGAAAAGGTTTCATAGTAAAAATGACTCCAATTTTAGAGGAATATCCAACTGCATCTGTGAATCGCTTTTTTTCATAATATGGATGAAGATTTGTGTTCAAAATTTGTATAAAAGAATTTCTTAAGATTTAAATATTGTTTGAAAAATGAAATGACTTTTAAATTCATATAAATTCATATTCTCTCAATATTTTCAGTCTTTACGTCAAAACTTTGTTTTGGCTTCTTTTGGTAATTTCACGTGGATATAAGAATATTAGACAATAATATTAATAAGCCGGCAATGACAACTAGCCGCCGCTCACTCAGTTCTTATTTCTACCACCAGTATTCGCATATTGACTTTTCAAGTTGTCAATACATCAAATTAATATTCTTGGGCAACTGGACTTTCATTTTGAAAAGTCAATTTCGAGTTGATAAAGTATTAGCGAATCTAATTTGCGTATAGCATTTGGAGTGAACGAATTATTGTATAACGCATTTTGGGATTTTCATTGAAAGTAAATTATTCGATGGTACTAAGTACTGGTAGTGGCGAGTTTGAGCGACCAAGTCCATCCTTTTTGATTTTTTTTTTGTTGTATTCAAACTTCAACTCTCACCCTATCTCCTTTGTTATATTTCAATGAAGAATGCGTATCTGACAAGTCATGATAAAAAAGGCAAACGGACGAGAAACCCATTAGCCAGGCATACATACTTTTCTACCCAAGGAAATAATCCTTCTGTCGAAACAGGTGGACACGATTCAATTAAATAATAAATGAGTTCCATCAAAATTGTTTTTTTTTTTGCACTTCGGTTTTTCTACATCTATACATTTTAACCCTTTTGGGAATGAAGTTTTGCGGTCTCCGATGGTGAAACAGGGACGGCTACACTGTAAAAAAAAATAAGCAAATTTTTTCTATGCAAATCCCTTTACCTGCCTACCCTCAATGGATGTGTTAGATAAAAATTTAAGTCTCCCATTTAATATTCTTTTGGGACGATATGTCAGACAGGGTGTCATTATAAATATATAAAAGATTGAAATAGCAAAAAATTGGGTTGCCATGAAAAGGTGGCTAATCCCTCTTTTGTATAACATAACTTATAAAGGAAAAAGTAGTCAAGCAGGTAGGCTTTTGAGATGACGTTTTTTTAAGGTACCCTACCCCATATAGTTTTATAAAAGGAAAATGTAATCTAAAGTGGGAATTTAACAAACTAATGGGATTATAATTAAATTTTTTTTAGGTGATAACATGGCACAGATAAATACATTTTTTTTAATGTCTACTTCACCTGGCAGCTTTAGTTGTCTAAGTTTTTGATTTGCTTAGAACTACATGGCTGTGAATCGGCTTGATGTTTTAGAGCAGCGTGAGTTCTCGTCGTTTATCAAAACCAATCAAAACAAAAGGTTTTTTGACGGTTTTAAGTGCTACTAGGTGAATTCTTCGTGCAAAAAAATGTATTGCAATAGCACCATCGAAATTCACTTTTTTTTCAAAATGATGGCTGGCAACCCTGAAAATCAAAAATTAAAACAACAATTTTTGATTCTGATCTAGAGTTTGAAGCGTCGAAAAATACATTTTTATAAAACAAAAATCTGAAAAAAATGTCCAATATTTCTAATACACAAAAAATATATTTCCAGAAATGTGCCAGCCCTGAAAATTATTTCAAAATAGAACCCCAAACCTGACATTTTTCATAACATATTGTACCAGTATGACTTTTCTGGATTACAGGTTCAAGAACGATCCTCGTTTTTTTTTAAATCTAAAAAAATAATCCAAACAATATATAGGATTTATAGGAAAGTGACATCTCTGAAATCTATTTTCGAATGAAATCCTGGTATAGGTATATCTTTTTAAATATTGCGTGATCGTTGTGCCTAAACTTGTATATTCTAGGCTTGAAGAAAGAATAAGTTTTTGTTTTGAAAAAAAAAGTGTGAAAAAATCAATTTTTTCCACTGAAAAAAAAATATTTTCTGAAGAGTGGCAGCACTGATTTTTCATTTGGTTAGGTTCTGCTCGGATTTTGGTTTGGCATCGACTCGGGCTGAACAAATAAACCGAACCGGCAACGATGAAAGGAAAAAAAAAACCATGAAAACTTGGAACTTTTTTATGCTCCAGAAAAATGTTATTTAATGGAAACTGGGTGACGTGACAGTCGGCAAAAAAATATACTATTTTTCCCAAATTATATGTACGTTACTAACCATCTGTCAAGCCATAAACTGTCAAATTCAATTGAAGGACGGATAAAACGACGATGGATTAAACAACCTAGAAAATCTTAAATTTTTTTTGCATTTTTTTAAGAGGTTTTTCTACTTTGGGAAAAATATGGTGTTTCGTTTTAAATGTCACCCAGTTGAACTAAAATCAAATTTTCGTGGAGGAATAAGAAAACTACGAAGTTTTCAGATTTCTAAGAGGGTTCTTAATCCAAGAAAATCCACACATTCGTTTGGAGTCTGGTTCTGGAATACAATATCAAAAAAACTGCAGTCGCATTCGGAAAAGTTTTAGCATTTTTAAGACTGTGCTCGTGGGATGAGACAGCAATAGAAGTGCGACAGACTCACCGTTGCCAAAGTTCTACAACAAATTCAGACTATCTTCATAATACTCCTATAGGGCTGCCCAGCTACCCCGTCTGTCTAGGAGTGAGGAAGATTGTGTCCTGATTTAAGAACATTGTACATTATAAAATCTATTGGTCGAGGCCTCAGAAAGTTGATCTTGGGTTGATCTTGTATTCTAGTGAAATAGTAAAGCATGTTCATAAATTTTAATATTTCCTAAAACTTCTAAACGTCATTATTGGTCTTTCGTCTTAATGCCGACTATTCCGTCGATCACTCGCTTCTACTTATGCTCCATATATTCATTCTGAAAAACTGATGTTTCCGTCTAGTCTTTTGCTTGCAGAAATCTTAATGGGCTGGTGGAATCACGTTGTTGGCCAGAATGTTAAAGTCAATGGTGACCGCTATAGAGCCATGATTACTGACTTTTTCGTTCCTCAATTGAACAAATATGATGTACAGGAGCTTTGGTTTCAAAGAGACGGGCGCAACATGTCACAGCTCGTGCTGATTTATTGAAGGAAATGTTGGGTAACCGTATAATTTCACGTGTCGTACCGTTTCGTTTCGCTTATAAGATCATGCATTTTATGTGAAGTCGCTAGCCAGCGCCGATAAGCCCGAAACAATTGACCAGTTGGAAGTCAACTTGCGCCGCGTTTTTGCCGATATACGGCTACATTTGTTGAAAAAAGTGATTGCAAATTTTACCTCCAGATTAAATTACGTCTGAGCAAATCGTAGCGGTCTTATGCCAGAAATTATATTTATTCAATTTCATATCAATTTTAAAAATTTCTATACCTCTGAAAAAACACCCTATATTAAAAATTATAAACCTGTCTGTTTCTGTTCTAGAAGAATCACCCTTAATAACTTAAAATGATAACCCTTATCCATGCTTATACATCATACAAACTTTGTGCTACAAAAATTCAATTTGTTTTTCTCCATCGCATTGCCTCTCAGCATAAATTTTAATATCATATTTTTTTTTCTAACAACAAAAGGCGTTCCAGAATTCTCCCAGGATAGATCCACATTAAGTAACCTCAACCACAAAGAATATGTGATGTAGAAAATATGTTTATTTTTTTTTATAGAAACAACTTTTGTACCTTTTGAACCATTTTGTCACTTCTAACAATATTTTTGAAAGTCCAGAATTATAAATTTAATGAAGGTACCCATCTGAGGTTACTCAAAATGTTAAAAAGCTACAAAAGGGATTATTTTATTTGGTAGTTCTTTTCTATGAAGACTTTTTCAAAATTTTAAAATTTCTTAATTAAATTCTAACCTTCGTGTTACCCATCATCATGCTTTTGGCAAAGTTGAGAGTCTTATGCTCGTGGTATTTATATACTGTACAATGTACATACATATTATAAAATGTGCTTTGTATAAAGGATATCGCGCATCCCTCGGTTAAATCTAGTAAAACAAAACCTTTATATTAAATTTCGAAAAGTTTTTAACCACAACCAATGAGAGTAATTTATATACTAAAATATTTTGCCACCCAATTTTTTGCCCCTAAACAATATCATACACTCGTATCTACATCGTTAACTTGTTCTTTCCTTCTGCGCTACTGAAAGCCGAAAATTTGAACCAAAAATAATATATAACGGTATCAGGGCGAAGTCTAGGTACATAATATATGTTATGGTTTGGTTAGTTAAAGCTCAACTGAACTCGTCTTCTTCAGTTATTTGAACCCACAATATTGGAGCGAACTTTATTGTGGCTGGCCACCACAACGTAGCAGTTGAATTCTTAATAGGAAAGCGGTTCGGAAAAAGGATCTCTATAGGAGAATAACGGTGCACCTTGAATGGTGATGGCGGCTGGTGGCGATGGCGGTGGCGGCGGCGCCTGTGGTGGGTGCGCGGGTGGTTTTGGTTTGTTTTCACTTTGCTGACGATGTGGATCCGTTGCAATATTTTCTGGTTTTGAGGCGTTGTGTGTTCCGAGCATTTGAACTTTTTCTACCTTTATTATGATTGACAGTCAAAATTCAGGGAGCTAGATTGAGTTTTTTTTTTTTTTTTTTTAAATTAATCATTCACACTGAGAGAAAAATAAACAAATTTATGTTGAATATAAAACAGAAATGCATGTTTTGGCTTTCGGCATCGCAGGTGGTCCGAAATGGTTTCATTCTGCAGTTTGTCTGTCTGTACCACTACACCAAAGAAGGCACAACAAAAAGTCAATAAGTTACACAGAAAAGAAAGGATGAGGGACTGGACGGCACGTAGTTACTTGCTTCTGTTAATATTTTTTTATGTTTTAATTATAGGTACGAGTATCATATTTTTATTTTCGTAGGTGGCTAGCAAAAATGTTAAAAGAGATTGGGTGCGATCCAGAACGGTAATTTTACATCGTATAAGTGTAGTGACCGTTAAAACTAGATCTTGGAGACCCTTAGAAGGTTTTCAATATGCGCATCAAGTGAAAATTTAAACAAATGAACGGTCCTGGGGGTCCACAAATCTACTGGACTGGCCACGAGACAAGACGAGACCGAAACAAGAGTTTTAATGTCTTAAAGTAAGTCTCGTCTCGGTCTCGTGGCCAGCCCTAGGCGTGATGTGAAGAGCGTCATTTCGATTAACAGTTTTTTTGTTACAAAACAAAATGAAATTGAATAGAACATCGATATGACTTTATTTTTTACCTTTAAAATTGAATAAAATAGTTTTCGACATTCGTTTTTCGTGTTTCGTATGTTGTTTCCTTTTTTTTATGTATTTTTGAACAAAACTTTGAAAAGCTGTTGTGTTCTAAGCTATTGAACCATTTGCAAGAACTTTTTCTAGCCTTTGGAGTAGAGTTGAGTAAAGTCGTGAATGTTCAATCACAGGTGATTGATTAATCATTTTAATTTAACTTGTGATTGTGATTCTTCCTTTAAAATATTATTAGATTGTGATTTCGTCACACTTTCGTTATTTTGAAGATGATTTAAATGAAACTGACACGAGTTATAGCTAAGATAAGCTTATGAATGAAAAACACATATTCAGTAAAAAGTGAATAGTAAATATGCCACAAAATGTCAACTTTATCGTTCCTTGAGCGATTTTAATTAAATTAACACAGGTAATAGCTAAGAATCCTCTCTCAAATCCAGAAATCTTACCATAACTTCAAAACTGCTGCTGTACAAGACCATGGTCCTTCCAGTACTCACGTATGGATCCGAGACTTGGGTGCTTAGCCAAAGACACTCCGATCTCTTACCGCGTTCGAGAGAAAAGTCCCAAAGAACAACGAAGTCGACAGTTCAAAAAAAAAGAAGGAAAATCGGGGCTGGCATTTTGAAAGATTTTTGCGAACCACCCTGTAGACAGAAATTTTCCGAACAAAATTTGTTAAAAAAAATGTAGGTAATACAAAAATTGAAAAATAATTGGTTAGGGAACAACCATCAAGTTGGCATTTTTTTGAACACCCTATCCAATCATTTAATCATCGAATCATTCCTTATACAATCAATGAATTTGTGTTCTGCTTAAAGGTGCAATCTTTTTTCAGAAGAATAATTCAACTGATAATTATCACAACAAATTATGCTGTGAAAAGAATGGCCCAAACAACCAACGGGTAGTGTACTTATTGGCCTAAAGCAAAGCAAGATTTTCAAAAAAAAAAAAAAAATGGTCTTTTATAAACATAAAAAGAAACCTATGCTAAAACCCAACAACAACAAAAGATCCTTCTGTTTTGTACCTTATATTATATAGAAGGTGAATTTATTAAATTTTCTTTTTTAATTTGTTATAAAAAAAATAAGATGAGAGAATTTTAACTTAATTTTCATCAATGCAAGCCATAACAACCTTCACATAAAAGTAATCAAGTGATTTTTTTTTTATTTTAATTAGATACGTGGATAGGTAAGGTACCTGCAATGTACAATAATTATATGTAGGTACATCGACATTATTTTTGCAAATTAAAAATAAAGTCCTTGCTATGACAACAACTTGAGTTTTAAATTAAAAAAAAAATTATTTAAAAAATTAAATTATTCCACTTAGATGAACATTTCAAATTCATTAAAAAAAAGGAGCGTGTCTCGTCTATTGAATTAGTCATGAATGATGAATTGAAAATAAATGTATTATTTTAATACTTTGATGTGGATAAAAACAATTTTAGAAAAATATATCTAATAGATAAATTAAATTAATTAGAAAAAAAAAAATAAATAAAATAATATAAATGAAATGAAGGCCTTGGAACTTATTTCATTTATTTTATAATGATGTTTCGTTTGCTAAGCTCTATTCGTACTGAACTTAATGGATCTATGGATAGAGCTCGTTTTATCAACCGAATTACGTACTGCATTTCTCCAAACATAATTTAATATTTAATATTAATCGAATATTCACATTGGACATGAAAGGAAGCTATATCTGTTAAGTGACTTCCATATTTTCATACAGCAAAAACATAGCGTCCGCCGTGTTGCCGTGTGAAGCTTTCCTTTCAACTTGGGGCATTTTTCGATCACAGAAGATGTTTTCCACCTTAACGAATGATGTCGTCATCACAAGATCCTTCATTATTGATTACACTTTTGAAGCACTGTTCCACTTAAAAAAGATATCCCGTATAAGCCCATGTGGATTGTGGATCAGAAAATAAGCAACATAAGTATTCCAATTTTTTTCCGCTAATGGTGTATTCGTTTTATACCAAGACATCCATTCACTTATGATGACTCCATCGTAGATGGCCATCCAATTCCCGTACCCGCTCAACGATCTTCATGATATGTGACACCGACTTGATTGGACGGTAGCTATTACAATTTCTTGTATCTTCATTCCCCTTGGAGATTGGTAGAAGGTAACTTTCCCTCCGCCGTTTGGCATTTGATCATAGCAGATAAGTTTGGAGATGGTAATCATGACTCATTTAGAACCGATGTCTCCAATCTTTCTTCCAGAACTCAGAGAATATCTCGTCTAGCTTAATTGCTTTTCCCATTTTCACCTCAACGTCAGCACTAACTGTTTCGTTGTTAGAAGCCGCTATTGGAAAGTATAGCTTCGGAAACTGTACATTCAAAAGTCTGTCCAAAGAATTGTTATTTAAGCTTCTCTCTAGCAACCAGTTGCCAATTTCGAGCCTCTTTGCAAAATCATCGGGAAGCAGTTCTTGCACAGGTGTATGGCAGTATAAATGCATATTTTCTCCATGTAGTAAAGTGGAAGTTTTGTGTTTGGAAACATTAAAATATAGATCCAAGCGTCTTATGCTGATAGAAGGACCGATTGCAACAGCTACCAGTATTCTTTCATAGACGGAAACTCTTCTTGTGCTTCCATCTCCCGCGTTGGGTGTTGCAGTTGAAACTAATCCAGTGTCTCGAAATATATTTTCAAAAGTTCTTCGATTAAGAAGTCGTCTGTTAGGATAAAGTTCCTGATATTTTCGTTGTGCTCCTCTTGAATTTCCGTTGCACATCCATAAACAAATAAAATGTCTTCGTATTCTTCACTCGTAAATGAAGGTCATTTCAAAAAGCGCTCTTATCCACCTGTATTAAGTAAATTGATTTTATTTTCTAATTCAGATCATGTATATAACAAAATCAAGCATAGCATGGCAATGCCGTCTGTCAGGTTGACAATTTAAATAAATTCCATAAATACATTAATTGTGTCTAAATTTCTTAAGTATTAGTATGTACATATATATATAAAACAAATTTTTCTTTTTATTTTTTAAATTTCTGTGTCATTAAAATAGTTGCAGCCGAAGAAGAATCGCCTAGTTTCAATTAAAATCGGACATTTTCCCATGAAAATGAAAAACATCTTCTCTTTCCCTCAGGTTACACAGACTGCATAAGCCAGGAAGGTCCTCTCTATGCGGCATATAATTCAGTTGCAGAAGCTCTGCACGAAGTCTCACCATCATCGAGATATGCTCCACACTGTTTTCATCTTTGAAGTAGTTTCTTGGTCCTAGGTTATGGCAAAGGCGACTGTAAACCACTCTGTGGACAGAGCTGGTGGCATCTTCAATATACTTCTCTCGAAGCTTCTCATCAACCATCGCAATTAACTTATACAGTTTAGCTCTCAATTCATTGAGATTTTCAGTATGCAAGCTCATTCCATTCCGCATACCAGCTGTATCTCCGGTTAATTACGTATATAGGGCTGCTTTCTTGGAAAGTCTTTCATATCATGTTCAATACTTTGATAATGTAGTCTACCTGGTTTTTGAGGGTTTGAACGAAGAGTGGTGATAGACCTGTTTCTAGCATCACGACGTAGATTGGTGTGTTGGAAGGCAGGTGGAATATCCTTTTAATAAAAAAAACCTCAGCAACTTTTCTACACTTCCATATTACTTATATCCCCATACCTGTGACGCATTGAACATAATCGATTTCGAAACTGCTTCAGATACATGGAACTTACAGCTATGCGCAATACTTCTTTTGGCAAAACACTTTTTGCAAGTACCTCCAATTGCACTCTTGGCCTTAACCAGTTTCTCACTCAGATGCTTTTTTTTGTAAAACATACTCCTAGGTATCTAAATTCGTTCACGACTTCAATAGGTATTGAGTTATAGAGCCATCTTTCGTTAAGACTATTTCTTCCTCCACCTTTTCTAAAGATCATTATTTTTGATTTGTTGAGGTTAACTTGGAGATTCCAAGTAGAACAGTACCTAAACAGTTGGTTGATCATCAGTTGGAGCGATTGGTATGAGGTAGATAACAGCACTATGTCATCAGCGAAAAAGAGGGCCCGCAAACTCTACACCTACAGAAATGCAATCCGTTAGATCCTCTATAAAAAGCGCAAATAAGAGAGGGCTCAATGCACACCCCTGTCGAACGCCAGACTCCGTTTGAAACCATTCTGATGTCTCTTCTCCATTCCAAACTGCTGCCTTAGTTTCCTTGTACAGATTTTGAAGAACTTTTCCAAACTTTGTAGACATCAAGTCCATAGAGCTTTATTATTTTTTTTATTATTATTATTATTAAACTTTATTTCATAGAACAATATGTTAAGCAAACAATATAATTTAAAACTAAGAGTTAAATAATACCCCCCCTTATAGATAAGCGCTTATAGATAAGCGCGCGCCTATCCACCGCATCCAACTGTTATCGTGACTTAACTTGATGATAACTGATGAATTAATTTGTTCTTTTATTCTTTTATAATACTTTTTAAGTTAATTTTCCCATTAAACATTCATACCCCAAATCTAACTGTCCCTGAGAGGAGTTAAGGTTATACAGGTTTTGACAGCAAGTCAAAAAGACGTAAGTACATTTTTAATACTTTTCATGAGTTCACAGACTTAAAAATTATCTAAAAACAATCAATTCTTGAAAAACCACTCTAGTTGTCAAGTGCTGCAATAAAAGTAGGTAAGAAACCCAAAATTTGATTTCTTACAGAGAAATTGAACTTAAAATAGGTCAACTTTTTTTAAATCGTCAAAAAGTGATGTCAAAGTGGAAAATCAGATTTTACTATAGAACAATTTTTTTTTCTTAGACTATGACCAATTTTTGATATTAGTAGGTACTTACCACAATGAGAAAATTCAGCATTTCACTTCAAAATTTTGAAAAAATGGCCTAAAATATTTTTTTCATTTTTTGTATTAAAATTTCGATTTTGAGTTTGCATTCGATTTTTCAAAGAACTATTGACATGATTTAAATTTAACTTCAAACTAGCTGTAATACTTAATTTTAAGTAGTGCCGTTGTTTTTTAAATATTTTTTTTAAGTGCACTCTCCGCCTAAATGGGGTGAGAAAGACCCCCTCACTTCCATACCCCTCTGCAAATAACCATTATAATTTTTTGGCGCCAAAGTTATCGTACTCGTGCCATTTTTCTTATGCTTTGTTAAATTTTGTATAAGTATATTTACAAAACAAAATTCAATCCAATTAATAACATTTGCGTTCTTAATTTTGTTAATGAATCTTGTGATATTGAAAATAGAGTACATCCATAGTTACCGTTAGCTATATATGTAAGTGCCTTAGTATCCATATTCCATTAAAGAGTAATTGGTAAAAAAACGTTCCTATCTACAGTTTTTTTTACAGAATTTCAAGTTAATTCTATAAAACCTATGTAGATGCCTATGCCTTTATATACAATATACATAGGTATATATTAAATTTCTTTAAAAAAAAATATCATTAAAAGTTATTTATGGAGGGTGTATCTATTTTTTTTTTTTTTGCTTTGAAAACTCAAAAAAGGCGAATGAAAGAATTTTCCAAGCACAAAAGCTAAAAAAAAGCAAATAAAATCCTATTAAGTTTACACTTCGCGTACATGAAGGTCATTATATATCCTTTTTACAAGGTACTTTCACGTTTCTTTCACCTGTAGGCAACATAGAATGATAAAAAAACACGAATAGGTAAAAAATAAGGAAAACCTTACACTCATTCCGAAATTTCTCTGCCTTTCTTCGTTCTTTCATTCTTTGTCAAATTTATTCTCAAAAGCTTGTGATAAGCTGCAAGGGAATTCTTAAAAGAGTTTTGACATTCGTGTGCTGGGCTGAGTCTGAGCACATACAATAAACAACTTTTATGAAAATGAAAAAAGGTGATACAGGAATGAGAACAAAAAAAAAAAAACAGCACCTCTCTGACGTGAATGGCGCGCGGCGGGTGTGTTGAAAAAATTCAACACGTTCAATTTCTATACGTTATAAAAAACTAAACTAAAAAAAAAATGAAATAAAACCGGTGTCGCCATATTATATGGATATGGAACGAAAAAAAAAAAAAAACCATTACTGTGTGAAGTCATTTGTACACGATTTATTCGATTGTGGTAAAAGCGTCTTATATAAGCTAACAGGCTTACAGACTTTTAACACAACAAATGGGTTTAGTAAATTCGCACCGTTTACACTACCTGAATAGAAACCTAATTCTGAGAATAATTTATACGCTAAAGAGGACTTCGATATGGTTATGCTATTCAGCGGAAATCCAATATGCAAAGTGCCTAGATGGCCAAGGCTGTATGTGAATCGTGAACTCCAACGATAGCTAAATATTTGACGACCTACTTAATTAAACCCTGCAGTTGGTTAAATATGTGTAATATTATTTATACCGTATTTATTATAAGTAGTTTTATTTAATCAAACTAGGTATGTAGTATGCTGGTAAGTAAGCGTTTAAATATACAGCAAGGTCAAAAAACGTAGGACTCGTATCATCTCTTGCCAATACTTATTAAAGGGTGTCCCAACAAGAACGCAAGACTTAAATTTTAAATAAAACGCAGATATTTAAAAAAAATCGCAAATTCTTTATTATATCGTAAAGTAGACAAAATGCGGTTATGTATGGAACAACACATCGGCAGATGGCCGCCGCCGCTTTGCTGGCACATACGCGATCTTTTAATGAGATTTTTAATTACCGTTTTGCATAAATGCTGCGGTATTTCATTAATGCAGCCCCCAATTTCCTCTTTTAAGGCTTGAGTCGTCGTCGGCTTATTCGCATAAACCATCGACTTAAAAAAAAACCCAAAGAAAAAAGTCCAATGGTGTTAAATCGCACGATCTAGGCGGCCAATTCTGGTCTCCAAAACGCGAAATAACACGACCGGGAAATGACTGATGCAGCAATTGAATTGTTTCTCTGGCTGTATGAGATGTGGCGCCGTCTTGTTGAAACCACATCCCCTCCACATTCTTCAATTCAAGGTTATTGGTTATCATTTCACGATACCGAACACTATTGCCTGTTTGCGCTTGGACTGACTCATTTGCTTAAAAAAAAGGTCCAATGATTCCTCCAGCCCAAAATCCACACCATACAGTGACACGTTGAGGATTTTGCTTCTCGTGAATCACTCGAGGATTTTCCTCGCCCCAAATGCGATAATTCTGCCTATTGACGAAGCCATCAAGATGGAAATGGGCCTCGTCACTAAAGATCATTTTATCGGCAAAATCAGCATTTTCATGTTGCCTCTCCAATACCCAATTAACGAACTCCCTTCGCTGTGCATGGTCAGCTGGCTTCAGTTCCTGAGTCAATTGAACTTTTTGCTGAGCTCGGTGTCGAATTTTGGTGGATGGAGTTTGAGCGACATCATCACGTACTGCTGCGATGTTTTCAGTCGATCGACATGGTCGAAGGCGCGTTCTTGTCTTTACAGTTCACTCTTTTGGAGCATTACTGTAACCCCAAATTGATCGCAATTTGCGAACTGTAGCCGCAAGACTTTACCATTTTGGTAAAACAATTTCACAATGAGAATGCGTTGTTCATTCGTGCAGCGCTCCATTTTTATTAACCTTATACCTTCTACTAACAAACAATAATAAATTGTTCAAATGTCAAAGAATGACACTTCGACAAATTTAAATCTTGCGTTCTTGTTGGGATACCCTTTATGTGTATAAATAAACATAAATGATAATATAAAGTTTTCATAAATATGCACAAAGAAACACCACATGTAATATGAAAGAATAAACTATAAAATTTCGCTGTGGAAAAAAAGGTCTTATAAAACAATAGAGAAAATCGTATTGACCAACTAAAAACTTCCCTAAAAAAAAAACAAAAATAAAATATTTTATTAATTTGACATTTGGTTTTATTATTTTTTCAAGTGTCAGTTCCTTTTTTCTCTGACTATTGAACCTTGAACTTTGTGATTCCCAAAGAAACCCCCTGTGTCTGTGTCCAATTCGCAATAGCAAATTTCAATATTAAAAGTTTGCATTTTAACTATATTTTTTTAGAACAACAAGTTTTTTGTATTAATGATGTAGTTTTCAAGTGATGTTCTAGTTAAAATATTACGAAAATCTTATTAAATTTCAATAAGTTTTTCTTCATTACATTAGTCCCAATTCTCTATACAAATATTTCGGAAAAAACTATTTGTTTTGTTTCATAGTAAATATAAAAATCTTATTGTTTTTTAATAACTTTTTGTTTCTGTGTGTCTGAAAACTTTGAGTTAAAATATATGCTCAGCTTCTATGTAGAACGTATAGCCTCATTTTTAATTTTTTTTTAATATTCCCTAAAATATTTTTTTTTTGAGTTTTTGAAAAATCAAAAAATTGTTTTTATTTAACTACCTAGAAATTGAAAAAAAAAAAAACTATTTCGATTTGTTTGATTTTTCATTTTCTCACTATTAACTGAAGAATTTTTTTTTTGTTTTTACTTGACGGACTAGAGGTGTAGGTTTGTATATAATAAAGGGCAAGTACGACAAATCAAAATCGAGGGTGACACAATTTTCTATGTCGGTGTGTCTGTGTTCTTGTACCTCGACCTACAGCCTTAACTACTGCAGTGATTTACTTCAAACTTGGAATTTAAGGTTTTTACGTTTTTAGGCGATTTTGTTTTGGCTCCAGATATAACTGTCGGACAACCTTTTAGCGATGTTGACGAAATTATTATAGATATTGTTTAAAAAAAAGTTTTCAGCGACAATTTTTGTCAAAAAAAAAGTTTGTCAGGAGACAATCAAGCGAAAATAAAAATAAATTGTTAATAAAAAGTTTTATCCCAAAAAATGTTGTCAAAAATACATAATTTGGTCAAGAAAAACTTTGTAAAAAAAAATTCTACCTAAAAACAAATTGGCGGAACAACCCATTGCCTTTCGAGTCAGTCAATCCTTAGAAAAGACTAGCGCCTTTATTAAAAGATTGTCAATCATGAATATTCAACAAGCCAATTGATAAAATGTTTAACTAACAATGATGATTTTAGGATTTTAGAAAGTTGTGAATTAAAATCAAATTGAGAATTTTCAATGTTTTTAAATTTTTAATAAATCATTTATAATATCACAAACCGATATTTAAAACTAGCAATATGCAGGAAAGTCTTGCCAAGTTTTGTGAACATACAATATTTTGTGGTTTAGATCTATTCTTATGTCTTATTCAAATGAGGATTTCAAATAAATATACAAGAATGTATAATAATGAATAGGTACTCTCAAAATTTATCCAGTTCCGCAAACAAAAAGCAAAACAAAAGAAATTCATTGAACAACTTTTTTAATTTAATTAAAATTAAAATATTGAAGTTACCTATATTGTTAGCTGTTGTCCTTAGCATTTTATTTTTTCTATCCAACAGAACGAAAGTTATTAAAATTTCCATGAAAACCTTTATACTAACGCAACCTTATTAATTTTTCTAAAAGTTTAATAATAATATGTTTTCTATAAGCCGCATAAACATATAACTCCCCCTCCACACAGACTAAACCAGAATTTAATTGAAAGAAGCAGCAACTTTCAAAATTAATAGGCCATTGTAAATAACCAACGACAATTTGATCAAGTAATATCTTATCATGATGAAAATTATTATCATGGCTGATGGGAAGCACCCACTTGGAAAATATAACATCAATAAGCTTCAATTTTAATTTATACTTAGAAGCTATCTCATTTTTTTTTTGTTTAATGTTTAAAAAAAACGTTTTAAAAAAAAGCCTGGAAAATTAATTGAAAAACAAGACTTTGAAAGAATACAAAACAAAAAAAAAACTGAGAGCACCAATGTTGATTTTATGATTAAGGATGTGAAATTATTTATTTATAACCAAAATTGCCGGAAGTTTAGCAAGAGGGACATTTTCTTTTTATATTTTAGAAATCACTCGCCGATGTTTACAACAAAAACAAAAAAATGAAGGAAGAAAGTCATCAAATTCTCTTAAAAGCAAAATACAAACAAAAAACATTTTCGTAAATTATCCCCTGACAACGAAAAAAAGTTTTTCCTCTTTTGCGTTTAGCGTCCTCGTAATAATGATGTGTCGATAATGATGCGTTATATTTTCTTTAGCCAAAAGTAAACCTACTTTGAAGAGTTTCTAAATGAATACCGGAACTCTGGAACTGGAACCCAGATGTATACGTATATGTATATTAGCGGTGTGTAGAGGAACTTGGATAAACTTTGCAAAAACGTGATAAATTCTCAATGAGCCTTGGGCTAGATTTACACAATAATCAAATAAAAATGTGAAATAAATTGGGACAAGGTAGAAAACAAATAAAATCTAAATCGAAAACGATAAAGAAAGAAAGTAAGGAACTGATATATTTACTTGAAAGAAAAGGGAGAAAGCTGGAGACTTATTGAACCATGTTTATAAAAAAGTTTGTGTGTCTTAGCTGTTTGTTAGATAAATCTATCTTCAGCTATATTTATATTCTTTTTTTTTAGATTAGCTTTATTAACTTCAAATTTCAAAAACATTCTAACGGTTTTTACACAGAGTAAATTGTTTGAAAATATATTTAGGGAGACTTTCAGCTGGAGTCTCTGTTCTTAACAAGAAAATTTAACAAAAAGGGAAACAATGTGGAAAACAATGAAGTAAAAATAATTTTTCCAATTTTCATTTAAGAAATGATAATTCTTAGGTATGCTCCGGATTGTGAATTAGGGACCATAAGTCCCGCTTTCGACAGGACAGTCCTTTACTTTCGAGTCAAAAAAATTGGCATGCTTAATTTATCAATTTGCAGAGTTGTTTCATGTGGTAATTAATGGGGAAGAGACTATAGTAAATCACTTAAATTATGACATCAAAATATAAGGATATCTTTAAACAAGCGCATATTCAGATGAAGGAATAGCACTGAATCTGTAAACGAAGAATTAAAACTTCGGTTTTCAACACCAACGATAACGTATAGTGCACCAATAATTAGTTAGCAACGAAAAATAAACGGAACCCCAATTCAGCTCAATCAAACTGGAACAAGTACTGTTGTAGATTAATCGCCTCATGGGCTGCTGGTATTGAAAACTGAAAATTGAAAACCTTCATATTTTTTTGGAACAGAGATTGTTGTATATTCCAAAAGAATAACGTCAAAAACTTAATGCGAAAACCTTTTGATGTGTATTAGTTGGACATGGGAAAAGTGATTTGGAATAATTGTTCGAATCGAATTGAATTTCCTCGAGATGTCATATTTTAGTTATATAATTGAATGAGATTATTATTAAACCCTGAAGACCCATTTCCTAATGAAAATTCTTTGGATGATAAACTGGACGAACAAATAATAGCGCCTGATCCCGATGAAAATAACATTGTCAAGCGGAGTCTACGACATCACAGTGCTTTCAACTCAGAGCGTTTATCATATTTCCAGTTGAAAGCTCATATTAAAAAATCAACCAGGACGTCCGCCACAGAAAGCGCGGGACCAAGCACCGCCAAAAATGTAGCTGAAGAGCAACAGCTCTCGTAAGCGAATGCGGTTAGTAGTGTGAGGATTGCAGTCCTACCAAGGCAATACCCTGAAACTTGGGTTACCCTCAGTGCAGACGAACTATCGGCACTGGAGGAAGCCGTTATTGAGGAAGTTTCTCTTGGGTGGAGGCACAAACTCAAATTCAATGGCCTGCACTCTATAACGGGGCTGAGTCGATTGTCCTAGACACGAGACGGCAGAATGGCTCAAGGAGAAGGTGTCCAGACTGAGCACTTAGAAGGGCACCGAATTGATGGCTCGCATGGGTTATGAAATCCCCGAGATGCATAGCATCACCCTGTTTCTGCCAAGGAATATGGGACAGGACGATAAGAAAACGCTGTCGCTCATCCGAGTTCAGAATGACGTACTGATGCCGGGAAAGTGCTCACCAGTAAAGCTGAAGACAGCTTCTATTGATCGACATCGACGATCGGTCTACAGAGGCCATAGTGAAGGCAGACCACCAGCTTCACTATAAGTTCGGTAGGATCCCAGTCCCGGGTCTCTGAAAACTTACGGCAGGCCTAATTCCTGCAAGCAATGCCCATCCTTTCAATCCCTTCGCAACCCAACTCCAGTTCTGAGAACTCTTATATATCCTCCACTCCTATGCTAATAGCCAGCCAAACAACCACACCTATCCCAACCTCCGAACCATCCAATCCTGATCAAATCTCAGTAACTCCCAAACCTATCCAAATCCCTGTAACTCACAAACTTACCACGACCATCCTCCAAATCCAGGATTGGATTGTGTCTTGTCAAATGGAGGTGGAAGGCATCGACCTCTCTCCTAGTTTATCTGACTCAGAGGAGGTGTTTCCCACAAACTGGGAGGAAGATAGTCTGCTTGCAGATGAGGGGGAACCAGCCCCAGATCCATTCAAATGGATTTTAATAGGATTCTGTCAGATCCACTAATTCATAGTCGATGGAACTCTATTGGAAGTATTAAAAGTTATAAAGTTCGATCGGTAGTGCTATGTTTTACTCAGGATTAGGGATTACAAAGAAACTTGTTCTGTTTCGGTCGAGGTCAATTCGGTAGCAAGAGCTGTATTGGTGTTGGCAGCATCGCGGAAGGAATGAAATCTAAGCAATTTAATTTGAAGACAGCTTTTTCTAAATGGTGATGTGGAATAAGATGCCTGCATTAGCCAACCAATTATATGGAAGTGGACAAGTTTGCAAGCAAAACTATCCAAATATCGTTGGAAAAAGAAGCTAATGCCATTTTTTTTAACGAATTCCTTTGTATTCGAATACAAAGATAAAGATGGTAAGCTGGTTCTGGCCATTTATGTTGACGAATTATTGATGGCTGCAGAAAAAGATGAAGAAGTAGTCACAGAGTTAATACCTTAAAACAAAATTCGAATTAAAAATATCAGAGTTCAACTATTTTCTGGGGCTCGAAATAATTCAATTCAATTCAATTACTTCGAACAACAAGGATACGTTAATAATATTCTTGAACACTTCAATATTTCAAATTTTACCTGCTCCAATGACAATTTCATAGGAATTACGCCTGTTACACAGCGATTAAGCTATTAAGCTATTGCGTGCCAATGCTTCAACTTATCGCAAATTAGCTTACTGAATTTAGCCGAAACTGCAGCCTTATGCTTGAATTTTGAATGGCAGCTAATTCTTCTTGTAGATATACATTCTCCCCCATTATTGCTTAACGCAGCTCAACTGCTCAACTGAAGAACTACTTCTTTTTAATAACCAGCTAACTGATGCTGTATTGAGTTTCTGAAAAGTGAAAAATTTTCTGCTCAAAGAATAGGGTTGTCAGGATTTAATGGTCAATTTCTGGGTTTTATTTAAAAAAAGGAACGGAATTTTGCGAACTAAAGTTTCATTGGGTATGTTGCGGTGCACATAGAAACAGGTCGATGACATACTCGTATGTACTAAATTTACTAGTTGTATTTTTAAAAATCAATAGAATTTATTTTTAAACCATATAAAACTTCATAAAGGGTTTTCCAATAAGAGGTATTATTTTGAATGGCCCGCTATTTCGGTAGTTGTCACTTTTGAAGCTGTAATTTTTCACATTTGACAAGTGGAAACTTCGACATTTAAAAAATAGAACGATACACGCTTCAACAACACATTGAAAATTCACTATAAAAATATCGAAAATTTGGCAGAGACTGTTTGTAAAATTAAAACATTTTTTGGTCTTCGTTAAGCACCTTGTCAGGCCGCTATTCAGAGATTGGTGGACAAATTTGAGCATTCGGTACAAGTAAGCGATGTGGCTAAAGCCATCCACACACCTTAAAGCCGCACAATATGGTCCCATTTTCCCATTACGTTATGGTCTAATTTTGAAAAAAAAACAATTTTTGAAAGCTTAAATTACGAATTGTACGATGAATAATATTTTTGTGGGTTTTTTATATAAATAAAAATTAAAGTATCTAATCGAAGATTCTTCAATCCAAATCAATACGACAATAATTTATTTTGAAGGTAGAATTTTTAACTTTGTTTTTTTTTTTTAATTCTTCCTCTAGACATTTAATTCTTTTTGACATTGCTTTAGTAAAATCATGCATGTCTGCCTTTCGTTGCTCGATTTAATGAAATTAAATAGCAAGTTGTCATGGATGGGTTGATCTATTTACAGACTTCAAGCAGATTAAAACGTATTTTTTATAATAAAGCATATCACAAGACCTTCAAATAAAAATTATTTCGTTTAATCCTCTGAACCCACCCTTCCGAATATTAGGGTCAGTAGCAGTAGGTACATGTAGGTTTTTTTTTTTCATTTTATTTTTAATTTAAAAGAATCTACGCTTTCATGGTTAACCCTAATCAACGTCACACTCGCTTCAGCTTCCCAGTATATTCGAATGAAAACCTAAAAGTGAAACCAAACAAGCATTATTAACTTAAATACTTTTTCCCTTTTTGACTTTGAAAGTTATAGAATTTCTCTTCAATGTATTATTTTTATTATTTGGATTTTCAATTTGTCCCACAGAGTTGTAGAAGTGTATTTTGTATTTTTGGTTGGTCGGCATATCTAAATGGATTAAGTTTAGGGCAACGATTCTTAAATTCTCAGATGCACAACATAAAATTTCTTCCAGCAATTGAAAGATTGACAAGGGTATAGTGATGTGATGAAAAAGTTGAGTGTTTCATCAGTTCGGGGATAACTATACCATAGAATATAGATACATAGATGTGTGTTACATTGTATGGGCTTATGAGCCTTGCGTTCCATGGGTTAAATGATAAGGGAAGAGTGAGTCGAAATTGAAATGAAGATTTCCTTTCCCGGAAATTGAATGATTTCGAAATGTTGTTTACGGAAGGGAGGGACATCAAATTGATTTAAAATCGGTTTTCTTATGGCAAATTGAATGTGGATAGACATGCAATTTATCATAAGTTTTCCGAATAGATTGTTTATGTTCGAGCGTTGTATAGTTTAGTTGTCATTGAGAGCTTAAAGTAGGGCTGGTCATGAGACGAGAAAAATATCGGTTTCGGCTCGATTTCCCGAGACCAAATTTACTTCAAAGCATCCAGGACGAATCCAAGAGAACACGATGAGAACGGTACCTAGGCAGGACTAAAAGTTTACAATTTTAAGAATAACGAGACGAGATTTTCAGAAGTATCGACTGGTCTCAGCCACGAGCCAGCGCTAGTTGAATGACCAAATTTGAAATGTATTCAAAATTAGTTTTAAGTCGATAGATCAATCTTGATTTGTATATGTATAACTTTTAATGGGAAATTGGGAATACAGGAAACTTGTGTAATGGTATATTCAATGGTTCTATTGAAATTTTAAATATGTTCTTCTCCATACCTGTTTGTGAAAACATTCCAATTTGATTTCTTTTAAACTTAATCTTATGCATGTTCAATGGATTGATGGACTTTGATTAATTGATCTTAGGGCCCACCCATGATTTATTTAGTATTTTGCCTAAAAAATACTTAATTAATTTACCAAAAAAAAGCATTTCATTCTAGGGTTGGCATGTGATAACCTGAACAAAAATTTTACCGTTGCATGCAAGAAAGTAGACTGAAAAACTCAGTAACCTCAAAAAAAAATAATCAATGAAAAAATTATTGCACTTGTTTTCAATCCGATTCTACCATTGTTGCTAAGTGTAACTTTCTTTAATTATTTTTTTTCTCTCTTTGGGATAATACGTAATTACCATGTCCAGTTCTAGGCGTCATTTGGATGCTGAAAATGCAATAAGAGCCGTAAATATGCTGGAGCAAGGAGATTCTCAAAAGGCTGTTGCAAATCACATTGGTGTGTCGAGGCGAGTTATCTGAAACGTGTGGGAACGCTTCCAGGAGACCGGAAGCGGGAGTATGGCAAGAAGACCTGGATCTGGAAGAATCAGAGCCACAACTCAGCAAAAAGACCGGTACATTCAAATAACTGCAAGTCAAGAGTGTAACGTAATTCCCCTTGCATTACAAAACCAATTGCTGCAGTCAACTGGCACTCAAGTCAGTGATCAAACCATTCGAAATCGACTACACGAATATGGTCAACGTTCCAGAGTGAGTGCTATTCGGCCAGAACTTACAGCCGCTGGTGAGCGTACAAATTGGACCATAGACAACTGGAGGTCTGTACTCTTAACTGACGAATGCAAGATTAAGTTTTTAAGTGATAATAAACGAGTACGCATGTGAAGAAGACAAGGTGAACGTTGTATCGACCCATACATTCACGGAAGTGAATGGGGGACTGCAATGTAATGTTTTGTTTAGCAGAACAGAGCTGGTAATCCTGGATGAGGTCACCGTTATCTCTGCCAGTTATATTGTAATGGCAAAACGACCTGCTGTGATCCCATTTCCACAAAGAGTTGGCGATGGTTCTGTTCTAATGCCAGACAATGCACGCCCCCATACGGCCCGTACTACCCAAGCAGCTCCCTCTAACGCCAATATTTAACTTTTGCGATGGCCACCATGAACCCAGATCTAAATCCCATCGAGAATTTATGGGAACAATTAAAAAGAAGCCTAAAAAAAAAACCAGTCATGTCAACAGTAAGCGGGAGCTGATAAACGTATTAAAAGTCTGTTGGGAGCGTACACCGGAACAAAATGAAAAGCATCTGATCGAAAGCGTAGGTACCAGATAGGCTAATAGAGTGCATAAGGAGTAAAGGTGGACCTACTCGCTACTAACGAAAACAATGCACAACAAATCTTCAAAAAAAGCAGTGATATGCATAGTTAATTTTTTTTTTAATTTTCTGAATTTTTCCCATAAAATTTTTTTTTGTGTAATTTCAATAAAAAAAATATTTTCATATTGATTATGTATTGTGTACTCTTTTTCTGAATACAAAGCTTAATCATAATAACCAAAAAAAAATATAATCACTTATGTTTTTCAAAAGAAGGCCAAAAAATTAAGTGGGCCCTATTTTGTTTTGAGTAGTGTATGTATCTACAAAAAATACTAAGTAAAGTGTTATTGCTTTATTTTAAAGACATTCATACATAGCTATTGGAAATTCTAAAACCACAAAACTAAAAAAATAAAAAAACACATCTTTGCTATCCGTTATTCAAAAAAGCTTTAAAAGCGTTACTATAACTCAGACTAAGTTACTGTAAGCATTTTCTCAAAACTTTGGATTAAGGGATTTTTAATCTTTGGAAAAAAAAATATTTATTTTGAAAACGGCTCGAATAGTTTCAATAATTTATTCTTCAGTGGGGCAGTTTAAATTATTTTGATAAACATAATATTTCCAAAAAATATTTCCGTTATTAACGATTCTTATACGGTTTGACCGATCACCATGCAAATTTTTTGAAAGAGATCTTTTATATAAATTTATAACTGTTATAAAAATTTTCATTTTTTTTGTGTATTTCGAAAAATAAAAATATTTTTTTTTGAAAACTCAATATTTTCATTTGAAAAATGGATGGTTATTTTTTTGGAAAGTGTATATTATTAAATATAAATAATTTACATGCCATATTTTTTTTAAATAATACAGTACAACACGCTTATAAGAAAGTCTGAAAATCCCGGAAATTTCTTTCTTATATCCGAGTTTTTCTTATATGCAAACAATGGATATAAGAAAGAAAATTTCTTACATAAGCAACACGGATATAAGAAAAAAAATTTATAATAAAGAACAACGGATTTAAGAAAAAAAAAACAATGCATAAAGTTTTTGAAAATGATGACCTCAAAAAAAAAACAACTTAAAGTTTTTATTTTCAAATGTGAGAATATTTAATATAAAACACTAAATTAAATAAAAATAAGTCTTTTCTTCAATAAGCAAAATATTGCATACCTGCACATTTAAATTTAGAGAGTATACATACAAGCTTCATATTTATAGGAACTGTTTATAATATGTCAAACAATCAAATATAAAATCAAAATGTCACAATTTTTAGACCACGGAGTATTCACGCTCTTGTCAATCTGACGTTGTCATTTTTATTGAAAAACTGGAAGTTGTTATTTAAGGTGGAAACATATTGGTGCGTATGTGTAAACACATTTTTATTTCAATCAAATGGCGTTTTTCTTTTTTAGTTCAGAGCTGAGCACTGCGCAGAGTCTGAGCGAACAGAGTAGAGTAGACTTGTGTTCAGCATTTTACTCCGTTAACTCTGTTCTTTTATTCTGAGCTCACAGAACGCGCTCTGAACATGTTCAGAACTAAAAAAGAAACACGAATTTGAAGCTCTGAATGATCAGAGCTCAAAAAGAAACACAATTATTTTTTTGACAGTTCGAGCTCTGCTCTGAACTAAAAAAGAAAAACTCCAAAAGTAGAGCTGAAGTTAGTTTCTTATATGCGTACTTTTTTGTTCTTGAAAATTTGTATTGTGCAGTAAAAGGTATTTCTTATAAACGTGTTTTTCTCATATGCGAGTTTCTTATATACGTTCAATTTCAGAGATAAATTTAAGAAAAAGACATGGTGTTTTGGGTTGCGTTTCTTATAAGCGAGTTTTTCTTATATCAGTGTTTCTTATATCCGTAAAATACATACCCGAAACATTTTTCGCATAAAAATTATTTCTTGAAAAAAAATGTTATTTATTTTAGTTTACTTTAACAATTACTAATTTGAATTTTAAAACAACAGCTACCAAAAAGCATAGAATTGCATGTGCCACTAGTGACGAGTTCATCTCGATCATCATACTTATTATACATGTTCATATTATGGGTGGTGTTAAATCTTTATTCACAAGGATTTGAAGCAAGACTAAGCACATATAGATTCATTAAAATACTCAATGCGCTAGCCCACATTGCCATCGTCTGGCCATCCTAATTCTATTCTCCATCGCATACATTTTTTTAGAACTGTTTCGACTAGAAAGTAACTGTCCTATCAGTCGAACTCCGTCTAAGTCGAATTTCCCTCGGAAAAAACGAGATAAAATAGTTAAATAAAAAAGGCAACACCCAATGTTTAAACATTTTTGAAATCCAAAACTTGATTCCTTTGCTCGATTTTTGAAAATGGTCTTCCTTATTCAAGAGCAACGTATGATAAGTTCGTCACTGATCTCTAGAGCACTGTCCAATATGGGGATTAAAGAACCATAACGCTTCGAAAACTCAAAACCTTCCTCCCTTGCCAATGTCTATGAGTGGTACTTATATTCTGAGTACGTATGTAACTTTTATTCTTTATTGTGAGATTGGCATTTCAAATGTCTAACAATTATTCAAGAACTTTTGAACTCGTGTAAACGTACATATGTCATTACAAATTTATGTCATCTATTAATTTAGCGAGTTTTCTGGTAGAAATATTGGAAACTTTGCCATTCGTGTAAACCCAACACCAAAGATGCAGTTTACTCTTATAATCCATAATTTACGCTTCATTGCTTCAATTAATTATAATCACTCGTGTTATCACAAAAACTACAGAAGATTCACAACGAACAGCCAAACCTATCAAATGTCCAATCCAGAAGCCTGACCCAAACGCATTTCATTTTCGACAAATCCCAAATAGAATACAAAAGAAACTTTATAGTAACTTACACTTTATCTTGCGCTGCTTTATGATGTCTGATGTGATGACCAAACTGTCACAAGATCAAAGGACAGACGGTGCCATTTGTGCATTGGTCATTTCTCATCAATTACAATCAAAATGTATTCCTTTGGATTCATTTTCAAACGCCTTTGTCTTTCGTTCCTGGTGCCAATCCATTTGTCATCGTGTTCAATTTCAGAACGAAAATGATATGCCCTTCGTCATCACTCTGGAACAGCGCAGCGCAACAACATCGGAGTGTTAGATTGTTGAAATTTGAAATGTACATAGGAAGTTAGACGGTGATGCTCCGGACGCCTTATCTAAAATAGATGTTGCTTGTTCCTCTTATTTGTCGACTTGTTCGCAAGTAATTTCAATACTACTTCACTGAGCACTATAGAATCCAAACATCAGGGACATTGCGTTTTGCGGAAGATGATGATGATGGCGTCTAGGACGATGGACGACGCGCGGCAGAGCCGGCAAAGGACGGACGACCAGCATGGTACATGTCATCGGGTTGTACAAGTCCTTTCTCTCCACTTGACCAGCAATAATATCTTTTTGCAGTGCCAGAGAATTGTTGTATGTTTTTGATGGCATTGGTCCACAAAATCTCATTAAAGTTGAAATTTATGATTTGACACCCGGCACTATTTGTTGTGTGCTTAGAAGAATGCATTGCCCAATAGACGTCCGTTGCCTTGGTTGTGTCGTCGGAACAGCTTGACGTTAACCACAGATTCTATCGTATACTTCTTTGAAATGGGATATGAACATATTTATCAGGTCCTGTTTATATAACGAAAATTAACAAGGTGTACTATTGGATGGATCTACAAGAGTATAATCAATACAGCACAAGCAAAAACAAAATTGAAAAAAAAAAATCAGAATGGATTCAAAATTGACCACTTCCAACAAAACAAATTTAACAAAAAATCTCAATCAAGAACACACCAAGAGACCAATTGGAATAAAAAAATCAAATTTAAATTCAAAATAAAACGCTGGATGCTAATATGTAATTCTACAATTTCTATAGAGCCTGAATTTTATTCATCTCGCAAAGTATCTTACCTATTAATTGTCCTTAGTCTTTAGCCCTTAATCCAACAATGCTAAGGCCTTGGGTATATCAAAAATAAGGGCGCCACATAGGAAGGCATAATTAATAAAGATTAGATGGACATTCTTATACGGACTTATTTCAGTTTCGGGTACAGCATTCATTCATTTTAGAAGTGCTACGTACTTAATTTGTAAAAAAAAGTTTTTTTTTTAATACGGTATTGTTTATTAACATTTAACATAAGTAATTTATATACAAAATAAAAATTAATGCGAAGAACTTTGAAATAAAACATAAAATAACGAAAATGGGCAAAAACTTCATAACTTAACATTTTAATCTTTTATTATTATTTTTTCTTCTAAATGAGTTTTCGTTCTCTTAGTATTGGGCATTGCCTCTCCTAACATCTTTCAAAGTTACAATTCGCCTTGGCATACCTTGAATAAGGTTTTTTTAGGGTTGCGTCGTCTAAATTATCCCACCCCTCGATCAAAGCAAATCTCAGCCCAATGAGCGCCTCGGGAAGGGCAGGCCGGTGTCTAATAATTTTTCCCAGCAGGTCCTAAGCGTTCTCGATGTTCCGGGCCAAGCCATCACATCGATTTCCACTTGTTCCAAGTAATCCGTAACACCCCTGGCAACGTGAGGTCTAGCATTGTCGTGTATCAGCAAGAAGTCTTCACCAATAAATGGTGCGAACGAAACCACACATTTCTCTAGAATGTTGCTGATATAATAATGGGAGTTTAACTATCCTTCCACGATGCACAGCTTAGTTTTTCTGTGCATAGAAATTCATGCCCACACCGTGACGGAACCTCCTTAGAAATGTTCCCGCTGGGCCACTGTTGCCGAAGAGTATTTCTCGATGTTGTAGGCGCTACTCGTAAGAGCTCTGCGGGAATACCATCAAGTCCAACTGCTTTGTTATTCTTCAGTGCTTTGATTGTGGTTTAGATTTCTTCTTTACTGGGGGGTACAGTGCGTATTCCAGAAATTGTAACTACGGGCAGGTCATTGAGCGTCCCCGTGGGGTGAAAACCCGGTTTAAGACCGTTGAAAAGTGCTTCTTTAACCTTTTAGGCTAGTCCTCATCCAGGTGTTGCTTAGAGGTCTGGATACTCTAAAGCTCTTTGGTAGTACTGTAGACAGGTCTGCCACACCTCTTTTACTTCTGTAGCCAATGCGTTGATATATGTAGTTACGCTTATGACGCCGCCGCGCCGCCGAGGCGTAGGCTCCTAAATTGCTGACTGATTGCGAAGTGATAAGCTTGGTTGGAAGTTGTCTGTCCATCGACACCTTGTGGCACGCCTTATGTTCAAACATGGTCCCTTCTATAACAAGACGATTGGCATTTTATAGAAATCAACAAGGCGTTGGCCATTATCGTCAAGACTGCCAAAACCATGTTCCTCTAGAATATGTCTGAGCCCATCGTTGTCGTTGGCAACCTTCGCATTCAAGTATCCCATAACCATTCTCCACGTGGGGTACTATCAAAAGCAGCACTAAGCCGGTTATAAAAAGCTTTCTTTTTCTCGACAAAAGAGAGCGATGGTGGGGCGTTACACTCTAGGTTGCAAACGCGATATACTCTTGTCCCGATCCCGGGTTTTTTTAACTGCATAACAGAAATGAAGTGTTCAAAAATCACGTGAACCGAATTTTTTTTTTCTTATATTTTTTATTTTGAAAACGTGGTATTTTGAAAAGGGCTGGATATTTTGTTGAAGTTAAGATACATTATTAAATACTAAAAATGAGTTTTTCTGAAAATTATATTAACTTATTTTTTTTAAAAGAAATCAAAAATTCGATTTTTTTCGATACATCAAAAATGACACCAAAACTTAAACTCAAACTATTTCTTTCGATAATTTCAGCAATTCAAATAACTCAATGCTTTGTAATTTTAAAGTACTTAAATATAGGAGCAAGTTCCTGTTTTTAATTTATTAAGACGTGCTTGTTTTTGAAACTAAAAACCATACAAATTTACAATATTGTGTTGACTAATAATAAATTACAATGTATCTTAATAGATTCTAAACTTAAACATTAAACCTACGCAATATGTTAAAAAACTAAGCATTCAATAGTAAATAACGTTTTTTCGTATCTATAAGTAATATAAATATATCATTTTACCGTAACCCCACAAAATGCCAAAATCGGCTTTCTTATATTTTATTTTAAGACATAAATATGTGTCTCCTTTTGAAAATATTGAACATTTTCCGCGTAATTACCTTTTTTATCCATTACAACATTCCCGTTAAACTAAAGTATAAACTAAAAAAAGCTATTTTATTACATCCAATGTCTTACAAATATGTGTTATTCGTATATTTCCAAAACTTCATTCATCATTTTTAACTACCTACCGAAATAAGAACGAATCAACGACGAACTTTTACTTCTCGTATTCTTCGAGTTTAAGGTTCATGCATAAGACAAGTGAACGTTAATCTCCATACATTATATATTATTTCACACAAGGATTCACCACAGGAAAATAAAATAGCCCAAACGATTTATCAAAGCAATTTAAAATCGTTAATAGTTTATCTTCCAGCAGAATACGAGTTGACTAAGGAAACAAAAAACAAAAAATTATAATAAATTATTGAAAGCAAAACAAAGAAAAAAAAAAACATTATTTACTACATATTCACAAAAGACTTTAAGGATAAGCCCATACCTTTCTATAATATCAACATTTCGCATACCCACATAAGTAAATTGCTTGAATTTTATTGTTGAAGCCTTGGGAATTATTGGCATAAAACAGATATCTACAATTTATCCGGCGCAAAGACTCATAGTTTTTTTTTTTCTTCTTCTCATCCTTAGTCCCTGCTTTATACATAAATAAATATATTTGCATTGAAATTGCCAGAAGCTAGAGAAGCTAGAATATAGAAACCTGGACAGAGGGGAATTTTCAAATTAAGGAAATAAAAATAAGGAAGAGAAAGGACGATAATAATTAAATATATTTCCTCTAGCAAACAACAGTTCCGTTTTCTGATGTTCCCGACAGAGTTGTTAGTAGATACCATATCTAACCCTCCGGGGTGGTTCTAGTATTCAAGTAAAACATGTTTTATACAAGAATATTTTAGTATAACTAATTTTAGCTTTTTTGTTCGTGTTGTGGAAATGACAGATAGATAAAAATAATAATAATGGACTTATGTATACTTAAGACTGCCCAACATATTGGATCCCTAGTCAAAATGAAATTAAAGCAATTTATTCATCGTCGCAGAAATCAAAGTTAAGTGCACATCGAAGTAAGCTAAAACCTTAAAGTACCCACCTAATTTTTCTTCCCAAATTAAAATTCGCATCGAATACCGGACACTAAATCGAAAACAGCAGAAATGCAAGTGGGCTCTGGGCTTACATATTGGCAATAGTGACTAAATATTTATTTGGTGAAATAAAGCAAAAATGAAGTTTGGAGATATCGTCTTCGATACGATTTAAAAAAAAAATTAAAAATCGATATTTTTATAAGGACATAAAATTTATTGGGCCATATTCATAGTCAAACCTTAGAGCCGAGTCCAACTGGCCTCGAGTCTAAAGTTAACACACAGGTTAGAAACAGCTGCTATTCATAAAGAATTTGGCAAATCTGTTTAGTAAAAAACGGAATTCTACTACAATTTTAGTATTTTTGCCTGTTAATCCATTGAAATCCAATCCATTTTTTGACAGATAGAAAAAAAGAATTTAGTCAAAGAGTCAGCTGTTTTTAAAGTTTGAGCTCCAGTTTATCTTTTGGACCCGGGTTTAAATTGTCTATGAATAACATAAGTTCCAGGTTAGCTTAGAAGAGACAAAGAAAGAACTTGTCAGCGACTATGAATGTGCCCCAATGCATGTATTTTTAGAAATAAAATTTAGTATTTGATAAGTAGCTAAGTAGTAGATAAGAGTTACAGTGGTGGTCAGCGAAAGGCTGACCCACTTAGCCCAGTAAGATTGGTTCGTTGTGGTACCACAAGAATCTGTAAGGATACTTTACTCATTAAACCATTTTGAGCTTCTTAAGAAACGTGCAATGGTACTAATCATAGTATTTGCTAGGTCACTAGGATCGTTGTTGTAGAATTCTCCTAATTGGAGTCTACGTCTATGAGACAGAGCTGAGCATGTACAAAGAAGGCGTTGAATTGTTTCCTCCTGCTCTTCATCCATGGAACGTCTACAAAAGTGGTTTGCATGCACGCCAAGGCGGAGCTAATATGCAATCTGTTTAAGGATAGCAAACCTCTGGTTTTCTTCATATTTAGTTTTGGCCACATTAATTTCGTGGCACACAGTTGGTGATGTCATTCAACCTAAGGTTTGTTCTCTCTTTAACATTTTGAGTTAGCATGAGTTTGCACCTAGCGATGGGTAACCTGTGTCTGATCTGTGAGCTAAGATAGGTATTCTAGTTCCATTTTTGGCGAGTTCTTCAGATTTACAGTTACCTAGAATGTCCCTGTGTGCCGGCATCCAATAAAGGTGAAAATTGCTGCACCATCTTCACGAGAGATGAACGACAATTTAGGACTTTCAAATCCCGAAATATCACCATAACTTACTCACTTATGGATCCGAGACTTGGGCACTTAGCAAGATACACTCCGCCACGTTCGATAGCTTGTATGAGCGAAGAGGTAGCGTGGTAGACCATGCTTGCGCTGGAGAGATGGCGTAGACCAAGACGCTTGAAGCCTTGGGGTGCGCAACTGGATGGCGTGGGCTCGAGAACAGGATAGGTGGAGGGACTCGTTGAAAGAGGTCAGGATTGGACTCTGTTTGTCGAGCTGATGATGATAGTTTTTGAGTTACAAGCTAAAAACGTAAGAAGAATTAATTTTTGTAATCCAGACATTTTCCAGAAAATAATTCCTCATTATTGACAGATAACGCGTAGAACTCACAGTAAACCTCGAATTTTTTGTTAAATGAAGATGACCGCCATTCCTGATACTGCAAAAGTAGTGCCGTAGTGCAAGGGCCTATGGTGTAGTAACCTGGGTTTGTTCTTACTCAACAGTAGCGTATATTTTGTTCATTACCAAAACGTCTCGAGGCAATGCAGTCAATTGCCGCTAGAACCTTCTTAATTTTGTCTGGGGTAGAAACAGTTCTTACAGGCCCCTCCTTATGGAGAACACATTTCCTGTTCTGTATTTTTTTTTATATCGACTCTTAGCTGTCATTATCACAGATGCGGCCATCTTGAATTTCTTATGACAGTTTTCAGTCTGATGTACTAAGTTTCATTTTCTTTGTATGATACCTTAAGAGATTATGTCCTGTTATAGTTCCTATATCAGAAGATTTAAGGATCTCTTTTTTAGGCTAAACATTTCGTCTGTATTTTAGCTAGGCCTCTGATCCTTAGTAGTGGTACAAGTTACAAGTGATTCCATCTGTCATTGGTAAGTTCCATTATCTTCTTAACAATTTTAACACTTGGCTCTGCAATTCTTGGCTCTAACGATGAGCTACCCGTCTTTCTACTTTTCATTTCCTAAAATTCTAGTGTCCAGGAACCTCAGCAGTGTTGGATGTTGTGGTGTGTGGTTCTTCGCGCCGCTTGAAACCAGCTTGGATTTAATTTTTGTGGCTTTGATAGCTGCTTGGCTGTCAATGTCAGCTTTTGGTATAGCCATCATTGATATTCTTTCTGCAGACTTAATTAGTGCCAGAACATCCACTTGGAAGACACTGAAATCGGAGAGTCCATAAGAGTTGGCTATCTTCGATTGGTTGTTGTAAATCAGCATCTGCTGATATCAGCTCAGCTGTGTTAAGTCCGAGTCTTCCCGACTGTTGGCAAGCTCCCTGATTCATTATACATACAGTTCTCCTGATGACTACAAAATATTAGACAGTCTTCAACAAAAATATGATACCAATATTGGCCTTAGATACCTCTACTCCTGAAGTTTAAAATATACCAAGTAGCTATGTATATAGCGTGTGGTCTATCAGTTGGTATTGCAAAATTGGAGGAAAAAAATATGTACTAGATTCCAGATCGTGCTTTTACCTTTTAGTTGGCATTGACAAACATTTTTCTGCATTTAAGTAAAATCAGAACATCTCCATGTTAACACCAAAAAGTAATTTCGCAAAGTAATTACACTTAAATATTTCTTCCCCGTCATCCCATCCCAGTATTAAAGGTTCGTAGCATTTTTACAAAAACATCTCATATTGAAAAGAGTATACAAATGTGTACCTACCTTAACCAGTCCTTAAAATACTTTGTAATAAACTCTAAAGAACACACCTACACCTACCTCCAGAAAGTATCAATCAAATAATAGCCTTGGGCTTGAAACATTTTTAACATTTCAAAAAAAAAAAAAAAAATACATAAAATAAAAAGAATCAAAAGAACCGAGCAAATGGGGCACATCTCCAATATATAGACCGACAAACGACGATACCTAAATCTTTTATAGAAAAAAAAAAATATATGTAGCTACCTTCATATCTTTATAAAAAATAAATAAATTCCTCAATCTCAATCCACAAACATCTCAATTTTATATCTCGCATTTGCCAACGGCTTCATACATACAAATCCATGAATCCATGGTCTCTGGTTTGATTATTTTTCCCTTCTTAACCTCATAAGGAAATATCATACCTACGAGTATATTCTCTTTCAAGATTGTGTAGGTAATAAAATATACATTAAAACCGAAACTCTAGCTGGACAAAATGATTGGAATTTAAGATATTTTCATTAAAGCAGATTGGTATACGAGTATATAAATGTATATATAAAACATTAAGGGACAACAACTTTCATTGGAACGTCATTTCAGTAGCAATTAAGCAAATACTCGTACTCGGAGAAAATCCTTCCAATTTTCTAAATCTTCTAAGAACACATAGGAGCAGTTTCTTTCTCTTTCTTACATTTATATTCGTAGCGATTATCATTTGCATTTCTAATTTCACCAGGCTTAAGTAGAAAAGTTTAAAATAATGAAGTCGCAACCAGGATGTTGTCTGTGTTATTCGAGAGACATAATCAAGCGGAAGTAACACATTGCAAAAGGCAATGCTAAATTCACCGCAAAAAGCTATTCACACTACCCAAAGTCGAATTACGTATTATATACTGTACAAGCTGGCAGACCGTCGTCATCATAGTAAGATGGAATTAATAAACCTGCCAGAGGGTCCTTTAATGGCCACCTGCCACCACCAGAACCACAAGCACCCCATTCATTGCAATAGCTCTTAGTAGCTTCAGGACATATTATTATAGCAAGGGATAGAATATTATATATTACGAGTATATAACCTACCCTCCTCCAAAAGGCACCCATATCTATCTGTGCTGTGGCAATCTTTTGCCAGCAATCTTCTTATTTAAATCCATTAACAAAGCTCACGAAGACAATTCAGTTAGTGTGGTGCTACAATGAAAGAATGTTTGTCTACATATTTGGTTAAATGGATAATACCTTTAGACACACCCTGTCATCGTTTAGTTTGGTTAGCGATAAGATATAGATAGAGGTTGTAATGGGGATTGGTGAGGGCGTTATTGAAGGAGGTGCACAGAAGGCGGAGATGGAAGATTGTGCTTTTGCTTTTGCTTTCGAATTGACAGAAACTTTTCTGCAATTACGTAAATTTTGCCAAAGCTGAATTCCATGTTATACTGATTTAGGGATGTGTATATAGATGATCCAGGGGATCCCACCAGCATGTGACAACAACAACCACCCATCATCGAGGGGTATGTACGAGGAGTATAGCTTGTAGCACAACCTTCTGGTGTAATTTGCCTTTTTGGGTTTGTTTTGCTTTTGTGGGCAATAGGTAGTACATACATAGACATCTAGAGGGTGCTGAGGTATAGGGGACGACCTCAGTATAGATAGATAAACTTGCAATTGAGAAACCTGAAAGATTGAAGCTAGTGTAGGGGATAACTATATTGCACGTGATTGAAGGGTTTTTCCATTTGACTTTTGTTATTTGCTTCCCTGAGTGCTTCTTCTGAATATCTTCTCTCAAAGGTACCTACTCAAGAGTTTCATCCTTTCATTACTCTTTTTCATCAGTTGTTGTCGTCGTCGTTCGTTGTCGGTCGTTTCGAATTGAGAGTATAAGTTTTCTAGCATTTGTTTATTGAGTTGCTATAGGTATGTAGGGATGTTTTGTCTTATAATATGTGGTGAATACAATGAATGCAAATGGATTCATTAGGAAATTGATAGAAATTTGTGACCTACTCTCATTTAATCTGATGGCGAAGAGGAAAAGTCATAAAATAACATTGAATATATTAGTTTATAGTAAAGTCAACAAAATTCTTATATTTTTGTGTGATGCACGCAAATGTGATTCTTTGATTTGATCATAAATATTGTGACGAAATTGGCAAATTTTATTTACTTCATCTACATTCGAACCAGATGAATGCACAGAAAATAGACAGAACAGTATAGTACGGATAATAAAATTCTGCTATTGTTTCCATCGAGAAAAGTAGAAGGTATAGGAATTCTAATAATTGTATAGAGTATACAATACCTAAACAATTAGTTCCTTTCGAATTTTAGCTGTAAATATAAATGAAACAATGCAACCTTACCAATTTATTGTTATGCAATACAACAAACTGTATATTCAATTATGGTAAAATAAGCAAATATCTTTAGAAAGATACATATGGACATAGATTTATTTGTCTAAGAAATAATTTCATTGCATACCTTCCCATAACATAATACTTTAACGTTAGGCACTCATCTAACTTTAAAATCAGTAAAACACTTCTTTATACTTTTTATTTTAAAAGTACATAATACACTGAATTACAAAAATAGTTAAGCAGTCTCTTTCCATTTTCCATTTGATACGTGCGTCATAATAAGGAAAACTATACATACAAGACGAAATAGAGCAATTTTGGCTTCCGAAATCCCGTAAATGAATGCTCAAACGGTGCGGCGGCTGTTAGCGGAGAGTGGTCTGAGAGCAAGGAGAACTGCTCGTGTACCAAGACTCATGGTATACAGCACAAGGGATGTCCGAGGGAATTTACTCGCCTTCACCAAGGTCGGACCGACGACGCGGACTGGGCTAGAGTTCTATTCACTGATGAGACCAGGTTTTGTCTACGCTCACCAGATTTACATAGCAGATTGTGGAGAAGATCAGGTGAGAGGAACTCTTCGGCAACAGTTGCCCAGCGGGAACATTTCTGGGGAGGTTCCGTCACGGTTTGTGCAGTAATTTCTATGCACGGAAAAACTAAGCTGTGCATCGTGAAAGGATTGGTAAACTCCTATTATTATATCAGCAACATTCTTGAGAAATATGTGGTTCCGTCCGCACCATTTATTGGAGAAGACTTCATGCTGATGCACGACAATGCTACACCTCACGTTACAAGGTGCGTTACGGACTACTTGGAAGAAGTGGAAATCGATGTGATGGCTTGGCCTGCCATGAGACCGGACATGTATCTCATCGAACACGTTTAGGACCTGCTGGGAAAAATGATAAGAAAGTGGCCTTATTGAAAATGCCAAGTACAATGCTCGAACTATAATTGCTTTCAGAAATCGGCAGCTTGTGTCATAAAGCCAACCACACAGGTAAAACTGTTAGCTTCACTTTTTTTCACTTCGGTGACGTGTGCTCGAAAGTGCCCATCACTTCCGAAAGGCAATAAACTGATATTATATACGCATTAGACTATTATTATATACTCGTTCGATCACTTCAGTAAGCTTCTGTCTGTTAAGCAACAGCGTAAATGTGATTTTCTTGAAACTTTACATTTTATTTTGCCCTATTGGAAAATCGGATTTCAATAAATTCAAAACAGATATTGGCTCAATTTAAATGCAAAATGTGAGAGGTACCGTTTCGTCTCATAGATGGATTGATTTTTGTTTTTCTCAAATAAGGGTAATGCAAAAGCATCCAAAATGTTCAAAAAGTATTTAGTACAGTATTTTACGGATATAAGAAACACTGATATAAGAAAAACTCGCTTATAAGAAACGCAACCTAAAACACCATGTCTTTTTCTTAAATTTCTCTCTGAAATTAAACGTATATGTATAAGAAACTCGCATATAAGAAAAACACGTTTATAAGAAATCCCTTTTAATGCACAATACAAATTTTCAAGAACAAAAATGTACGCATATAAGAAACTAACTTCAGCTCTACTTTTGGCGTTTTTCTTTTTTAGTTCAGAGCAGAGCTCGAACTGTCAAAAAAATAATTGTGTTTCTTTTTGAGCTCTGATCATTCAGAGCTTCAAATTCGTGTTTCTTTTTTAGTTCTGAACATGTTCAGAGCGCGTTCTGTGAGCTCAGAATAAAAGAACAGAGTTAACGGAGTAAAATGCTGAACACAAGTCTACTCTACTCTGTTCGCTCAGACTCTGCGCAGTGCTCAGCTCTGAACTAAAAAAGAAAAACGCCATTTGATTGAAATAAAAATGTGTTTACACATACGCACCAATATGTTTCCACCTTAAATAACAACTTCCAGTTTTTCAATAAAAATGACAACGTCAGATTGACAAGAGCGTGAATACTCCGTGGTCTAAAAATTGTGACATTTTGATTTTATATTTGATTGTTTGACATATTATAAACAGTTCCTATAAATATGAAGCTTGTATGTACATATACTCTCTAAATTTAAATGTGCAGGTATGCAATATTTTGCTTATTCAAGAAAAGACTTATTTTTATTTATTTTATTTTTTTATATTAAATATTCTCACGTTTGAAAATAAAAACTTTAAGTTTTTTTTTTTTTTTTGAGGTCATCATTTTCAAAAACTTTATGCATTGTTTTTTTTTAAATCCGTTGTTCTTTATAAGAAATTTTTTTTCTTATATCCGTGTTGCTTATGTAAGAAATTTTCTTTCTTATATCCGTTGTTTGCATATAAGAAAAACTCGGATATAAGAAAGAAATGTCTGGGATTTTCAGACTTTCTTATAAGCGTGTTGTACTGTACTATATTTCCAAAATTCTACTCTTAGAGCAGAATCTTTTGAGACTTTCTTCTTGGGAGCTGGTTGCTGCATTGTTTTATGGTTATCTCGAATATTTAAAATTGTCACGGGCACATTTTCGTAATTGTATTCCAGCAAAACGATCAAGTTTTATTTGTCATTCGAGTGGCTTGGTTGCTAGCCACAAAAATGCTATACGAAAATGGTAACGCGAATTAACGAGTTATTGTATAATTTATTTAATTTTATTTTAATAAGTAAAGTTTGTTCAGTAAAGCTGTTCCGAACAGTTTAGAACAGAAAATTACAACTTTTTGCTGTTCAGTGATAAATTTTCTACTGTTCTGATTTGCTATTTAGTGAGTCTGTGTGGAACAGTTTGGAACAGATTAGAACAAAATTTTTTGCACTTGCTTTTAAGTCAGAGTAGACTAGTAAACTGTTCCGTTTGCTCTATATTATTCTGATCTGTTCTGCTCTGCTCTGAACTTTTGTTCATTGAACAAACCTAATAAGTAACACAAGTATACCTATTACAATATGAAAACCTACATTAGCTCGTAAGCTTGTCCCAAATGTAAAATCAAAGTTACCATGGAAATGTCCCTTTCTGCTCATTACAGCATGATTCTGAATAAATTAGCTTTGAAGTTATAATTTTAAAAAACTGTTAAAATTGTAAGCCCATTGACAAGGCAAGGATTTAATTCAATTTTTGACCTTTAAGAAGTTTAACATCCTTTCGGTAATAATTATAACTTTCTGTTTGTCATCATATCAAAAATTCATTTTAATTTGAAATTAAATATTTAACCCACCTCTTGCAATTCCTAAATGAGTCTCTTTTATCTCGTCTATTAATGTCGTCTTATATAGTCCAAATAAACTTATAAGCACAAGCATAATCTCATAGATTATTTCCCAACAGGACTTCCAGGCCACTCCTTGTGCACGTCCTGTCCAAAAACATGAAATATTACTTTTACATTCATTGGCTTTATATGTATGTAGGTATATTCCTTTTTCAGCAAAAAACAAAAAGGACACAATTCTCATCCGCCTGCCAACAACTCACACTCCAGCTTCCACACAAGACACAACCTTCTGCACCACACAGAGGGCAACCAAATACCAAAACCGATTGAAATTGGTAAAACAAAACAGAAAAAAAAAACGAAATCAATTTCATATAAATCACTCTTTGGTCAGTGGTTTTCAGTTACAATTTAAAGGAGCAGACAATTTTCATTATTACCATTATACGTCCTTTGAATTTCCTTTATTTTTGATTTTGATTGTTTTTTTTTTGTGTGTTTCCAGGTACAGAACAATCATGGACTCAATCCAATGAACTGTCGACAATCGTACAAGAAGAAAACAACATGCAACCTTATTTCGAAAACACAACACAGAGGTCGATTATAGCAGCAGTTGGGCGGACGGCGAAGTTGCACTGCAAAGTGAGAAACTTAGGTGATCGTGCGGTAAGAAATTAATGACTTCACATTGAAATATTGTTTTGTTTTGTATTTTGAAATTGAATTCGAAAATTTAAGCATTAAAATAAGAGATTGGTACCCAACAATTTGCAATTATTTATTTCTGGATCATAGGAAATTTAATTTGGACTTAAATTAACAATGAATCTTTTTGTGAATATTTCATTGAGATTTAGTTTTATTGCCTTTTTAACTTCCCATAGGGAGTTATTGTAATCGGTCCGATTTGTCAAATTGAAATTTTTGACATTTCTCGACGTTTCAAGGTCCCTAGAGCCTATATCAATCATTTTTAGAGAGATGTCTGTGTGTGCGTGTGTACGTACGTTCGTACGTCTGTACGTCCCTACGTCCGTACGTTCTGGTACCATTTTTCGTCGCCGATATCTCAATAACGAGTAGAGATATCGACTTGAAATACATTTTGTTTTGAAGATAATTACTTTGAAAATAGCTGAAAGGGCGTTTAATAATATTCAATCAATTGTTTTTTTACTATAGCAGTTTAAAAAAGAAGTGAAAATTTTGGTTGGGCTCAAATATCTCAGGAACAAATAATGCTATTGACTTGAAATAAATTTTATTCGACACATTATGACGTCATACAAATTTGATATGAATTTGGAAAAAAATCAATGTACCGTTATTTTTTAAAATCAAAAAAATTTGAAAAAAATTTGTATAACTCGAATATCCTTGGATGGAAAAACGATATTGACTTTAAAATAATTTTATTTTACGAAAAATGTTGTTTTTGACTATTGGTGAAAATTTCAAAAAAATTCAATAGACAGTATTTTTACAAAAAATTCTAATTGGTATAAATTGTCTTTCGACCCAAATTTCTCAAAAACGGGTAACGATATTGACTTCTTGTTTGTTTTATTTTCTACATAACATAATTTTTAGCAACTGATAAGATTTTGACAAATATTGAATGGGCAGTTTTTTAACAAAAAATCAAAAACTGTTAAAAATTCTAAAGAAAAGTAGTTACAATATTGTATTTCAGCTGGAATATCCTGAGAACGAACAACGTTGTGCCTTCTAAAATATTTTATATATAAGTAGTACAATTTTTTTATGAAAGGTTAAATTTTGACAAATGTAATTGACATTTTTTGACAAAAAATATAAAAAAAAAATAAACTAAAAAGTGGTAAAGTTTTCAAGATCACAAATGGGAAGTTATCAGTGTGGGTCGCACCCAGCCTCTTTTTTAGTTTTTCAAATCGTAATGTCGTTTTACGACGACCGTCTTAGTTATTTTGGAAAATTTTTCTCTCGTTGTATTTTGTTGAAAATTTAAAATATGAATCTTAAGAAAAATTGCTGTTGTTGGGTGATCATCGTTTTTGGTTCAGATTTCGAATTCAAGAAAATAGTTGAATTTGAACAGGAATCAATTTCGCATATGTATTGAGCACGTACGAGAATTAAAACAGAGTTGAATTAGATTCTTTTTCAAATTTGATTAAGATTCATAAATGATAATAATTATACCTATTTTTGTTTATTTTTTTTTTAGGTATCTTGGATACGGAAACGGGACTTACACATTTTAACCATTGGAATAATGACATATACAAATGACCAGCGTTTTCAAGCAATGCATCTCGATGAAACAGATGAATGGATTTTGAAAATAGTTTCAGTACAACCTAGAGATTCGGGAATCTACGAATGTCAGGTATCAACTGAGCCAAAAATAAGTCAAGCGTATCGCTTAACTGTAGTAGGTGAGTTTTTATTGCAAAGAAATATTTGAAGACGTGTTCAATTTATCAGGCTGAAATCATAGAACTGTTTTTTAACCAAAATATAATTGCAATTAAAAAAAAGAAATTGCTGCCATTACCGCTGTGCTACAGAAGCTAGTGCCAGCTGGGTAGTTGGCTGCGTACCTATGTACACAAATAAGTAAACTTCAATTTCACCCAATTGCCATTAAATTACCCTTTTCTGTAGCATTAAAACTAAAACTGACAAGTTCCAATTTTGTATCGTTTTAACTCAGTTTTATTTTATAGGTAGAACCACTGAACTAAAAGTGGTTTGGGTTATTATTTTTTCAGCCCGAGATAATGCCAAACCAAAAACGGAGTGGAAAACAAACGAGTCGCCGCTATACGCCCCAAATTTTAACTCGGTTTAACTCGGGTTGAAAAATGTTTGTTTTGGAACATCACTAGCTAGGAGACCGAGATCAATTGTTTTTTTTTTTCTTAGAACATATGTACTAGCTCTTAAGGACCCGTGACAAGACCCAGACTAGATCTGCCAAAGGTTAGGTTTAAATGGCTGTCGGCTAGAAAAACCTCGACACACTTAGACCCTAATGGGTCCATTGTGATACCATAAAGAAAGATAGAAAAGTAGCAAGTTTGCAACTTACTAGTTGAACCACTCGGAGCTTCTAATGAATTGGAATAGACTTTTAACGTCCGTTTTCACTAAGTCACTAGTGTCCTCTTAGAAGAATTCTCCTAAATGGAGTTTTCTTCTGACAGAGAGAACAGGGCAGGTGCAAAGGAGATGTTGAACAGTTTCCTCTTCTTCTTCGTCCATGCAACTCCTGCAGAAATCGTTGGAGAACACGCCCATTCTAATAGCGTGTCTACCTATTAAACAGTGCCCTGTTTATGATGGAGCTAATATGCAGACGATTTATATTTAACAACCCTTTTGAACGTTTCAAGTCTATACACGGCCATATTTGTTTGGTCGCACGGCAGGTATTACTCTGAGCCCATCTGAGGTTGGTCTTCTTTAAAGCATCCTGCTTTAGCATGAGTTTACATGTAGCGATAGGCATGCCTATATTGTTCCTTTCTGGTTGCAGAGGAGTGATTGTTCCTTGTTTGGCGAGTTCATCCGCCCTGCAATTGCCCTGAATGTCTCTGTGTCCCGGCACCCAAATGAGGTGAATATCAAACTGCTCAGACATATCCCTAAGAGATGATTGGCAGTCTCGGACCGTGGTTGATTTTGAGGAGACATGGGCAAGAGATTTAATAGCCGCTTGGCTGTCTGAGAAGATCCGAAGATCCGTGTTGGATATTACGTTTTCTCTGAGCCAAGAAAGAACTTCCTTAATCGCCAGAATTTCTGATTGTAACACGCTACAGTGGTCTGATAGGCGGAAGAAAAGACTGATATTCAGTTTTTCCGAGAAAATACCACTTCCTACACCATCGTCAGTTTTAGAACCATCAGTGTAGAAGTGTAAAGATTCATTGTCCAGGAGACTCCGGTCCTCCCATTCAGTTCTGGATGGAACAGAGGTCTGGAAATTATTTTCGAACACCAATTGAGGTGTGGTGTAGTCTAGGCAATCTGGAATAAAAGATCTCCCAAAAGTCTTGGTGGTTTCTTCAATAAAGAAAATCATTCAGATTCTATGTTGATAAAATAAAGTTCCCCTGAAGAAGACAGCAACCCCTGTCGAAACGTCGGGAAAAGCTAATGTTTACTTAATTGTTTCATTGTTACAACCATTGCGACCGAAAAAAGCCAAAGGAAAACAAGATTTTAATCTTCTCCACTTTTTCAATTATTAACTCTAAATTGATCAATAAATCATCTTTAAGAAAATTGTATAGCCAAGACAACTTTTGGACATAGATTTAAATATAAAAACTTGATTCCTAATTTCGCCATGAAAAGTAAAGCTTTTCCTCCATTGTCATACCTTAGAAAAAAAATTAAAAACGAGAAATTTTAAATTACTGTCAAACAATTGACAGGTGGTAAACACACATTTGTCCCTGTTATTGACATTTGCGACTGGCGATAGTGGCAAAATGTCACATTCTACTTGTAATACTAAAGTCTGGGCAAATTTCTAAACGCAAAACTTGCGCAAATTAAGCTTAGCAAACGTTCTGTTTAGTAATTTGCCCTCTCTGATTCTAGATTAAAAGTTTTGTTGAAATTTAACCAGCGTTGAACCATATCTAATCCACCGAAAATGGTGAATTAAGAAGTTGAACCAAGGCTGAATCACGAGCCCCTAAGAAGTGAGTTTGAGAAAAAAAAATCAGTCTTAACAAGAGTAGAACCAACGACAACCGACAAAAGGACACCATCCCAAGTAAAGTTGTACGATACCTTCCCTATATACATACCTACGACCTATACGTATGCCACGACATTTGAAGCACTAGGCCACATAACCTGATGGTGTCATAAATAATTTCTTTGTTCCTTAGGAGCCATCGATACACATCTTCCCATACTATACCTTCCCAAAACTTACCATCTTTAACAAATCGATATTAGACTTCTCTAAAGCACTGCTATATGGAGTAAGGAGATTCAAGATTAAGCTCAGACAAATTCTACTTTTAGATTTATGTGGTGTGGTGCACATACAAGAAACCTATTTGTTTGAACATACATTCCGTTTAGCACCTTCTAACAACACACAGATGCCACGATGTTTTTTTTTCTCGTATTTTTTTTTCAACACTTCATTAGTTCATGTCTATATCTAATCCAAAGGATGCCTTTTACTTTAGACTAGGATGTGTAAAGAAAAATAAAGCAGATCGATTTAACAACCACTAACCGCAAGTAAGCAAACTGCTTTCCTATACTTTTCTCTACAACAAGTACATTTATCCTTAAAAAAAGATTTAAAATGAAAAAAAAAATGTTAGATTTAGCTTGCGGCGTGATTTCACAGAGATTCCGATATCATCAAATAATCATTGAGATGAAATTCAAGCGCCTTATTTATTTTATGTGCTTCGTAATCTTGTTATTTTTGTTTTTTGTGTTATTCCCAATATAAAAGGATATCTATTTTTTAATACTCAGAGCGATAGCAGACTTATATTTTGAAGAAAGTTGGTCCATGGAAAATTAAGCACCTGTTAGCATCTTCATCAAAATTTCTTTTTAGTTAAATTATTAAAGTAGATTTGAATAGAGCATGTTTAATTTTAGTTTAAACAGATAAGTGTTATATTTAATATCGTATAAGTTTACTAAATTTTTCTTACTTTTTAACATAAATAAAATAAAGCAAAGAACGTCTTAAAAAAAATATTGTTGTTGTCTTTTAGTGATACGAAATAATTTAGACTTGGATGGATTAAAAATAAGTTGCTTTTGAAATGCCTAATCATGTAGCGAACACAGATCAGCATTGATTTTTACAGAAACTTCTTCTAAGCTTTTCATTAAAAAGGTTATGCAGAATGCACATCATCAGCATAAATGTGATAGCTGCAGTGGGATATACATTGCGACAGATTATTAATAAATAAGGAAAACAAAAGAGGACCAAGGATAGATCCTTGGGTTACACCTTTTGGTTGGGAAGAAACGCAGATTGAGAGCCAAGTGGTAGCAATCTAAAAATTTTATCGGAGACACGAAAAAATTTAAAAACGTTGACAATTTATTACATAACAGCACAGGATTCACTGTTTATTGCTTCACCAACAGTAATTCTATCAATATTAGCAAGCGAAAACCCCTGCGACAGAAAGCTTGTTGATAGAAAATTGTAAAGAGGTATTAGCATTCAAATTTCATTTTGGTCTTAGACGTCAAGTCCATATAAGATCATTGTTCAATTTTGATCGCTCCACGGTCGAAATAGTGTGAACATATGTACATTTAGAAAAAATATGGAAAAGCTTGGAACTTTTATTATTCTTCTTAACATTCATTGAAAGTATTAAAATTTGACGTGTCAATTTGACGCAAGCAATTAAGATAGTTTTGTGTTAGTATGATACTAGCTAATTAATGTTTAAAATTAAGACCATTTTAATAATGTGTTAAAACATTTCCTAATTATACATTACCTTTGGATTCATTAAAATGTTTCACTATTTTTTAAAATCAAATTTATACTTTAGGCAAGCAAGAAAATATTTTTCAAAGTTTCGTTTTAAAGACCACGTGTCTTGTAAATTCGATTTCTTTCCAGGAATCATTACAAAAACTGTAAAAATTTAGAATTTTATTTTTATAATGCATGTCTTTTCCTATTTGAAACCTCTGACGGATATTTTTTGTGGCTATTGGTGGCATGGCTTGTTAACATTTATATTAAGACGCTAAACTTTGCACAGATTGGTTTTTGGGCCCTTAGCCTTTCCGCCATGTTTTGTTACCTTGTCAGATTTGTTCACCAGTTCTTATTTTCAAATTGAAAGTCGAGTATTATAGGTGAAAAATTCAAATTCTGTTAGTTTTACGCCTAGTTCTTGTACAAATTTGACCATCATCATTCCGGAAAAAATCATCAAAATTGGTAAGGTGGTTAAAATAGCCATACAAATTAAACCACTGTGCACTAGGGCGTATACGCACTTTTCATTTAATTGATTTTTATTGAATCCTATAATGACTTAGGTTCTTCAGTCACACGCTACTTATTAGAATCTTCTTTACCGTACTCGGAATGAATGAACTATTTGTCTACCTGTATCAATTTCTGACTGTTTTTGAACGTTGCTGCTAAAATTGGCTCCGTGTCATTTGGATCGGTTGTGTATAACAAGACTTAGATTTAAATCACACGATGAAATTTGGTTCATTTACAAACGGCTTAAAAATTGTCTATTTAGCAAAATATATTTTTTATTTCAATACTTATTCTGATTCCCGGGGTATATGAATAAACCCTAATGAAACATATATTTTAAAAATATATCCGACCTTTCCAAAACAAAATATCCGAGCTATCGAAACATTACTAAACAAGGATACAAACATAAATTTTGTTTAATGAGATCTAACCCCAGGAAGAATAAAGGGAACACAAAAAATGTTCAAAAATTAAAAAATGCACAGGGGAACGAACTTCATGTCGTAAACTAGTTTCAATTATTCTCCATTTTGCTTTCTAAACTTTATGTTGCAAGTCCATATCTAGTTGGATGTAAACAAAACCACCATTAGCACTCAAAAACATCATAAAAATTGATTAAACATGATTAAATAAAAATTTAGTCATGGTTAAGACAGCCTACTAAAAAATGTTTTCTCCAAATATTTTACAAAGTTGGAAAGCTGTCTCAAATTGGAGTGAATATTTTTTTTTCGAAAGCAAACAATAGAAACTTTAATCTTACAGCCCGATTCTCCCCCTTGTGAGGAGTCCTAAGTCACAAGCTCTTGTGACTATTCTTTGTGAGGATTGTTGTGATTCGATAACATTTTGGTATTCTCCCCCTAATCGTCACAACAAAACTCACAACGAAACTCACCACAGCAAAGGTGAATTTTTTGTGACTTTTGGAACAGCTGATAGTTAAAAACAAGAACAGATTTCCAAATTGAAAAATTAAACAAAAAAAAAAAATTTCAATAATGCAAGCATTAACATTAATTATATATTTTTAACAATAAAGTGAGTAAAAATACCTTAATTTATTTTGAGAAGAAGACTAGAAAAAGACTACGGTGGAGTAGTTGGAGTATTTCGTTGTTTTTTGGGGGGATTACCTGCAGCTCTTGACCAACAAAAATGACCCAACTGATCCACCGAACTTTATCAATGCCATCCCATGTAAAAAATATTGATTCTATTTACTTTACATTCTTAAGAGCCGTCTTCGCTGCAATCTACAAATATAATAGATTTGTTAAAAATTCTTCGGTTAATGTTCGTTTTCGGATAAAACATCTTGAATAAGATGTAATAAAATAAAATCCACTTCCTTATTATCTCACAAATGCAAAATCAGAAACTTTTGTAAGTAATTTGTGAGTTGGGACCTGCCTAGAAGGAGATCACAATTTCGATAGTTTTTGTGACTCTCACAAGTTGTGACCGTCGTCGTGGGGGAGAATACGAAAAAGTCACGAAATCAATTTCACCTCTACTTGTGACTTGTGAAGTACCAGTGATGTTGGGGAGAATCGGGGTTAGTTTAAAATTTTAGAAGATTTAATGAAAAGTTTTTGAAAAATTAATTTTCTAACCTTAAATTTTGAAAAAAAAAATATTTTTATTAAATTCGAATCAAAGCCACATTTCTCATAAAAAATGGAAGAATTGATATTAAGATAATACTTAAGTGAACGGTTTCCATTTATTTAATAAATGCCAAAATTCCAACTTAGTGTGGCAATAACTCCAGGTTCGGCATATTCTTGTAAGATTGAAACGATTATTTTAAATGTCTTCCTCATGTACAAATTTCTCTCATGTTTCTTTCCGAAGCTCATATAAATTAACACAAGTCTAAAATAACTTGTTATTGTCTACCAAAAAAAATTGATTTCATCTTGAATGCATTTAAGTTAATTTTATCTTGATTTAAAAAATCAATACATAAATTTACTCATTGTTGATTAAAAATTAAATTTATAATCTGTGCATCAACTTTAAAGCTCTTCATGTGGATTAAATTTATTTATAATTTTTTTTCAATCGAAATCCAAACTAAAATCACGTAACAACTTTTAGTTTATGCAACATAAGGCTTAGGTGTATTATGCGAATAGTAAAAGAACCGCCCATGAGTACGGAAAAATCATACCCACCACACATAATCGTAATCCTTTTTTTCAATTAAACTTACATTGACTAGCACATTATTCAAACGTGAAACAGTAGTTGTTAGCTTATATTTTTACAGGGTGGCTCGTGGTAGAAGCGTTGATTTTCCTTCCTAAGCATTGTAGAGAGCTAAAACTAGACTCATTCTATGGAGGGGTGGACCGTTGTTTGTGTACAAGCCCATTTGTTAAATTCTAATTCAATCTACCGTGTGTGAAGTCCTTCTGCTTGGGTGTGGCGTCTGAGAAATTGGATCTCCGCCAAAAATTCTCTAGAGGGGAAATAAGTTGGGATATTGGGGATATCTTAAATCCCACGTATACAATGATTCATGAAATATTCAGAAAAAGTATTCGACAATGTTTATTGTATAAGGACAGCGGATTCATTGTTGAAATTGCATAATCTTATATTTCCCAGGTAAAAAAAAGTGGAAGTGAACAGTGGGTGAAGGTGATACGAGTAACACGCAATATCGGGTCATGGTTCAAGGTTTTAAAAAATTTCTTTTTTTCAGCTCTTATCTTTTAACTAGAAACTGGTAAGTTTTTGTAAGAAATGACTTATTTATTTATTTAATTCGTTAATATCTAACGTGAACAGTAATCTTATTCTTATAATCTAGGTTATGTATTATACAAAACTATTAAAAAAGGAATCTTTAAACTTTTTGCATTTTAAATTATCATTAGCGGATTCTAAACAAGTATAAAATTCATTATACATTGTTAGTAATTGATTAAGTGGGCTATTTACACCATAGTTTGATCTACTAAATATATGATTTAAAGGTTGCTGCGGTCTTAAACTTGAGCGACTAAAACTGAAATTCAATTGACTAAGAACTGACGTTGAAGATATCGACCCATTAATAATTCCAGCAATAAAACAAAATTGTATATATTTTCTGTGATTAGTCAAAGATGGGAGGTTGATAAAAGTTAGTCTATCAGAATAAGGGGGGAGGAGAGTCCCTCTAAACCAAGGAAGAGATCGAAGACAGTAACGCAGAAACTTCTTTTGGACTGACTCAATTCTTGTTATATGTATTGAGTAATATGGTGACCATACAACACATGCGTATTCTAGAATCGGTCTTACAAATGAAACAAATAAAAGCTTGAGAACATAAGGGTCATGGAAATCACGACCGAATCTTTTAATGAATCCAAGAACCCTATTTGCTTTTTTAATTGTATAATTTATATGATCAATAAATGTTAGTTTTGGATCAAGAACTACACCTAAGTCAGAAAAGACAGAAACCTTACTCAATGGACAAGAATCAAACGTATAACAGTACGAAAACGGGATTTTTTTGCGTGTAAAACTCATGGTTTTACATTTGTCAACATTTAAGACGAGACGATTATTATTGCACCATTCCCTAAAAGTTGTCAAGTCTTCTTGTAATACTAAACAGTTAGTGTTCGATTTTATACTTTTGAATATCTTAATGTCGTCCGCATAAATAAGTACAGAAGAGTTTTTGATGATAGTAGTCAAGTCATTAATAAATAAAACAAATAAAAAAAATGACAATTGATAACATCGCCTGCAAATTGGCAGTTGAAGTATTTTTCAGTCAAACCGTTCGTGACACGAGTTGATGAGTTGGAGGAAAGTTATGAAACGAACAGCTTGACAAACAAAAAAGAACTTTAGTATATAATTAATAGAAGATAGAACACTTTCTTTTTATCTGAGCAAAATAGATAATTGAAATGGTTTGTACATCTTTTTTTAACGTTTGTACAACTTTTAGAAAAATTTGTACACTCACAGTTTTCGGAATAAATCTACTTCAAAAAAAAAAAAAAACTGAAACATATAGCACTCAATGATTCTGAAAATGAAATAGATGTTTACATGTTGTAAAAAAATCTTTTCCTTTGTATACGCCCAAATTTGTTGTGGGACACAAATTTTTTATTTGTCTAAAAATTTGGAAAAATATGCAATTATCTAAATTTAAATTTTTTCCTGTTTTTTAATTAATTATTTAACTATGTATTCAAAATTTTGGGAAATCGATCTATAATTTTGAAAATGCAATTTGATAGAAAAAATTGTCGTTACTGTTTTTGGGACAAAATTTTTGCTTCTAAAAGATTCGAAAAAATCGAATTGTTTGTATGTACATTTTCTAAAATACTTTTCCATGATGTTAATTTTTAAAATTTGTAGATATTTCTTTATATTATTAATTAATTATTCAAAATTTTGCAAATGCACCGTTATAACGCTCGAAAAATTCTGAAAATGCATCGTTTGTCTATATTGTAAAAAAATATTTTCGATTTTTCAACTCGCAAGCTTTTTTGGGAAAAATATTTTTTTTTTTAGTTTTCACCTTTTCAAGAACTTTTTTCATTTCAAAAAATGAATCCCGTTATAACACAGTTTTAAATTTTTCATTATTTAAAAATTTATCTAATAAGTTCTAATAAGTGTATTCCGAATGTTTATTTGTATTAAAGAACTTAATGCATAAAATAGCCGAGGCACGCAATCTAAATTAAGCCTCATTTAGTTAAATCAATGAACATTACGAGTATATATTAATAATATGTACAATTGTACATATATAACAAAAATTGATGCAAATAATTGCCATGGTAGAAACTACCACGTTTTCATAGTTGGCCAGAACATAGACTGGACACTTTTTCCGCTAATGCTCTGCATGAGTATCCGCTGCCCAAAGTGTCAATATCATGAAATTGAGTTAAATGATGATTTAAAAAAAAAGTTTAAATACAAAACAGGTTAATAACATACGAAATAATTAAATTGACTGGGGTTTGCTATTGGACTTTGGATTCATTTATTTTTGTTGATTTTTTTTAATGTCTGACACCTTCAAAAAAGAGCTAATCTTACTGCAAAAAAGATCCTTTCTTTTTTCTTTAATTCAGCAACAGTGCTACAAGAGATGCAATAATTACTCCCACTTCAGCTAAATCCGCTAAGTCTATAATTATTTATTTAGTTCAATGACAGTTGTGCCCTCTCTCTTGCCCACTCTAGCATTTACTATCTCTTCATAAAGGTTTGTGTGGGCTCCTAAAGGACAATAGAAGATATCTGTTCACCCTCTAAGCACTGTCCCATGATGGTTGTGTCATTAGCTGAAATCTGTAATTTTCCATCCTATATCCCAGCTTAGGTACCTACGTTCTCATTTCAAAAGGGTGATTAAATGAGCAGAGACAAGGAAAATATTTTCCTGCTGCATCTAGCTTCTAACCTTGCACAAGACCACTGCAGTGCAGTCTTTTTAATTGAGTTTGAATGAATGAATTCTCTGTGGGTTGAGGTGTAGTACTAGGGCAAGGATGCAAAAGTGCGAAGCTCGAGAGACGAATACAAAACCAAAAAAAAAAAAAAAAAAATTGTCGGTTGCATGCACCAACTATTTGAGTATCTACCATTGCTTTTCACATGTAACTCGGATGCATCAGCAGGAGGACGAATCTCATCGCGAATATAGGTGTCCACGTCAAAACAATACTGGATACTCCCTCTTGCCACTATCATCGTATGTAAAATATCTCCTATACGCTACTCATGATTCTGTGGACTCGACCTTTCTATAAAACTCTTTATGCCTCAGTACTATGTGAACTGCAGATACAACTCAGGAGCGTTTAACGGTTAAGATAATTGGAATTCCCTTCTTTTTTTTTAAATAGTAATGTACCTCTCTACTTACCCACTATCAAGCTTTGTTTGACGACTTATTCAAATTTAATTGCTTATACATTTCGTGCCTTTTGTACGTCGTCGCATCGTTAGGCGTTGCGATGGGTGTTTGGACGTCCCGAGTTCCTGACATCAGCGTTAAATTTAAGCTTTGTTCGCTGAAAGGCAACGGAAGTAACTCACTATCCAATAGCAATGATGCGTGAACGTCCCATGTCGTTCCAGTTTTTCAACAACCTATATTTCCATTATCAGTTGTTGCTGATGGTAAAAATACATATATTTTTTTATACGTACCTTAGAATACAGCAAATCGAATGATTTTCGATTTAAATGCAGAATAATCAAATGATTATAGGATACACAAACTTAATCCTGCAACGAGATAATGAAGTGATGGATGGGAGCAAATTGATTTTTAAGTTTGATTATGCAATTACAATCATTTCTCATTTAGTGTAATGGACAGGGTGTCCAGAAATCAATGCCGCGCCGTAGTAGCAGGAAACCATGAAATTCTGGGAACATTTGAAGTCGAAAAATTTAGCGTCAATTTTCTCATTTTCGCTTCCTTAATTTTCCCAGACTTCTACCGATTCTTGGTTTTTTTTTTTTCATTTAAACAAACACAGTTAACAGTTTATTTTATTTAAGATTTGTTCGGATGCAGATAACGGTTTAACCACAGTTGATTTTATCAAAACATATTTGGTCTTTTTTTCAATTTAGTATCAATTTTTATTTTTTATTATGACAGCTCAATTTTTTTTCCTATGACTACTGAGTACAATATTAAAACAAAGTATTATTTCTATAGGTTTTTGTTTTTGCACAGTCGTCAGACAACTAATATTGAAATATAAAAAATATAAAAAGATGTTAAAAATGTTTGGTGCAATTGTATAGTTTTTTTAGGCTTTTGAATAGAGCAGGGTGCAAGGGTTTGATTATGATATATGTATGTATGCGGGAGCAAAGTATGCTCAAACTTAAAAATCCTACTGAATTCACCAGTGCGTTCTTGAAAAAATGGTCACACTAGTTACTTTTCAATATCTTTGGTATAACTCGAAAACCAAATAAAATTAGAGAATTTAACTTGGGAGACTTTTTGTAGAGAATTAAATTTTCTATCAACAAAAATTATTCTAATTAAATTTAACAAAAATACCTGAGGAAATCGAAAATCATACATTTGAAATTTTTTAACTAAATCGGTAATATTTTGGCATTCAAACATAAGCATATTTTAATTTTACTTTTTCTAACTTGGAATTCATTGGTTCTATTTGGGAAGTTTTGCATTTTTTAAAAGCCTCGATTTATAGGTTTTGACCAAATATGACATGATAATAAGACACAACCCGCTCAGTTTTTGGAATTTTTGAACTTGTAGTTCTGTCTGGATATTAACTGCATACAATTTTCTTAAAAATTAGTACAGCTAGAAAAAACTTGCAATTTGTATTTGTAATTTCCAAAAATGGAGTGCTGATTTATTTGCTCATTTCGTGTTGGTTATTTTGAAAACTCATCTACAATATTCGACTTCAAGCAATGAAGTCAAAAGCGATTTAGCCCCTGGGCCTCATAATCATAACTCAGATTTTTAAAATTTTAATAATGTAATTTTTGGAAATCCTGTTTTTCAAAATGCTGATAGTTTTGAAAAATAAAACGTTAAAAATACGATCTTGGGCAAAATAAAGCTTGGACAAATTCTATTGTACTGTCATGAACGAAGAGGCAGATTACGAAAAAGAAGAAGAACAGAGACTGAATGACGTTCGACACTATCAAAAGGCCATTTTGTCTGGCTTGCTTTGCACAAGAGAAGCACTGCTTCAAGGCATTACTAATGTCTGCATAAAAGAAGGTTGCCAGAGGAGTTTGAACTCCAAAGTGAGATTAGGCAGGGTTGTATACTGTCACCAATACTCTTTCTGTTGGAATAGTGATCTATTGCACGCATCTTTGTCGATTGGAAACGGGGGAATTCAGTGGACTGTGCAATCATACCTCAAACACCTGGAATATGCAGACAAAAACATGGATATCTACTAAATGACGACAACAGTGGAGAAAGAAGCTGAAATTGTTTGACTAAATATCAATAAGGCAAAAACATAAAAGTCATCCTTGTAACTTCACCATCTATTGGTAGAAAATTCTATAGATCTTGATCCCTACTGATATGAGATGATAAATCCGTACATCTTTATTGGTTCAGTTTTTGGAAAGATGTCTGTGAAACATCATTAGGATTTTTTTGCCCAACCGTTTCTCCAATGATAAGCTTCCGAGAACAGGTCAGGAATCCATTAGCTCGAAAACGTATGTCAGTAGATTGGCCATACCATCTATTTGGCAGCAAGGAACAGTTGAAGAAGAATCAGCACAACTGGCAAAGGTATTAAGAGAGCTGAAGTACATCTTTAGGGGCCGTACAAAAATGGCGCGTAGAAGAAGTAGTGGCCCTATGGCCTGCAATGGAAAATTGACGGAAGTTAGTGTCACGTAGTAGAATTTAATTACATTTATGCGGTTTAAGTATCTTCAACAGTTTTCAAATAAAAACTATTTTACTTTTTTTGACTTTATATTATTTAGGAGCTCTTTTTTGTGAATAAATGTCTATTTTCCCATTTTTATACATTCGGCAAACGAAAATGACAAACGAGGCTTACTATTTTTAAGTTGAGTATAATTTGTCAATAAACTTTTCCTTAATTTCAAAACTCGTATTCAAAAGCTGTCCCCTCGGACTTATTGAAGAGGTGCAAATACAATTAATAACGATCTTGCCAAAATTCTCAGTTGGTCACAGGATAATGGACTTTTCCTTAATCCACTCAAGTCAAAATGCATCGTTATTAGTAGGAAAGTGCTTAATTTAGATTATTTCCCAAACATCATTTTGAATAGTACACCAATCGCATATGCATCTAGTGCAAGAAACCTTGGTATGTTGTGTAATAGGACGCTAACTTGGGACAGCCATATAAATGCAGCCGTGGCTAAGGCCTATGGAGTGCTTAGAATGTTATGGTATTCGCAACATTACAAGAGCCTCAATATTCGGATGATGCTAGCCAAAACGGTGGTTGTTCCTATTTTAACATACGGTTGTGAAGTCTTCTGCAACTGTGATGCTGGTAGCAGGAGAAAATTGAATGTCGCTCTCAATAATACAGCTCGTTACATATTTGGTCTACGTCGTTTTGATCGTATATCTGGTTTTTCGCTCCAAATGTATAATATTTCCCTCGATCACCTTCTTCGGTACAGGACACTTCTCTTACTCTACAATATTATTCAAACACAACATCCTTGTAGTTTATTTAATAGGATACGGTTCAGCTCTTCCGACAGATCCCTAATGCTTATACACCCTCGGTTTTCATGTCGGACCTCAGAACAACAATTCTTCGTTAATGCTATTCGCCTGTGGAATCTCCTTCCAACTATTTTAAAAAGAACAAATGCCGAAGCAAAGTTTCGCAGAGATCTTCGAAGTTATTTTCAAAGAGCATAGATTTCAAATCTGCCTTCCAATCATTACGCAACTAGGATTTTAATAAGTGAGATGTATGTAAAAATTAAATTTGATTCAAAATAAAATGTAGTATTAAAATATAAACTTTTCTATGTATGTAGCTTTTTCTTCATTTTTTTTTTATATTGTACTTAATTAGCAGAACACTAATTTATAAGATTTATTTCTTACTGTGTATGCAATAAATGAATAAACTAAACTAAACTAAAACTCGTATTTTATATCTGAGTTAAATATTAAGGGCCTTCAAGTTCAAGTTCATATGATTTCAGTAAACAACAATTTAAATTTTATATGAACGAGTAAATATGTATGTAACCAACACATTTTATTTTTTTATTTAATTGCAGTGTCCAAAGCGAAAATTCTCGCTAATCCTGAGTTGTTCTTCAAAAGTGGAAGTGATATAAATTTAACATGTATCGCAACACAAGCACCCGCCCCACCATCGTACATCTACTGGTACAAGGATGGCGACTTAATAAACTATTCGCAGCGTGGCGGAATCAATGTTCTAACCGAACGCCAGACAAAAACAAGTAAATTAGTGATAGCCCGTGTGGTGCCGTCAGATTCTGGCAACTATACGTGTACACCTAGTAATTCAAGTGAGTACCCAAACCCATACATATCTCTGTCTATTTTTAACCTTGTTTCCGTTTGTTTTTGATGGTCATACAGCTCGTGCTTATAAATTTTCAATGTTGAATGAATAGATAGATATAGGATTTTATTTGATGTCCTGTTGTTTTATTGACAAGGCTGGAGGATTACCTTATACGAGTACCTACAAACATAATATTGATCGTGGTGTCTGACGAAAATATAAATGTGTATATTTTACTGTAAATTCCCGAATTTAACGGTTGGACTTAAAATTTGCCAAAAACTTTGGTAAAATTTAGAAACGTTTTGTTTTAATAATTCATTCCGCATTTTAAGGGCTAAGTATTTGAAAATGTTTGTTTTGAAAATATGTACTTTTACGTTTTGAAGTTCATTGGAACCTGACGCGACTTCTTTTTGCTCGCATTGGCGGCTGCCTGGCGACTGCCTGGCGACTGAACGTACCCTAAGTGGAGCTATGGAGTTGCGTGAGCAGTTAATTAATGTTGCTGACAAATTCAAGGTGTCATTCTGAGTTTAATTATTTCGGGAACTTATAGTAACCTATACGCTAGTTGATTGCAGGGCATTGTATTTTTTACCTAAGGGGTCCCACTCCCGCTACTCCACTGCTCCTCTTTGTTCAGTCGCCAAGCAGGAGACATTATCAACAAAAAATTTTTAATAAAAAGTATCCTGGTGTTAACGCCGAAAAAATTTTTAAAAAAATATGTTTGACAAAATCTTGTCGATAAAAAATTTTGCTCTATATAAAATAATAAATTTTGAAAAATTGTGAAAAAAAAACAAAATGAAAATGTTACTGAACTTTCGATTGCCTTCTTATTCCGAGTCCAACTGGCCTCGAGTCTAAAGTTAACACACAGATTAGAAGCAGCTGCTATTCATAAAGAATTTTGCAAATCTGTTTAGTAAAAAACAGAATTCTACTACAATTTTAGTACTATTGCCTGTCAATCCATTCAAATCCAATCCTTTTTTTGAACAAACAACTTGGTCAAGGGGTCAGACGTTCTTAAAGTTTAAGGTTCAGTTTATCTTTTGGACCCGGGTCAAAATTGTCTATGAATAACATAAACTCCAGGTTAGCTTACAAGAGACAAAGAAACAAATTGTCAGACGACTATGAATATGACCCAAAGTCCTTAACTAACTATTGAATAACTAAGTTATAGCCCTCTATGATGACGTTTTATGTGTATGCCTCATGGGGTTTCAGAAGCGGCATCTCTGATGGCTGATTGGCAATGCTTGAAATCCTATGTCGGCGACATAGGATTTCTTAAGAGGTTGTTATTCGCAATTGATCTGGAATGAAATTTTATAAAATAATCGACTATTAATGTTTTTAATGTCCAAAAAAGCTTGTTAACAAAATTATCAAAAAAAGTTTCGTAGAAGAAAAAAATTGTTAGGGAACAACAAAATTGATTTTTGAACCGCATGAATAAAAATCGGTCAAAAATTTAATTTTTTTTTTTGTAGCAAAAAGTTAAAAATTAAAAATGTTTGCCGGAAAGAAAACTCGTCTTCAGAAGAAAAAATATTTGAAATGAAAAAAAATTTTAAAAATGTCAAAAAAAATTGTGAGAAAATCGTCAAAATAAGTTCTGTAAAAAACAAAATTGCCAAAAAATGTTGTCAGAACAACCAAATGCCCCCGACAATTAAAGATGTAACACTTACTCTATCCAATCAAGCTAAATATCTAGGACTCATTTTTGATTAAAAAAAAACTAACCTGGAAGCTCAATATCGACGAAATAGTCAGAAAGCCAATGTGGCAATCTTTTCATGCAAAAAAGCCATTGGTGGCAAATGGGGTGATAGTATGGTGGACCGCACTGGACATAAAGGCAAACTTAAGTAAGCTTATCAAAGTCCAAATGTCAGCTAGTATATGTAGAAGCGGAGCGCTTAGGTCAACCCCTTCGGACGACCTTGACATAATACTTAATCTTACACCCCTGGACATCTTTAGCAAACAAGTAGCGGCAAACTCAGCTACGCATTTTATAGAAACCCTACAGTGGACCAGTAATCATATTGGCCACACCATCATTCTTAACAATTTTGGATTTATTCCAGATCGCTTAGACTACATCACACCTCAATTGTTGTTCGAAATTAATTTCCAGACCTCTATTCTATCCAGAACTGTATGGGAGGACCGGAACATTCTGGACAGTGAATCATTACACTTCTACACTGATGGTTCAAAAACCTACGATGTATAAGAAGAGGCATATTTTCGGAAAAACTGAATCTGTCTTTTCTTCCGCCTACCAGACCATTGTAGCGTGTTCCAAGCGGAAATTCTGGCGATTAAGGAAGTTCTCTCTTGGCTCAGAGAAAACGTACTAACCAACACGGTTATTCGGATCTTCTCAGATAGCCAAGCGGCTATTAAATCTCTTGCCTCTGTCACTACTAAATCCATCACGGTCCTAGACTGCCAAACATCTCTGAGGGAGATGTCTGAACAGTTTGATATTCACCTCATAAGGGTGCCGGGACATAGGACGAACAGGGACGAACTCGACAAACAAGGAACAATCACTCCTCTATAACCATCTCCATCTAGGAGAATTCTTCTATGAGGACTAGTTATCTATAGTGAAAACGGACGCTAAAAGTCTATCCCTATTTATTAGAAGCTCCGAGTGGTTCGGCTAGTGAAATCCTATATCTTGCTAGTTTCACGGCATCACAATGGACCCATAAGGGTCTAAGTGTGTTGGGTCTGTTGCCCGACAGCCATTTTATTCCTAACCTAACCTAACCAAGTGCACATTCAACTGCCTACCGAGTCGTCAGCCTATCATTTTATCAATCTTGTGCGTAACTGAACTAAATAAGTTAGTAAATATCTTATATCAGACCGTTCGATATTCGATGATATTTTGAGGACCAGATTAAAGTGGAATATATTTCAATTAAAAAAATACTAAATTTTTTCAGATTTTTTTATTTTGCCGCTAGATGGCTTCTCGCACTGCGATGGCTGAATTTTTTATGAAAAATATTCAAAACTATACGCACTGATTGTCAAATATTTCTCTAAATCGATAATCTACGATTTCAGTGAAATAAACACTTTTTATAGAGAGTAAATTATGGCTACTCCTGAAATAGTTGCGAATTTTTTTTTTATTATAAATTTCAATCTTTTCGTGCCATGATTTATATATTTTCTGTGGTTTGCTTGCAAAATTTTCAAAACTCTAAGCAAATTGTTATTTACATTCAATATTAAACAACTTTTCCACAGCCATTGTTATTTTAATTATAAAGGGCGCTTTTTTTCGAGATATAAAACTTTAAGTTGGCAACACTTTTTTAAATGCCCGCCATTTTAAAAGTTGTCAAGTCTTAAGTGATTTGTGTTTAGTTTGGTTTGGCATTTCAACATGAATAGACTGAACAACGCTTCCAAATTGTGCAAATTTATCCCAACCCGATCATACTTCGTGAGAAAAGTTCACTTTTTATGAATACGTCAATAAACTGCCGTATTTGGAAAGAAGATAAGTCTCACTTTTATTTTGAGACACCTACATTCAGAAAAACTGACTGTTTGGTGTGCTTTATGGGCTGGTGGAATCACGATGCTGGCTGGTCAGAACGTTACAGTCGATGGTGAACGTTATAGAGACATGATTACTGACTTCTTCGTTCCGCAATTGAACAACCATTATGTGCAGGATCTGTGATTTCAACAAGACGGCGCAACATGTCACACAGCTCGTGCCACAATTGATTTATTGAAGGAAACGTTTGGTAACCGCTTTGTTTCACGTTTCGGACCCGTGATCGAAAATTTTACCTCCAGATTAAATTACGTCTGACACAACCGATGCAGTCATATTTTTTTAAAAGGTATATGACTATTGACTACTCTTAAAATGTTTTAGCACAGTACGAGCGTTTAGGAAATGGGATATGAGTTAAAAGGAGATACGGATGCACATTGGTTTTGAATGTCTGAACATCGAAATGGGTAGGAAAAATCTAGCCGGGTTAAGCACTCCACATTCGTGTGGTGCGGCTAAAGAAACATTTTCTGTACTTAACAGTGCGTCTAAAGTTTGGCTCAAAAGTGAATTGATGGGAATTCCAGCAGTGCGAGTATTTCGGTGTAATTGTTTGAGGGGAGGAATGCAACTGGCTATTTCACTATAGAACAATTCCGGAAGTCATAATTAAAAATTATAATGCCAAAAGATTATCTTCCGAATAAAGTCAATTTTAAAAATTCATCATTTGTTTTATTCCATTTCAAAGTTGTATACCTCTAAAAAAAATACCCTTTATATTATGTATGTTGCAAGCAATTTCATGCAATTCAATCATGCATTTAGTTTTTGATATGTCAATATTGTTAAAATTGGCAATGGAGCACTACGTAGTTCAATAACACCCCAGTTTTCGAACGCTTTGTTCATTGTGTCTGTGTATATACGCTGAATCATTTGTACAAAATATTTCTTCTAGGTTGCCATTAAAACAACTGTAAACAAAATATAAATTCACAAATTCACAATAAGGGACAACAAGGACACGGACCAAATACAAAGTTTACTCTTAAAAACATCCTCACTTCTGGCATTCACGTTCTGTGAATTAATTCTCTTCTACAAAAAGGGATATCGTCCTCGTCGTGCTTACATACATATACTCGTCATCGTCATCAAAGTACATAATTTCTAGTGTCATTGGTTGTGATGTGAGCATCGTATTTTAAATTCTATATAAACTCATCGTACTATTCCCAGTTGGGTAAGATGAGGATGTGCATTAACTCACGTAGGTACCTGTCACATTCAAGCCAATCTTAATCATCAATCCTAACATTCTGTGCCACAGGGCTTTGTCTTTTGGCACATCACGCAGAGATAGAGATTAGCAGTTAAATGGGTGCGTGTGCGTGTGCGTGCGTATAAACATTTTTGAATAGGCCTGGAGAGTATAATCGTTTCGAACCTCCCAAGCGCTACTTGCTATATACATTACAACCTCCAACAACTTTTAATGTTGGGCTTACAGGAAAATTGCCTTTGTTTAATGAGGCTATATTACCATTGAAATTGTGTTGTAATGAAGGTTTTTTGTTGTAAGCATTGGATGATTTATTTTGCCTGTATGAAGTGTTAGAAGCACTGTAGCGTACCGTGAAATAATGTTAAAAATCGTGGTTCATGGATTGAAATATTTGAAGCTATTTTGACTTTTTATTGGCCTTATGGAAGATGATATTGAAATTTGAAAGGAATGATTATTACTACCCAAGATATCAATTCAATTGGTACTGTTTTAAAAATATAGCTTTATTTAAGATTATTTTTAATTGCGCAAAAACTCGGGATTTTGATCAAACTTGACTTTGATAAGGAGGTCGTAAAAAGTGTCGGGCCGGTAAGCTATAGCTTAAACGGGTGAGTGCTTGAAACTTGGGATGTACTGTTAAAATAAGATTTTTCTCGAAAAAGGGTCCGACGATTAACTTTTTAAAAATATATAGTTTGATGTTGACACTATCATATTGCTTGTAGATTCTTGTATTTAATCTAAAAATTATATAATTTTGGTAACTTTGAATTTTGAAAAAAAATCTTTTTTATGTGTTTACAACAATGTACAACAAAAAGGTAAGAAAAGACAAAAAATGAGGAGAAGAAAGAAAGAAAGGAAACTTAAAAAAATAAGTAATCGTTAACCCTTTAAAAACAAGAAAATAATTTGAAAATGATGATTTTCTTTAATTGTTGTTGTTTATTTTTCATTTAAGAAAAATTGCGCTTTTACTGTCTTAAGGCCCTAACAGGTAGAGCCCATCGGCTGCGGGACATTCCGGTTTTCAAACGTTATCATTGAAAAAAATATTAATCCATGGTTAATCCACTACTGTTTCATTTTATTTCATTCTCATTAGACTCAATTTCAAAAAACAAGCAATAAACCCAAGTTTAACAGTTCATAAATTAATTAACTCAAAAGTCCAGCCTCGTTAAAATGAAAATAAAGGTTTTTCTGAGAAAAATGTGGCTTTGGTTTTTTTTTCAATTTCTTGAAAACGACAAAAATTTTACTGCATTCAGTTTTTTGGTTTTCACTTAAAGTTTATAACAGAATTGAATTTTGAAATTAAAATTAGTAAATAAAATTAGTTCGAAATTTTTATTTTCATTTTAATTTTTCAAAAACTATTTCTTAGAATAAATTTACTCAAAATCAAAATAAAAGAAGAAGTTGTTGGCTTTTCAAAGAGGTATCGTACAGAATTGTGGATGAAGCAGTTGATTTAAATATTTTTTTCTATTTTAAGTAATTTTTTTTTAAATAGCGCCTCCCGGCTAAACGGACGGAAATATACCCCCCTACAATACGATTTTCTTCTTGTTTCAACCGAATCTACACGCCCTAGCATTTTGGCACACCGCTCATGAATCACCCTGCATATCAGACAGTTGTAAGTTTCACTTAGAACAACTTTAATTTTTTGAAAGTTCAACAATTTAAAGACGTTTCTTAAAAGAACTTATTTTTAGACTGATTGTATAAATAAAATATTGGTTCAGCACACGCAACTTAAATCAAGTATTCAAAATCAAAGATTTATGAAAAATAATAAAATGTTCCAAAACCATATTTTACTTGAACAAAATTGCATAAGAACACTTTTAAGAAAGCGGAAAAAATAAAAGAAGTTATAGTTTTTTTTTTTAAATTTTGTTGGGGTCATTTTTGTAACTTCAAAAATTTTAAACGGTTTTAAATAATTAAGAAAAATTAAAGATCAAAAATATTTTTCAATAAATAACTGTTTAAAAAAGTCGAAAAGACCTGAAAAGAAACAAATAAGTTCTTAGATTTAATACTAAAATCTACACCCAGTGTGTTAGTATGAACACAAAAGTGTTTCAGAAACTGAAATAAAAGTCTGAAACTGGTTAAACAATGACTGAGAAAAAAATTATTCAAGAATGAAAACATTAAAAAAAAATTGTTTTTGGTCATAAACTAAGATTTGGGTAGAATTAGGGTCGATAATTTTTTTAAAGTTTAAAGTCAATTCAAAAGTAGAAAAAACAATATTTAATTTTGTAGCAAAGTTGAAATTTAAATAATAATGAAATTTTTTTTAATGTAAATGTCTTCAATATTGCTGAAAACATCAACATAAAAAGTACCACCAATTATCCGTAGTACTAACATATGTATTTACCAAGGTTTGAAATCTTTTCAATTTAAAAACATTTTTAATTTTTAGAATTCACTTCTTTAAAAAAAAAAAATTAACTTTATAATACTCTTCTGTGAGTCACTGATTGAATTAATTACATTCCTCCATTTAATCTATTTTTTAATTGAAAACATCTGTTGAATCTTTCCTACACACACACACGCAACAATTCAAACCATTTGACATCATAATGCGAACAGAAGCAGACTTTATTTCTCAGGAAGAATACATACATACTTCTTAAAGAAAGGCAAATTATGCTAAAGGGATTAAAAATACAAGGGACCAAAAATGCAAAAAAGAAAATTAGAATCCAACAAATAAACCCAATTTGAATAACCAAATCCTGAGTCACAAAAAAAAAGGATAATTTTCAATATTGTGTGTTGTGATTAAAATTATAATTCAAAGTAAGCAGGTAATGTATTAAATGGAAATCTTCGTGAAATTAAAGAAAAAAATGTTTTTTTTTTATAGGTAACTTTATGCTGTTATTAATATATATGCATAAATTGAGAGATTGAGACTCAGGTGTATAAACAATTCATGGGATAAAGCTAACAATATTTTAGGAGCCGCCGAAAAACAAGGACTTGTTTTTTTTTACGGAAAAAGTGAGAAAACGTTCTTTCTCTTATACAGCGCCGAAGTTCAGGGATCCAAGACCTTGGCAATTAAAGGTCTTGGCAATTTAATTGAAAAGAAAAGTTTTATGTTGACTTAACTTGCAAACAATTATCTATTTCTTATTCAAAAAGACTTGGCCAGAAATAAATGCAATAAGTTGATTTGTAGATACTATTAGTCTCAGAGATAACCAAAATATAAATTTTTCTAGATCTTGGAGTCTATTCGCATTATTCAACTTTTTAAAAACTAAATTGTGAACAACAACAACAAGAACTTAAAGGCACTACCACCAATTGTTTTTACGAATTAATTTTCTTATATTTTATTTTTGGCGGGAGCTATAGCTATTTCATACATGCAATCATCAGACTCCTAGTGGTGCTGAGCTTTAATCCAATTTTATTTGAAGAACACTTGTAGGATTTGAACCCACGCATATCAAATTTGCTCAGTCTTAGCAGTCATGAGATGTGGTACTTGTTCATCAAATGCATTTGGAGTCACAGCATTTTTTACATGCGCCTTAAAGTATGTTATCTTGTTCCGCCTCCATTTTTTTTTCTCCATACCTTACTTCGATATACTACAGATCCTAGTACATATCAAAGGGAAAGAGTTGCGGAAGAATTGGCCAATGGCCAGTCACAATTAATTCTTATTATTTTTATTTTATTGAATTTTACTGGATTACACAACAATCTGTTAACAATCTCTTATTTAATTTTTTTTTAAACGTTTAGAAAAACAGTTTTTTTTATATTTGCTATTTTTTTTTTGTCATTGGTATCAAAAAAATATCATTATAAAAATTCTAGAACTTTAATTATTATTTATATTTTCTGCCTTTAAAATATCGTAATTGGAATATACCTAAGCAAAAGTCAAAATGACAACTAAAAGCTAAATGGTGGCAAATGACACTTGGTACAGTTGTACACAATGTGGTTTAATACTTTTGTATCAATACCCTATAGAATGCGAAGGTTAGGCCTGACCTCAGATAAAGGTCCCAGCAAAAGTCTAGTTTTACCGTACTAAGATGTAATATTACCATGTTGAGGATAAGAGTACGTCTTGACGATTTCGAAAATTTCTTTTTTCTTGTTCTCTTTGAATATAAAAATATAATACAGGCTGTGCTGTAGCGGCTGTATTGTATACAATATGATTCTGAGGTATTTTCTAAGAAAAAATTGTTCATTTTTTTATTTGATTTAACATAAAAATATAGAATACAAAATTTGAATTTTTTTCGAAGTGCAAAATGTAGGTAACTTTAAACGGTCTTCGAAGGCAAAAAACACTTAAATTTCTTCTTTGAAATATTAACAAAAACTATTTTTTTTATTACTCTTTTAAGACTTCAATCGAAAAAGTTCAAAAACTGAATCTTATTGTTTTTAAAAGTTTTTTCCTTTTCTGTGTAGATACATATGTATATGTATATTTAATAAGGCTATATTGATTTATTTTTTTAGCTTACAACCGTTTAGGCAAACCATATTTATCTAACTAACGATTTGTGTAAAATTTTTCATTGGCGTTTTGAAAGCTATTAAAATTACTTGATCATTTACCTACCCTATTTTTATGTTTATCTAATGCCATTCTTACTTTTGCATTTTTTCGGGTATTACAAAATATCTTAACAAAGAAGCAAGTTGGTGCGACCCAGTCATGCAGTGAATTTTTTTTTCTGAACTCTAGCATAATTTGTTTTTCATCAGCTGGATTATTCCTGAAAGTTACTATCGAACGGTATACCCAAATATTCAGAACAATTTCTTCTTATAAAAAGAAGAAATAACTCATTTACTTATTTCCTGAAATACCCAATTTAATTGAAATTTACTTCTTCAATCGGCGAATTCGCAATATTTGCTTATGTCTTTAAAAATATAATTCTCAACTAATCGTAGTTGTAGTGCAAAAATGAGGTGCATTTGTCAAAAAAAAAAAATGCGTATACGCCAAAGTGTACCGCATCTCCAATACTGTGTATTGGATTTAAACTTTCACAAGCTTCAGAAATATACGAAATTATCTACCTTAAATAAAAATATTCAATATCGCCTCTCTCCGCAGTCAAACTACTAAATTAATTTCGAAAGCCAAAAAATTCACAGAAAATTTTTCGTACCAAATTACAAGCTTCTTCCATTGTATTTATTAAATCTCTTTTTAAAAAACTCGAAATGAGTAAATTCATTCAGCAACGTTGGTAAAAGACTTTCTTTTAAAGTTTACCTGGGCCTCCTCGAGGTTTCTAAGAATTTAACCTATTTCTTTTTCTGTGCATTGCTATAGATTAGTAAATCCATCCCAGATTGTTTAATGCTTTTGAAATTAAATTCATCCAGATTTCAATGCAATTTATAAATAGCCTTATACCAAACTAAAGCAATACCAAGTCTGGAAGGTTCATGTTTTAATAGTGACAATATACATTACATAGTTTTTTTTTTTATAAATTTCCTGATTACCTACAAATGAAACACCTAACTCAAATAACATCTGGTGCGTGGTGTAATGCGGAATAAAATAAAGTGCAAAACTTTCTGTCTCTTGGTTTTTATTTAATTCAACGACAGAATTATCCTATCCTATCCTAACTTAATATTACTTTCATATTTAAAGTTGGCAAAAAAAAAAAAAATATAAAAAAAAACATAAAAGGATCGTCCGTACATGGGGACTGAAATCGCAGCTCCTAACACCTTACTCTATCGTGTAGTAAAGACAACATAGCATCAACCTCTGTGCAAGTCTGTTTACTACCTAGTACCTATGTTCTTTCCCAAGGTAATTAGATATTCCTTTGGAGCATCAACACCGTATTTGATTTTTTTTTCTCTTCCGCTGGTTGCTCCTGGGACAAAAGTAAACACAAACAGCTGCTGCTGTCGCTCTGCTTACTGTAAATTTGCATTTTGTTAACGAAGGACTATGATGGAAAAAGGTAGAGGAAGTCTGAGGCACAAGTGCTACATCCTGTGAGGCGGAATATTAAAAACAAAATCGAACTTCATAATATTATGTTGGTGGGTCTTTTATTTCTTCAAAGAAAATGACAACACAAGTTCAAGGTATGTCTCCTAATTAATTCCTCTTGCTAAAAAAAAAAAAAAAATTGATTGAATGGATGAGAAAAGGAAAAGTTGACCATCAAGTGGGAGACGACCTATCGTTGCCAAAATCTCAACTACTAACAAATTCAATTAGGAAACTTTGATTGGAACTGTGTCCTTGAATATTTTTACATCTCCTTACTATTATAGGTAGATACATATATACTAAATATAAAGGAAGAAAAAGCAAATTAAAGCTGAAAGATACTCTGGATGTTATAATTTTATGCATTTGGTAAGAGCACCGCACAGTCGATCTCAATATGCAGATACTCTTCTTAAGTAAATGGAATAAGAAACTAATGTCGTCGTCCTTGCCATTGCCATTGCCATTGGGGCTGATGATGTCGAGATGACGATGACGATGTGATGGTGATTGAAGATAAATTTCTACTTTAATATTCCCAAGGAATTTGTAATGATAACAATTTGACAGGAAAAGGCTTAGTTTTATTAAGTGATATTTTAGGGCCTACTATACTCTAGTGTGTGCAAGGACGATTTGCTTTTCGATTTCTCACGAACATAAAACCTCAATAGAAACAAAGTCAATACAAACTAATGAAACTTTAACATTGATGAAGGAAATTGGATTTAATACGTGTGGGGATCTAGACATTTTCCTACATACATATATGTATACTTATTCCGCATTTTCAACGTTCGATATTACATATCTATCCTATGTGATGTTTCTTCTTATGCTCCCTGGGAAGTACGTGATTCTGGGCAAACACACGTCTTCGGCAAATATAAAAACTGACGGTTCGGTTAACACTGAAATATATATTTTGGTTTTGAAAAAAAAAAAAAATGTTTTTATTTATGGAAAATCATACAGAAAATTTATGATACATTAATCATGACACAACAGACAAATTAATAGCATGCTGATACCTGATGGTGGTTTTGTGTGCTGTGTGCGGAACTTCCCTTAGCGTAGAAAAAGTTCCAAGCACAAGTAATAAATTAAATTTTTAAATAATTTTTTTGTCAAAAAAATAAGTTCAAATGAAATATAAAATTTATAAGGCCAACTTTTCTAACTCAGTCGATTGAATATTAGCAACAAACTTGTCGTATGCAAATAGAATGGAAAACTCTCAATTGATTTTTTACTTGCGATCATCTAAAAGTAATTAGAAACGATATAAAAAGATAAAAAAAACATTTAACCAAAATCAATGCCAGAAAAAATATTTTGAATCGAAATAACCGGTGGAAGTGTTATGATTTGGGAAGCAATGTCTTGGTGTGGAGGCGTTGGTCGAATTAAAAGAATTGAAGATCATATGGACAGCATTCAATATTGCAATATTGACAAAAACGCCTAGCTACAATGTAAAATGTAAAGCAGAATATTCCATCACTGTTTTCGACTGGCCGTCGTCGTTCAGCCTAGACCTGAACCCAAAAATCTGTGGCAGTTTCTGAAAAAAAAATTTATTTTTAATAAAACAATTGAAAAGATACACGAAAACTCTTATACATTAAATACTATTATAAAATAAAAATACACATTATATTGAGCTTTCAGTTTTTTCTTTTAAAAACAAAATTCTTTATTTTTAATGTCAAATTTGAATGCATTTCGGGTAGTTTACCACCCATCCTCAGCAACACGACTAAAATATAAATTGTCTTTTTTTATATTCAGCGCGCACTAAAGGGGATTTTATGTACCCTTTACATGTCAGAGACACAGTGCGAGCTTTAGGTAAAGCGCGAAACAGATTGAACCAGCAACGTCACCAGCAACAGCGGCCGCCATTATTTTAGGACCAATGTATTTCAATTTTTGAACAAAGAATAGACCAGCAACAGCAACGTCAACAGCGCCGTTTGGCCAAAGTTCTAAATCTGCTGTTGCTGGTCTATTGCTGTCAAATTTCGCACTGTCAGAGGTACCACAAAAAATATGAAAACAAATGAAGCTGGTGGTAATGTGTTCGAAAAAATTTTGCTGGCCAGCGTGCTGTTTGCTGTTGACGGCGCTGGCGCCGTTGCTGGTTCAATCTGTTTCGCGCATAAGTAGGAGGGGATTTGAAAGGAGATGTCGGTGAACATTAGTCTTGAATTTCAGTTCATCACAGACAGAGCGTGGAAGGGTATTCCACATTCGCATAGTACGGCTAAAAAACGAATCCCTGTACTTCACAGTACGACCGAAATTTGGTTCAAGAGTAAACTGATGAAGTGATGAGCATTCCTGGAAGCGCGAGTATTAGAGTTGAATCGTTTAAGGGGAGGAATGCAACTGGCTATTTCATTTGAGCACTCACCGTAAAAGTAACGATAAAAGAGTGTGAGACAGGAAACGTTACGCCGGTGTTCAAGTGACGTAAAAGTATCGATAATGCTCCTGTCTCCGAACATTTTAAAGGCTCGTCTTTGTATACTGTCCAAGAGGCAAGATCCAGCCCAGAGGTGGATAATAGATAATAGCCAGATCAGAAGGGGAAAAGAATTTCTTGCATCTCCAAAAGAAACCTAAACATCTTGTGGCATTTTTAACGACGTTGAGTATGTGATCATTCCACAAAAGATGGTTTGTGATACACATACCTAAAATCGCAAGTTGATTGGTTTCTTCGATGCAAGTGCCACTCATAGATAGTGGGAGGGGGCGGGGGTACGTCTCGCTTTAACGACAGAATAGGCAGCATTGAGCTTTCGAAGCATTAAATTCTAAGCGATTTTTAATCCCCATTGTACAATGCTGTCTAAGTCAGAATTTAAGCCGTTTCAGTTTCACGTCCGAAGAGCAGGGATGTGAATCTCGAAACGAATATGAAAAGCTAAGGGTGCTATCGTCAGCGAAACAATTTAATGAACTAGTAGTTGCAGAAAAGAGATCATTAATGAAAATGAGAAAGAGGGTCGGCGACAAAACAGAACCCTGTGGCATACCAGCATTTGCATATGTTCTGGGTTTCAGACTTGAATCCGTCTAATACTACTTATATAGAGCGATTCGAAAGAAAATAATCCAACGAAAAAGGATTTCATCGATACCAAAAGCACGCATTTTCGATAAAAGAGCAGGATGCCAAACTTTATCAAATGCTTTAGAAATATCATGTGCAATAATCTTACTTTCTCCAAAACGATGTAAAGATTTGTTCCACTGTTCGGTGAGATAAACCATCAAGTCACCAGTGGATCTATTGCTGTGAAAGCCGTATTGCCGGTCATTAAGAAGCTTTCGATCTTCGAGATATTTCTTGAGCTGATAATTTATCAGCGTTTCCATGACTTTGGAAAGAAGGAACGTAAGTGCAATTGGTCGATAAATTAGAGGGTGAAGAACATTCGCCTTTTTTTGGGATAGGCTGGACAAATGTTTTCCAACTGATTTTCAATTTGAAAGGGTTAGAGAACACAATTGCATTTCATGTCTATGAAAAGCCGTTTTAAGACCGTTCGTTATGTTTGGTGCAAAAGTAATCGAAACTCGCTTCAAATCTGTTTGTTTATCAAACAGTGTTGATTGATTTATGTTTGTCTGTTTTTTCGCATGTTTCTTAATTAGTTAGTTATGATTTTTTCGCTGTAACCATTTGTTTTAGCTGACTTCTGTATATATTCGTGCTTTTTGATATAATTTGACAAGGATAATGGTAAGCTCACCAAACGGTATGCGAGTGACTGAAAGGCTGCCAAATTGTGTTTTATTGGTGCATAAGAATCACTAGGCATATATCGGAGAGTGCTTGTTAGTTTGTGGTGAACGGCAATTTCGATGTTGTTTTTGTTCCTTTAAAATAAAGTCCAAAAAGGTCAGTTTATTTTCACTTTCAACTTCAGAAATGATTTCAGGATATTGTCCATTCAACATCTTTAACGTTATGTCAAGGCCGCTCTTTTTTATTACTGCAAAGATGTCGTCGACGTAACGATGCCAAATTCTTGGTAACATATTAATCGATTTCGAATTTTGACATAAACACCTCTGCTATCAATGGAGACAATGGATTTCCCAAACTAGTGCCAGAATCTATCTTGAAAAAACGATCTCTGAACATACATATGTATCTCCGCTGCTCGTATATGTAGTTCGTTGTCTATTATATTTTTGTTTGACAAGTGGGTTCTTGGCGCTGAAAGTGTTTCTTTTATTGGGATGGATGGGAAAAGTACTTCAACGTCAAACAATACTAGAATCTCTTCATCGTCTAATGAAATTTGACTCATTATAAATGAGCAAATTCAACTGATTTTTTCATTGCTTAACTTTTGAACGGTGGAAACTTTTTTACTTCACCAACTAACCATCTTGCAATTTTTGTGCATGGAACTAATAAGAGAGCAACAATTTGTCTCATGTTATCACTGGGCTTATGTACTTTTGAGAGACAATAAAGTTTCGACACTTCTGGATTTGAAACTAGGAGACGTCACTTAAAACGTTCTCCGAAAACCTTACTGATTTCCTTTCGAACATTGTTAGCTGCTATCGTTATTTTGTTAAGTAGAGACTTTTTAACTTCTTTTCCATCCATTCCAATTATTTTTTGATATTCATTATTAATAAGGTTATGAGCTCCTTTATACATAAGGCAATTCGTCAAACCGTTGGTGAGAAAATCAAAAACGGTAACCCCTGTTGTACGCCAGGTACCGTTAATAACGGTTTTTTAACATTATTTTTTGACCAAATCAGAGTATAATTTCAACAACTTTACGGATTTAAGTGAGTCCATTTTATGGGCGATATTAGTAATTCAAATTACTTTAAAAACTTTCCGAAAAAATTTCAACAAAACACTAGATTTTGTTTTCGAAGTAAGTTTTGTCTTAACAAAACTCCTCTAAAGAATTTTCTAAAATTCTAAGTCACAAGTTTAAAAATATGGGAAGCACATCAAAATAACTTAAAAGATGGAAATATGTACAGTTGCCTCTCTTTCAGTCTAGCCCAGATCGTTTTATTATATCGGGGTGAACTGTGAACCATGTCAGTTATCAGCTATAGTAACACACTTCAAAATACTACTTTCCTGACGCGACCAATATGAAAGTTATCTGCATAAGCATAAGCAATAACCATACCAACGACATAAACCATGCATTATATATTTAACTAAAAAAAAAACAAAAGCAATTTCCAAAGAAAGACTGCTAGAGAATTATTTGTAGAACTAAAACTAATTTTTGTTTACCTCGTGAGTTTCAGTAAACTAACATTTGAATTTGAACGTTGTTATACATATGTTCAATAACATGAATATTAGACCTCAAATACAATTTTCTTCTATTTCAAAATTCGTGCACTAACAAATTTGCGGTCATCTATCCTGCAATTCATTTCCAGTTTTCAGGCATGCAAATTGAGTAAAGTTGACTTTTATAATTTAAAACGATAGTTTTTGTTCAGTTCTATATCTATGAACATATGAAGGATTCTGATTTTGAATTTCACAACCCCAGTTGCCTGATTTTACTGCTCGTATAAGAGTTTAGCTATAGCAGATATACTAATATGAATGATGAGGAGTTGCTGCCCAATAAAATATCAATCTGAATCTGACGCAACTGTCACCAGACCCACACTTTAAGCAAGAGTGATAAATCACTCTGTGTTCGGCATGCAGTTGACACTTGACAGTTGGAACTTGGAACGAAGAAACAAAAAAAAAAAAAGGACTTCGATTCTGTTAAATGAATTTAAAATTATTTTTAGGGGAATTCGTTTATTAGTTTCAGTTGTTGTTGTTGTAGATATACATATTTGATATATAAGAAGTCAAAAGAATTTTTCCATTTTGCTGGAAATACTTTTTTTTGTCAGCAGTTAGCGAGCTCTCTTTCTGGACCTGATCGAATTTTCGAAAAAAAATTGCGTAGACACTTTTTTTTTTATTTTCGCTTCAATGAAGGCATGTTTTGGATTCGTAAAAAATATGTAATTCAAGAGTTGAATGAAATGAAATGCGGTACATGGATGGACAATTTTTTATGGGTATTGATAATACTGGACAACAATTCCCAGCTCGGTGGTTCACAAGCTTGTGATTTTAAGGTTTAGGAGAAGAAGGCACAGAAATTTTTCAGGTTCGCCTCAGATCCACTTCGTTGCATTTAGAAAAGAGATTAAGTCTTTGATCTTGACTTCAGAAATTTCTTAAGAAATTCATTCTGAATGAGTTGGCTCTCATTCTTTCCAGAGCTGGACATTTACAGGAGGAAATGAATGACTCATCTTTTCCCGCTTTTCAATTTCCCCTCGAATTGTCCACCCATGGAATGTCCACTTCCCTGGTTCATACCTTCTCTTATGAGGAACTCTTCGATGATTCCTGCAAGGCATCTTAGCTTTTTTAGACTTACTCCCACTTTCAGAACTCTTCGTTGCCTAAGTGCAACACATATTAGATCTCGTGGTTACCTGTCGAATGCTTTCTCAAAGTAAACCAATACAATATGCAAATCTCTCGAGGAATCACGATTTTTTTCCATTCTCATTCTTGAACTCTGGATTGCATGGTTGCGACAACTGTAGGTATTAATTTTGTAGACCGGATAGTTGAAGATAGTTGCGGCCTTGTTCATGTTACCATGTCGAAGTTTCTAAAAAGCATGATTTGCATTAGCAGTCGGTGTCGAGATTTCCTCCAGCTCGCGATATCAAAAAATAGAGAAGTTCTAAATCTGTGGGATGAACTTCATTTTTTATAATTCTTTTTTTATTAAGAATAAAAAAAGTCCTAAATCTATTACTATACATATTTTGATATGTGCCTTAAATTCTTACAATCTAAAAAATAATCTTCAGTGTTATGATCAAAAATGTACGACTTCGATAGTAATTTATTTTATTTAATATCTTTGGAAAACACAAAAGGAATGTTTACATTAAGGCATTTCAATTTAGTTTGGTTTTGATGAAAATGGAAAAAATACTGTCACAGCTGGTGAAAAATCATTTAAATTTAAATTAAAAATGAATAACGTTTTTTTAGTTTGGTATGAACTCAATATACATACATAGATGACAAGAGTGCATAACACGAAACAGAAACCATCAACTTGTTCTTGGTACTGACCAGAAAACATAATTTTCGAAATCCAAACGAGCAATATGGAACAGGAAATTGAAGTTGTGTATATTTTAATCAGAAAAACAGAATATAAAATTGGGGTAAAACGAACTATAATAATTGTTTGTTACACTTCTGTTTCTTCAATGTTCAGCTTCAGCAACGGCTACTTCTATTGTCTTTCCCAATCTAATGCCAAACGGTCACCAAAATACGCATATAAATTTAAGATTAGTAAAGGGTGTTTTTTTACGGGTATATAACTTTGAAATGGAATAAGACAATGATGATTTTTTAAAATTGGCATGAAGTTGTTTTATTCCAAAGATAATCTTATGGCATTATAATTTGAATAGATACCTATGTATGGTTTCTGTATATGACCGCTACAGCTAGCTTGGACGTAATTTAATCTTGAGGTCTAATTTTCGATTACTTTTTCCATTGGAAGCCAATTCTCGGGTCACTATGCAGTCACCAAATGTTTCCTTGACATGTTTTCCCGTCTTTTTGAAACCACAGCTCCTGGACAGAATGGCTGTTCAATGGAGAAACGAAAAAGTCAGTAATCATAGTGATCTATAGCGGTCAGCATTGACTGTAACGTTCTGGCCCACACTGTTTTTAAGAAAGTATGGACCAATGATTCCACCAGCCCATAAAGGTCACTCTGAAAACGGCAGTTTTGTTTTTTGACGTAGCCATTCAACCAAAAGTGAGCTTCATGGCTAAACAAAGTTCTCTTATGAAAACCGGGATCAACGTTGAACGTTGTTCATATTGAAATGCAAAACCAATCTAAACACAAATCACCTAACAGCTGTTAAAATGGCCACCAATTAAGAAAGTGTTGCCACCTCAAAGTTCTACACCTCTAAAAAAAAACTCTTTTATAGCAATAGTGTGTGATCACATCTTTGATTCAAATACAATTTACTCAAAAAGAAGCTGTAACAGCTCTACCTAGTAATTGTGTGAATTGAATTATTTGTATGGCCATCCTTAAAGCCCAAATGCCTTAAGATAGTCAGAGCTAATGTCATAAACTAACGGAAAGTAAAGGGTCCGCCATCCAACGTTTTTTTTTCAACTAAGTAGTGCTTATTTCGTGAATGGTAACACTTTGCTCATGTCTGATTTGATAATTAGTTTTATCCTTCCGCTGAACTAATATGGTTGTATATATGCTTGAACAACGCTGGGAAATATTGCGACATTACTTTGAAAATCATGGTAATGTTGCAGAATGTGTGATTTTGGAAGAAAAGAAGAACCGTCAGCTCCGTATGTTCGTTGTCTTGTGAAAAAAGTGAAAGAAAGAAACTGGCATCCTCATCGATAAACCAAAGCGTGAAAAGCCAAAAAAAAGTGCGTACACCCGAGAATATTGCTACTGTGGCAGAAAGTGTGCGTGAAGCACCATCAACATCAATTCACCGTCGTTCTCAACAATTGAACATTTCGGAGACATCATTGAGACGAATTTTGCATAAAGACCTTGGTATGACGCCATACAAAGTCCAATTGGTTCAGGAGTTGAAGCCAACTGACCATCCAATGCGTTTCCGCTTCGCTAAGTGGGCCTGCGATCGACTTAGAGAAGATGCCGATTTTGCCAAAAAAAATTATTATCTTTTCATCGTGTAGGCTTTTGCATGGCCAGCCGAGGCAGCCATTTGAATGAAATTATTTTCCATTAGTAACCGGAAGGATTGTACATTCAAATAAAAACAGAATTTTTTTTTTATAGCATTTTCAAAAAAAAAGTTATTTGGCGGACCCTTTAGCTTTCCATCAAATATTTAAAAAACTTCCGATTTATTATACTTCAGATGGTTATACTTCCAAACCAAAAATATATTGTCGGCTCTTGAACTAATTAGGTTCCATAAAAATCTCAGCGGTAAACAAGAATAAAAAGTCACCGACTGTTATTTTTTTTTCTTTTTAAAAAGCTCAAGGTTGTCATGATTTGATGTCAATTTTGTTAGCTTAAATATTTGTTTTTTTTTTTAATTTTTTTCTTTCGCTTTAAATTTATAAAAAAAAAAAGAGTTTTCCTCTTCAACTTTGTGCACTTAAACTGGATTTGTCTAGACAATTTTTTTTTCTTCCATCTCACGTATACTATTTTTTTTTTATAATCTTTATAGTAGCAATTTAAAGTGCTTTTTAATGGACCTCGACGTTCATCATCTGAAGATGGTGATACGTATATACAAAACAACAAATTACCAGCAAACCGAATTCTGTTGTGAAAAGAAAAGACAATATTAAAAGCAAAAAGTATTAAACTTTGGACTATGTCAGTTGGATTTGTCATGTAGTCAGTTTCACAGGACCAATTATTAATTTTTCCTTGTTCATTTTCATTTTTTAGCTTCATATTTATTTAAATGAAAACTTAGGAGTTTCAAGAATAATTATCGATTTAATGTATATCGATGACCTAATTTCAACTCCATTCAAATGGAAACCAAAAGGTGAAAGAAAAATAAATCCAAGATTTGTACATTTATTTACTGAACATTTTTAAAGATAAACAAAAAAAATGCTTAAGGTTGCTTAAGTTTCTGAAAAATTTCAATTTTCTACTCAAAATTTTGAAGAGATATGGAAAACAGCATTTCAATCCGTAACTAAAAATTATAATTATCGTCCAATTGCACCTACGTCCATTCTGTCCTAGCTCAAGTACACACTGGTTCTTCGGCTTAAGAAATATCTCGAAGAACGAAAGCTTCTAAATGGACGTAAGTACGCTACTGGTCTGGTGATCTCATGGTGTATCTCACCGAACAGTGGCACAAATTCATTACATCGTTTTGCATCTTATAGAAAATGCGTGCAAGTGGATTCGATGAATATCTATTTCGTTGGATTAGAAATTACCTTTTGGACCCTTCAATACTACACTGGTTTGCACCAGGGCACCATTTTCTTCCACATTTTAATAAATGATCTCTTTTCTGACACTTCTTATCCATTAAATTGTTTTGCTAAAGATAGGGTTGCTAATTTGCTATGGCTGTCTAAGCTAATCTAGGACAAAAAGTTTTAAAATGCCGGACTTTGGAGGACATCATCTACCTTAAAAAAGAGGACAAAATAAAAACAAAAACTAAGTCCATGAAAAAAAATATATTTCATTTAAAAAAAATCACAATTAGGTATTAAAACGTTTTAGCTTACTCCGCCACTAACACTCGTTTATTTTCTTTATAAATCAGTTTTTCAGTATTAAAGACGTTGTAAAGTCGAAGTAACTTTACACAGTCAATAATACGAGTTAATAGGAAAGTACATATAGTTTAAAGGAACATTTTATAAAGTACTTTTAAGACTTTTTGGTTTTTTGCAGCTTACAGATTATTTGTTTATTTTCTTGATGAAATTGGGAAAAACAAAACAAATTACAATGAAGTATGAAAGAAGAATGAAGCCGAACGAATTAAATTTCAATTAATACGGTATTCACACCAAGCCGAAAACACGGTTTTCGCGAAAACATCGGTTTTCGATGAAAACATAATCGAAAACACAAGTTTTCGCATACATTTTTTGTAGCTTCAGGTTTTCATAAATAACATGTTTTATATAAAACCTATCGAAAACCTGTGGAAACTCATAGATGAACACCTATGGAATGTTCAGAGCCCAAAAATCGACAAGAAAGAAATTGATGGAATGCTTTCAAAAGAAATTAAAAACAGGTGACTGTCATATTATTTGAGTTTTTAATTTGTTTTGCTGATAAACTTTTTGTAATAAATAATTTCTTTCTTCTGATTCTCATGTAAGAGTTTTCAAATAAGAAAAAGAAGTTTAACAAAATATTCATGTTTTCTTCAATTTTCTTTCTATGTATATAAATTAGTTTAATTTGTTTAGCATTCATTTATTGTTGCAAATATGTGAGCACAAGTAAGTTTTTAATTTTTCAATACAAAAATTGAAATGTCAAACGAAAACATGTAATATGCAGTGTGAACGCATTTCGTGTTTTCGAAAACTTTTAGCTGAAAACCGCGTTTTGAGTTTGGTGTGAATAGGCTATAAGTTTTGCAATTTGACATTTATAGGGTTAACATATGAGAGTCAAAATAAGATCTGTTTCATTTAAGGTTGTCCATCGGATTTGTTTTGGTTCTGTTTTCGATGTTCGATAATTCTTTTAATTTTCAAATAACTTGTTAGGGGAAAAAAGAGGACAATTTCTTATCCGTTTTTAGATTTATGTCCTTGTTTTTCGGATTTCGAAGCATTGTTTAATGTTAAATAAAAAAACCGAGTAGAATTTAATACTTACAAAACTCAATGCTGTCTTTTGCGTTACCTATGCCTTATTGAATGAGCGGCACTTGCATCGAGGAAACCAAACTGCTTTTAGTCGTCGATGTGTGCATTACAGACCGTACCTCCCGTGGAATGAAACGCTGCTAAATGTCTAAGTTTTCTTAAGCGATGCAAGAAATTTTTCCTGATCGGCTATAATCTTTAAAGCGTTCATTAAAGCTTGAAAGGGCTCCAACAACCCATTTAAACCTCATAGACAGAATTCAAATAGAGCTTTAATAATGATATCTAGGTGATATTAGGTAAGCATTTAAATCTCTTGAACATCGTCGCAAAGTTTCCTGTCTATCACTATTCTATCGCCATTCCTTAAGGTGGCCTTAAACGACGAACATGCTCGCCAAACATGCTTTTTTAAATCTTTCCCTTTACACGGCGATCATATTTTGCGAAAATTCATTTCCTTCCGATGCTCCAAAAAATAAACATCATGTGCGACAAAGAAGCACAACAACAAAGTTCATAGCAAAAATGAGGTTTGCTCGCGAACATGCTCGTGTTCGCTATATGTACAATTCGTCGTGTAGAGGCTAGTTCGGGAACGGCTCGTTGTTTGCGAAGCATTTTGATTTTCTAGTGTTCCTTGGCTTCAATTTTCGCCAGGTGGGGCCATGTTCGCGAGCAAGCTTCTGTGAACTTTGTTGTTGGGCTTCTTTGACACACGCCATGATGTCTATTCCTTGAAGAATCGGAACGAAATAATTGTTCGCATGTGTAGAGGGAAAGGTAAACGAACATGTTCGGCGAGCATGTTCGTCGTTTAGGGCCACCTTTAGACAACGGTCAGTTACATTCCTGCTCAAAAAGAATTTCCCCTAAATACTGGCACCACTACGAATGCCCAACAGTTTACCCATGAGCATAAATTCGCAAGAATAAACATCATGTGTGTGGTAAATTCTATGGTAGACGGCAGATGGTTGACTGGAGAGATGGCGTAGACCAGGACGCCCGCAGCCTTGGTGTGCGCAACCGGATGGCGCCGGCTCAAGACCGGAATAGGTGGATAGACTTGTTGAAGGAGGCCAGGACCGGACCCCGAATGTCGGGCCGATAATGATGATGATAACTTCGCATTTAATGTTAAGTTAAGGGATTATTTCTTTAGCCGCACTGCGCGAATGTGAAATGATTTACCTTTTTCAATTTTGCCCTCCCGCATTTAAAACATTTAAAACCAAAGTGCATCAGTATCTTCTTTGAACTCCTCTTGGCTATTCCTAATACGCTCGCATTGTTTAAATATTTTAAAGGTAGTCCTAAATAGAGACCACAAATTTGTCGCCCCTAAATCAATTTTCAAAATAAAGAAAATAATCATATTGTTCCCACTGTTCAAAAAAATCTGTCGGAATTGATTGTAAATTGCTACATAATCCATTAGAACTCAATCAAAAATCCATTTGGACTCAATTCAGGAATAAATGACAATACAACATTAAAATTATTTAAAACGGAAGCAATGATGCCAGAAATGAAATACAGAAAAATTGTATCCATGTCTTGATAAAATTGTCTATCGCGTCTTTTCGCTAAGCCTGTCGTCGGTTGAAACTATTTATCAGGCATAATTATCTCAGTTTCACCCATGATACATTTAACTTAAGCTTCTTCTTTTCACATTTTCCATATTGAAGATGGTTCCTAATACCAACCAAGTTTTAAAAATTCAAAGACAAAGCCGACTGATTGTCTTATTCAAATGAATAAAACATTATCAGCTTGAATATTTAATCAAAAAGCAGTTTGTAGATTTGTTTCAAATGCCATCATGCCACCCAGAACTAGCTATGTATGTATCTTTGGCGTTATTCAGTTTTTTTGTATATGTATCGAAAACTATTCTCTTCGAGAATTAATTAATGTCATTGAATTTTCGCTCCACTGACAATCTGACATAAATGCAATTGTTTAATTCGGTTTGATGTGCTATTAAATTATAAACTCTTTTCTTTTGGCTTTTCTATTTTCAGATTCCGATAGTGTGTACGTTCATGTCATTAAAAGCGAGCATCGGGCAGCAATGCAACACGAGCACGCCACTCGCCTTGGTGTTCCCAACTGGATCATAGCTATTTCATCATTGTTCTATATCCTTCAAAATGTCCACATCCTAAAGTCCGTGGGTGGAGTGTGGGTGGGGAATTGTGTGGAAAAACATTTAGCAGCTGGACGTCAATTATTGATTGCAAGCAGATAGCATACCAAAAATTGAGAAGCCAATAACGAATAACAAAAAACAAAAACAGAAGAAACAAAAAAACAAAAAAACAAAAACCTAATTAATTAATTACGAGTATCAAATAGTAAAACAGGAATATAGAGAATGAACTTGTGAACATTCTTTTTTTTTTACAATACTTGATGATTGAAAATGAAATTACCTAATTAATATAATATACATAGTTAATGTTTAGGTGTACTTATTTTTAAGAAGAAGAAAAATATTTCTCAAAGTGTAAATAAAGAAAAAACGAAAGATAAAACTTAAATTTAACGAAAAATTTAAAAATAAAAAAAAAATGATAAATTAGTTTAAGAATATAAGTGTAGGTAAATAAAATGTACCTAAAGGTGATGTATAGAGACAAAAAATTTGTAAATAAAAAAATGTGAATATCTAAATTAATTAAGTTAAATTAACTCGATGTGAGGTTTAATATTAAAGATGTTCTTATGTCTAGAACAAATATTTGTATTCGAAAAGAAAACTTCAATCAAAAAAATGTAGATATACAATCAAAACGAGTACTCTGGGATATGTTTCTTTGTTTCATTTTTTTTTGTGATCACTGTGAATTGTTTAAATTAATTTCATGACTAAAACACATAAATATAAACTGAAAAGATATAAAGTGGTTTAGACTATTAGTTTACAAGTACATAATAACTGTTATACAATATTTTTTTTATATAAGAAACTGGTAAACAATTGGAATGAATTGATATTCCTTTAGTGTCTGCAACAATCATTAGAGGACTCAAAGCTGAACCAAACCTTGCAGTTGATGTTTAAATGTTAATTAAGTAGCGAAATACTTTCAGGGCCGGCCATACTATATGTGCAAGATGAGCAAATGCACAGGGTGCAGAGCTGCAGGGGCGCAAACTACATTCATATGTCTTCATTCTTTTTATATTAACCTGCTGTATATATTATTTTTAAATAATTCACTCAACCAAAATTTTTGATAGAAAAATGAACTCAAACGTTGATTTTTGTTTGAAATGAATGTATCCCACAATAAGCAGTGCGACCGACGCCGACGTAGACTGTTCAGATTTAAATCCTGTACACAAGCAAAATCTCTCAATCTTATGCGCTCAACTCTTTCAAACGAAATGGGTGTTTTTTTTTTAATTATCAAAAACGATTTTCTCTTTTTGTCTCTCTTGGCAAAAGCTTCATTTTGCACAGGGCGCTTGTTTGGGCTGGGCCGGCCCTGAATACTTTATGACTTAAATCATTACATATCCAAAGAGAGTGAATTTTTCACGGAGTATTACTTGCTTCGGTACAGCTGGGAGCCCTGCATATGTAATACCTCAGTTAGATATAAATAATTTTAACGCCTATGGCGTAATGGTTAGTGCGTGGAACTGTCATGTCAAACATTTGGGACTCGAACCCAAGAGACAAGTCCCAGACGAGACTTTTGAAACATAGTCTAGGTTTCGTATGACTGAGTCTCGTCTTTGTCTCCTCCTGTTCTCAAAGCAGAATTTCTCCGATATATTCTTTTTTATGACGAAAATGTGAAAAAACCATTTTTTCTAAAGACTGTCTACGATCTATGTACATTAAAACATTCACCTTGGAAAAATCCATGGAAATTTTCCACCAAGATCAATACTTACAGGTAGTGTCCGACCGAAGGCCGATTTTCAGCCGAAGCCGAATTATTAGGCTGAAATAAAATCTTCGGCCGAAGCCAAAGCCCAAGCCTAAGGTTGAAAAAAGTCAAGAATTCTCCAATTGGATAAAAATATTGAAATTGAAATTTTGTTCGGTGCCTACTATGATGGGCACACATGTTTTTTTGAAATTTTTGAATACCTATTGCAATCTTTTCTTCGGTATTCAGAAATTTTAAAAATTGAATTTTTTTCCGGCGCCTAGTACGATGCTCGATATAATAAACAGATTCTTCGGCCAAAACTTCGGCCTAAAATGGCCGAAGCCAAAGGTTTGGCCGAATGTTGTTTTGCTTGTTTTGGCCGAATTTCGGCCAAGTCGAAGGCCGAAGCCGAAGCTTCGGTCGGACACTACTTACAGAGATTTCGAAAGTCGTGTTTTCCAAAATTGTGGATTCACATGTATTTCATTTCTGCGAAAACAACACTAGGAACGGACTTAAAAAAAAAACGGAAGTTTCAACCTAGAGTTATACGACTATGTCTTAATGTTGATATATTGTAAGGTAGGTATAGTTGGTAAATTAAAAACCAAATGAATATTTACAGACACGCTCTTTATTAGAGTTTTTGACTTTTAGTTTGAAGATAAATTGACTGGCTACGATTTGAAGCCATCATAAGTGAAGGTTATAAATCCTTTGAACAAGCATTTAATTTACATATGGGTGGATGTTCTGAAGGCAAGTAAATACAACAATAGCGAAGGATCTTGTGATGACGACAAGCAAATCAAGCAAATCATAATCAAATAAGACGCAAGAAAATTCGAAGAAGTCTTCGTTTAAAAAAATACCATTTTGCACAAAACACAGCATGACCAACTTAAATTTAATAGCCCACACGTTATAACACTATCGCAAATAAAGGCAGCTCAAAATTTTCTGAAACAAACAAATGAAACGACAACTACATTTAGTTGGCCTCAACTATATGTAACAATCCAAAACCGAGCTCTCCTAAGGTCAAAGCGGCGAACTCAACGAAAAATTACGTTCAAAAAATTAATTTTTAGTTTCCATAGGTGCTCCAATGAGATAAAAAGGAGTCTGTTGCCACACCCCCTGCCAGTCCAAATTTGTAGCCTTACCGAAGTTACCCAAAGAGGCAATACTAAGAAATGTTATCTAATAAAAATTCGTTGTTTTTAAATTTAGAAAAATGTTTTGGAAAAATTTTGTTCACGCTTAAATGCTTAAAACATAACATTCCAAACAATTATTATATTAGATCTGCCTATCGTTTTGTAGGTTAGCACCCCTTTTACGAACACTGCTGGAGGGCTGGACTAAGGTTCGCTTTTCGAATTGAACACAATTCGAAAATGTTATTAATACGTGCCTTGCACATGGTCGGTTAGGTTGGAAGTTATTAATATTTGAGAGTATTGAACTTCTACTCCTAATACACGTCCACTTTAGGTCCGTTTTCCAAATAAGTTGTTTTTTTTTTGGTACTATAATCTTTTGAGCTTTTTTTTAACCTCCAAGAAAAAATGTAATTTCTAAATATTTTTTTTTAAACCGAATTGAAGAAAACAGATATTTATTTAATCCGAGAGTGGATGATATTGTCAAAAAATCGGCTGTAAACACTGAACCACTTTACTTCTTGTTTTTTATTTTTTGTTGGGTTAAAAAGAATAAATTTAAACCCAGGATTGTGGTTGTGATATCCCACCACCCTTCCCTCGAATAAATCAAATCATCTCAAATGCTGAGTTCAAAAATGCAGTAGGTACAAACATTTTTATTAAAACAAAATTAAAATAGCTATCCCATGAATACAAATACATAATTAAATTGAGATGTATATCTGCTAAATACCAACGGTTATAGGCAAATTAAAATTAATTCCTTTATCAATAAAAAAAAAACATAATTTAAATAAACTTAAATGACATTAATCATACATATATAAAAAAAAAGGTATGATGTACTGTGCCGTAGTGATTAATAAATTAACATTTTGTAAATTGTTTAATTTTATATAGTAAAATTTAAGATATATTAATTTAAAATTTTGTGTAAAAAGTTATTTAAAAAAGAAAAATAAAATGAAAAAATAAAAACAATAAATAAAATGAATGAAAGATTATAATTTTTTTTTTCAAAATTTAAAATAATGAATACTTAAAGAAGTCTTACAAAGAATGTGCACGCAGAAAGAATATATGAAGATATAATAGTATTATGATATATGAGGAACACCTTTGCTATTAAAAAATACCACAATTTGCGTGAATAAATTCCAGAAATGCCGACGCTTGAAGAAACCAAATTGCATAAGGATTCCAATTGAAATGTAGGCAAGGCATGACACCAGAAAGACCAGAATCTCTTTTTGTTTTTGTTCAAAGAAACGTCTATGGAAGTGCTTAAAGAAGCCTTTCGGGTATATATCTCTACGTAAATCTATCTATCCAGCTATAATGGTTATAGGAGTCAACGTTTTTATGGATGAAGAGGCACATCACAAGTATTTACACGCATAGGTATTCTATATTCGTTTGTAATGCCTAATGCCGTATAGATATGACTTTGATATAAATGGGGTAAAATGTAAATTCCGCTATTTACCCCAACAACAGTAAGTAAGAAATTCCATGCAGATATAGCTTTATTCACTTAATATTTCTTTTATTTCAGAATTCAAGAGTCCCTACATTTTTTTCTTTTGCTTTTTTTTTCTTCAAATCGAAATAAGAGAATTTCTCCAAGGAGTTAATGGCTTTTTCCTTTGATATCTGTATTTCTTTGAGCTTTTTGTGTAGTTACGTAGGTATGAAAAAGATGAGCAATTAGATATTCCTAGTATCTAACAGAAGTGTGGAAGGTAGATATTATAGTGATGAAAAATATATTTTCCAATGTAAGAGTATTCAAACAAATTGGCGAGGTAAGAAGTTCATAATATACGAATTTTTTTTTTTTAAAGACGATTGAAGAACACTTCTTCGTTCGAAACTCTCGCATCATCGATAATTAGGCTATTACTTTTTTAAGCTCAAACCTATCGAATTTGCCCATAGAATTATCATTTCGATGGCCATAGAATTATTATTTCAATGGCCAACTTCGATACAGCTCTTGGAAATACTTGGTCAAGGATATATATTGAAAACGCTTATTTTCCATGGAGTTCCTCAACAGAATTCTAAAAATAAGGTTGAAAATTTTATAGCTTTTAAAAAATCTTGTTTTTCAACGTTACCAAACACGCTCAAAACCTATTTTAAATTGAAAAGATTTCAAAAACTTTCATCGCTCGAAATTCAGAGCGCCCATTTTCAAAGAAAGGGGAAATCCGAGGGAGACCAAATCTTAATTAAATTTTGGTGGTGTTCACATCGCACAAAATTAAGATTTCGAGGTCACACAAATCTAAACTTATCAATACGATGGAGATGGAGAAACTTTATTTTTTTTTAAGATAATGGTTGAAACTATTATTGGATTTAATATGGGGAAAGAATGTTTATAATGGCCGTACTGAACCACTTGGCAAAAAACTTAATTGTGAAGACAAAAGCTTATTATGGTCATTACTCATTAGGTTATACATAGCAGTTGAGTGATTATAAGAATTTTATTATTTAGTGAAATATAATTTTTTTTCAAAAAATATTTCATTTAGGTATGGCTTAATATTGGAAGTCAAATAAACTTGTACAGAGCAATAAATATCGGTTTTTTAAATTAACTATTGGTTATTATCAACTGAAAACTGTCATATTGATGAACCAAACAATTGAACAAATTGATCAAGAAATAGAACAATTTATTGCTGATGTGCAACAGGCTGCAGAAAAAAGTATTTCGAACACAAAAAAAAAAGAAATCAAATATCCTGTCGAAATAAAGGAGCATTAAAGGAGAATTAAACCGTCTTAGCAACGAACTAAAGAAAAGAATCCGTGAGTTTATAAGTGATTCACTAAGTAGATTCCTGAATAGTCTGACGGTGGTTGCTTCTACCGAATACTCCTTATGGAAAGCAGCTAAGCGCCTAAAAAGACCACATGCACAAAACCCGCCAATAAAATCTCAAGATGGTAAATAGATCGGTAACCCAAAACAAAATGCTGATCTCTTCGCTGAACATCTCGCGAATGTTTTTAAGCCATTCGAAGCAAACACAGCTACAGATTCCTTACAATTTGTTGAAAGAAACGACGAATGTGAAATTCCTTTTGTCACGCTCAAAGAAGTAAGAAGCATGTGTCAACATAAGTTGTCTAACAAAAAATCACCAGGGTACGAACTAATAACTGCTCAGGTTTTGAAACAAATGTCTTAAATTGCGATATGTGCCACATCATTGGAAAATTGCAGAAGTCACTATTATACCTAAACATGGTAAGCCACTAACAGAAGTAACATCCTGCAGACCTATATCGCTTAAAACAATCATGGCAAAAGTTTTCGAAAAACTGCTCCTGAAAAGACTTAGCAAAATAATAGAAGAAAGAAGACTAATTCCAAGCCATCAGTTTGGATCTAGAAATGAACATTCCACGATAGACCAAGTGCTTCGAATTACGGATGTTGTGGAAAAGGCACTTGAAGAAAAACAAATATGCTCTCGCTATATTCTTAGATGTTGCTCAAGCCTTTGACAAGGTTTGGCACTTGGGACTTGAGTACAAACTGCATAGGGATCTTCCCAGGCAATACTACGAAATACTGAAATCCTATGTTACGAACCGACTCTTTAGAGTACGGTACGACCAAAATTACTCGGAACTAAAGAAAATTGAAGCCGGTGTACCACAAGGAAGTGTCCTAGGACCAACCCTGTATCTGTTATATACATACAAGGAATATTTCAGTGGACATCAAAGCTATCATGGCCACCTTTGCTGATGATACTGCAATATTGGTGCCAGAAAAATTCGTTACAAAGGCTACACAAAAACTGCAAAATGCAGTAGATAAAGTTAGTGATTGGACACAAAAATGGCGAATCAAACTAAACGAAACAAAATCGACAGATATAAACTTTACAAACAAAAAAATAAACAATGTTACAATTCTTATAAACAGTACAGCAGTTACTTACTCCAATACTGCCAAATACCTTGAAATGACTTTGGATGCAAAGCTTAAATGGAAAAAGCACATCAAAAAGAAAAAAGGAGAACTAAACTTGAAGTACAGAAAAATGTACTAGTTACTAGGAAAGAACTCTGACCTATTTTCCCAGAACAAAGTAATGTTATATAAGCAAGTATTGAAACCCGTTTAGACATTTGGCATCCAACTTTGGGGCTGTACAAAGAAAACAAATTCTGAACCCATCCAAAAATTCCAAAGTAAGGTCCTTCGCGGAATAATAAATGAACCTTGGTATATAAGAAATTTCAAATTGAAATGGTTACAGAATTGTTAAAAAGCACGCTGTATCACACAATCAGCGACTGCCAGGTCATACCAACTCCGAAATGTAGATCGTCTTAAATGTACGAGACAATGTTCGGAGATTAAGAAGAATCAAGCCTCATGAGTTGATGGTATAAAACCAATGGGAAAGTGTTATAACTTTAAACTTCCCACAACGTGATTTATAAATTGAGAAAGAAAAATCATTTGTCAATCTTTCATAGATTGGTCCTGATTCACCGGTGGTTTTAGTGCGGTAAGAGTCTCACAATACTCAGTACTGATTCTTACCAAGTGTCTTTTGAAGATTTCCATTAGATAAAAAAAAAAAAAAAAATTGATGAACCAAATATGAAAAATAAATTTTCTCATTTAATAATCCCGATTGTCAGTTTGAAAATGTTTAGTTATCAGTATGCCGTTGTCATATTGTGATGATATTCAATTTGATGGTCATGATTTTCAATAATCATGATTAGATACTTTCCTGCAGTTGTTATCGTGTTAAAAATCTTGATTATCAATATTATGATGATCAAGACGGTATACGGGCTTAACCCGACTTTGTATTTCAAAATTCTCCCACAACCTTTGATTTTGCAGAACTTGGCATCGAGGATATGATTCTTGATAATTGATAGGTGAGTGTGTATTCGAAAAATTACTTAAGACAGCTACTAAAAGGTCTACTTTTTCTCGTCAAAAGAGAGATCCAACAGAACAGGGCGTAATACAGTATGATGGTGAAGAGAGGGTCGCGACACTCGAGTATAGAAGCTGGCTTTTAGAATCCTGTCACCAGAAGGCTCCCAAACTATCAAGCTCTTCAAAGCTGTTTGGGAATGTAGCACCAAACTCCAGACTCCAAGAACTTCCAGAATGGTGTTGCAAGTTAAGCTCTTCCAAGCCCATAAACCTAACTTCGCTAACCCCTTAGGTGTCCGATTCGTTATCGCATTAACATATTCTCAAATTGAATGAAACTGTTTTTTTTGAGGATCTTCACTTCCGTTGTTAAGAAGCATATTATCTACAATTCTAAACAAAATCTTTATCTGGGTGCAATAACTTAAAGTCAAAAAACTAGGTGTAGCATCGGTTTCGTTAATGGTAAGAAATTTAGTTGTGAAGGTTGCTAAGCTCCGTAACCTATCCTTAATATGTTAGCCTATTCAATTACCCAGAGACCACCATGAGAAGGGAAGACAAGCACTTCATCATGATTGATTGTTGTGCCACAGTCCAAGTTCTGATGGGCAATCATTAGTTTCCCGATATGGCTCTCGCTAACGATAACTCGAAGTAAACTTTTTGAAGAAAAAAACAAACACACAAATGACACGTTTTGATGAAACATGAAAGATACACAAAAACAACACAAGATAAGTCTTTTTTCCGCAAGCAAAAAATCGTCTCCGAGTATTTCAATGTGTGGAAAAAGTGAATGGAGAATTTTTCAACTCCTTTTATGGAACAGCCACAACGTGTTATTGCAGATGAACGAAAATCAGAATTTATTTTTGTAACAACGAAATGTTCTTCCATTTTTGTACGGGACTTCTTATTTAGCATCATCAGCGTACTAAGCCAGTTGAAGTTTGGTTTTGTTCACGGTTTTGTTCACAATTTGCCGATTGTCAACAGCTTCTTTGAGTTCAAAGTTTTTTTTTTACAGTCGAACAAGAAGCTTGTCTTTATCTAGAGGTAGCTTAATACTTTCAACGTTTAGTGTATATGTTATTGTGAATTCCCGAAATTCTAGAACTTACCGGTAATACTTAGAAATTTTCATAATTTTTTTATTAAAAGTGTCTTGCCTGGGCGGCTTCGCGGGATCCAAGAATTTTAGCTCTCTCTTTTTTGGAGAGTTAGGACACAATGTGTCATTTTCAGATTTCAGTCTTAGGGAGCTTCGATGTTGTGCGGAAGGATAGAAGGTAAACAAAATACTGCCTACTTTCTTCAATGTTTCTGTAAAATTCTAAAACTTACTGCTAAAGTGTAAAATTTCTCCATTTTAGCAATTTACGGTGTACATAACAATAATACCTCTGACCACCCTTCTTCACATTAGAATCTACAATAGCGCAATGATATCCAGTGACCGGACTTATAGACACAGATTGCTTTGAACGTATAGGAAATAGTAATATTTACATAATCATATTGTTAACTGGTTATAGATTCTTCTTACCCAATTGTTATGAAATTTTAAATTAATTTACGTAATTCTTATACCCAAACTAGAAATCAAGTTATGCTCGCCTGTTCTACTCAGAACAAACCTGCCACATCCCCAAATCCGAAATTAATGAGGAATTTTGGAATAGTATATTTATACTTTTCATTTTATCAATTTACTCAAAAATAAATAAATTCATTATTCAACTGCAAAATGAGAAGAGAGAACACTGCACTTCTAACTCTATTTCATTAAATTGAAAAAAGTTTTTTCACTCATTATTATAATTATAATCATTAATTTTGTTTTGTACCTAGCCAATTTACACAAATAAAAAATAAAAATATACCGTCACAATGAAACACCTGCAGCTTCATTCAATTAATTTTTTTTTTAAGTAAATTTTTTTAAAATAATAATAATCACGCTGTTAATTGATTATGTGTGTGAACATAATTACCCAGATTTTAATTAAATTTAACACAAATGTCATGCTAATCGAAAAATCCAGTTTTAATTAATTTTGGTAATTATCGATGTTTTTTCCTTTTTTTGTTTTATAGCTTACAAAATCCCAGCATTAAAGCCTTAATATAAAATCGAACACCAAATAATTTTCTAATAATTGTGACGGTATTATTTCGGTGCGAATTTTACCAAATGTTTTTATCTTAATTTAATCTGATATCTATTTCAATGTTAACGAAAATACGGTAATATATACATATTTACTTAAATACTGGAAAATAAATATTATAAATTTTAATCGATTGAATAGGCATTTTCAGAATATAATTGTAGAAATATGTTATGTAAGGGTGGGGAGTGGCAAAATTTTTCATTTAAACACCGATAAAAAATAGATGCAAATATTTGTCAATTTTGTAGGTAAATTCCATCTCAAATCATAAAGGGCCATTCAGTCGGCAGCGCTGGTATTTGACACATATCAAACTCAATTGTCATTTAAAGTGTCATGGATAGCTTAACCATCAAACAACGCGTTAAAATTATTAAAAATTACTACGAAAGCGGTGATTCAAATGTGGCCTTTTTTATAGCACTACGCGATAATTATTTATGACAGTCGACGTACTATTTAAAATTTGAAGATGGTGGTTGCGTTACAAGATGTCGAAAGGCCTATGCACATAATGCACTGACAATTTCTTTTTAGCGAAGATAATTGCCCACCAAGATCATGCGATGTGATACCGTTATATCTTTTGGTGTAAGGATACGCTAAATACCGTGCGTACGCGAATAATCCGATTAATATAAATATAAAAATTATTCAAGTTATGGCGAGATACCGCCCAAAATGTGCGGAAAAGTGTTTGAAAATTAACTCAAATCGAATCTTCCCGATTTGGCCATTTGAAAGACATTGAGGCATATTTATAGTCGTCTGACAAGTTGTTTCACTGTCTCTTTCTAAGCTAACCTGGAGTTTATGTTATTCATAGACAATTTAGACCCGGGTCCAAAAGATAAACTGGAACTCAAACTTTAAAAACGGCTGACTCTTTGACTAAGTTGCTTTTTTCTATCTGTCAAAAAATGCATTGGATTTCAATGGATTGACAGGCAATAGTACTAAAATTGTAGTAGAATTCTGTTTTTTTACTAAACAGAGCTGTCAAATTCTTTATGAATAGAAGCTGTTTCTAACCTGTGTGCATTGTATATAGATTTGCATAGTACTCTCATGAACACGTTCCACACGTCAGCCATCTAGCGATCACATCACTTACTAATTTTTTGGTTGCTGTTTCTATGTATATACAAGTGCGCCCTCAAACGACCACATCACACAACGATTGGAACGTGTTCATGAGAGTACTATGCAAATTGATATACAATGCCTGTGTGCATTGTATGACGTTCCACACGTCGGCCACCTAGCGATCACACCCCTAACTAATTCTCTGGTTGCTGTTTCTGTGTATATACAAGTGCGCCCTCAGACGACCACACCCCACAACACAAAAAAACCATCGTGATGATAGTACTATAAGTTTTATATACAATGCCTGTGTGTTAACTTTAGACTCAAGAGCAGTTGAACTCGGTTTTAAATTTTGACTATGGATATGCCCCATGGTTTTCCACACTCAGAAGAAGTTTTTGAGTTAAACAGAGCTAGTAAAACCTGCAAATTAAATAATCTATAGCTGAAAGAGTCATTTGGTAAAATGAAGAAACATAAAAAAAATGGTCAAGTTAATTTAGGGTTGAACTTAACATATTTGGTGAGTTAAACAAAGGTTAACTTCAATCTCGCACTGAAAATTTGAGTCTTAATGGCAAAGTACAAACTTCATAATAAAATAAAATATTCATCAAGAATGTATCGCTGTGTGTTTTATTTAGCTTTTATTTCGAAACCGAGAAATTACGTACATTTACATTAGTTTAACCATTTTTTCTGAAATCTATTCAAATCAATCAAGTGGATTGAAGGAACTGGTGTTTATGAATGCAAATTACAAGCTTACTGGCTGAACACAATGCGGCGAACCCACAGTCGGAACATCTGTCAAAATACTAAATACACACAAAACTTTTGCTTTGCCACAGTTTTGAAACTTCAGATCAAATGGTGCTTTACATACGGGTTAAAATATATTTTTCAAACTCTTCTCAACTAAAATGTAAAATTGTAGCTGTCAATAATTTTGGTTTAGTGGTTCTTGAGTGAAAAAAATTAAATTGACGTAAAATAAGAACAATATCTTAAATAGTAATTTTATATTTTCATTTTTATATTTTGCTTTAATTTTTATCCAAAAAATCTCAAATTCAATTTCCAATTTCAAATAGCTGTACAACCCCTTTTGGGTTCAAAAAAGAAAAGAAATTTAAAGCAGTTGAAACTGCAACTTCGATACCGGTTGCAGCAGGGTATTCAGCCAATTGCCTTGCAGTTAAAGAAAAGAAGACAAACACTAAGCACGTAAAGGGAGAAAAAATGTTTCATAATCATATAATATTTATAAAGTATATAAAAAAAGCAATTTTGAATTACCTACAGAAACTTACAAAACTCAAGCCTTGCTAAAAGTTTAGTAAAATTTGACACGACTATATTATTTAATAAATAATATAACTCAAATTTGTAGAAATTCAAAATAACTTCAGTGAATTGTAACATAGTTTTTTCCTCATATTTAACTTTTAAATCTAAATGTTTGGCAATTTGTAATGTTTTGCTAAATAAAATAGATGATTCTCAATTTTGAATCATTTTGGAAACATAAAAAAGAATTTTCATAATTTCGATTATTGGCAGCGTAAGAACTAACAATATATTGGATTATGTGGATGTTCTTTTATGTTTAATAATTACATATTATTTTTCATATTATTGACGCTTTGCAGTTTTTTTGTCCGGGTTGAGCCCCTTGACATCTGTGTTTGTTTCTTCGTCTTCATAAAAAAAAACTCAGTTTGCAGAAAACGGTGTTATGGACCAACTTGAAATATAATATAAAGAACAAATGATCTGCACATATTAAGTAAGTTTTCAGCAGGAGCACATAAGCGCTCAGAATATTTCACACATTTCCTGTCATCACTAATTTTAGAGACATCAAATGGTCACTGGACTTCGAAATACCGATTCCATTGATGGTGTTTTCTTTCTTCATCATCTCTTCCAACTCACAACTTTTACCGCCCATAGTTCCAGCGTTCTTAAATTTCGTATAATTTGTTGCATTATTTTGCAAGCCGCCCGATTACGGATTGTATATGGTTTTGACCCCATCGTTTCTGATCGGTCCAGGATCAGAACCACGCATAACAATGGAACTGCCTAGCGGGGCAGTGCCTCTACTGTTAGCAAGTACTTGCATAACTTTCTGTATATTTCATAATATTTTGTGCACAGAACCTCTAATACAAAAATATTGATTAAAGTCTGTGGAGCCGTTATGAGAAAATTTAAAATCAAAAATATTGTTCTAATTATAATTGCCAAATCTAGGAATCCTCTGTACCTACTCAAATACTCTTCAAACTTAATATTCAAAATTCATTCAAATCTTTTTACCATCAGTTCAGATGTTTTCAATGAGCAATATTCAATTAAATCGAACTGTTTTTCAAATCAAAACCAGAGATCAAGCAAAATTAGAAAATGTATGGTTTCAGATTTAAGGGATCAATTGAAAATCTCATTCAAAATGGAATATACCGCTTTCTGTATACCTAATTCATCTGTATCGTATCGAATTGAATTCATTAACACGTATTTAACCTAATTCTCAACAAAGAGATTTCTACAGCCTTAAATTGCATAATAATATCTATCTATACAAAATCCCAATGTGGCAAAGTAGATTTCTTGCGCCTCAATTTGCAAGTGAAGTGCATTGACGACCAAGTTCATGCATCTGAAATCCTGAACTATGGACAACGGTATTATTCTATGAAAGGATGTCACATTAGATGCGAGAAACATATAAATAAAGTTTAAGTGGATAACGAAATACTAGCTACGAATGAACATATCCAGATTAGCATTCGGAAAATACCTTCTATCAACTCTGAGTGCATGTATTGTATATCTTCGACATCATCATCATGAGCAAATTCTAATCATGAACAAAACAGAGATACTCGCCCTGGATCGAATATTCTGCAAGCAAAATTCAATTTATTTATGCTAATATTGACCACGACTGATATAGCAGATTCCACTTCCACCAAACCAACGAGACCAAAAAGGAGCATTGTAGGAATTTTCCTGATTGTAGTTGTTGAAGACATGTTGGTAGGCAGGTATAAAAGTTACTTTCTGTAAACACTTAATAATTAACTGATGCCGAACAATTGCTAAGCAGTGAGGTACCTACCTGGATGTGGAACTAAGGCATTAAATATACATTTGTCCAAATGCATTTCTCCCTGGCCACACCAATTGCAATTGGTTACATCATGGTTTTGGAATTCTTCGTATATTAGATGGATTCGAAAACATTCAGATGTATGGTGTAATTGGTAATTTTCATTGCATACTTAGTGACGATTATGATGACCATCGTATTATTTTGACTAAGTTATTGTCGAAATGATTTAGGTAAAATCCATGACTGGATGAGGTTATATTAAAAAGCTTTCGAATAAATAAAAAAAAAACATTAAAATTATCATATCATTAGAAATAGGGGAGATTAGAAAAACAGTAAGAGTTTATGTTTTTTTTTTCAAAAATCTTGAAGGCGGTTTTTTTAAAAATATTTTCTTTTATATAAATGTTTAAAACGCAAGTTTTAAGTATTTGTTAATATGGACTTAAAAACAAAATTTCAAAAAAATATCCATCCATTTTCAAAAATAAAAAAAGAATTTTTTCCATAGTTAAAGAATTTTTTTTGAAAAATTCCATTCCATAAAAAAAATGATCATGCTCGAAAACCAATAATTCAGTTCTATGGAAAATATAGTTTAAACCGGCTTTTTGAAAACATTAAATGTTTGTAAACAAATTTTGTTTACAAATTTCTTTAAAATCATAAGAACAGTTTTTGAGATTAAAAAAAAGTATTGTTGCAATGGATATGTGACAGGTACCCTTATTTGTGGATTTAAAATAGTCCTATTTCGAAGTTCTAAATTTGAATAAAAGATCAAACTGTCGGTATTTTTAATTTCAACGTCAACAGTGACTTTATTGGCTTGAAGAAGACGGTTCTTTCATTTATGGCACTGAGAATCTTGAACCAAATGGAAGACATCAGGAAGCTTTTAAATTTGTTCATGTAAGTATCTCAAAACGCCGCACCGTTAATATCTCTACGCGCTTCAGCAATTGAAGTGATTCACTCTCAACCTTCTAATGATTTCCCCAATCCCTTGAGATGATTCGCAGAAGGTTTAATTGCCTCAAGTCTAGTCGACCATCTTTTGGAAGGACCCCTGCACATTTTCCATTTCCAACGTTGTGCATTGTTGCCAAACACGTTGAAGCACTTTTGGACAGCTCCATGAAAGGTGTAACATTCTGCGGATTCTTGCAATGACTTGCATTCGTTTATGATGTGTTTGGGAATATCTAAGAAGTTTCCATTGGTGTATTGGTTCTCCAATATGATTGTAATTCTAGACAAGGAACGAAATTGTGTGCAATATTCTATAAAGAATTATCAGTTATCACCCATTTGTTGGTTTCATTAATGATTTCTTCATTGAAAAGCACATCAATCAACTTGGCTTTCTTCATCCGAACTTTCAAACTTTTTTAAGATATTAAAAGGAAGTAAGGAAAGGTTCATCCGATCGAAACAGGCAACTTCTAATGACCCGACGAAGTTTAAATTTTCATTTTCCACCTACGTATTTGGAGAATATGCACAAGCTTGCAAAACTGAAGCTTGTCAAATTGAAATAAAAGTTCAACTGATTTATTTTCGGGAAAGGGCGTTTTAGCCCTTTCCCACCCACCTTTTGGCGGCGTCAAAACATTTTCAAAATTACGAAAATTAAATAGGAGGTAGAAGCGAGTACCGATGCATATATTTAATGCTTGTAAATATTTGCGACCATTGTTTATTGCTAAGTACATAAGTACTAATATTATTTGATAGCGGAAATTACCAGCTGTATGAAGTTATAAAATACTCACCAACAAAACTATATACTTATGTACTGGTCACCGTAAGAGAAAAAAGGTATAGGTAATGTCAATGGTGTTGATGATGATGATGATGATGGTGATTGAACAAATACGCAATTATTGTGTTCTGGGTAAGTACTTGCAATATATTCAATAAACATTAAACATTCTGCTCGATACGAGTATGTAGAGTGAACTTCAGCCTAAATAGCAAACTTATGCTAGTGGGTGATGTGTGTTTGCTTGTAACATCAATTTTGGTGCCAAGCTATCACAACAGTTGGCCTACATTTGCCATAATACAATGATTACACTGTTGAATGTTTAATGAGAACTGTCGCGCCTGATGGATGCTTTGGGTTCACATATTGTTGTGTTAGCTAAGAACAAACAAAAACTTCAGCTTAAAAATTATTTTCAGCTGTGGCCGACCTGTGAGGATATATTTTAATTTGAAATGCATATAGGGTTGGGAGTATAGTGGACAGTTCTTTTTTTTATCGAATGCCAATAGAGGGTTGATTCTGGTGATGCATCAGCGGGTATGTATTTTATAAGAATTAATATTTGTTAAAATTTTCTTATACACATACATATATTGCATTTTTTCCCCCTATAATTCATGGATCGCGAACTTCTAGCATCTCTTGATAAGTATTACTAGATTTCTAGGTCTAAACGGTCCCGGCTGGCGAGGCGGCGGCCTGCGTGGCGTTCTGATGAGGAAAAACATGAAGATTTGTTTTAGAAGTTGGAGGGTATGTACATATATGCAGCTGAGACTTATGAAACACCCTGAGATCTATGGAATACTCCTACGTTGATATTGATTCTCAAAAAGGTTACTTATGAAGGTAAAAAAGTATTCGTAGATCCAAAGCAGTATCTAAAAAAGCTATTAAATAAACATCAAGTGGGTCGCGATCCAACAGAGCCTACTATAGTCTGTCAAAGCTCTTCAAATCCAGAAATCTCACTTCAAAACTGCAGCTGTACAGGACCACGGTCCTGCCAGTACTCACGTATGAATCCGAGACTTGGGTGCTTAGCAAAAGACACTCCGACCTCTTAGTCGAGTTCGAGAAAAAAGACTTAAGGAGAATTGTTGTTGTGAGGAAGGACGATTCCGAAGACGGTACAATCATGAATTGTACGCAATCTACCTTGAAGCAGACATAGTGATAAAAATTAGACTCGGTAGACTCCGGTGGGCAGGGCACCTAGTTCGTATGAGTGAAGAGGAACCGACTCGAAGCCTTGGGGTGTGCAACTGGATGGCGTTGGCTCGAGACCGGGATAGGTGGAGAGACTTGTTAAAGGAGCCCAGGACCGGACCCTGGTTGTCGGGCCGATGATGATAATGGGTCGCGATAAGAACTTACTTCCCGTCAATGAAGATCTGAGTTCCACCACCCCGACCCAACCAACAAGAGGATGACATAACATCAAACTTCTTCAAATACGTTGGGGAAGAGTTTTAAAGAATCATTCCGCGTACGAAAAATCATCAATCAACTCTGTTAGGGATCTAGCATGTCCACTAAGGACAACTGGACTACTTTATCTTGCATGCACTTTCGAGATCGAGTTCTATGCAACGTAGTGTTTACCTCTACTGGAAAAAATACGTTCGCAATATCAATAAACACCTTTTATTAATTGTTTTTTCATTGTCTTAATGAAATTTTTATTAATATTACGAAAACGTTTTGTTTTGATAAATTTGTTTGAATTGCATATATATTTCAATTCTCTATCAATCTTCTTACAATACAATATGAAAAATAAGATACTTTCTATCAAATACAAGTAAATATTTTTTAACGCTAATATAGCAATCCAATCCATTTCCAGAACCAAACTATTCGACATCCAGCTGAAGCCCTATGTTTTTATTCGAACAAAAAATCCACTGCACTTTAATGTAAGTATCCAGACACGCCTCACTCCATTTTCACCCCTTTTAATTTGAATATTTTATAATAAACTACCTTTTGTTAAACTCGCGAAATTGTCTATTAAAGTTATAAAATATCGTTCAACATTCGTCTCTTTTCAATCTTCTGTCGATTCAATTAACGTGAAGCAATCTATTCAACGGAAGAGTTTGGCACATTACTCTTTCCTTGAATGAAAATTAATGACACCTTTGGAATAGAAGGTCCTCCATCGAATAAAAATTGAATCTGTGTGGGTTGGGAACGAGTAAAGACGATGAGGATGACATCGACAATTGTGTCTTTACAATAAATGCAATGCCGCATAATATAAAGGCCATCTAAATTGTACCTTCATTGTTGCACTGTGTTGCACATTTCGCCAAAGTATAATACCTATAGGTATTCTATGCTTCATAAACAAAATACCAGATCATTTTTCATAGTCAACAGGAATAAAGTGAGTATCTACAGTACAATGCACTGAGAAATAAAATAAATATCGATCAATCTATAAACATTAAACAATACCACTAGCCATTCTTCCGGAACCAGTTTTGAACTATGTTCTATAGCTATAGCCACCACCAAAGAGTGGAAAAGCAACTGTAGTAACAGTGATCGGCAAATAAATCGACGGTTATTATGTAGGTACCTCTGTACCTGCAAGGCAGTCCACCCTCTATTTCTACTCAACCGTCAGGAGATGGATATAAATTGAATCCAATATACAACAGAAATAATTTTACAGTCAACATGGAAAGATGAGCTTCTGTGAGGATAAATTTTACAAACACCAAACATACAAAAATGAATTTAACTGCAGAGGACTGAATGACTCGGTAGACGTTTCAATTTCAACTTGTTTGTTCCGACAAGTGTCGGAAGCGGTTTTTTGACAATATTTTTTTCTGTGGCACGACTGTTTTTTGAAAAAAAAAATTGTCTGGTTGTTTGTGATACCAAATTTTTATTTTGAAAACAAAGCATTCTTTTTTAAATGTTTATTTTAGCATTTAGCACCAGGGATATTTTGAAAGTATGTATTAAAATACCTTGCTGTTTGAAAATTCTTTGGAACCCACAAAATACTCATAGTCAATTTTTTATTTAGCTGATTAGTTTCTTGGATACAAGTGACACTCATAGATAATGGCAGGGCGGGTACGTCTCGCTTTAACGACAGAAGGCAGCATTGAGTTTTCGAAGCATTAAATTTTAAGCAATTTTTTAAATTCCCCATTGTACAATGCTGTCTAAGGCAGAATTTAATGTACTTATCATATTTAGCCGTTTGAAAAGCTAAGGGTGCTATCGTCATCAAGACAATTCAATGGATTAGTAGTTGCAGACAGGAGATCATTAATAAAAATGAGAAAGAGGGTCGGAGACAAAACGGAACCCTGTGGCACACAAGCATTTATGTTGTGGGTTTGAGACTTGAATCCGTCTAATACTATTTGTATAGAGCGATTCTAAAGAAAGTTACTAATCCAACGAAGAAGGGTTTCATCGATACCGAAAGCACGCATTTTCGATAAAAGAGCAGGATGCCAAACTTTATCAAATGCTTTAGAAATATCAAGTGCAATAATCTTACTTTCTCCAAAACGATGTAAAAATTTGTTCCACTGTTCGGTGAGATAAACCATCAAGTCACCAGTGGACCTATTGCTGCGAAAGCCGTATTGCCGGTCATTAAGAAGCTTTCGATCTTCGAGATATTTCTTGAGCTGATAATTTATCAGCGTTTCCATCACCTTGGAAAGAAGAGACTTAAGTGCAACTGGTCGGTAATTAGAGAGTGAAGAAGATTCGCCTTTTTTTGGGATTGGCTGGACAAATGCTGTTTTCAAACTGCTTGGAACAAGCTTACGCAGGGGTTTTGCCAGCTTGGAAGAAAACCTCTTCAGAACAATGGCGGGTATACCATCCGGACCAGCCGATTTATGTGTGTTGAGATCTCTTAGGACTCTCGCCACAGCTCGAGTACGAAAAAAGATTTGTCCCATATAAATATGTTCATGGTGCAGGCCTCACATACTCTAAAAAGGGCAATGGAGTTGGGTGAGCTGAGTAAGGAAGTGGACATTATTTGCTGTAAGCCTTCAAAAGTTACCATACCAAAAAATCACTCCCAGAAATTTATTCCTCACCAACCCTCCCCTAATCTACACCTCTACATAAAATCCCTTAACAGCCAACTTACCACAAACTCTGAGCAACCAAACTGAGCAACTCAACAACCATCACCAACACCTGTGAGTTCTTCCGAGTTCTAAGAAGAACTTCGTTCTTGTCAATTCTCATTGATAAGTGTTACCAAGTACTATGGAAATGAAATATGTCGCTGAAACTCGCCAGGGTAAACTCGTGTCAGGGTAAAACGTGTGGTGAAAAACGTTAAGCGGTAAAACGTAAATAACCTATTTTGTACAACCATTGGTAAGTTTTTGCTAAGTCCTTACATCACTATCGAAGAAGTTTATGTTGCAATGAAATTCTCAAAAAAATGAAAACCATTAGGACAGACGAGATACCCTCTGAGTTCGGGAAAAAGATGGGAGAACATCGGGTCTAGATAATTCAAGAGTCTCATCTCCAAGCTTTTAAAGAATCCAATCATTGAAGAGAAAGTTACCTTTTTCCATGACACAACGACATTGGTGAACCCCACAAGTGGAGGAGTTATGAGCGCTCGATGAATACCAGCCTAAAAATATAATTCAGTTACAAAAAAATCATTTTGGTTGCTAAAATAAGAGAAAATCAAAAAAAATCTGAAATAGGTTTATTCTAATGTTTTGTCTGGATTAAAAAAAATGGCTAAGAATTGTTTCAAAGCCCATTTCTTTTATCTGTTCGTGGGTCATTGATTGCTCTCATTTGAAAAACACAAATCATTCCTTTTATTTTAAAAAATATTTCAACAACATTCTTGTTCATGAAACTGTAGACCAAAATATTATTTTTCAATCATAGTGAATCATTTCATATCCACGGTAGCTAAGAAAAGGTGTATACAGTATAACCACTACAAAACAATGCATCTTGTTTGGACCGATTCCATCCATTGCAAAACCATTAGGTAGGTATAAGTTCAAATATTCTGCCAGTTGATCAGCCACCTGCAAACATCCAGGTAAAGCGTTCCATTGCAGCTAAAGCCATCATCTACAACATTGATTTATGTTTCCCTATTCCCTTCCCCAACTACCACCCCCTTCCCTTGCCGCCCAAGCAAAATTCTTTGTGTTGGAATTATTTTTAAATTGGTATATGCAAATGCCAAAAAGGACGAACATAATATATGCAAGTTGGTACAGAGAGTAGGTTCTCAGTAGGTATACACTTCTGACAAAATACTTTTTTTTAAACAACTAATGTTTCGCGACACTGCGCTACGCTGCTGGCTGATGGGATGAAGCTGTTGTATTGAATCCTTCCAGCCGAATAAAATTAAATCTTGGCTTTTGAAAAAAAAAAAAAGAAAACAAAACTTCAGGAAATCTGTATAATGGATTCTGATGTGTATCCGTCGATACACGGTACAGTTCATGATTTTATTTCATGCATGACTGCTTTATCCCTTTCAGTTTAATTTTTATACGAAACGAATACCATGTGCTATGTTGTCATCGTCACCAACCTCAAATCCGATCCGTGAAATGTAAAAAGTTGGAATATTTTTTTTTTTTTTGAAAGACTCATGAGATCAATCACAGCAAAATATTTTTTTTCGAGTTAAAATATAAAACTCAAACAAGAATTATTGCACACAGAAAATATGAGCTGAGATGGTTTGGCGTTGCGTATTCAAGTCAATGGAAAAGGTATGGAATATGGGGCACGCACATCATAATGAACAAACAAATTACGAAAAAGATATAGGTTCCAGGGTAGACATGTACGTGACACATGTAATTCAAATATCCAGCCTATTGTCCTACTCCGGAATGAGAAAAGAAATCGGATTTTGGTCTGATAAATGATTTTTCTTGGAATAACAATCATCAAGCAGGAAATATCTGCTTGATGGCTGCTGATGCAAATCATGCATTCAGGAATTGCGACATGCGAACATAAAAAGTGCGGAACTGTTCTGAAAATTGCCGCACATAGAAGGAAAAACGTTCCGGAGACTACAATTCATTTACAACGCTCAAGGCCAACTTATTGTGGATGACGAAAGAGTTCTTTACAGATGACAACGGTATTGTGAAGAACTTTTAAATGAACAGTTACCATAGTTATTTTCCAAGAGCAACAACCAACAATGACGGAGTCACCGACATCACAATCGAAGAAGTTAGTCCTGCAGTGAAAAACTCGAAATATGCAAAAGCGGTTGGGCCAGATGAAATGTAGCCACTGAGTTTGGGAAAAAAGATATCGGACATCGGGTAGATGGCTCATGATTCTCATCTTCAGACTTATCTACGGTGACCAAATGCTCAATCAGTGGAGGGAAATATTAACACAAATCAAGACAGAGTTCCCAATTAGAGGAGTTGTGCACCTTGTATCATCAGTCTTTTGTATTTATTACTGTCTGCGGGAAGATAATGGGAACAGAATGTAAAGTGAATCAGTCAATCAGTCCATGGAGAGTCATCAATCATAATATATGAAGATCCTGTGTCCTTGTACAAGCAGTATGAGAGTAAACGGACGTCAGAGTGACAAAGCATGATCGAATTAAAAAATCCGTGGAAGAGGTTATTAAAAAAAAAAAATACTTTCTGGAATAAAAACAACATGACAAAGATCTAACTGTCATGTGAAGAGAAGATGCCCTGAGAATTAATTTCATTAATTTCAAATTAGTTTCATCACTATCGCGGAAGAGAGAAAGTTGCAAGAATTGCTAGATCAAATAAATGCAAGGACAGCTGCAATTAATTGGCTTTAGGCATTGAACAAAACGAAACCGGGAGGCCTCCCGACGTTTTCTGAGTTCAACAGTGGACCCCACAAGTAGAGCGTTAAGGTTAAGGTGAGTGGAGTGGGAGAGTTCTGGTCCCAGTCGAATCATGACAGTTGTCGATAAACGAAGAAGTACAAGAGTCAAGTGATGTAACCCAGTGTTGATGTCTTCGAATATCAACATATTGGTAACAAAGTGATTTCTCCTAGTTTACTTAAAAATGGGACAGGATCCGTGAAAGTGGATAACGTTCTCGTCATCATATGTGCAACACAAACTGGAAAGATCTGACAAGTCCTCCCAGCTTTCACAACAGTTAAAGCGGTTCGCCTTGTGACGAATTCTTTGCAATTAAAATTTCGGTTCAATAATCCTTGAACTTAAATTTTCATCTTTATGAAACCGGGAGGCCTCTCGACGTTTTCTGATTTTCCAATAACATTCTCGTGGGAGCCTCTGCCAGTCAGGGAAGTTGTTCCCATTTAAATCGAATATGATGTTATGTCTGTGGACAATATTTTTCCCTTCTAAAAGAGTGATTTGGTTTTTATTGTTTTTTGCAAGAATTCTGATAAATTTTAATCCTATCACCAATTTTCGTGAAGTGACGAAACGTTGCCTACAATGAATTGAAAAAAAACTTCACCAAGACCAAGAAGATTGGCAGTACAACGCACGCCCTGCTGGGCTATGAGCATCCATTTTTTTCACAAACTTCTAAAATAGCTTCTAAGAAAATCCATCTTTTTTTAATGTCCCGATATGAAAGGCTTATGTCCTGATGAAGATAATGCCAAAATAAAAATAAAAGACTAAACACACTCCTGAAGATTTATATTCTAGTCACCACAAATGATAAAATTGTTTGCTGGTTTATTTTTCCCGCGTATAATTACTAAACTGAAAGAAAAATTTAATGTTCCAGAAATGCCTTGGTTCCCAACAAAACCAGGAAAACATCTTGAATTAAGATATTAAAATATCTCAGTTAATTTATTGTCATCAACATAGTTGTACAAGGCAAAGGATAAACGTTTGTTCATATGCGAGCGGTATTTTGAATGACCGCTTACTAATTGTTGGGGCTCTTTGTTGTTGGTCCTCAGATGTGTATTTCCATTGACACACATAATCCTGTGGTTTTGTGTCCTTTTCTTTGACCCATATCCTGCTATAATGCTCAATAACTGACCGCACATTAAAACCCACTTGCCATTTGGTCCAATTTCTATACTACGGACATATGAAACAATTGGTGTTATTAATGGCTGAAGAAGATAGATTTCGGTTAACGTATGTGGTTTATTTATCGATTTGTGGATAAAACAGTAATTTTATGCAAATTCCAAATATGTATGGATGTGTAGGTATACTCGTATCTTCAGAATAGCTCTATTATATTTATTATTTAAACGTATTAATATAATAATAGGTCGTGAATAAGAGAATTTCATAAATTTCGAGGTGTTAGAACGGAAAAAAATTCTTCATGTGACAGAACTGGTTTAGAAATTTTTTTCTTTAATTGAACAATTTCACGATAGTTGCTATATGTGGGTAAAATAACTAGAATAACGGAAAGAAAGCCAAAAAATAAAATTAGGCCTTGTTTATTTTTCAAGTTCTTGTGAATTAATTGAAAATTGAAAAAAGTTAGCAAAACAAAAAAAAAATGATGTATTTATCAGCTTTTTTTTTAGTCTATAATATTCTTATATGTAGGTACATCCCTAAAATTTGTCAGGAACCACCCAGATCTGAAGAATCGCTCAGGTATTTAAACAAAAAAAAAAACGCCCAGGTCTGTCAGAAACCACCATGGCCTTTTGGAAAACGCCCTTGTCTGTTGCAATACTTCTACGTTTGCCTGAAACCAAACTGTGTTAAAAACTTCCAAAGTATGTCAGAAACTAGACAGGTACGTCGAAATCTGCAAAGGTGCTGACAAACCTGCAGGTTGGGGTTGGTCGTGGCGCGATGGTTTGCGTGGTCGCCTGTCAATCTCATGGTTACAGGTTCGATCCCTGCCGTAGTTCTATGTCATGTTTTTATTCCATTATCATTGATCATTGTTGGGCCGCTGGTTTACTCATTACATGTTGTTCAGGCATAACACTAACAACATGTGATTGAGTAAATACTAGTGTGCCCAACAAATATGACTACGAACAAAATAATGTGAATTATAAAGGGACATAGATATAAGACACGGCATTTCTCCGCTTTAGCCCAGCCGCCAACCCTGGCGATAAAATCTGAGACAACAACCACCTTTAGTCTCAGTACCTCGTGCTACACATACCTTAAAGTCCCCTTGAGCGCGCGCAAATTAAAAAAAAAATTCCCTACCCAGGCCTCCGAAAATACTCTTAAGTCTGTTTGAAGCCATATAGGTTTGTCGGAAACCTCCCAGCTCTGTCGAAAACTGCCCTGATCTGTCCAGACGGCATCCGAGACGAGGACTTTGTTTTGCTCCAAGAGACCAAGACTTACCGAGAAGCTCGGTGGTCATTCCTGCAAAGAAAATCGAATGAGAATTTTGTTTTTAATGGTTTACCAAAATCTTTTATTGTTAACAACTAACTAACCAGACCTAAACGAATTGTGAAAATGGTTTATGGTTTATTTGCGCATGTGAGGCGGCGGCGCGGCAACAGAATATAAATCGATTTTCACTTTCGGCGTTCGATGGAATTGTGGAGCACGAAATTTCATTTTAACGATGTTAATTCACATCTAATGGGATGCATCAGAACATGAGCGAGAAAATATTCGGAGTCAATACCGAAACGAGGGTAAGTTTAACGAGACAGACACTGAGATCGGAACGCGGAGTTGTAGAGAATCCACAAGCTCTTCGCAAAAAAATTTAAGTAAGGGTTGCCCCCACTTTTTAGATGTCGCCCCATTCGACTTCCACCACGATAGTACTATGTTTTCCAAATACTTACAAAGCTTTTGTGTTATTAGCTGTCATTTGTGAAAGTGTCAACATATTACAATTAAATAATAAAAACCACAGTTTTTTAACTCTGGTCTGATCTCTTTGAAATGATATTTTTAGAAGCTTTGGAATTCTAGGAGGCAATCTTTGTAATAATTTTTTAAGTGAATAGGTATTTGTGTTGCCTTTTGGGGATTAAATGCAATTTATTGATTTCTATTGAATTACCTGTGGTAAGAAATCGGAGTTGATTGCGGTTTAATGTAACCACAAATAATGCAATTACGAGATTGAAACCATAAGATAGGTGATTCCTCAGACACTTTTGTTTTTTTTTTTCACAACGAAAACGAAACCCGATTAAAGGTATTGTCTATTTGTTGTTCTATATTTTCACTATTCACTAATACGGTTCTTATTAATGCAACTGAATATTTTAATTAAAAATATAACTTGTTTTAATAAAACACAGTTTGACACTTTTACAGATGACAGCTAATGACATAAATGACAAATGCAAATGTCAGAAAACCTTATTCCCCATTCGTCCAAAAATGGCAGCTTCCTATGTTGGGACCCTTCCGGTCTGTAGGAAAGGATAGAGAAAGCGCAGTCCATGTACTTATGGTCTAAGTATTTCACTCATTGAAGTTCTTACCTTTTTTGGGACTGCAATATAATTCTATTTTGAAGCATTTTCTGTCGAATTAAATTAATTTAAGAACTGAGAATTTTCTATTCAAATCTGTATCTCATGAGAACATTCAAGGTTCTCCTCTAAAAACTAATGGGGCATATTCATAGTCGTCTGACAAGTTGTTTCTTTGTCTCTTCTAAGCTATAACCTGGAGCTTATGTTATTCATAGGCAATTTAGACCCGGGTCCAAAATATAAACTGGAGCTCAAACTTAAAAAACGGCTGACGCTTTGAATAAGTTTTTTTTTCTATCTGTCAAAAAAATGGATTGGATTTAAATGGATTGACAGGCAATAGTACTAAAATTGTAGTAGAATTCTGTTTTTTCCTAAATAGAGCTGCCAAATTCTTTATGAATAGCAGCTGTTTCTTAGCTGTGTGTTAACTTTAGACTCGATGCCAGTTGGACTCGGTTCTAAAGTTTGACTATGAATATCCCCCAATGTTTGCAAATAAGAAACGTTTGTTGTTCATTAGTCATTTTCATTATGATCAGTAAACATTTTAGATCTAGGCCACGAAAATGAAAGTAGGAGCATCATTCTTTACACATTAGTTATTTGAAAATTTTAACCAACATCATCGGATAATGTATGTTTTGTACGTTGGTACATAAATACATATGCCAATATTAATTTTCTATTTGTTTTTGTTCATGTGGCGACCGCCGACCATGGCGTGCTACCTCTTATTAAACACTCGAAACGATCCAATAAATAATATCCTCCACTGATATTATAGACTGCCAATAGCATGTGGCATAAACCATCATGAACATTAGAGTCCTCAAATACGCAAACATTAACAGCGAATTTGAATCGAAGCATTGAATTTGTGTGCCTATAATATGCATCATAAATATTTATAAGGATTCCATAAACTATCCTTGCTCTTAGTTGGAGTTGGGGGGACGCAAGACACGCAGCTCTCGACGAACCATCTCATAAACCACTGACCCAAAGAATTGGTAAATTAATGCAATTTCCCCAGCCAAAGCCAAATCGACTTTAGCTGCGATTAGAGATTAGAGAAGAGTACACAAATGGCGGACAAATCTCAAGTAAATTTAGGTTATGTGTTATAGCGTCTGTAGGTAGGTATCTTCTTATGTTATTTGTTATACATATATAATTAATCCATGTGTAAAACATCATAAAAAAATCCACGGATTTTATAACCTATAATGTTCAACATCATTTTCATATTTGGTGTCGTGGAGTGTGTACCACTGCACAATGTACATTGACATCCATCATTATAAGTGGAAACCATTCATTGTTCGAAAACCCTGTCAAATAGGTCATGGGTTCATTTGTCAAGCCGCAAAGAATAAGGTGATCTGTCAAGTTATATTAATGAGTACCAAAATACAACGGCAGCAACACAATGCAATGTGCGGGTCGGCTTGTAAAGTATGACGTAAGCAGCAGTTGCAGTCAACTATAAAGCGCATGCAGCTACCTATACAAATTTATTTTATGTATTAACGAATATATTTTTGTAAATGAAGGTGCATTAGTCTCTACTGGCGCACATTTTTTGAGTATTATGTAAGCCGGGGTCCACATTATGTTGATTTGTGTTGATCAACATCGCTTTAAGGCAATGTTATCCTGACTTAAATTTGTTGGCATAAAATTTTCTGAAATTAAAAAAACAAAACACGTTCAAAAGTGAAACATTGCGTTGTAAAGACGTAAGCTGTCTGCCAATGTCTTTCAATTTTACATACAAATTTTGATGAATTTAAATACTGCCGTGAGGAGTAAAATATAAAAAAAGCAAAAAATTAATTTTTTTTAATTGTTAAAATAAACGAAAAAAGAAGTTGAGCTCAAAAATGAAGATGATGATAATGATGTATCGGGAGAATATGAATTCTTATAAAAAAATTCAAAAATCATTGGATAGATAAAAATATGCAAGTTGTTAGTATTTAATACAGAACAAAACCTAAAAAAATATCATCCCTTTTGAAAATATTGCGTTATAATTTTTCTGTTTCAACAATAACTATCATCATCTCATCATCATCATAATCGGCTCGACAACCGGAGTCTGGTCTTGGCCTCCTTCAACAAGTCCCAAGCACCCCAAGGCTTTGGGCGTCCTGGTCTACGCCATCTCTTCAGCGCAAGCATGGTCTACCACGCTGCCGCCTACCATAGAATTTACCAGAAAGGACTTTCCGAGCCGATTAATCTTCACTCATGCGAGACCGGAGTCTACCGAGCCTAATTTTTGTTACTATGTCTGCTTCATTGTACCGTCTTCGGAATCGTCCTTCCTCACATATGGGGCCAACAATTCTCCTAAAGACTTTTCTCTCGAACGCGGCTAAGAGGTCTTTTGCTAAGCACCCAAGTCTCGGATCCATAGGTGAGTTCTGGCAGGACCATGGTCCTGTACAGCAGCAGTTTTGAAGTTATGGTGAGATTTCTGGATTTGAAGAGCTTTGACAGACTGTAGTAGGCTTTGTTGGAATTGAGCAGCCGCCCGCGTATTTTTTCTTCTATATTATTATCGGCTGCTACTATTGACCCAAGGTATTTAAAGGATTGCACCACTTCAAATTCGTGATCCGCTATACCTTGATTGTTTGACCAACTGTTCTTCTCGCATTCGACGCTTCCATTTACTTTGTTATGAAGTTTTATGAAGCTTTATTTTTTTCTTTTTTTAGAAACAGTTAATTTCAAAATGTACATGAATTTTTCTTCAAAAATTGTCTTTTTAAAATTAAAAATTTTAATACATTATAATTATTGTTTTATAGGAAAACACTATACAACAATAATTATGATATATTAAAATTTTTAATTTTAAATGACAATTTTTGAAGAAAAATTCATGTAAATTTTGAAATTAACTGTTTCTAAAATTAGTTTAAAAAAAGCTTCATAAAACAAAGTATCCGATCAAACTGCAGAACACTCTTTTGCTCATTATGTGCAACAAAACAATAATTAATGAAACGGACCAATATAATCCGATCCTGAATGTTTCCAACCATTGTACATATTACATACATATGGATTATAAAACATAAAAAGAACTTTCTCTGATACATACATTTTTAAATTAAAAAAAAATACCTAATGCTTTAAAATAAAAAAAAAAAGAAACATCCTCTTCAATTTGATTAGAACAAAATTTCACAACGGGAGGTTTTATTATTATTAATAGTGTTATTTGCCTCAAATGTTTTGGTCTACTTCACTTACTGCCCTTTCCATATTGTTTGTTTTCTTCTTCTTCATAAACAGCACGCAATATAAAAATAATAAACATCCTGAGGATAAGAAATTGGAAGATATACAACCTCCGGCATTAGCATTTCTAAACCATTTTCCTAGGAAGTTATGTTTTTAAATTGTCCAAATCCATTCGCCCTGATGAATATTTCAATTTGCATGAAATTGAGAGCAGGAATGCCGCACTCTTCTTGATAGCTTAGTATATTTTTTTCTTTTACTTTTTTTATAAGACTCAAAATTTTGCTGTATCTAGGTATATTTGTATATGTTCATAAAAATAAGCATCACTTATGAATGTCATTAAAGAGATTTATTGAGGTTTTAGATAGTAGTACATATTTTTGATGTTTAGTTTAGAGTGTTCATATTAGTCACGCAAAAACACAATATCTACATAATTCCAAAAATTAAGAACTTCCTCTATATTTTTGCTGAGATTCACAAAAACAAAAACTAAATGGGCCTTACTAATAATCATCAGACTCTAATGTCGGCAATCAGTTATCTGCAAGATTAAAATAAACTTACAAAGAAAATAATACATTAAAGTTAACTTGAGAAACAGTGAAATAGCTATGACTACGCGCCTGTAGAATGGTATCAACCCCTAGCAGTTTCCTTGAATTCAGAGTGTTCCGGAGTAAAAAAAAACCGTCATTTTCCTTTTTTTCGCGCATATAAGATGAAATGCGCCATATTAAAAATTTATTTTATTTACATATTTACTTTAAATAAATTTAAAAAATGGAAAATGGAAAAAATAGTTACAAAATAACGGTAATACTTACAACTAAGTATTATACGTTTTTTTTAAAGCCAACATTATATTCTATTAGCCAGTTTTTAAATCAAGTCAAAACTATGCATAATTTTTTGAAAAATTTAATTTTAAACTCAAAATTTGAAAATGAAATTTTTGTTAACATGATTTCTTAGAGAACAAGGTTTTCTATCCAATTCTTGATCGTTTTTATCGGACAAGAACACAATCTTATTTATAAAATCCTCATTTGACTCCGAAAACTCTTAAGACTGATATACCCAAGATATGTATAGCAAGCAAATAACACTGTGCTACATGTACATACCACAAGAATTCAATTTTGTAGACGACGTCATCTACTCGGTACACACATTTAAAGTTATATTTCTCGCAGGTACTCAGAACTCGCAAGTCACAATTTCCAAAAATCAAGGTTTTCAATATATGTACATACAGAGTTTACTAACTCTAATTTGGTGATTTAACTCCGAATTAATTCAATCCATGTTTTTGAAAGATTCATGTTAAAAATCGATGTGCGACTCTATGGATATGGTGATTTCGATAATGATAGCGAAAGCGTGATTTCTATAGAGTCACACATCGATTTCAATTGATTTTTGACAAGGAAAGTTTGAGAATAATCCCACACTGAAAAACAACTTCTGACTTAACTCTGATTTAAATTGTTTACAGGATTAACTTTGCTGATTGTAAATGTGGCCGCTGTTTTTTAATAATATTGTTTAATTCATAAAAGAATTGCTGATAGGTATGCCCCAGGGCTCCATTTTGTGTCCGGCTCTATCCTCAATCGAAATGACAGGTTTTGGATTTGAAAAATCAAACAAAAACAACGCAATTTTATCTTTCTATCCACCGCCGCCTAAACGATTCGTTGGATTTTCTTGAAACTTGGTGTATAAGTAGTGGTTTTTGTGTCACACGTTTTATTTTTTCGAAAATGGGTCCGATGATCAAAATACAAATTCTATACCTACATTTATCCTCGACGACCCAAGTGAGCTTTCTGAGAAGAAAATCAAGGATATGATTATCTTTCTGAATGCGACGAAATGGCTTTAAAAATGGTTTGTTAAAGTCTATAAAAACCACATCAGTCCGTTTTAAATCCCTATCAGATTGACACGAGTTAATGGTATCAAAACGGCGCTCTCCAGCGCTAATTGAGTCGCAAGGCCAGAGCTAAACTGTTACCTACCATAGAATCATATTTTTTATTTTCTTTTTTTCAAAAACACTTTATCTGATTGTAATCAAAATTTGTAAGCAAAAACATCTAAAATTTTTATAAAAACTATTCAATATTTAAATATTCAAAAAAAAACATTTTTTTCATGTTTTGAAAAAAAAAATTAATTATTTTTCAAAATACATAAATATTTCAAAAACGGCTCGATGCATATTTTAAAAAAATTAATACAAAACTGTTTTTTAATAATACCTATGTATCTTAAATAAATTGATCAAAAATTAATTTAATCTTCATAAATCATGGTACCTCCAAAGCAAATTGTTAAGAAACCATTTTCAAAATTTTCCAATTTCACGTAAACGAAAAATACAATTTTGAAAAAAAAATTGTCTGTGTATTGGAATCAGTACGAAACAAAAATGAAGACATTAACGGTACCACCCATACAAATGTTAAGAATAATCCATTCTCAAAAATCTCAAATTTCTCGAAAACGAATCAAAAGATTTTGATGGAGTTTTGTGTGTGTATCTGTATTTCTTTTTTTTTTTTTTAATTGAGCACGCACTAAAGGGGTTATGACTACCCTTAATATGTTTACACACAGTGCGAGCGTTAGGGAAAGAAGGAAGGATTTAGAGGAGATACCGGGGCACATTGGTTTTGAAGTTTTGAATATTGAAATGGGAGGGAAAAATAGAGCCAGGTAAAGAATTCCACATTCTTGTTGTGCGGCTAAAGAAGGAATCTCTGTACTTAACAGTACGTCCGAAGTTGGGCTCAAGGGTAAACTGATGTGCATTCCTAAAAGTGCGAGTATTACGGTTGAATTGTTTAAGGGGAGGAATGCAAATGGCTATTTCACTTGAACACTGTTTATAAAAATAGCGATAAAACAGAGAGAGACATGAAACACTTCGGCGGCGGTGTTCCAAAGTTGTTATAGCGTCTGTTATAGCGCTATCACCTATTATTTTTATAGCTCTTTTCTGGATTCTATCCAAGAGATTCAAGTGGGTTATTGGAGCACCCGCCCATATGTGAGAGTTATACTCGAGTTTTGGACGAATGAAGGCTTTGTAAATTACAGCCAGATCTTAAGGGGAGAAAAATTTCTTGCATCGACGAAGAAAACCTAAGCACTTAGCAGCGTTTTTGGCGACGTCGAATATGTGATCATTCCACAAGAGGTGGTCTGTCACACATACCGAGAACTGTAAGGTTATTTGTTTCTTCGATGCAAGTGCCACTCATGGACAGTGGCATTGGGGGTGAGTTTCGCTTTAACGACAGAAGACAGCATTGAGTTTTGGAAGCATTAAATTCTACACGATTTTTGTATTTTGTATTATAAATGCTTATTGCTAATCATTTCAAAAAATTCAGTTAGTATATAATTAACATGCCATAGATTAGTTACAAATATTAAGAACATCGTTTTCAAAAATTTCACAATTCTTGTAATGGATTCCCTCCCAGAATTAGATAAAAATGTTTGTGTCTATCCGTATTATTAGGCCTGTCATGAGACAATAAACAAATGCCCCCCAGACAAATGTTAAAACACCTTTCTCAAAAATCGGATACATTTTCTGTGGCGAGTTAGTCCCGCTCAATATTAAACATAAAAGGTACCTATTATTTTTTTTTTTTTTGTTTGCTTACAATGATTGTCCCAGAACTATTGAAGCGCTCAAAAACAGCATTGGAATTCCCAGAAAACTTCAGAAAAACGCAAACGATGACGTTTAACATTTGAAAACGGCAAACACAACGAGAAACATATAACTTGAAAACGGCAAATGGAATGTAGATTGTGTCGCGTTTTTCATATTGCAAATGTCAATTGTTTACGACATTGGTAGGTAATAGTACTGAATATTTTATAAATCATTTTTAACTAAGCTTTGAAATCCTACACAAACAAATCTTAAATTAATGGCTTCTTGCCTTAATAAGCTTTAACTATTAACCATCTTTGCGTGAAACTTCTTAAATTAGTCAGTTAAAATCTAACACGTATGTAGTTCAATAACAATAAATAACTGCAAAGTACCTGGCTATAGGTGCTTTACCTTTTTTCTTCTGTTAAATAATTTGAGATGCCATGATTTAAAAAATAATTTGCAACTTAACAATAAAAGCTTTAAGTTATAATAATCATCGTCTTATTGAATAGCTTTTTTGCTATAATTTTAAAGAAAACAACGGTAATTTACAAAAACTTACTAAGCTTTTAGAAAGATGACAATTAATTAGGGTTGGTGTATTCACTTCTTCTGAAAAGCTTTGTAAAAGCTGTTTCCACTTCTTGACGTTAGAAAAAAATATATTTCTTGTCAAAAAATGTAGTCCAGTAAAATTGTCGCCAAAAGCCTTTTTGGGGGGTGCTGAACTGCCTGCTGAACTGGTGAATCCAAAACTGATTTTTGAAAACAAAATTTAGTGATTTAAAATGGAAAAAAAAATGCATTAAATGTTTTTAAAAAAATGCACTTCTCTTAAATGATGCACGTGTACCACTGAAAGTATGTAAAATTACCTAAAAATTTTAAGTACTCAATTATTTATTCTCGTCAAACCGTTCTTACTTAATTTCTTTTTTACTTAAGTTCTTTTTTGTTATATGTTATGAATAATTAAATGTTAAATTTGTCAACGTTTTTTATATTTTTTAACGAAAACTAAAACAAAAAAGTTATTTATCGAATAATTCATTTACCTATATCCCTAAAAAAAAACACGAACATATCATGCCAGTAACCCCTAGGGTCTTATAAATTAGTTTGAAGGAATAGAAGGATAGGACAGATTTTTGTTGGGACATTGGATTGAGAAATTGGGTTTTGATTATCACATTAAATCGCAGGAGTGTCGTTCAGTTGAGGGAATATAGAATTAATTGCTACCTAGGCTGGGGATCGAACCCACACATCCAGGATATAGCAGTCAAGCACTACATCCACTGCCCCGGGCCACCCCCTGCATACAAATTCAAACAAAATTTCTCCTTCATTTTCAGAAGGCTAAAAAATAGTTGATACAGTACAAAAAATTCCACGCAAGAATATTATTTTTTTTTTTATTTCATATTTGTCTTTTACATTATCTGTCATTTAAAATTAGCAATCCTACGCAATTTTTTTTTTAATAGGGAACAACTATCTATCCCTAAAAACAAAAATTTCTTCTGTGCTCTTTTTTGCCGAATATCTGTCTTTCGTCTATAAGTAAACCTGAGCAGAAGCCATACCCATAAGATCATTTTCTGGCAAACAAGTTTAAAATACATACATACCATCAACATCAACTGACATGTTTGGAATGATCTTTTTTTTAGTACACATGTACATATACATAATATGTGTATAAGATATTTAGGTACACCATTTAGAAAAGAAAAAAATCGTTAAATTAATTAGAAGTAGGTCTAGTTGTAGACATTTTTTGTAGTTGTTTCATCTATGCGTGGCGGCATTCTACAAATAAGCTTGAAATTAAATTTCATATCACCAACAGCTAAATAGAGGAATCTATTAGATAGCTAATTCGCTTGCTACAGGGTAAGATAATTGGTCTGTTGTATAATTTATTTTTCAAAACTTTATTTTAATTTGAAGCTTGCTTTATAACGGTATATTGATCTATAAATAATTTTTAATAATTAATGCGCAGTATCCGCTTTATTAAACTCGAATCAAATTATGAATTAATTATTATGTGTTGTTAAAATGCACAATACCTACTGAACCGCACAAACTTGCTCCTAGATAAAGTACTATACAACACACGAAAAAAAAAATACAAGAAAAATTTAAAAAAAACATAAAATTCCAAACAACAAAAAGTTTTTTATTTCCAAATTGAAGATAAAAAATATAACATACAATGAGAAATTTAAATTTTTTTCAAAGCGGAATATAACAGAAAATATTTTTTGATCAAATAATTTTAATTTCTTACGAGAACCCAAAGACAAAAATTAATCAAAACCTTTAGAGTCGTTTACGAGATAAATAAGTTTTATCGTAATGGTTATAATAATTCTACTTGGCGTCTAGGGAATCATAAATAAATCTTATGTTCCAAATGTGAAGAAAATCGCTTCTGTAGTTTTGGCAGAAAGACAAGGTATGATTGATATCTAGAGTTGGACTTTTTCTACGAATCCAAAACTTGTCCTAATAGTATATATACATAGTAGCAAGTAAGAAACTATAGGTATTGGTTAAGTTGTTGGAGCATGCAGCTTACATATTCATTGGGGCGCTTATATAGAAAAATTTATAACACAGTTTTAGTTAAAGTTTAAAATGAAATCTATTACCAATTTTAAAATAAAATTATCTTTCAATAACAGTCAAAAAAAGAAATTCAAATTAAATCATCTCCTCGTTAAGCAAAATTTATCAAAAAAAAAATGTTCCTCAAAAAGACCAAATTGTCAAAAAAATGCTGTCGTAAAATTGTGAAAACTTGTGAGGTGGAAACCTGATTTTTAAATAAATAAATTACCCTCAGTTAAAAAAATGAACATATATTTTGAAACTTGTAGTTTGGCAACACTATCACTCACAAAATAAAAAAAAACCTACTTTTCGGCCATCCATACATGGTACATTTAAACATACGTTATGTACGTACGTACCAACTATAGCTATATAGCACAAAGAAGATACCCACAAGAAGAACGTTGTGGCGCATGACCAAAATAGAGATTTGGTCTTCTCTTCTGGTTATGATATTTATTAAAATAAAAAGTATCTGATGACGTCATTATGCTTCCAACAACCTCATACCAAACCGCCAAAAAAAATCAGGGTCGAATTTCAGGCAGCCGGTGCTGTTGCCCCTGGCCAGGCCCACTCAAACATTAAGGGCACCTTGAAATTAATAATGACGTGACGGTTGGAGTAGAAAAACAGGGTGTCATAAGTCGAAAAATTTTGTTTTTCCGTAAAACAATTTGAAATTTTTCGTTTCTTAAAGTTACAAAAAAGCAAGTCGTATAAAAAATATTTGTTTTCATTAAGAATCTTAGTGGAAATTGTTGTTGTTGTTTTTCTTCTTTTTCTAAAACGGCTTTTTTTGAATAACTGTAATACATACATATGTTATTCAAAACATAGCTGTTTTAGAAAAAAAAGTCTTTTAAATATCAAACAAAACATGGAAACTGCTTCTATTTTAAAATACATAATTGGAAAATACATCAAAAAGTCTCATTTTGTTTTGAAATGAAACTGAGAAAAGTGTCGCCACTGTGTTCTCACTGCAGGTTGATCACCCCAACTCAAAACTCTCGGCCTCACCGTGATAAAAATTGAAAATTGTTTGTCTCGTCTTGATCTCGTAAAACTAAGTTTCTTTTCAGTTTCGTCTTTATTTGTGGAAAAATTTAATTTAAATTGAAATTCTTAATGTTATTTTATTTATGACAAATATTTTTTTAACTAATTTTTTGAACATTTTTTGTGTGGCTTTTTTTTTCAAGGACTATTTTCACAATTTTTTCTTTAATAACATTTTTTTCGATCTTTTTTTTAGGACGAACGTTTTTGCTCGCACAACTTCTTTTTACAATTTATTTTTTGACCAATTCTTATTCTTTTCGAATAAAGTTTCTTATGACAATATTTTTCTTTGCTGATTTTTTTTGACAATTTATTGAATAAGGGCTCCTTACTTTCTCAGATGTCACGGGGCCCCAACTTCCCCTAGTCCGGCTCAGAACGGAATATAGAAAAACACCCAGATCCAACACAATACACAACTGATACTCTAATCATTAAGATTCTATACTTTGTTGTTATTTATTTTTATGCCGGCAGACGGACGACGCCGACAGCCACAGTGCCACCGCACCACACCAAAAATTAAAAAAATTAAAATAGTTGTCTTGAAACAAGCGATTGTCGAGGTCACTTGTGAGAGCTCGTGGGTCGTTAATCGTTTTTCTCTATTTATTTATTTATTTATTTTTATGCGAAAGATACTTAATTTACTTATTTTTGTATTTTGTTAACAATGCCGTCATCATGCACATTTATGTACGATCACCCAAATTCGGTTTATTACAGTGGAGAAGTATTAAATGGAAAAATTATTCTTAAAACCGAATCTGTAAAAAATATTCGTGGTATGTTGTTGTTTTATTGTGTAAATAATCTTGAAGTTCTTATCTTTTGAATTGAATCTTGAGGTGAATTTTTGACAAAAATAGAATTGCAAATTATCTAGACTTTACGTCCACAGTGAATAAGAACTAACTGCAACTGATTCAAGTTAATTTGATTGAACTATGTTCTTTATATTTAGTTACTTAAATAGTTGTAGCACTGTGATTTAGTATTGTTTTATTTAATTGTTGTTTAAACTATTCAGTTGTGCTTCTTAATTTGGTCGAAAAACTAGATTCCAACAGATGTTTGTACCTATGCCTACCTGGATAGAAGTTTTTTTTTAAATACCTAACAACAATTAAAACAAAAAATTATGTAATTTTTATTACTCTGCGCATTAGGATGCTTGTTTTTTTTAACCTTATGTACATGTGTAAAATGCTAAATTTACTCGTTTAACTTAAAAATGATTTACATGATTGTGTCAATAACCCTTCGTACAAAGTACCAAGTCGGCAACATTCGTATAGGTTTCCTGTGCTAGGCTTTTTGCGCGCTTTTTTCTGCCACAATGGATACACAATTACACAGGCATATAAGTAGGTAGATAGGTACCTAAATGTTCTTAAATACGCAAAACATCAATTTTCACAATCATTAAGATTTGAGAATAGGTAGATACCTATAGATACCTGTATAGATACATACGATTTTAATTATTGTTTCAATGTAAGTGTTATAACTGCCGTAATTGAATGTAATGTGTTTGAGCTTTTGAAAAAAAAATTTAAAACAATTTTTTTTAAATTATTTTTTTATAAAAATAAAAAATATTTTTAGAAAAAAGAATTGATATGCAAGTTTTACATATTTTATGAATTATTCAAAAATTCAAAAAAATATGTCCGAAGTAGGTATTGAGTTTTTAAAGAAAATAATTTTTTTTAATCCAAAAAATATGTTTTTTTTTTAAATTTTGGTGTGCAAAATATTCTTAATATTGTATAGGAACTCTTTCATTGAAATTTTTAATTACCGTCAAACCGTTTATAAGAATATTGATAACCATAAATCCGGTTCTAAAGTAGGTATACTTACAGTTTACAACAGTTTTTTGAAATATTATTTGCCCAAGTAAATAATTTTAATTACTTCATTAAAAAAAAATGATTTATCTCAACAAAAATATGACAGGTACCGATATTTTTGAAGCTAAAAAATATTTATTCCGCCTCCAGCAAATTACCATAGAATCTTAGGAGTGTTTCGGAGTGAAATGTCGGAGTAAGATTGTGAAGCGAGTGTGTGTCCGATCAAAACAATTAAGGTGTCTATGGATAGAAATTATTATTCTATACAGGGTTAAAATATAGAGGGTGTCGAGAAACAACCAGCCATGTTTTGACGGCTGAAAACGTACAAGATCACAAAATTTTGCATTGAAGGAAATGTTATGTGCAACTAAGCGGAATATACTGTACCCCTGTGAAGTTTTTAAATCCAAAAGCATACTTTTAAAATATGTTTTAATTTTTTTTTTTTATCTCTTCATTTACGCAGATATATGTAGATTGAAAGGGGCGTTCATAAAACATCTGGTGTTGAGTGATAATTTTTCAACAAAGCGTAAATTTATCTCGTTTATTTTCTTCGCGGTTTAACTTTCTCTGACTAAACATTTAGAAAATCACGTTGCAAATTTCTGTGAGACGAATATTATTAAATCACTATTCAAGTAAGCGAAACCCGTTTAACCACAGAAAGCGGTTAAATATAAACAAAATAAAATATTCGTTTAAAAACAAATCACTTGGGTTAAGACAAGAAAAAAAGTCGAATACAAGGCCGTTTAGGCGGGAGGGAAATTTTCTAAAAAAAATTACTTGCTTGCTTTTACTTTAGCTGGCGCTACAGCGCATTGTGGGGCTTCAAGAAATAACTTTCGCCAGCTAAATCGATCTCCAGCTTGCTGCCTCCAATTTCGAATACCAAGTTGACGGGCGTCGGTCTCAACTTGGATCACTCCATCGGAGATGAGGCCTGCCTCTGCTTCTTGTTCCCTCAGGCTTGCCGCTGAGTATCTTACGGGCTGGAGCTTGAATGTTCATTCGCTCAACATGTTCTAGCCATCTTAACTGTTGAACACGCAGTTCTTTGACCAGTAGCAAGTCGCTGTACAGCTCCCCGAGATGTTGTTTTGCCTGATCGTACGCAGAACCTTCCTCTCGAAGACACCAAGAATTAATTTGCAAACTCCAAATTTTGAGAAAAAAGTTTTAAAAAAATCTGGAATAATGTTTTCAAAATTGTATGTTATTACAGTATAACTTGTATTTTCAAAATTCAATGCTTTTATTAATTTTCAATAAAAACAGAAAACTGGATGCTAAAATGTATCTTAGTTTTTGAGAAATTAACACGTATAGTTTATGCAATTTATTTATTTTTTGCTAAAAACTAAAATGCCTACCCTTTAAAAATTAAATTAAATATTAAAAATAAATATGGAACATTTATTAAAACTTGTTTTTGGCTTATTTCAGCAATTAAAGAAAATTCAATAACATATAGCTTGTTTTATTTAATATCATTAAAGGAATCTATATAACAATAAAAGGAGAAGCAAAAGTACGATGGACAGAAAGTCGAAGTCGATATAATAACTCTACAAAAAAAACCGAGCATTACACGGTGCCATACCATGGAGATCGTAAATATTTGCATTCAGAAACACTTGTCGTTGGCAGTATGGACCTTCCCATTGGAACACACGAGTACACCTTCAGTACACCATTGCCAACACAAATTCCATCATCAATATCTGGCGAATACGGTCATGTTACCTATGAAGTTGAGTTGAAAATAGACCGTCCTATGCGTTTTGACAATGTGTATTCAAATTGTTTTACTGTCATTCATCCATTGAATCTTAACATGGATGCATCATACTTGGTAAGTCAGTGGATCATCTGCAATATCGAATTTGTTTTAAACTATCTTCAATGTGCAGCAACCAATTATCGACATAGAACAGAAAACTTTCTGTTGTTGCTGCTGTGAATCGGAACCTATGAAATCCGAGTTACACACTGAATTTGGCGGATGTGCTCCGGGACAAAAATTAAATTTCACTATTACACTCGATAATGAATCGGATAGGGATATCGAAGGGTGTACTGTTGAATTAGTTCAGAAGATCTCATTTCATAGTGAATCTCCAGAACACAAGAGCAAAAAAGTCAGAAATGTTATTGCAACAGTTGAGTTAGACGGTGTGAATAGATTTTGTAAAAAATTGCATCATGGAAATTTCACGATCCCGCCTTTGCCTCCATCTACAATTGTTGCTGATGATATCATTAGGGTGTACTACTATTTGAAGGCCGAAATAGAAACTGGTTGTTTTAGTAACAATGAGATTTTGCATGCTGGTATTACTATAGGTACTGTTCCTTTGTATGCCTCTGCCACAAACCCAGAAAATGTTATTACTGTTCAGCCAACAGCACCAATTGATAATAATTTAGGTGACGGAGGTGATATGCCACCACAGTATGGATCAGTTGGTAATTATTAAAAATAGAAAACTTTATTTCTGTTTTTTTTTTTACTAAATAATTCCATTTTAGTTCCTCCAACATTTGAAGAAGCAACAGGCATGAACAAACCATTCCTCGATGCTGATGCCGACGAACATCGGACTCTTGATCCCTACGTACCGAAATACCCGATGTATCATAACTACGCTACGCCATCAGCGCCTGGTAATGATGAAAGGCCTTTAACAAAAGAGGCTGAAGCTAATCAGTCTTCTATGTCAACGCAAGCGTCAGCACCACCCACTACAGAAAGTGTACCACCATATCCAACTGGTATGCCTTCCACAACTCCACTCGGATTGCCTTATCCATCAGGAAATGCGGCAGCATTACCATCGCTTCCATATCCTGTTGAAGGTTTCAATGGTATGCCGGTGCCAGGCACAGCTGCCAGAGTTGTGAGTCCTGACAATAATCAAGAAGGATCTACCATAGGTTGGCAGTCATAAGCTTAAAAAAAAACAATCAAACAAAAAACGCTTAAAAAGGACCCGCATTTACAACAGACCCTTTTTTTATACAATAGCTTTAAAGATTCTATATACAAAAACATAATGTGCCTTAGTAATACATATATTTGAAAACTAGATGTACTTAGATAGTCTAACAAAGATAAATAGGAAGAGAATGTATATTGGGCATATAATTAATTCATGATAAACATATCCAAAGGATCACCATCGTACACGGCGTTGAAACTCCACTTGCTGTTTATTGACTTTGAAAAGCGTTCGACAGTGTCAATTCAATAGAAAATTTTTCTGAAGGTTGACAGGGCCTTTAAAATCCAAACTGGGATTATATACTTTCACCAATATTGTTTGTCGATTGGATGGAAACGGTGGAATTCAATCATACCTCAAACACCTTGACTACGGGGACAAGGTACGCATGCTAGATGCAGTTGGCGCAGAACGGTTCGAAGAGGAATCAGCACAACTAGGGAAGAGTTGAAATTCATCTTCAGGAACCGTAACGAACATAATAATTCCGAGGACTAAAATAGTAAGGAGCAAGTGTATCCGTAGTCTCAAAAACCTCTTCTTGGCTTTTTGTCCAGAGACCAAAAAAATTAAAATTATCTGAAAAAGGTGAAATTATGATTTTATTTTTGAGTGCATCTAATGTAAAATATTGACTAAAATGCATTTAAAATAGTGGTCTGTTTGTGAAACTTTTAATAATTGTTAAATTTTTTATTTGTATTTGTTTTAAATCTGCTGTGTAAAAAACTATGTCAACCAATATTCCAATGACTTCGTACGGTCTAAGGGTGTTTGCTTAGACATTTTGTTTCATCATTGGTTAGGAATAGGAAAATTTTGGGGGTCTTTGGATATGTTTTTCACCGTGAAATTCTGCACCGATACCAATTATAAAATTTCGTGAATTAATTACTTGCACATCCCGGAGCAAATTTTGCTTTCTTTCTTAGACTAAAATATAACTCGCATCAATAAAAAGGTCTATCGAAAAATCTCGTATTTCGAAATTTCAAAAGCGTACAAATGGATGTAAAGTTATGTATTGAAATCAATAAGATTTTGAAAGAAAATCGAATTAATTCGCATTTAAGTTCGTCTATTACTTAGGGTCAATATTTATGTAATGTTTTGTAATATTATATTTTGAAATTAAACAGTTTGAATTCATACTATTCATAGTTTTTGGAGAAATTGATTTGGCTATTCATTTCATAAATATTTCCGAATCTACTCGCTATTGGCTTATCATTTGAATTTATTGACTCAAATTGACTTTTAAAAGATAAAAAAAGGTGTGGAAACTAATTGATGAAAAAATCGAAAATCAAACTTTAATTCTATGGCAGGAGCTGGTGATAAAGGTTTTTCTCAAAAATATTTTTTAACAAATGATTTTAATTGCTAACAAAAACACAAAGAAACAATTTCATCAAAATCATTATGGCCGTTTTAGAGAAAAATATGTGTTGTCGTAATGTTTAGGCTAAATTAAGGCTGTAGCTCGAGGTACAGTGTACACTGTCGTTGAACATACTAACAGGCAGACGGGCATAATTGCGGGATCCACTTTTTGACATTCTCTATCAAATGAAAGGTCTGATTATGATAAATACTAAATACCTGAAGTTTGATTTTTTACGATTCTAAAACTTCTCGCGTACAAATAGTCTCAAATAAGCAAGATATGCTGAATATTGTGTTTTTTTTTTCCAAATTTGTTTTTCAGCTTTTTTTCTATTCTTTTAATTGGAAGATCCATTTTATAATTGAAAAAAAAAACACCAAAAAATTTTTAGAAAAATAAATAACAGAAACGCTGTTTAGATTCCCAGAAAATTTTGTTTCTTGTCTGGGAACATTTGTAATAAAATTCATCGGCTGTTCTTTTAAATTAAAAAAAAAAGCTGGCATGATTTTCTTCAACATAATTTTTGGGAAAAACTTGGCAACGTGGCAAACCCACAGTTTTGCACCCACTGCAATCTTACCGATATATTTTTTTTTAGGCCACGTGCATTGTATATAAAACTTATAGTACTATCATCACGATGGTTTTTGTGTTGTGGGGTGTGGTCGTCTAAGGGCGCACTTGTATATACACAGAAACAGCAACCAGAAAATTAGTTAGGGGTGTGATCGCTAGGTGGCCGACGTGTGGAACGTGTTCATGAGAGTACTATGCAAATTTATATACAATGGCCACGTGTTTTTTTCAACGCCAATTCAAGAACGTTCAAGAGCTTCGTGAAGGCAGAATTATAAAATTGGCTTGGCTTTGGTTTTATGTTTTTTTTTTTTTATAACATTTATTTTTATTTTATTATAAATAACCAAGTTTACTTTTGTACAATTATCTGCAAATACTTAAAAATCAGATTTTATGAATAAGTTGCTTGCAGCAAGGAAAATATTTATTTTTATGAGAACTTCCGCCACTGTAGGAATTTTAGCATTTTGGGCGCATACAAATAATAAATAAACACAATTTAAGCTTTAATAAAATTTAAAATGATACTTATTAGGTTGCACCTTTGTATATGAAAAGCATAGAACTATCATGGCGAGTATTTTTTAATGTTGCCCCGACCCTTGTGGTGGCGCTGCAAAATTTGAGGTGTAAAATTCGATTTTGGGAGTCTTTAAGCGTCGGAAATTGGTGGTAGGGGAAAGAGGAGACTATTTTTATGGATTATTGCATACAAAAAATATCAATAAATATCAATTAAAACCTCCATAAGCTCTCCGCAAAAAAAAAAAAGAGTAAGGGTTGCCGGCACACTTTAGATGTCGCCTCATTCGACTTCTACCATGATAGTACTATAGTTTTCATTTACAAAGGTTGCACCAAATATTTTAGTTCTGAAAGCCAATAAACGAAAACATCTCTCAATGCGCTATCTCACTTGCACTGGTTAGACCTAAAAAATCCAGGGATGGTTCGCAAACAGTGAAAGGCATTGGTACAACCCAGAAAATTTATCCGGCCGGCCGATACCTACATTTTATTGCATTTTACCAATTAACTGATTTTAGTGCATTGCCATTGGTTACGAAAATATTGTGAATACATTTTTTTAGTGTCTTGCCTACACTCCATGGTTTCTAGTTTCAAATTTTTTTCCATGAAATATTCGATATCCGAGCGATTTAAAGGGAAAAACTCCATCAAAGCACTCAAAGGAAACTTTAAAAAGAGAAACGGACAAACCTGCTATTACCATTTTTCTATTCCGTACACACTTCTCACTTCGAGATTTAAACATGTTATTAATTCTTCCAGAAGAATAATAATTTAGAAAATTAAAACATTTTTAACATTCGTTTTTCAATATTAAACTAAAAGTATATGTATTTATTTTTTTATGTGCTAGCTATCGTTATTTCTTTTGTTATTTCCATAGTGGTTGGCGTCATTTCAATGTCTTCGTTTATTTCGTAATAAAGATATTTGGGCTTGAAACCCGAAATATCTTTATTCAATATGTGTTTTTCTTCTTTATTCAATTTTGCACTTGTCATAAATGAAGCTTCTTGAAAAGATGTAGCACCTGCAGGAAAAGAAAAATAAATTTTCACAACAATTTATAAATAGGTAGTCCGAGTGGGCTTACCATGTGCGCTCAATATAACCTCAGGAGTTTGACTTGAATCCCTTTCTTTACTCAATGTTTCGATTGAAGAAGAGCTTATTATAGCCGAAGGCTTTGGATCTATATCTTCATTTGTATCGTGTTTTTGTTCAGTGTAATCTTCACTTGAACCGCCAATATCAATGGGAATTGTGCCAATCAATATGGGGATTCTAGCTTCAACTCTTCTTGTTCCTTTAGCTTGATCGACTACAACTTGTATTTCATAGCTTATTCGAAGAATTGTGCAGTCTGTTTCGCAGGAGGGTGGAACATTTGGTATAGGAATTCGTTCGAGAAATTCCCGCAGGGGTTCGTTTCCAGCTAAGCTGCTTAAATGTTGAACCATACTATATCTTTCGGTGAGTGTCAGTTGACGGGGTATTTTCGACGTGTAAGTAACGACTTGGTTAAATGATATTGCAATTGATTTAAGAGGTATTTTTCCATCGTTTATCAGTCTTGCATAGACAGAAATCGTTTCACCAGGAACAAATCCACCTTGTGGTAGATTGACGTACAGGCATAGAGAAGTCTTCCAACATTCGCAGAAACATTTGCTTTCAAGTACTTCTATGTCCACGGGAAGCTTTAATAATAGTATTTTGAAAATTTCATATTTTTTTTAGGCTTTGTAATTATATGGACTTACTTTGAGAACAGGGGTTTGTGGTCTTAGGTCAAATGGCTTTATCACATGAAAAGTTTCTGTCAGGATTTCTTCTATCTTATTTCCATAATCTAAAATTACTTTCATTTCGTATCGAACATAACCATGAATGCTGTTAAAAGACGAGGGACATTTATCAGGAATATCACAAGAAAAGTTGTAAGTATAATTCCCACTAGGAATCAGAATAGATGTTGCTAGAAACGGAACAAAAAATACGCAATTTTAGTAAAGACTTTACAAATAAAATAAAAGTTAGGTACTTACAATCTTCGGAACCAAAGAGGAAAGTGGTAGAAGCTATGAAGACTTCTCTTCCTTTCACAATGAGTTCTTTTTCTGATGGCTTTTTGCTAGAGTTCCATTCAGTGCAGGCGTATCCATTAATTTTAAGGGAAATTGCTGAAAATAATAATGACTTTTTCTTTTAGATATTAAAGTACAGGAAAGGGAAAAATTATTATTTGCTTAAGATTCAAGAAGGCATAGAATTCTGTAAATAGATCGAGAAACGACGAAAATTTAAAAAAATCGTTGGAGTATTCTTCTATTTTTATCGTTTCTCGTTTCTAGTTACAGAGCATTGGGTTATTAATTCATCAATAAAACTCTTTCCTATCTTCATGTTCTTTTCAAAAACTACTGTGCAGTTAATTTTGTGCCGACAATCATTGGGTACTAAAGAAATATGATTTTAAGCCAAAACCCAAAATATGTACATAAGTAAGTGCCCCTTAACTAGCTTAAGGAGGTGGATAGCAGAGATATAATATATTTTTGTAATGCAGTAAAAAGATTACAATCATTTACTTGCGTATGCGTATTTTTATCCTAGGTAAAAAATTGATATTTCTACAAATAATTTTAAATGACTTTTTTCGATGATTGCTGTTGTTATAAAGTAATATCACGTTTTGTTAAAAAAGTGAACAAAAACAATTTTAGAAATTTCCCATTATTTGTTTTTGTATTACGCATGACTGCATTTGCGAAAAATAAAATAATTTACAATGCTGCATTTTTAATATATTTTATATAATGCATTTTTCGATTGCATTCTTATTAACTTCCCATAGGGAGTTATTGTAATCGGTCCGATTTGTCAAATTGAAATTTTTGACATTTCTCGACGTTTCAAGGTCCCTAGAGCCTATATCAATCATTTTTAGAGAGATGTCTGTGTGTGCGTGTGTACGTACGTTCGTACGTTCGTACGTTCTGGTACCATTTTTCGTCGTCGATATCTCAAGAACAAGTAGAGATATCGACTTGAAATAAATTTTGTTTTACAAACAATAACTTCGAAAGAAGCTGAAAGGGCGTTTATTAATATTCAATGAGTCGTTTTTTTACTATAGCAGTTTAAAAAAGAAGTGAAAATTTTGGTTGGGCTCAAATATCTCACGAACAAATAATGCTATTGACTTGAAATAAATTTTATTCGACATATTATGACGTCATACAAATTTGATATGAATTTGGAAAAAAATCAATATACCGTTATTTTTTAAAATCAAAAAAACTAAAAAAAAAATTTTTATAACTGGAATATCCTTAGATGGAAAAACGATATTAACTTAAAAATAATTTTATTTTACGAAAAATGTTGTTTTTGACTACTGGTGAAAATTTCAAAAAATTCAATGGACAGTTTTTTTACAAAAAATTAAAAACTACAAAAAATTCTACCTAAAATTGGTATAAATTGTCTTTCGACTCAAATTTCTCAAAAACGGGTAACGATATTGACTTCTTGTTTGTTTTATTTTCTACATAACATAATTGTTCGCAATTGATAAAATTTTGACAAATATTGAATGGGCAGTTTTTAACAAAAAATCAAAAACTGTTAAAAATTCTAAAGAAAAGTAGTTACAATTGTATTTCAGCTCGAATATCCTGAGAACGAACAACAATTGTGTCTTCTAAAATATTTTAAATTTTGACAAATATCTAATTGACAGTTTTTGACAAAAAATATAAAAAAAAAATAAACTAAAAAGTCGTAAAATTGGTTTTTGACTCGAATATCTTGAGAACGAGCAATGATACTGACTTTGCCAATAGGTATTTAATTTTATACATAATAAAATTTCTTACAGCGGATATATATTTGACATATAGCTAACTGACATTTTAAACAAAAATTTAAACAGAACTAAGAAAATTCCACATTCGTTAAAAAAACGCGTGGAAGTTTACCTCCTGGGTCAAGTGGAAACAACTTATACATCAACAATCTCTATAATATATGTGCATTTCGTAAATCTCTTTAAATAATTAAAATGCTTCTCAATCTTAAAATAATGATTGTTTGAATTTAACAGCTAAAGTTTGTTTCACAGAAAATTTGGTTATTTGAAAAAAACTAAATAATAAAGTTTTCAAGATCACAAATGGGAAGTTATCAGTGTGGGTCGCGCCCAGCCTCTTTTTTAATTTTCGATCACCGTAGAGTAGACCGAAAATATTTCAATAGTTTGATGACTCTATCCGTACGGTATGTTGGGGATTCTATTACCACTTAGATACTGATTATTTATTTTTACATAAAATTTTATTTCTTAAAAACTGCTGTGAGATTTCCTGTAGTTATAATTAGTACTTGACAATTTTCGAGTGGGAACAGCTACCGAAGATACAGAATAAAGTCTATTCAAATACTTCGCAATTGCACTCAATGTTTCTGTTATTGGAGTTATTGTACAAATTATATTATATTAGAAAACATACTGGCGCCGTTCAAGTGATAGGCCGATAGGGTATCTGAGATGATTTTAAACACAAGAAATTTTTGGATTGTAAATAACTATCCCTATTTTTCTCCAATGGATTGTTTTCTTACTTTTTATTTTTCTACATCAGCTGGGCTAGTTGCTTCAAAGTAGCTGAAGTTTAATTCATGCTTATTTGAACAAGTTCATTGTAGAACAAATTCAGAAGATCTATAGTTTGAGTTTCTTTTTGATTCTGATTGTTTAGCGCCACTATGAACAACTTAATCATTGTTAACTTTTAAGAAAGGTAATTTAAAGTCTAGTTCTTACCCGGGTGCCACACGAGCTAGTACTAGCTAACCAGTAACTCTTAAATAGAGAAAATTGGGTTGCTTTTGTTTACAGCAGTTGAGCAGTTAGCAATTTGACAGTAAATATATGTAGCCAACTAGCAAGATAATACTACCGTATTATTAAAAAAAAGAGAGTAGAATTTTTGATAGTCAGTTAAACCTCAGATATTAGTCACCTACTTACTTTTAAGGTAACAGAGAAATTAGTTCCTGTTCTTTATTACTTAACTGATGGTGATGATTGAAAAATCTGCACTTGAAATAAATATTAATTCCAAAAATTAATTTATTAGAAACTACTCACTGCAGTCGTATACTTACCTTTGATTAACATCCGTTCGTCAAGCGAAAGATTTAATATTCCAGTTATTGTTTGACCAGTGGTGTACCAAGCTTCCACCCCATTCAATTCACATTTTACCACCATTTTAATAGGAATAAATTAACAAATAGGACTTTTATTTTATCAAACTGTGAGGGGTTATCCTAGATAACCCGACAAAAATGTCTGTCTGTTAGGTGTTGCGAATCAAAACAGAAACCGAACTGCAAAAATGTGAATACCTATGTATGTGCCAACTTATTTTTTCTGTAATATTGTTTATCTTATCGAATTATTTTATTTTTATAATGAGTTTGATCGATTAGTGTAGGCTAGTTGATAACAGTGCAGCAACAGTGGTAGTAAAAACTTAGCATCCACAAACACTAAAAGATTTTGACCGAACTACTGAAATACAAGAACGAAAAAATTGGTATTTTTGCAACCTTATATCTTTGCCGCTTGAGGCACTCTAAGGCTACAATTCACCGAGCGCTTAACTCAAAAAATCATCCTTCATTAGGTCACATTATGCTCGGCGAATGCCAATCTATGTCTACTTTTTAACAAGGAATGGCCCTTAAAGTCTCGACTCGGTCTCGTCAAAATCGAAAAATTTTATGTAAATTGTTCCCTCTCTGATAATGAACTGATTAAATGTTTATCAACACCATAACGTTATATATATTATTATTTTATATATATATTTATAGGCTGTAGATTTGGAGTGAATGAATTTGTCGAATGGTTTACTTTTCTAAAAGGAATCCTTTGGCAATGTTTGTTTTCTTCGGAACTGCGACCTAGTATATACATTATAATTTAAAAACTTAATGTGGGAGTGCAATATTAGTTTTAAGAGTCAAATAAGGGTTTTTGTTCGTAGCTTTCCCTTGAATTATTAATATCAATTTCTTTATACAACTTATTGTCATTATATGTTTGTTTAAATTATAGTTGAAAAGGAAAATATTTATCCTAAATCTCTAACTTGTAACTACCAAATGTAAAAAGAAACTCTGTTATTGCTACTTATTAAATAAATAATTGAAAAAAGTATCATTTAGATCTCTTCTCGATACCGACTGAAAATATTTTCGACCTCGTATATTTTTGTGGAAAAATGGGGAAACATTTTGCCTAGTATTTACATTAAAATATCCAATTTTATGTTTTAAAAGCACAATTTTGAATATAAAGAAGATTACTGGAAAGGCCAGAAAAAATACTTTCTCATCTCGGTTACCAGGGTCTCTTTTCTCGTAGCCGACACTGATTTCGATCTCATGGCCAGCCCAACCTTGTTAATGTTCGGTTGCATCAATATTTGACAGGGTTTTAAATTTTAAATTGACATATTTTGTATGGAACAAACGTCATTTTAAGACTTGGAAGCCGTTAATTTTTAAAAGCTTTAGGTCCAACCAGATTTAAAACAATCAAGAGGTACATTCTCTACATTTCATTGATGTTTTGTTCTTCTTCTAATATGATGAGCAGTTTAAGCGTAGGGGCGTCACACAGCGGCCTTTCATAAACGGCGGCATAAAACAGTTTTTTTTAGCAATACGCCCTTTCATACTTTCCTGTCTTAACTCTACTGATGTTTTGGGATGGCATCCCGAAGAAGAATTTATTCAATAAGGGGATACTTAGTGAGTCCTGGGACATATTATGCCCGTTAGTTTCTATTGCTAGCTGTATAATGATTTCAACTCTCTCCAACTCTTCCCGACCTGTGCTGCTGATTCCTTTTCAGCCGTTCTTCGCCCAAACACTTCTAAGGCGGGTCCCTCGTCTGCAATTCTGCATGGCGAGTTATACCTAATATTCCAATGACCTGTTATAACACGTCAATCTCAAACGATTTCAGGAAAAGTTGCGTCCATCCCTCGAAAGCGAAAACAAGAATTTCAAAGTTTAATTCAAAATTATATTGGTTGAAGGAAGCAAGAATCATGCTGATCGCTCTTTATCAAATAGTTGGAATATTGCTTTCAAAATATCAAAGTTTGATATGACATTACGAGTTACGACCCACTATACATATTTCGATACATGGTCGCGTTTAGATTTGTTTACAACACTGTCTAATTTTTTTTTTCATGTTTTAATCTATTGTAAGCATGAAAAGAAATCTCTGTTTTCCGAAGTAAATTTAGGGATTTTATACTAGTATTTTCTATTGTTTGTTTTGAAGTGGAAATAGGCACAGTAACCCAACCTTTTAGTTAAATTATAGAGATCTCTGGCAGGTAAAAAAAAGTATTAGCTGCTTACAGGGAGTAAACAAGAGCTTGCATTCAAATTCTGAAATTCTTTTGCCGTTTTGACTCGTTGTTTCAGTACAATACAGTTCCTTATAAGTTCGGTAACATTCTTGCAGTATGGCAACTCACAAGCCATTTGTTGACAAGGTTTAATCCAATTTTTTTTTATTAGATAAATTGGGAGATATTGATTTTCTAAGTTCTGAAATTCAGATCGCTAAAATTTTATTTCTGAAGAATGATTTTTAAAACATGCCATGAAATAAACTCACAAAAAACTTGAACATAGAAAAACAATGTATGCCAAAGAAAACACAAATCAGCTATGTTTCAAAAATGTTTGTTTAAATTATTGTAGTTCCAAAAGTAAAACGTAATATTTGGTAAAGCAGTTAGTTACTTCAGCCAAGATACCGTCCAGATCAAATCAAGTACTTGATATCATCTTCAAACGACTTTTCTCTTGCTGCAGGTTGTTGTGTTGGTGGAATAGCTATTGAATCTGGTATAAGAATCCCATCGACATCGAAAACTGGAAATCGGGGAGTAAATCGAACTGTTTCCCTCTGTCCATTTGGTGATTGTACCTCATCATCTCCAATATCGACTGTCATAAACATTGCCTCCTCGTAAGATGGTGGAGCTGTGAAAAAAAAAAAAACAAAGTATTAGATCTCTGAAACAGATTTCGTTGCTGAATCTTACGAAGATCCGACTCGTTAGCTTCTGGAACAATGTTTTCTTGCTGACATCCACCTGCCAAAGCCATTGCACTAGCTGAAGTCGATGGTATCTCAGTAAACCGTGGAGCAGGTATAGACGCTGTGTGAAGTGGAACATTCCCTATGGTTATTGGTATGACAGCTCTTGCATTTTTAATGAAGCCATTCATCACTGCAACAACAGAGATTTCATACGAAACACGAACAACCTTACTCAGACTTTCACACGTGGGTGCTGTAGCGGGAACTCGAATTATTTCAGTGAAATTCCGACGAGATCTTCGGGCTACCGGACTTGATTCTTTCTTGACCAAGCAAATTTTCTCAATTTTTGTATTTGTACGAGGACAATCTGAGGTGTAAGTTGCTTTTAAATTAAGAAAAACATTTATCTTCTTAACATCACAACTAGATTGGTTATTCACTTCTCCACTTATCAAAATCATTTGACCCGGTACATATCCCGTCTGAGTGATATCCACGCTCAGAAGAACCGGTTTGGTAGTACTCAAGCAGAATCCTTCAATAGCTTCGATATTTGCTGGCATCTAATAGAAATAGAAAAGTTAGCTAGAAAAACGCATCTTTAAATTTTTTCAGAAAAAATTATTTACCTTTAACAGACTTGAATCCCAATTTAAGTCGAGGAGTTTCAGAACCGTAAACCCGACGGTGTATGTATGATTTTTGGCGAATGAATTTATCAATATGACCTTAGCAACATATCGTATGCGACCATATTTGCCTTCAAACGATGAAGGACAATTTTCAGGAATGAGACATTGAAATGTGAAAATATGCGAACCATTTTCGACAATTACATCCTGCCCTTATAAGATAAAAATAGAAATTTTGAAACAAATTTAATATTATTTTTTTTTTGTTTGTTTTGAAACAAGTTACCATTATCAGAACCTATTAGAAAAGTGTTGGAAGCTATATAGTCCTCTCTTCCACTGAATCTTCTTTTCTTGTGGTGGTATTCTTTCTTTGCACCTGATCGACGATCTCTCCATGTTGCCGAAGAGAATCCACATATTTTTAATTGAATACCTGCAATCAATAAAGGAGGTTGTGCATATTTTACTGTCCAACAATTTAAAAGTTTGTCATCAATTAATCGCTCACCACGAAATGTTGTCTGTTAAATTTTTAAATTTCTTATAAAAAAATAAAAGAAAGAAACTGGGTGCGACCCCACTGGTCAGTTCGCATTGAAAAACTGTGTCTAAGATTGTTCCTGAGTAAACAAAAGCAGCTAACTTCTTTTCTGCATATAAAAGTTTTTTCGAGTTATAGAATTGTTAACAGCTGTTAAGTGATTTGTGTTAATTTTGCTTTGGTATTTCAAGAATTTGAAGCCACACTGTCACTTAGAAGATTCGCTGAATGGACCCAAAACAAGATTGCCGTTCATCCCGATTTCTATTAGGGAATTTCGTTTAGCGATGCAGCTACGAACGGCTACGTCAATAAACAAAACTGCAGTGTTTGAAGTAAAGTGTTACATTCAGAAAAACTTATGGTTGGGTGAGCTTTTTGGGCTGGTGGAACCACTGCTCCGTACTTCTTTAAAAACGATTGTGGCCAGAATGTTACAATCAATGTTGACCGCTATAGAGCCATAATTACTGACTTATCTTACTTATTTAACAACCTGTGTGGTTTTAACAAGACGACGCAGCATGTCACACATATCGTGCCACAATTGATTTATTGAAGGAAACGTTTGGTAACAGCATAGTTTCACATTTCGGACGTGTGAATCGGCATCCAAGATCGTCCGATTTAAAGGCACTAGACTTTTTTCTGTGGGGATATGTGAGGTCGTTAGTCTATTCCGATAAACCCGAAACGATAGATTTTACTTGGAGGACAAAATTTGCCACGTTAGTGCCGATATACGACCACAAAATGTTGAAAAATGATGTGATCGCAAATTGGACGACGGGCCGTGGCAGTCATATGCCAGAAAGCATATTTAAATTATAATGCTATAAGATTGTCTTTCGAATTAAATAAATTTCATGTCAATTTTTAAACGTCATCTTTGTTTAATTCCATTTCATTCCATTTCTATACCTCTGAAAAAACTCCTTTAAAACCGAATATTGTTTTATAAATCTTTATATTTTTACTAATTGACCGTTTTTTAGAATTAACTGATTTAACGTCCAGATCAACAATAATTTTCTTCGAAAAAATGTCTTTTTGAAATAAAAATAATAATTAAACAATCAATGCAAATTGTGAATAAAAAAAATTAGTTTATATACACTAAAAAGAAAATTTTCAAATTAAAACCGTAAGGTATTAAAAATTGACTGTAAAAATGCATTTTTGTTTGTAAGCGTTTTTATTTTGCATTATTAAAATTTTTATTAATTGCAAATTTTAAAATTGGCTTTACAAGTTTTTTGATAAAAATATGAAATCTTTAATCGTTTTGATGGGACAAGTACCTACACACTTCACAAACTCAATTACAAGTTCGCCATTTTAAGACTCTTAAGGTCCGTACAGATAAATTTCCATTTTTATAGATTTTGTACATGTACATTTGAATAATTTTTTTTTTTTCAATAATCATTCATTTCTTCATCATTCAGAGTTTATAAAGAAAACGTAAGAGCAACGAGTGCTGCAGAAGTCTAATTTACTTTAATTTTTTCTGTTTTGATTGAGTACAAATGTACGTTCAATCTTTCGAAACAAACGACATCTATCTATCAAACTCTTACATACGTAACGCAAAAATATTAACAAATTACTAAGTACGCACACTTTTTCAATTTGGAATAATTATTTTTATCACACCTGTCATCACCAGGATGACACAGAATATTTTAAGTATTTTTGTTTGTTTTTGGACTCAAAGCAGGAAAAAAAGATACAATTTAATTTTAACTTTAAACAATTTAAAAATGACTATCGAGATATCCATAAGTTAACGAAATAAGTTTTTGGTTACTTATTAATCATTTACCTCTTAGTTTTTTCCTTTTATTCAATTCAATAATAACTTTTCCGCTTATAATTTGACCCGTGAAATAAGTTCCATGATCATTTTGATCGAAAACAATTTGACAAGACGTCATAGCTCTGTTGAAATTTAAATAAATTCAATCCGCTCTTCACAAAACAAATTTCATTATGCACCGCAGTCCTTTGATACGGGGTAAAAAATATCTACTAAATTTTTTGTACCAATTTGTTTCTGAAACACCTATGTATTTTTTTTATCTACATAATAATCCAAGATAATAAGAATATCTTATCTAAAAAAAAAATTACAAACATGCAGGCAAAGGTAGTAACTCTAATGTGCGGAGAATACTTTTTAATACAAAATGTACTTTAGTAAGCTTTTTTACGTGAAGAGAATTTGTAGAATTCTCTTTAGTTTTATTTACTAAGCTTTTACATATTTTTACCAATGAATCTAGTTTGAGTTGAAAAGTTGAGTTCAATTAAAACCCATCTCTATTGAGATTAGTTATTTGAGCATTGTTTTTTTTTTTATTATTAAACTGCACACAAATTACATCCATGGGTAAACTGCACTCAAACCAGTTTATTGATTTAGTAAGAACTTATATTTTTTCGATAGAAGATAGATTTTTTAATTAGTTTTGTTAGAAATAATCTCTGTTAACGATACTATGTGTTAAGTTTGTAAGATAATTTAAATAGTAATAATAGGTGTTAGGGGTTGATTGTATTGAATTAATAAAATAAGAAATAACAAAGTTATTTATAAGTATTTATAATATAATTAGTCATGTTATAAAATGTTTATGGTAAGACAAATTTTATTGGCCTTGGGTTAGCGAAACTTTAGGGAAGATTGTAAATTCGATTTACGAACAAAATAATCAATCGGTCTTTTAAATTGCTAAAAAATGCTGTCCTGCTAACTTAACGTTCTAATGTCGGGTTGCACAAAACGCTTTTAAATATTTATTGCTTTAATAAATTTGAAAATGGAATCTTTCAGTTGCACCAATCAATTTTAGTTCTAAAAGTCAATAAACGAACCAATAAACTAAAATGACATTTTCCTCCACATAAATTTCAAAAGCGATTTATAACAAAAATACACCATTGCACTGAGTATTAACACATTGTACCATTATCTTATACTTTTTGGCTCAGTAGGATGGTGTGGAATGCCTTTTTAGTGAAGTTTGTCATCTATCATTTTGCTATCTCACTTGCACAAATGTTTTCGTTCAGTTCTTAAAACAGATTATTTGATACAGGGATGGTTCGCGAATAGTGAAGGACATTGGTACCTACAACGCAGACCAATTTATCAGGTCGAAAATTTTACAACAATTTTTGAAAAATTTAGCTTTATTGGATTTTGGTGAAACTGGCCATAAGTTTATTCATAGAATGAAATTGATAAATAGTCAATTTTTTCACTTAAACACTTCTTTCTTAGGCCCCTTAAGGTAGAACTAGAATTAGAATATAAAATAATGGTAATGTTCTTTTAATCAAAAACCACAAACAACAATGTTTTCCAGACCGACGACAAATTATTGTCTGGGATCAGCCTTGGAACATTATTATCTGCTCGATGAAGAAAATGTTCAATATGTTGGAAGAATTGTCTCTACTGACGGTGTAGCTGAATAGTGCTGTTTCAATCGTGATTGATTCGGTTTTTATGACACGTTCACCAAATAGATTGATTGGTTGCAATTGGTGTCAATCTCTGTTCTCTGCTCTTTAAAGACCGAACGTGAATGAAAAGATCGAACGAAACGAAACGAAACGAAACGTAGCGAAACGCTATAGTTAAGTTGTATTATGGTTTCTTGTGTTTCGTTGATCCTATGTACATATATTAATTCTCAATCAAATGATTAATACAGAATGAAAACTTATGTCAATGAAAACGGTAGAAGGTATATTTCGTTCATCGAACAAAAAAGAAAGATACGGTGTGGAAAAAGAAACGATCAAAAGACCGAAATGATATTGCATGAAATGCGTTGGATTGAAAGATTGATTGATTGAAAGGACCGAATCTTTCTTTTAAAATGAACGATTGACCCAGATCTAGAACTGAACTATGTAGATAAAAACAACCGAATGGGGAAAACAAATGCTGCGTTTGGTATGCTGTCCAAAATATGGAGTAACAACTCCATCATTTGCATCCATCGTATTACCCTTTTCTTGGGTCAATTTCCTACTGCTTCGACTGCAGTATCCCACTGGAATATGATGCATAGTAAATACAGGGTAGGTCCTGGGACATTTCCTTGTGGAACACCTGCTTTCCTGTGGAGAGACTTGAATACGTAGATATCAATTGTTTTTTAATTTATTTTAAGCTTACAAAATAACACGTTTAATAGATTAGGATTAAAATATATTTGTTTGGGAACTCCATTTTTATTTTCCACGATGCAAATGACGCACGCGACGTTTCTTTAACAGGCCCATTGAGGCTTCAAAAACACATCTTATATTTTTATTGAATCTATGGATAAATAATAAATTAGCATTCTCTCATAAAATAACTTGCTGTAGTCTACCAATTCTTCCAAAATTAGATCAAATAACATTTATCAAATTATCTGCAGGTGCTCAGCTAAAGATTATTGACTAAGTTGTTGTTGTATTGACACGTAAATTTGCTATCGTTTTTCTTACACACGTATGTTGAAACTTCCAAAAAAAAACACAGCTAGCAAAAAAAAGCTAAATGTTGCACGTCTATAATATTTTTTAAAGTGAATGTTTTCAAAACTTATGAATTAGGTACTTATTTTGAAGAAGGGATGTTTTCACCTTTTATAATAAGAAACATGTTGTTGAAACACACGAGTGAAACTTGTAAGAGAAACACAACACCAACAAACACAAAACTAAAAAAAATAACTTACTTTGAACTCATCCCCTTTCCACAAGTTAAACTTGTAAATAATAAATAGTTCCATTTCCGGTTGTATCGAAATTTTTGGGATTTCGTTTTTGGGACTGTAGTTTGAACCATAAATACATAAGTGTTTTCTTGCTTGGAACTTAAAAAGAAAATCGCGTATAAATCATATCAAAAGAAAACAATTAATAGGAAGTGTTTTTAGTCAACCTATCTAAATATTCCACGCGACGCAGCGTGCTATACAAAACGTAAACAAACAAATTGAACTTTTAAATTTAATCGTGTGAAGCTAAGCTTAATTACTATTTTTTTTTGTCTCGACCCTATAATACCATATTCTATCAAGCATGTCACATGAACCTTATTGAAAATAGAAGTTTGAGAAAAAAAAATAAAATGAGTAATTACTTTATTCTAATTTATTATTAAAACTAATTAGGTACTATGAAAAACCAGGCTTGAGTGTTTTTATTGAAAGCTTAAAAAAAATATATTTCTAGACCCACTCAAATCAAGTTTTGTAATGAGTAATTTTCCATAGCAGAAGTAACATTAACATTTTGTTAAAACAACATCACTTTACAAGATCGTTGCATTCAGATGCACGTTTAAGGTCGGTCGGCATCATAGTAGCTTTTTCTAAGTTTTTTTTTTTTTTTGCATTTTTGTGTCATTTCCTTATAACTTATCGTTAAGTTGATACTAAACCTTCCTAAAACACTTGACTGCATTAATTAATTCCATTTATTTGTGTGTTATTGTGTAAAACGAGTTACAGCGGCGCGCGACGGGTATTTAAGTTGAATAAGGACTTTAAATTGTATTCTTATTATAAAAAAAATTCTGTCATCATTGTGTACCTTGATTGCAATAATAATAAGAATCAAAGTTCTTGCTTCGAACTCTGCAGTGTTATCCAAGGTAAAATATTTTTGTTAACAAAATGTTTTGATTGAAACTTTCTACAATGCAAACACCTACCTACTTACATATTTTATAAATGTTTAAATTTAAATTCCACAGTTGATTTATGATCTAATAATTCCAAAGAAATGAAATGTACTTATTCTGAAATTCGTGACAAAATCTTTTTGTTTGCATTACCAGTTTTTGAAGAAGAAAAACGAAAACCCCCAACAATTAATACTTACCTACATCAATCAACAATAATGTTGCAAAAATAAAATCGTTTCATGAAAAAGATTTTGCTTTTGTTTAGAGTAAATTATGTACTTCAACAACAACAAAAAAAAATCAGTCTTTTTTATAAACGCGTTCGCGAGTGATTGCTTCCGGAATTATTATAAAAATGATAAAAGTTTATTCCGGAAAATTAGTTCAAGTTATAGTTATTGCGAGAAAATAATAATTAAAGTCGAAGGACAGTGAAATATAATTTAAAATTTAGTTAATGCAAAAATTTGACACATATCACTGTAACAATATTGAGGTGAAAAAGTTTTTGCAAATAAAAAAAAATTATTATTTGAGTGTTTTCAAATATTTTGTGACAAACCCAAAACACCACTTAGTATGTGCAAATAAAAAACTAATATTCGTCCCAGCCTCGGAATAGCTATATCGTTTTTGCGCCACGTCAAACAAAGTCTTATTGATACATTTTTTTTCTAAAACTCTGATTATTAGAAACTTAGATAAATCCCATTATTATTAATTTCCGACAATCGCTATTTGAACAACGAATTGAACATTTGACTTAAAGCGAACGTTTGGGAGTCAAGATATTGAAATATTTGAAATCAACCTTCGATGTTTGTATAATAGCAACATCTTCATTTGCTAAGCTTTTGCTTTTCAAAGTGAATATGAAAATGTGAGTCGCGAAATGAGTGATTTCATAAACGTTCGCTTGTTGTTTTGTTTTAGCATCAAAGAAGTAAAAATTACGTTTACACTCATTTTTGTAAATTTCTGTCTGTAATGTTGTTTTTGTGTTATTTCAGTTCAAGTAAATGAGGCAAAAACACTTAAGTTCCAGTTCCCTGCAAATATCTTCTGTGGTTCGCTAAAAAAAAATAGTTTGGATATTTTATTTATTTATTTTTTAAAAAAAAAATAGTTTGGATATTTTTTTCAATTTTTTAAATTTTTTAGCAAAATTAATATAAAGGCGTTTAAAAATGTGTACTAACATTTACAAAATGTTCGGACTCAACTTCAATAAAAAGGTTTTCTGTGTTAATAATGATTCAAATATGGTACCTACCATCTTAACGAAGTTGTTTTTGTATTTCCTAACGTATCTTCAAAAGTAAGTACCTAGAAGTTAAAATGTAAATCGGTGAAAGTATTATGGCCAGTTCACAATTTCGTTTGATAACTGACTGAACTCTCTGTATAAAAGGTGTAAGCTAAACCTTTATTTCTTAATGAACCCGTTGTTTCAAGGAAACAAGAATATTTTTCGAGAGTAATTGAGTGATGTATTACACCGTAAACTTTTTTGACTTTTGTGTTTATACTAAAGAGGGATATTGAAGGGATTTTTAAATGTATGCTTAATATTCAATTAATTCTAATTTCCTATGTATGGGTGAATCAACAAATAGTTGAATTACTGACAGCGGTGCACGGTGCAGATATTTAACATTATGTAACTTCAATTTTCTAAAAAAAAAAATTGATAAAAGTCCCAACATCGATTTCTTTGTTTGCTTTTTAAATCAAGTTCTTTGAGTGGGTTTTTAGTTTGTGAATAACTTCAAAGTCAAAACTCAGATGACAAATTTTTTTATGTTTTAAATATTATTTTAAAATGCCCATTAAATTTGTGTTATTAATTTGCTTGACTGGTTACATTTAATAATGTGTAAGGGCGTACTTATAAAGGGTGTCCCAACAAGAACGCAAGATTTAAAATTGGAGCCATTCGAAGTGTCATTGTTTGACATTATATAAGGTATAAGGTGCATAAAAATGTAGCGCTACACGAATGAACAACGCATTCTCATTGTGAAATTGTTTTACCAAAATGGTGAAAGTCTTGCGGCTATAGTTCGCAAATTGCGATCAATTAGGGGTTACAATAATGCTCCAAAAGAGTCAACTGTAAAGCGATAAATGGAAAAATTTGCTGAAACTGGGTCTGTCACTGATGTAAAGACAACAACGAGCCTTCGACCAGATCGATCGACCGAAAATATCGATCAGTACGTGATGATGTCGCTCAAAATCCATCCACCTCAATTCGACACCGAGCTCAGCAAATTGGTGTTTCCAAATCCAATATGCAGCGAATTTTGACGAAAGATTTGCATCTTCATGCATACAAAGTTCAATTGACTCAGGAACTGAAGCCAGCTGACCATGCACAGCGAAGGGAGTTCGTTAATTGGGTATTGGAGAGACAACATGAAAATGCTGATTTTGCCGATAAAATCATCTTTAGTGACGAGGCCCATTTCCATCTTGATGGCTTCGTCAATAGGCAGAATTATCGCATTTGGGGCGAGGAAAATCCTTGAGTGATTCACGAGATGCAAAATCCTCAACGTGTCACTGTGTGGTGTTGATTTCGGGCTGGAGGAATCATTGAACCTTTTTTTTTTAAGAAAATGAGTCAGGCCATCTGACCGATGTGTTGTTCCATACATAACCTCATCCTGTCTACTTTATGATATAATAAAGAATTCGCGATTTTTTTTAAATATCTGCGTTTTATTTAAAATTTAAATCTTGCGTACTTGTTGGGACACCCTTTATATGTATAAAGAAAAATAATTCTTTACTTAATCCACTTCCAAAAATGTCGTGTCGAAATTATCATCATTTTATGCCATTATTTGTTGAATCAGAATTACCCGTAGATACATTCCTATTAGAAACTACTGCGTTTAATCTTCTGTGAGAAAAAAGATTCACTTGACAGATTATCTAGGTATAAAGAAAAATTGTGCAAAAGGAAGGTTATCTTTGATAAATGGAATGTAATTCAAGAAATTATGCATTTTAATATTTATGCAAAGCACTTTTTTTCAGACGTACTAGAAACAAGTTTCTTTAGATAATATGCTGTATGCAAATGAATATAGTACATAGGTGGGAAGTGGGATTTCCCGAAATTGCTACGTAAGCAGTTAAGCACTGCAAAATATGTTAATGATTAAAGCGTGTGTAAAGCTTATTGTATGAGCAATTTATAAACTTAAGAGTTTAGACACATAAGATATTCAAACCAAGAAACTGGACATAAATCCCCGTTAAAAGTATTTATGATTCGCGTTGATAAAAAAAAACCAAGGCAGTTCACCCTTGCTATGTAAATTATTCACGTTTTCAAGTATTGGGACTTTTAATTGAAAAAAAAGTATCTACATATTGTTTAATATTGGAAGTAGAATTACCGTTCAATTGAAAGCTAGATAACCGTTTGATAATTCTACCATTAAAGTGACGGAGAAGTCTATTTTTAATAAAGTGTTTTTCGTGGTGTCACGTCGTCGCTGTTTGGTCATTTGTTATGGTGGGTTTGTTTTTTGTTCATGGTATGTCGATATGTTAACTCAGGCTTAGAATATATTACATTGAACTAGATCGAGTGTAAGCAAGAATGATAGATTTGCTCCAAATTTTGAACAGTAGTAAATTTCATGGCCACAAAGATGATCATAGAAATATTTAAGCTAATATAAAAACAATTATCGTATGCTACTCAGTTTTAAAATTCATATATTTGTACATCTATAAAAAAAAATGGTGTAGAAACTTTAAGAAACTAATGATATACACTTAAGTACAGAATTTCATTAAAAGTATTCACCAATTTTCAAAATATTTTGTTTTAAGAAAAATATTGTTTTTTTTATCCATAAAATATTTACATATTTAAATATTTCCATATGGGATATTATTAAGATTATCAAGGACCTCTTTCATTAGAAATTCTATCGCAATTCATCAGACCGTTTATGAGAAAAAATTCTCTCATAAAGGCAAACCTAAACACAGGTAAGTTAAACATCTATAATTGATAATTACCTGTCCTAAATTTGGTATTGTTATTATTCATCAATCGATTAAAAAATGTTAGTAATTAATTATTATATTTAGTCGAGAACAGCAAAAAATAAATCAACAACTTAACAACAAGAAACTTTTATTGGCAAAGAAAAATGATAGCCAATTTGTAGCAATTTTACAAAAATTAAATTAATTGAAATTATGTGAGTAATTAATAAACAATAAAAACCTGATTATAATCACATTGGCATCTAATCTAGTCAAATATACTAATGCCGAATGGCAAAAAGAATGCACATTTCTACAATTTTTACTTTTTCTTTTTTGGCAGTCATTTGTTATTAGTAAGGTGCAAATTTAGTCGTGTGAATAGGAGATGAGATCTAAAGTTCGAGTCCTTATGATGAATAAAAGTTTTTCAATTAAAAACATGTATATTAAGACTTACAACATTTAACTTATCTTAAACGGATAAATCATTATTATCATTTTCATTAGGTACAGGGTGACTAGCAAGAAAGACAAAAACTGCTAACTTCGTTGTTCCTTGTCCCGATTCTAATGAAATTGAAACAGGCAATAGCTAAGATAATATTTAGTGGTAAGAAAACAAATCTACAGGGTGACTCGCAAATATATAAAACACTGTCAGAAAAAAGTTAAATAAAAAATTATGGAAGAAAAATAAATTTTCAAGGACCAAGGAGGTTGACATTTTTTGACATTTTTCCGAGTCATACAAGATTGTTTTTGTATTTGTGTACTACTATACTGACCTATAACTAAACACTCTTAACAATTTTAAACTATGGAAGTATTGACAGTACCTGCCATAGAAAAATTTCTATGATTTTTCATCTTCGCATTTTCCGGCTGATCCATTTTTTAATAGGGGATGTGAAGAAGATCAAATTTTGCTTTTTTTTTAATTTGAAATGTTTAAAAATAGGTGTTCCCACCTATTGATTTAAAAGCCTATATGCAAATCCATAAGAAGCCGCCATTTTGTATAATCGACTTCGTCATCGAAATGGCTTTTGCGCATCCAAGCAAACTTACAAAAATTCAATAGGAGTTTCGGATGGACACTCACGTCTAAATTAACCGATTATCCGAATGCTACGAAATCAAAGTATAATCTTATTGAATCAAAGTTCTCAGTACCCACAACCCACGTAAAGAAAAGCTTAGTGTCAACAAAAACAATATAAATTAAAAATAAATTATCCCACACAAATTTATAATTAAATTTTAAATATAACTAAAATTACCCAGTATCGGGTAAATTTAAAACAATTATTTCACTATCTGTACGACTATTAGGAATACAAATCTTGACAAATAGAGAACATTTACTTTTTTGATAATTATAGGATGCATAAATTCAAATTTCCCAAAAACAGATATAGATTAGGAACCCCATAGGCATTTAGTTTTCGATCACAAAAACTACCTACCTTCAGACACAAACTGAAAGATCACCCCAACTTAATCATTTTTATTTTCTACTAGCTGACCCGGCAAACTTCGTAGTGCCCCAATTGATAAATAAAAGAGCTTATCAACTTCTTGCTCATGAAATAAATTTGTACAAATTGATTATCTACATCTGGTATTGATAACAGCGCTCCCAGTAAGTGAGCAATTTGTCCTTGTATCTGTAATTTTTACAGATTTTTCAAGTAATTATTTCGAAAACATATTCTAATACAAACTTTAATATTATAAAAACTATAATGCTATACAACCGCGGAAGTGGGCATGAAATTGTCCGGTACAATATTTGTTACAACCTAAGTCAGGTCGTCTTCTCCTCGGCATCGTAAATTGTAATTGATCAAAGTGAGAAAAGTTCTCGCGCACTAAGCTGTAAAATGTCACTATCACAAAGGGTCAACAAATGCACCCTCTATGCTAAGACGAATCGATCGACATACATGTTGGTTGTCAAAAGCCAAATATTATGATTGCGTTCAGAAATTTATTAGTTATTTTAATTAATTAATTAATTAATTTTTATTATTAATTAGTTATTTATTTTTTAACTATTCTTACAATTTTAAATTTAATTTGATTTCTGAACGACGACGACACGGGGCGAACATGAAACGTTTGACATTCAACATAAAAGAATGAACAAAATGTGAGCCGTCATGGGACGGATGTGAAACATCGTGTGTGTACAAGTAATATGCATAAAAGATAATATTATTACTGGAATTAAATATATAGCCTAATGAAAAAATGATGTATTACGAATTTCTTACAGAAAATGGTAACTTTATTTAATAAACATTTACCTTTGTATATGAAAACTATAGTACTATCATGGCGAGTTTTTTTTAGGGTTGCAGAGGTCCTGGTGGTGGCGCTGCAAAATGTGAGGTGTAAAATTCGATTTGGGGAGTCTTTAAGCATCGGAAAATGTTCGTAGGAGCAAGAGGAGACTATTTTTTGGATAATTGCATCCAAAAAATATCAATAAATATCATTTAACAACCTCCATCAGCTCTCCGCAAAAAAAAAAGAGTAAGGGTTGCATAGGTAAATTAGATGTCGCCCCATTCGACTTCCACCATGATAGTACTATAGTTTTGATATACAAAGCATTTACTTACATGTGATATAAAAATTCGATATTAATATCAAGTGGCCACAATTTAAATATTTTCATCCGTGACTTCAGTAATAGTTATATTCGATGTTTCCTCTGCCGGTATTACTGTGACGACTGGTCGATGATAACTAAAGTACGTTACAAAAGTATTATATCTCACAAATACAGCATGTATTGTTGCCACAGCGTACACTCTACTACACATAAAATATACATATATACATATATATACCCGACCCGACGCCACGGCAAGCGTCGCCACGCCAACAATGCGGTTTACAAGTGAGCCTATAGATGTTTCACATCAAAGACGAAGAGAAATGTTATACATACGTTAGTAAACTGAAGCGTCATGTTTAATACATGTATTTCTCGGCTCCCGTTATTCACATAGGCAATTTTTTTTTAATTTAACAGGACTATAAAAAATAAATTAAAATAAAAAAGTACCGTTAAATAGTTTTATATCTCAGTAGTTACGAAAAAAGGTATAAAGAAACAACAAAAAAAAGTGTAAAGTAACGGTAACTTTTTATCTAGCTATATGTTCGAAAATGATGAATATAACCCTAATTGTAGAGAGTCTCATATAAACAATTGAAAGCACTAATCTTTAATTTGCGACTTACTGGGTTTTCAAGACGTCAAGGAAAGTGAAGACCTCAAGCCGGTTCAAGACGTCAAGGCGGTTCAAGACTTCAAGGCAGTTCAAGACCTCAAGGCAGTTCAAGACCTCAAAGCGGTGCAGTTCAAGACCTCAAGGTGGTTCAAGATCTCAAGACTTGAACCGCTTTGAGGTCTTGAACTCCCTTGAGGTCTTGAACTGCCTTGAGATCTTCAACCGCCTTGAGATCTTGAACTGCCTTGAGGTCTTGAACTGCCTTGAGATCTTGAACTGCCTTGAGATCGCGAACCGTCTTGAACTGCCTTGATATCTTGAACTGCCTTGAGATCTTGAACCGTCTTGAGATCTTGAACTGCCTTGAGGTCTTGAACTGCCTTGAGATCTTGAACTGTCTTGAAATCTTGAACTGCCTTGAGGTCTTGAACTGCCTTGAGATCTTGAACTGCCTTGAGGTCTTGAACCGCTTTAAGGTCTTGAACTGCCTTGAGATTTTGAACTGCCTTTAAGTCCTGCACTGCCTTGAGGTCTTGAACTGCCTTGAGATCTTGAACCGCCTTGAGATCTTGAACCGCCTTGAGATCTTGAACTGCCTTGAGATCTCGAACCGTCTTGAACTGCCTTGATATCTTGAACTGCCTTGAGATCTTGAACCGTCTTGATATCTTGAACTGCCTTGAACCGTCTTGAGATCTTGAACTGCCTTGAGGTCTTGAACTGCCTTGAGATCTTGAACTATCTTGAGATCTTGAACTGCCTTGAGATCTTGAACCACCTTGAGATCTTGAACTGCCTTGAGGTCTTGAACCGCTTTGAGGTCTTGAACTGCCTTGAGATCTTGAACTGCCTTGAGATCTTGAACTGCCTTGAAGTCCTGCACTGCCTTGAGATTTTGAACTGCCTTGAGGACTTGAACCGCTTTGAGGTCTTGAACCGTCTTGAGATCTTGAACCGTCTTGAGATCTTGAACTGCCTTGAGATCTTGAACTGCCTTGAGATCTTGAACTGTCTTGAGATCTTGAACTGCCTTGAGATCTTGAACTGCCTTGAGATCTTGAACTGCCTTGAGGTCTTGAACCACTTTGAGGTCTTGAACTGCCTTGAGATTTTGAACTGCCTTTAAGTCCTGCACTGCCTTGAGGTCTTGAACTGCCTTGAGATCTTGAACTGCCTTGAGATATTGAACTGCCTTGAGATCTCGAACCGTCTTGAACTGCCTTGATATCTTGAACTGCCTTGAGATCTTGAACCGTCTTGAGATCTTGAACTGCCTTGAACCGTCTTGAGATCTTGAACTGCCTTGAGGTCTTGAACTGCCTTGAGATCTTGAACTATCTTGAGATCTTGAACTGCCTTGAGGTCTTGAACTGCCTTGAGGTCTTAAACCGCTTTGAGGTCTTGAACTGCCTTGAGATCTTGAACTGCCTTGAAGTCTTGAACTGCCTTGAGATCTTGAACCGCTTTGAGGTCTTGAACTGCCTTGAAGTCCTGCACTGCCTTGAGGTCTTGAACTGCCTTGAGATCTTGAACCGCCTTGAGATCTTGAACCGCCTTGAGATCTTGAACCGCCTTGAGATCTTGAACTGCCTTGAGATCTTGAACTGCCTTGAGATCTTGAACCACCTCTAGATCTTGAACTGCCTTGAGGTCTTGAACTGCCTTGAGATCTTGAGCCACCTTGAGATCTTGAACTGCCTTGAGATCTTGAACTGCCTTGAGATCTTGAACTGCCTTGAAGTCCTGCACTGCCTTGAGGTCTTGAACTGCCTTGAAGTCTTGAACCGCTTTGAAGTCTTGAACTACCTTGAGGTCTTGAACTGCCTTGAGATCTTGAACTGCCTTGAGATCTTGAACTGCCTTGAGGTCTTGAACTACTTTGACATTTTGAACCGTTTTGAGGTCTTGACTTGTCTTTACGTCTTGACTTGCCTTAAATTGACGACGTCAAAAACCACTTTTAGATGAGATTTAATCATTTCTCATGTGCGAGTATCGAAATGAAATTTGATCTTGCTTTTTTACCACCTACAAAATCTGCAGCAGAACAACACACACTCAGGACATTTCATCAAATTCAAATTTGGTTGGGTAACACATAAGACCCAGAAGGATGGGGTTGGGCACGCCGGTGTTTGCTTCATTAGTGACGATCCCACCAACACTCAACACTCACCAAAACACAAAACTACGACCTTGAACTTACGACACTGCTTATCCTAACGCAAATTTATTAGAACAGAGAACATATGAAAACTCTTGACTTACCTTGACATCACGCCCGAAACGGTTGAGAACAAAACCAATTTAATTTAGATTTAAAGTGGATTGGGTCCACAGGGGATGTCACAAGATTAAAAAAAAGAGTTCGTGTGGATGTTCGTAGATCACTCAATTGCCGTTACTAAAAAGGAGTATTTTATTTAAATTGTAAAAAACTTAACTTGCCTTCAAGGTTATGATACAATATATTATATCCTTTTTCGTATATAGAAAAAAGCAGCACATGGAAGAATTAACTTACTATAACTAACTTAACTGTTTGTAACTTTTAAACTTATCTTTATAAAAACAAAGAATTCTTTCAAAAACATAACGGACATTAATAAAAATAATTTCTTTATATCGTCTGCACAGGGCCGTCGCCACGGCGCGGCGGCGGTTCAAGATCTCAAGACTTGAACTGCCTTGAGGTCTTGAATTGCCTTGAGATCTTGAACTGCCTTGAGATCTTGAACCGCTTGAGATCTTGAACTGCCTTGAGGTCTTGAACTGCCTTGAGATCTTGATCTGTCTTGAGATCTTGAACTGCATTGAGATCTTGAACTGCCTTGAAGTCCTGAACTGCCTTGAGGTCTTGAACTGCCTTGAGGTCTTGAACCGCTTTGAGGTCTCGAACTGCCTTGAGATCTTGAACTGCCTTGAGGTCTTGAACTGCCTTGAGATCTTGAACTGCCTTGAGATCTCGAACCGTCTTGAGATCTTGAACTGCTTTTAGATTTTGAACCGCCTTGAGATCTTGAACCGCTTGAGATCTTGAACTGCCTTGAAGTCCTGAACTGCCTTGAGGTCTTGAACTGCCTTGAGGTCTTGAACCGCTTTGAGGTCTCGAACTGCCTTGAGATCTTGAACTGCCTTGAAGTCCTGCACTGCCTTGAGGTCTTGAACTGCCTTGAGATCTTGAACCGCCTTGAGATCTTGAACTGCCTTGAGATCTTGAACTGCCTTGAAGTCCTGAACTGCCTTGAGATCTTGAACTGCCTTGAAGTCCTGCACTGCCTTGAGGTCTTGAACTGCCTTGAGGTCTTGAACCGTCATAAGATCTTGAACTGCCTTGAGGTCTTGAACCGTCATAAGATCTTGAACTGCCTTGAGATCTTGAACCGCCTTGAGGTCTTGAACTGCCTTGATATTTGAACTGCCTTGAAGTCCTGCACTGCCTTGAGGTCTTGAACTGCCTTGAGATCTTGAGATCTTGAACTGCCTTGAGGTGTTGAACTGCCTTGAGATCTTGAACCGCTTGAGATCTTGAACTGCCTTGAGGTCTTGAACTGCCTTGAGATCTTGAATTGTATTGAGATCTTGAACTGCCTTGAGGTCTTGAACCACCTTGAGATCTTGAACTGCCTTGAGGTCTTGAACTGCCTTGAAATCTTGAACCGCCTTGATATCTTGAACTGCCTTGAGGACTTGAACTGCCTTGAGATCTAACTGCCTTGAGATCTTGAACTGCTTTGAGGTCTTGAACTGTCTTGAGGTCTTGAACTGTCTTGAGATCTTGAACTGCCTTGAGATCTTGAACTGCCTTGAGATCCTGAACCGTCTTGAGATCTTGAACTGCCTTCAGGTCTTGAACCACCTTGAGATCTTGAACCGCCTTAAGATCTTGAACCGCCTTGAAATCTTGAACCGCCTTGAGGACTTGAACCGCTTTGAGGTCTTGAACTGTCTTGAGATCTTGAACTCCCTTGAGGTCTTGAACTGCCTTGAGGTCTTGAACTGCCTTGAGATCTGGAACTGCCTTGAGATCTTGAACCGCCTTGATATCTTGAACTGCCTTGAGGTCTTGAACCATCATGAGATCTTGAACTGCCTTGAGATCTTGAACTGCCTTGAGGTCTTGAACTGCCTTGAGGTAGTGAACCGTCATGAAGTCTTGAACTGCTATGTGATCTTGAACTGCCTTGAGGTCTTGAACTGCCTTGAGGTCTTGAACCGTCATAAGATCTTGAACTGCCTTGAGGTCTTGAACCGTCATAAGATCTTGAACTGCCTTGAGGTCTTGAACCGTCATAAGATCTTGAACTGCCTTGAGATCTTGAACCGCCTTGAGGTCTTGAACTGCCTTGATATTCGAACTGCCTTGATATCTTGAACTGCCTTGAGGACTTGAACTGCCTTGAGATCTTGAACTGCCTTGAGATCTCGAACCGTCTTGAGATCTTGAACTGCCTTAAGATCTTAAACCGCCTTGAGATCTTGAACCGCCTTGAGGACTTGAACCGCTTTGAGGTCTTGAACTGTCTTGAGATCTTGAACTGCCTTGATACCTATTTGAACTGCCTTGATATCTTGAACTGCCTTTAGGACTTGAACTGCCTTGAGATCTTGAACTGCCTTGAGATCTTGAACTGCCTTGAGATCTTGAACCACCTTGAGATCTTGAACTGCCTTGAGGTCTTGAACTGCCTTGAAATCTTGAACCGCCTTGAGATATTGAACTGCCTTGAGATCATGAACTGCCTTGAAGTCCTGAACTGCCTTGAAGTCTTGAACTGCCTTGAGGTCTTGAACCGCTTTGAGGTCTTGAACTGCCTTGAGATCTTGAACTGCCTTGAGGTCTTGAACTGCCTTGAGCTCTTGAACTGCCTTGACATTTTGAACCGTTTTGAGGTCTTGACCTGTCTTTACGTCTTGACTTGCCTTAAATTGACGACGTCAAAAACCACTTTTAGATGAGATTTAATCATTTCTCACGTGCGAGTATCAAAATGAAATTTGATCTTGCTTTTTTACCACCTACAAAATCTGCAGCAGAACAACACACACTCAGGACATTCCATCAAATTCAAATTTGGTTGGGTAACACATAACACCCAGAAGGATGGGGTTGGGCACGCCGGTGCTTGCTTCAGGAGTGACGATCCCACCAACACTCAACACTCACCAAAACACAAAACTACGACCTTGAACTTACGACACTGCTTATCCTAACGCAAATGTATTAGAACAGAGAACATATGAAAACTCTTGACTTACCTTGACATCACGCCCGAAACGGTTGAGAACAAAACCAATTTAATTTAGATTTAAAGTGGATTGGGTCCACAGGGGATGTCACAAGATTAAAAAAAAGAGTTCGTGTGGATGTTCGTAGATCACTCAATTGCCGTTACTAAAAAGGAGTATTTTATTTAAATTGTAAAAAACTTAACTTGCCTTCAAGGTTATGATACAATATATGATATCCTTTTTCGTATATAGAAAAAAGCAGCACATGGAAGAATTAACTTACTATAACTAACTTAACTGTTTGTAACTTTTTAACTTATCTTTATAAAAACAAAGAATTCTTTCAAAAACATAACGGACATTAATAAAAATAATTTCTTTATATCGTCTGCACAGGGCCGTCGTCGCCACGGCGCGGCGGCGGTTCAAGATCTCAAGACTTGAACCGCTTTGAGGTCTTGAACTGCCTTGAGGTCTTGCACTGCCTTGAGATCTTGAACTGCCTTGAGATCTTGAACTGCCTTGAAATCTCGAACCGTCTTGAGATCTTGAACTGCCTTGAGGACTTGAACCGCTTTGAGGTCTTGAGATCTTGAACTGCCTTGAGATCTCGAACAGTCTTGAACTGCCTTGATATCTTGAACTGCCTTGAGGACTTGAACTGACTTGAGATCCTGAACCGTCTTGAGATCTTGAACTGCCTTCAGGTCTTGAACCACCTTGAGATATTGAACCGCCTTAAGATCTTGAACCGCCTTGAAATCTTGAACCGATTTGAGGACTTGAACCGCTTTGAGGTCTTGAACTGTCTTGAGATCTTGAACTCCCTTGAGGTCTTGAACTGGAACTGCCTTGAGATATTGAACCGCCTTGATTTCTTGAACTGCCTTGAGGTCTTGAACCATCATGAGATCTTGAACTGCCTTGAGATCTTGAACTGCCTTGAGATCTTGAACTGCCTTGAGGTCTTGAACTGCCTTGAGGTCGTGAACCGTCATGAAGTCTTGAACTGCTATGAGATCTTGAACTGCCTTGAGGTCTTGAACTGCCTTGAGGTCTTGAACCGTCATAAGATCTTGAACTGCCTTGAGGTCTTGAACCGTCATAAGATCTTGAACTGCCTTGAGGTCTTGAACCGTCATAAGATCTTGAACTGCCTTGAGATCTTGAACCGCCTTGAGGTCTTGAACTGCCTTGATATTTGAACTGCCTTCAGGTTCAGGTTTGAACTGTCTTGAGATCTTGAACTGCCTCGATATCTTGAACTGCCTTGAGGACTTGAACTGCCTTCAGATCTTGAACTGCCTTGAGATCTCGAACCGTCTTGAACTGCCTTGATACCTATTTGAACTGCCTTGATATCTTGAACTGCCTTTAGGACTTGAACTGCCTTGAGATCTTGAACTGCCTTGAGATTTTGAACCGTCTTGAGATCTTGAACTGCCTTAAGATCTTGAACCGCCTTGAGATCTTGAACCGCCTTGAGGACTTGAACCGCTTTGAGGTCTTGAACTGTCTTGAGATCTTGAACTGCCTTGAGATCTCGAACCGTCTTGAACTGCCTTGATACCTATTTGAACTGCCTTGATATCTTGAACTGCCTTTAGGACTTGAACTGCCTTGAGATCTTGAACTGCCTTGAGATCTTGAACTGCCTTGAGATTTTGAACCGTCTTGAGATCTTGAACTGCCTTAAGATCTTGAACCGCCTTGAGGACTTGAACCGCTTTGAGGTCTTGAACTGTCTTGAGATCTTGAACTGCCTTGAGATATTGAACCGCCTTGAGGTCTTGAACTGCCTTGAGGTCTTGAACTGCCTTGAGGTCTTGAACCGTCATGAGATCTTGAACTGCCTTGAGATCTTGAACCGCCTTGAGGTCTTGAACTGCCTTGAGATTTTGAACCGTCTTGAGATCTTGAACTGCCTTAAGATCTTGAACTGCCTTGAAGTCCTGAACTGCCTTGAGGTCTTGAACTACCTTGAGGACTTGAACCGTTTTGAAGTCTTGAACTGCCTTGAGGTCTTGAACTGCCTTGAGATCTTTAACTGCCTTGAGGTCTTGAACTGCCTTGAGGTCTTGAACCATCATGAGATCTTGAACCGCCTTGAGGTCTTGAACTGCCTTGAGGTCTTAAACTGCCTTGAGATCTTGAACTGCCTTGAGGTCTTGAACTGCCTTGAGGTCTTGAACTGCCTTGAGATCTTGAACTGCCTTGAGATCTTGAACCACCTTTAGATCTTGAACTGCCTTGAGGTCTTGAACTGCCTTGAGATCTTGAGCCACCTTGAGATCTTGAACTGCCTTGAGATCTTGAACTGCCTTGAGATCTTGAACTGCCTTGAAGTCCTGAACTGCCTTGAGGTCTTGAACTGCCTCTAGGTCTTGAACCGCTTTGAGGTCTTGAACTGCCTTGAGATCTTGAACTGCCTTGAAGTCCTGCACTGCCTTGAGGTCTTGAACTGCCTTGAGGACTTGAACCGCTTTGAAGTCTTGAACTACCTTGAGGTCTTGAACTGCCTTGAGGTCTTGAACTGCCTTGAGATCTTGAGCCACCTTGAGATCTTGAACTGCCTTGAGATCTTGAACTGCCTTGAGCTCTTGAACTACTTTGACATTTTGAACCGTTTTGAGGTCTTGACTTGTCTTTACGTCTTGACTTGCCTTAAATTGACGACGTCAAAAACCACCAATCATTTCTCACGTGAGTTACAAAGGTACCCATTCCCATGGCCACACCACAGTTGGTACCTATCCAGATACCAATGCCCCAGACTAAACAATAATCAATCGTAGACTAAACAAAGGATAGGATAAGCAAAACAGCATCTCCTTTCAACATAAACAAATAAACTTAATTTAATATAATTTCAATTCGGCACCGTAGGTTAAGTTATCAAATGTATCTTAGTTTTAAGTTAGTTCTTGTCAGACCGTGAATAAAGAAAGATCGCCTTGATCTCATTCCTAAAAATTAAAAGTAGTGTTTGCATTTTCATTTTGCCTCCACGTTAGGAGAAGACAAAATTATATTTTTTTAAGATCCCGGAGGATCTGTTACTTAACTGGCGCAGTCGGTAGGATACCCAGTATCCGCTCGAATACAAATAATATCGGTTAAATCAAAATCCGATCTAATAAAAGTGAGAAAATTGTTCTGATCTTAAACTGAGTAAATTGGGGTTGTGTGACCTTATAAATAAGGGAAAGTCATATAAACACACTCTTAAAACGCCTACTGAGACTGGTAGGTTTGACCCAAAACTCTGATCAAATAATATAAATCAAATCACATAAATTCGACAAATTACATAATATAAACATAAAATGGAGCAACAAATTAGTCTACTTTTAAACGCGACGGCGGAGCAGAAAGAACTCCTGCGGCAGCAGCAGTTATTGCAGCAACAACAACAACCAGATCTACAGGAACATGACCAACAACAACATGACCAACAGCAGCAACAACAGCAACAAGACCAACAACAGCAAGAACAACTACCTGATACCAAACCTGTTTCAATTGTTCTACCAGAAATGGAAATTGTAAAAATAATTCAAAGAGTTAAACCGTTTAATGCAGAAGGGCCAAGAGACGTGGCATCCTTTATATATGACATAGATATTAACTTACAATATCTAACACCAGCCACAAAGGCTTTTACAATACAAAATGTAGTCAGAGGACTAATACAGGGAAGAGCTCAACAACCAATTCGAATGCTAGGACCATATGCAACATGGCCATCAATGAGAGAAACACTTATCAAAAACTTTGGACCCCAAGAAAGTTATATCAATATATATCAAAAAGCCGTAAGTTTACGAAATAATAATTTAGAAACATATTATTTTAAGTTGTGTGAATTAATGGATAGAATTAATATTAAATATAATTTTGAATTGGTTAAATGTAATGAATTTTCACCCGAAAATGTTAAGAGTATGTTTTTTAGAATTTTCTGCTCTCAATTAAATACAAATCAGGAAAGTTTCGTACTTAGTCGAAACATAAATTGTATGCAAAAAGCATACGAACTATTAAACAATTATAGAAATTCGAATCCACAGTTTTTAGAAGGACACCCTTCTAGACCTAGAAATTATAATGATTCCAACCGAAACAATGGTGGAAATTTCAACAATAGAAATTCAAATAATAACTTAAATAGATTTAATAATAATTTCTCAAATAACAGAAATTTAAACAGTAGTAACTTTAATAGCAATAACGCCAATAATAATTACTCAAACTATAGAAATTCTAACAGTAGAAATTTTAATAATAATAATTATAACAATAATAATTATAATAATAATAATAATAATAATACAGGGAATTACAATAGGTTTAATAATAATTCAAATTATAACAATACTCATAACAATAATGGGTATAATAGAAATAATAGTTATAGAAACAGTAACAATTATAACAATAATAGTTTCAACCAAAATCAAAATACCAACTCAAGAAGCATAAATATTAATCAAAGCAATGATCAAGAAAGCCGCGATGTAAATTTTCAGGTGGAGGCCTCAGAGGTCCTCTACCCATAGTAAATCTCACCATCGAAAACGAAACCATACCTGTACTTATTGATTCTGGTGCTTCAACCAGTAGCATAGACTCCAATTGTCTAAAATCATGTACAAGGTACAAATTAGAATATCCCCAGGATATTTTTGGTCTAACAGGTACAACAACAGTAACCGAACAGATCAAAACATCCTTTCCAAAAGAATTTAAGGCACCTAAAAACAATAAAATGATGTGGAAAATTTTAAATTTTTCCGGAAAAAGTTTCAAGGCGATAATAGGACAGAATATTCTGTACCCCTTAAATGCCATCCTCAATCTAGGGGAAGGTTCGATTAAAATTTTTAAAGAAACACTCTTTTTTAACTATGCCTGTCCACAGGAAATCAATTGTTTCGAAGAACTTAAAGAAACAAATAATTTAGATTGCTTATATAAAGATTTAAACAAAGAAGAAAACGATTCCCTCAGAAAAGTTTTAAAACACAATAATGACTTATTCTATAGAGAAGGCACTGATTTAAGTTGCACTTCAAACACAACACATAGTATAACCACTACAGACGATAGACCCATATTTTCAAAAATCTATCGCTTCCCAAAAATACACGAAGAAGAGGTGGAAAGACAAGTTCAGGATATGCTGAAACAAGGCATCATACAAAAGTCAAATTCCCCTTACAATGCACCAATTTGGGTAGTACCCAAAAAGCAAGACAATTCGAGAGTTAACAAATGGCGAATAGTTGTAGACTATCGCAAATTAAATGAAAAGACTCATGAGGACAAGTTCCCTCTTCCCAACATCGAGTCAATTTTCGACAAACTCGGTAAAGCCCAGTACTTTACAACACTAGACCTGGCTAAAGGTTTCCACCAAATTATGGTCGATAAAAAAGACCAACACAAAACCGCTTTTAGCACCCCCCAAGGACACTACGAATTTGTAAGAATGCCGTTCGGTTTGAAAAATGCCCCGGCTACATTCCAAAGAATGATGAACGAAATCCTTGGAGAATATATTAACAAAATATGCGTCGTGTACCTTGACGACATTTTAATATTTGCAACTTCCTTACAAGAAATGGAAGTAAATATAAAACTTATTTTTAAAGAACTAAGAAAGAGCAACCTTAAAATACAAATTGATAAATGCAAATTCTTTTCTAAAAACACTGAATATCTAGGTCACATTTTGACGGATAAAGGTATAAAACCAAATCCAAACAAAATAGCAGCCATAGAAAAACTACGTCCACCAAAAACTGTAAAACAAATTAAATCGTTCTTGGGAATTACCGGTTATTATAGAAAATTCATCGAGAATTATTCTAAAATTGCCATTCCACTAACAGAATGTTTGAAAAAAGGAAGAAGGATCAATGAAAAAGATCCAGCTTTTCTTAAAGCCTTCGAAGAGTTAAAATCCTTGATTACGAGTCACCCGATATTAAGATATCCTGACTTCAAGAAAACATTTAGGTACTCTAACAACTGATGCCTCAGATAAAGCCATAGGTGCTGTACTGTCGCAAGATAATCACCCCATTTCTTTCGCATCTAGGACCCTCAATGAACATGAGATTAACTATGCAACAATTGAAAAGGAACTGTTATCTATAGTATGGGCAACTAAGTACTTCCGACCTTATCTTTATGGAGTGAGGTTCAACATAAAAACGGATCATAGACCATTAGTTTGGTTAAGTAATCTTAAAGATCCTGATTCACGAACAATAAGATGGAAAACAAGATTGAATGAATATAATCATAATATAGAATACGTTAAAGGTAAAGAAAATAAAGTGGCAGATTTTCTGTCGAGAATTAATGTTAACAAAAATGAAATAAATATTAACGAAATTAATAATGATGAAAGCAAAGAAAGTGAAATTATAGAAAACAAAGGTATAGTAAATAAATTTAAAACTCAAATAATTTTAGTTAAAGAAAAGGAACAAACTTATAAGAAAGTACATAGTAAGAAAAAGATCTTCATTACAGATGAAGAAATAAATAACAGTGAAATGATTAAAATATTAAAAGAATACTTACCGGATAAAGGAGTATTAGGAATTTATTCAGAATTAGAAGATAACTTATTTGAATTATTTAAAAGTAAAATGTTTGCAAATTTTACAACGTCACATTATAAGTTAATAAAATGTGCCTTATTAGCAGAAGATTTACTTAACAAAACCCAATGCTTTGAAAAGATAAAACAAATTCATGAGGAGACTAACCATAGAGGTATCCATGAAAACTACACAGAACTAAAATTAAAATATTATTTCAATAAACTTCTAGAAGTAATAACAGAATATATTAATAATTGCGAAGTCTGTAACTTAGCAAAATACGATAGGAAACCCCCTAAACCAAAATTTAAACATACGGTAACACCAAACAATAAAAACGAAATAATTCATTTAGACATATTTCACATTGAAAAGAAATATTATTTTACAGTAATTGACAAATTTTCAAAACATTTATATGTACGTCAAAGAAACTGCAGAAAAAGGCTCAACTACCTTAGTTGAAATGATAAAAGAATACATTCAAAATTTTGATAGACCCAAATTAATTGTGGCAGATAACGAATTCAATACAGCTAATGTAATAGAATTTATAGAACAAGAAAATCTATCAATTCATTTTAATTCTCCAAATAGCCATACAGGTAATGCTGACATGAGTAGATGTCATTCTTCTCTCCTTGAACACATAAGAATACATAATATCACGGAACCGAATCTTGAAATCACAGAAAAGATTCTTAAAGCAGCTACGTATTATAATAATACAATACATTCAACCATAGGTAAGAAACCAATAGAAGTACAATTTGGAAATGTAGATATTAATGAAATTTTTAAATTATTAGAATCAAAGAAAAATCAATGGTTAGATTATCATAATAAAAACAGAGAAACAAATAAAGAATACCCCTACGATAAAGCTTATATTAAAAATTATGGTCAAGTAAGACATAAAGAAAGACCAAAATTTAGAAAAGTAGATATTAAACCAGACGATGAAGGAAATATTAGACATAATAAAGGCAATAGAAAATTAAAAGTCCATCCTACACGGATTAAAAGACAGAAAAAGTATTTTAAAGGACCAAATAAAGATAAAATCCCAAAACCCACAAATCAACAAAACCAAAATCAATAAAATTCTTTTATTACAGATTTTCAATCAACTCAACAGAAAAACAATCTTTATAATTGTAACATTGTTAACTATGAGTCAAATAACAAGCATAAATGCTGATATCCAAGTAGAAAACATAGAAGATGAAGGAATCATCCTAATAAAAGATGGAGACATACCAATAATAAGTGATTATTATCGAATTTATCACAGAATTAATTTACAAGAATATTTAGACACTATATATAACTTAACTTTATATATACACCAAAACGCAGATATTATATCAGTTATAGGAAACGACCAATCCCTTTTTCATAAAATTTCGAAAATTCAAACCAATATAAACATGCTTTTAAGTATTAATGAACATTCTGTAAAGAATAATAAAACACTAGTAAATAACAGAGTTAGAAGAGGACTAATAAATCCAATAGGTTCAATTTTTAAATTACTTTACGGAGTAATGGACAACGATGATAGAGAAGAAATATTAGAACATTTAGATATCATAGATAAAAATGATAAAAAATTAGTAGATGCCTACAACCAACAAATTTCTATTAATGGAATTTTTCAAAACAATTTTAAAAATATCAGAGATAACATAGAAGAAGTAAAAACCCAATTTTTTAAATTAACAGAGAACGTTAGAGACGAAATAAATGAAATTAAAAACGAAATTACACTACTTAAACTCCATAATTATATTTCTGAATTAGATAATGAAATTGAAAAAATTATTGATAATGTAAATGCAGCAAAAGAAGGAATTATGTCTAGATCAATCCTAGATATAGATGAAATTGAAGAAAATTTTATAGGTTTAAATGAGCTAAAAGAAATCAAAATTAACATTTTTGGTAAAGAAAATTCAAATATTTTTATAATTATAATAAGTGTACCAATATTTTTAAATAAACAATTTCCAACTTACTACTTAAGATTAATACCTTTTTCAAATAATTCAATTATATCAAATATAGAAGAACAAAAAGTTCTAAAATACGAAGATAAAATCTATCCTATTAATAAATATCTTAAAAATTTAATTAAGCCAATAGAATGCTCTCCATGTAAATCAATTGAATATAAAACCAAAAATTATGTAGAAGAAGTAGATAAAGGTCTATTAATTGTCAAAAATTTTGAAAATGCTATTGAACAAAATTGTAACGAAAAAATATACCATTTACATAAACATTTTATTATAAATTTTAACAAATGTACTATTTACCTAAATAATAAACAATATCATAACAAAATACAAATTTTTAATCATAAAATTATAATACAACCAAACTTAAATATGAGCATAATAGACTCAGAAATTGTTATTAAAGACCTAATTATTCAAGATATAGAGCATCAAAATAAAATAAAACTTATAGAATATAAGAATAACCGTAATACGATTACATTTTCAACCATAATTGTTATATGTACTGTAATAGCTATTTGCTACTTTTTATTAAAATATTTATATAAAAATAAAAATATTAAAATTATAAATAAGTTATGTGCCGAAGAAATAAAATCTGAACAAATAAATATACCACTTAATGAAATTAAAATCATGAAGCCTCAGGAGAGTCTTCAATCTAAGGCGGGGGGAGTTACAAAGGTACCCATTCCCATGGCCACACCACAGTTGGTACCTATCCAGATACCAATGCCCCAGACTAAACAATAATCAATCGTAGACTAAACAAAGGATAGGATAAGCAAAACAGCATCTCCTTTCAACATAAACAAATAAACTTAATTTAATATAATTTCAATTCGGCACCGTAGGTTAAGTTATCAAATGTATCTTAGTTTTAAGTTAGTTCTTGTCAGACCGTGAATAAAGAAAGATCGCCTTGATCTCATTCCTAAAAATTAAAAGTAGTGTTTGCATTTTCATTTTGCCTCCACGTTAGGAGAAGACAAAATTATATTTTTTTAAGATCCCGGAGGATCTGTTACTTAACTCGTGCGAGTATCAAAATGAAATTTGATCTTGCTTTTTTACCACCTACAAAATCTGCAGCAGAACAACACACACTCAGGACATTTCATCAAATTCAAATTTAGTTGGGTAACACATAACACCCAGAAGGATGGGGTTGGGCACGCCGGTGCTTGCTTCAGGAGTGACGATCCCACCAACACTCAACACTCACCAAAACACAAAACTACGACCTTGAACTTACGACACTGCTTATCCTAACGCAAATGTATTAGAACAGAGAACATATGAAAACTCTTGACTTACCTTGACATCACGCCCGAAAAAAGTATCATGTTTATGAACAATGATTAAATTCCAGATAAAAAAAATTTAATTTTCACAGAAAATTTTGATGGTAATCTATCAAAATCGTTAAAATTTGACAGTTCATGACTTCACAAATAAGCGACAAATATTTTGAGACTAAAATTAATTTACAAAAATTTCAAATTTTTCTAAAATTCAATTTTTGGCTTGACAAATGGACAAAAAATAAAATATTTTGCAATTTTATACAGCCAGTATTAAATCTGAAAAATTTCAAATTAAAAATCCAGATTTAAACGGTTGGCTCTCATGGCCGGGCCATGGGTTGAGGACTTACATTTACAACCAACACAGCTTTGACTATACACATACAGGGTCTTATTATTTCGCTTATAAGACAAAGATGCTGGTTTTCTTCGTTGATTGCATGTGCTGCTGTCAATTGGTAACTAAATTCCTTAATTTCGATCACAGCTGCTGGTGCGCGGCTAGCTTTAGATCAGGAAATATCCACAAAGGAGTTTAATAAACTTGTTTAATCGGAGATATCCTTTCCATTCACTGACAAGCAAAATAGGAAAAAAAAAATATTGACATCGTGTTTGTTTGAATGACAAAAATAATGATCGTTTATTAAAAGAACAAATCCAAGTAGAGCCCAGGGCAAGTTTTAGCAGGCACTTTGAAGTTTCTTAGGCCCAGTTTTTCAGTGCTGAGTTGAATCAAAGTTGCAAATTAAGGCTCAGTTTTTCGGTGGTAGATCAATTTTCTTTTGAGGTTAAGCCCAAATTAACTCATAAAACAAGTTTCCCGGTCAAATAAGATGCAGATTTAACTCACCTAAATAGATGAGTTAACTATTTTTGACAGATTTAAGTAGAAAATCGACTTGCGAAGCTGTGGGTATAGTGGTTTTGAAACGTAAAAAATTTAGTCTACCCTTTTGTTATCGGTCTCGTAGAAGCGATTCAAAATTTGTTCGGTCTCTTCGGTCATTTTTAATGTTTCAAAAGTTGGAAATTATGTAATTAGTATTTAAAATTCAACAGATATATGTAGATATAAAACTTTTACTCCTTCGCATAAACAGCGTTAATACGAAACTTTTTCTTAGTTTAAAGAATGAATTTAACCTACAATGCTGATTTTATTAACAACTTCAAGAGTTTGAGACCCCGCATGGTTGTCAAATTGGTGATGATGCTTCGTACACCTAAAGTTTTTTATTCCAAGTCCAGTGAATGGAACCATACTTGGGATCAACAATCACCACGACACCGCAAAAGAAAACAATGAGTTGCTGAGGTAATTTTCCCTTTTCAGGTTTTTGATATATTCGACCCAAAACACAAGGTCCAAAATATTCAAAAAATTGTTTTGTTTTGCAAAATTAACTTCAAAATATTGGAACAGATTTCTTGAAACAGCAATCGAATTCACGTAACCAAAAACATTCATAACTGATCCCCAAAAAGATAAAAGGTACATTCTGCAAATAAGCGTAAATATTAAACCTATACAATTTCATAAACATTTCCAGGTTAAATAGTGGTATCTACTTTCTTGCATTTGTTTCTTCTTTCAATACGAAATGGGAATAAGATTTGAACTTAATTTTGACCATAACCCTTTGGGAATATACTATGCTGGACAGATAGTAAAAGGTCGAGCTGTTATTCATCTAGAGGAAAATATACTAGTAAAAGGCAAGATTAAAATTTTAAACCTAAGTTTTTTAAAATGGTGAAGAATTTTTTTTTATCATGAAGGTGTCAAATTACGTATGCGCGGATATGCCAAAGTAAGATGGAACGAACATTCTCGAAATACGGATCCAAAAAACAATAAATTTCGTAGTGACATTGGTCGTTATGACGAAGAGCGATTCTTTGAGAACACTACGGATTGCATTAGTAATAATGGTTAGTCTTTGAAATTCCAAAATTTATTAAAAGCACAATGAAAGAAATTTCCTTAAAGTTATTTTGAAACAGGTTTGCAAACAAGTCATGAATATTATTGCATTTTTTTAAATAATGATTATGTCCTAAACTTAGTTTTTATTTATTCTAGAAGTGATTTCATTGGCAGCTGGTACTCATACGTATACCTTTGAATGTCAGTTGCCACTTCAGTGTCCTTCAACATTTGAAGGCACATTTGGACGCATACGCTACGATACAAAAATCATCGTAGAAAGACCCTTTAAGTTTGACAAGACACACTCAATGGAATTAAATGTTCTTCAACTGCTAGATCTTAACCGTCTCCCAGTTTTACGAGTTAGTTTCATTTTGAAGCTTTTCCTTCATAACATTTGTCTAACACAAATTTAGATTCCAGCTAAAATGGAAGACGTAAAATATTTTTGCTGTGGGCCCTGTATCTCAAAGCCACTTCTTCTCTCACTTGGTTTACCACGGACCGGCTATGTACCAGGGGAATTCATTAATTTTGTCGTAACAGTGGTTAATCACAGTAGAACTATGGTTAACCAAGTATGTATAGTGTTAAATCTAATCGCTTTATATTCAGACTTAGTACGTAACGGAAAATGGACAGAAAAAATTGCCATAGCGAAGAAGGACTTTGGGCCATTTGGAACAGATGATTTTGAAATACAAGACACAATTCAAGTTCCGCCGACGCCAACAACTAGCGAAGAACATTGCAAAGTTATTAAAATCATATACGAAATAGAAGTAAAAGCCAAGTATGATGGAGTACACAAGTCGTCGGTTATTTCAATACCAGTAACTGTTGGGAATATTCCATTTGTAGAGAACTTGAATGACATCTCTGAAGATACAAGAATTGCAATTCTAAGGAACGGCATTGCTAGCAGAAGTCACTATAACCCTCATTTTGAAATGCGTAAGTCCATAAATTAAATCGCAGTTTTGAATATACATATGCATATAAATATTTGTTGATATTTCAGCTTCACCATCATATGAAAAAGCCATATATGTGAACTCATTAAGGCCTACAATCCTCAAGCAGCCGTTATTTGTTCCAAGATATCCATTTTATAAAAATTATTAATTTAACTTCTTTTTTAAAATAATATATTTTTTTTACCTATTACATTTTTAAATAATAAATTTATAATTGATAAAAAAAATATTGAACAAACCGATTGAGAAAATATTGGGTTTGAAATACTTATAGAGTTAAATTATTATACATACTCGTATCTATAAATCATTAGTGTAACATTAACAAAGAAATAAAGATGGCGTATAAAAAATATAACTAGAGGCTTTTTTTTAATTTATTTTTCAACGATATTTCGAACATACATAGTTACATTCTTCTTCAGGTATACTATAATATACTCGACATAGTTTAAAAACTTGAATGATAAATATTGTTTACACGCAACAATTGTTTATTATTTCAAATTTATTTTCTTTGAAAAATAAGATTCAATTTTGTTCAAGATATTCAAACATCAAATAGGCATACTTTATAAAACCAAATAAGAATAATTACTGGTTGCTATCAACTCAAGGTTTAAATCAGGTGGTGTTCGGGTATTTTAAACCAGTTATTTAGTTAAATGCGAATCATTTTTACAAGGAAAACTTAATCCACATTCACTACAAACACACGATGTAAACCCTGTGTTTACCGTTAAAAATGCTCTTCGGTGACTCAAATTAAACGTTATCAGTTTTATAAATTGGATGACTTTGAACAGTGAAAATAATCCCCATCGACGACGGAAGTGAAGGTACTCAAAATGCCAGATTTCTTTAATTAGACAAAGAATGCATGGGATGGATACAAGATGGATGGAGTTATCCGGCTCAGTTACACTAGTTTTGGAAAGATACCTGAAAGCTTTCGGGAGTCTGACGTTTCCCAACATTTCCCCATAGCTCAATCTCCTTTGAGTCTTTAGGTGACAGGACTCTCCAGTATGTTACAGTGTTACGTCCCAACGCAGCTCACTGCTGACGAGGAAAACGAGGTCTTTTAAGACTGGGTTGGGTGCTGTTATTGATAGCATAACACGTGGAGACCTCACAATGGTAATGGAAGACTTTAATGCCAAGGTTGGCAAAAACAACAGACATACAATGGAAAAAAAATGAGACCGGACAAGAAAGGAGGATTTTGATTACTCTGCGAGGTCGAAAAGCAGATAAATTGATTGCTATTAATCAAGATTATACAAATATGCATACGTTGTAATTAAGATTATACGCAAGGCTGTATACAATGGCCGATAATGTTCCGTTTGATGATAATGGTAAGTAAGGTAATTCAATTGTGGTCTGGAAATGGAGGAATTCAGTAATAACTGCAATCACTCCTCAAGCACCTGGACCAAGTAGATGACTTATACCTCCATCAAATGAAAACAAGAGTAGAGAGATCAAGGATCAACTTTGGAACTTCTTCATATATTCAAGTTGATATTACTGGGCAACGGAATAGTTGGTACAAATTTTTCAATATCTCACGAGTACTGATGACTCTACTGGTTGCGGGATTGAACTAGACTCTAACAACCAAATCGATAAAGAGGGGCTGTTTTTGGGACGCTTCCAAAATATGGAGAAAAAAACACCTCTTAGAGCTGAATACTAAGCTACGACAGTTTCGCTCTGACTTTGAATCTGTGATTCTTTATGGATTCAACACTTGGAAAGTCATATCCACTGTTACATCATACGCTTCAAAAAAATTAATATTAAAATAGGAGCCAAACGATGCACGCAGTCAAAGGGTCACGAATTTTTTTGACAGATGACTGGAATTTTGAATACCAAATAAGACCAATTTGTGTTTTTGTTTTAAATGTTGGACATTGTAATGGTAGAAATTGGATCAAAACCTCCCTTGGTTAAATTATTATTAAAAATCGGCCTCCCTGTTCTTTGTTTCTGGAAATATTTGCTTCTGTCTTATGTCATTTTCCATTAGAAATTACCACGTTTCCAAAATATTGTAATTTTTTAAAAATAGACTTTTGCCCAAAAAATAAATCTCTTTTCTTGACTTATTTCTGTTGGAGTCCAACTTCGGAAAATTCCACTGAAAAAAATGCTAATAAGTCCTAACAATTTTTTTACACAACCTTTTCACTTCTTTTGTTCTCCCAGGGTTTTGGGAGTGTTCCATTTTTTTTGGTCACAAATAAATAAAAAGAAAGACATGAAAGAATCCAATAAAAAACGTTATTGTCTTTCATTATTTCTGCTAATTTCAAAAATACACGTTTTACAATAAAAATAATTTTACTTAATATAATACTAGGTAAATCTATTATTATTTATGTACAATTTTATATAATCTTTCAGGGAAAATATCGATACTTGCAAAAATTCTTTTTAACAACGTGAAATGGGAATACGATTTGAAGTATCTTATGACCGTAATCCTCTGGGAATATACTATGCGGGACAGACAGTACGAGGACGAGCTGTTATTCATCTAGACGAAAATATTACAGTTAAAGGTTAGATTTTAATTTCTTACGAAGTGATAACATAGATAATACATTTTTTTATTAAGGTGTCAAATTACGTGTGCGAGGATATGCCAAAGTAAGATGGGACGACCAAGCTCCAAACACTGATACGAAAAATAAAGAAGTTCATGGTTCTTATTACCGTAGTGATGAAGAACGATTTTTTGAGAATACAACAGATTGCATTAATGCTAAAGGTGAATCTATAAAATTAAAAAATACATATATGTATTCAATTAAAAATTTACAAAAATAACACACTACACTAAGCCACATTGAGCTGGCAGCTTTTATTCAGAGCATTAAATTAACAAAGTTATATTCGTCGTTTAAGATGAAAAGGTGACTGAACTAGCAGCTGGAACTCACACATATACTTTTGAATGTCAATTGCCACTTCTGTGTCCTTCAACATTTGAGGGTACGTTTGGACGAATACGTTACGATACAAAAATTATCATAGAACGACCCTTATTGTTCAACAAGTCACACTCAATGGAATTTAATGTACTTCAACTTCTCGATCTTAACCGTCTTCCTGTTTTGCGAGTAAGTTCCCTAACTTAAATCTTTTTTCGTTGTTCCTTTTTTTTTCAATTCTTACAATTCACAATTAGATTCCAGCTAAAATGGAAGTTATGAAATATTTTTGCTGTGGTCCCTGCATTTCAAAACCATTAATTTTTTCCCTTGGTTTACCTCAGACCGGCTATGTTTCAGGGGAACTGATTCATTTTATCGTTAAAGTAGTTAATCACAGTAGCACCATGGTTAGGCAAGTACGATTCGTGTTGAATCTAATCGCTTTATATTCAGAAATTAGACGAAAAGACACATGGACGGAAAAAATTGCCATAGCCAAGAAGGACTTTGGGCCATTTGAAACAGATGATTTTGAAATAAAAGACACTATTCGAGTTCCACCTGCACCAGCAACCAGCGAAGAACATTGTAAAGTTATTAAAATCACATACGAAATAGAAGTAACCGCCTGCTATAATGGAGCACACAAGTCGTCGGTTATTTCAATACCTATAACTATTGGAAATGTTCCATTTATAGCAAACTTGAATAGCATATCTGAAGATACAATTCTTGCAATTTTAAGAAATCGTATTGCTGACGGACGTCAAGTTAATCTTAATTTGGAAATGCGTAAGTCTATTTCTCTTTAAGTTACAGAATTGAATTCAAAGGATTTTTTTTTATATTTCAGCTTCACCCTCGTATAAGAAAGCTTTGTACGTTAAGTCACTTAAACCAACAATTCACAAGGATGCATTATTTATTCCGAGATATCCTTATTATAATATGTAATTATTAATTAGTTTTTTTTTAATAAATGGAGAAATATGAATATTATATTTCAAAACATCAAAACAAATGAAATCTAAGTAAAACACGTATCAATCTTATGGTTGCCATAACTGTCTTATCCAAAGCTTGTGTCTAATGTTGTCCTTCTGTCTATTGTTTCGGACTTAGCAGCGTAGACCTCACATATCCATACAAAAAGTAGTCGAACAGCGTTAAATCGCACGAGTTCAATTCACGGGTAAGGAACGTGAAACTTTAAGGTTACCAAACTTTTCCTTCAATAAATCTATTGTGGAACTGACTGACATGTTGCGCCGTCCTGTTGAAACCACAGATCCTGTTCATCATGGTTGTTGAATTGAAGAACGAAATAAAGTAGTCACGGGTCTATAGCGGTCACCATTGATTGTAACTGACTGGCCATCAGCGTTGTTAAAGAAATACGGACCAATGATTCGGATAGCCCATAAAACACATTAAACAGCCAGTTTATCTGGATGAAAATTGTGTTAAAACAATTTCCTTGATTTTGATTTTTTTAGCATTACTTGATGAAGTCATTAGTAATGAATATTCCAAGTTCTTCTTTGTTGTATTGAAAACCAAACTGTTAATGTTTTGCCATGTTTTTTCTACTACTATGCAGATCTTTTTCCAAAATATTACTTAGATTTAATTTGTCGATTTAATTATTTATTTTATTATTTATTTATTTTTAGATTTAATTTATTATTTATTTATATTTTCTCTCAAGAAGAATGTTTGAATTATTTTTACACAATTTTCCATACCAATTATTTTTTCTTTTATTATCATCATTCAGATAGGTACTTGTGTTTAGGATCAACGAAACTTTGATTTTTTTTGACGATTTTTGTACCAAAAACTTTAGTTTTTCAATTATGTTTTGGTATATTTCCTCAGAAGTCATAAATCTGGATAATTTTATTGGATGTTTTTGCAGTACAGTTCGTAACTTTTCATAATTAGGCATACATAACTTGTGATGTTCTTCTGAGATGATTTACTAAAAGGGATCTTTATTGTGATTAAATTGTTTTCGAAAAGATCATGTCTTGTATGATGTGCACAGCACATGCACATACAGTTTGTTTTCGATCATTTACAAAGAAATGGTAGATGTTTGTTTTTTATGCGTGGGTCTACTTTTGTTTATATTAAAAAAAAAACAGACATTCTTAATAAATTCAAGTACATATGTCTATATTTTATCTCAAAATCTGCTTTAAGTAAATTGCTGATATTGAAATCAGAAGCTATAAATGAGTTTTTTTTAAATAGCTTGGAAATGCAGAGAAAATTTTCTTTTTGGAGAAGTATACAGTAAATTGAAATTGATTTTTGCTGCACATATACTACTGTCTAAATCGTGGCTTTTTACGAAATGCTGCATAAATGAATGTTCATTTTAAATAATTATAGCTTTTCCACCGCCTTCTTTATTTGGTCTACAGATTATTATTTTAGAAAAAAAATGTATGTAAAAAACCTTTTGTTACAATCATAGAGCCAACTTTCCAAAACACAAATCACATCGATCTCAACTTTAAATTTTAAACAATTACTTCTGAGTCATCAATTTTATTTTTTATTGATGTATAAAATCTTTGCCATGCTTTGAGTAGATAAAAGTGCACGATCACTTTTTGCGATCATTCATTTTGTTCCGATTCTCCAAAGAATAAGCATCATGTGCCACAAAGATGCACAACAACAAAGTTTACAGTAAAAATTATGTTTTCTCGCGAATATGGCCCTACGCGGCGAGCATTAAAGCCGACGCACTGTAAGAAAATCGAAACAACAAAAATCGCCAACAACGAACCGTTCGCTCCTACACGACGAATTCACGAATAAATAGCGAGCACGAGCAAGTTCGGCGAGCATATTCGTCGTTTAGGGCCACCTTAAATGAATGTTATTTGTACTGTCAAACAGAGCATTATGTGAAGAGAATGAAACATAGTGCTCTCAGTTCATTAAGGAACTCATGTCGTTTTCAATTGGCAATCTGGGAGCAGAAAAAAGCATTCTGAATGCGTTCAATTGGGCAAAAGTGGCAGTTCTGATTCTAAATAAAAAGAGAATTTGTCTTCTGGATTTGAAATCAGAAGCAAAAACAGAATCACTCACACATTCAAAGATTTAAATGTCGCACTTGATAAATGTCATATTTTTTACATTTAAAAATTGTGCGAACTGTGAAGTGATTGCTTGAAATTAAAATTCAAATATAAAAAATGGATCATAACAAGTGTTCCTAATTTGTTAGAAACATTGTTGGAATCGTCTTCCTCATCTTCTTCATCAAGTGATGACAACGCAAGTGATGCAGTCGATTTTCTCCTGCAGGAGTTCTCCAAAAAGCCAACATTGCAAAATTTTGTGGAGGATGTAGTGGACAAATATTCAGATGAACAGGTAATATAATATTATAATTATATTCATAACTTTTCCTGCCAGAAATTTCACTAATCATGTGTCAATGTGTGCATAAATATTTTAAGTTTCGCAAACAGTTTCGTCTACGACAGAGGAATTGTGAGTTTTTAACTCAAAAATTTGTAATATCGTCTCATTATAAAAAGAAAGTGGATTGCGGTGGAAAGCAAGAAATTCCTGCCAAAGTACAAATTCTTGCGTTTCTGTGGTAAAAGCCAAAATATTTTTGTATATTTCCTCTATAATTCTAACATACGTACATAACGTTATAGGTTTGCTGGAAATAAGGATTCCTATCTAGATGTTGCCAATTTATTTAACTTTTCTATTGCCTCAATGTTCAACATTTTGACTTGTCTTTTTCTTACCTTTAGGACTTGGTTTAAGGTTCTGTGTTGTGGATTGGGAAGCTAAGGAAGGATTTCGAGTGGATTTTGAAGCTAAGTAGGGATTTGGTGTGGATTGGGAAGCTAAGTTGGGATTTGGTGTTGCAAGTGAATTTGGAGTGGAAGTGGATGAAAAAATTCTGTTAGAATTGGAGCTGGATATGGTTGAAGTTGAGGATGGAGGGTAAAGACAGGTTTTCCAAGGTTAGAAAAATGCTTTTCTTTCGGAGCAGCCTGTTTGGGCCGACGCACAGCTTCGGCTTTATCAAATGGGATTGTTCTTCTAACTGATCTGCTAATTCGGTTGTTGTGCAAGGCAGCGTTTGTCTTCCCTATTAAAGTCTTGAATCTACCTTCAACTTGTAGACCAGTCAAATCAATATACAAAAGTTATTGTTAAGCTCCATTGCGAGGAGGCACCACATTTCCTTCTTTTTACGGAATTTTTTCGCTGGACCCACTTGTGCGTTGTACTCTTTGTAGAGCTCCAACATGAAGTGCGTCTAGTCGTCTGACCCTTTGAAAATGCCTTAAATAATTATAAAATTTTAATTCCATACTCTGAATATATTTTCTTTATTTTTACTTGTTGGTAAGGACACTGTGGTTCTGAAAGGCAGCCCAAAGTAGGTACTCAGCTGCATCATTATAGTTCACTGCAAACATTTCATTAGCTTTAAAAAGAATTATTAGCGAAATGATGATTTATAAAGCATAAACTTCAAAAAGTACTTACTAAATCTATTTTGCAGAATTAATTCGGTAATTGAATTAATATTCTCATTTTCATTCAAAATTAAATCACAATGTTCCAAATTTTGTTCCTCCATGTTTACAGCTAAAAAAACAAATGAAATTTGACACATATAATATGTCACACATGTTACACTTACTAATACAGTCCACCAAACTTCAAGTTTTTCAGAATCGAAAAAAACTGTTCAATTGGGATTCCGAATCTAAAACCAATTCCGGATTGCCAATTGAAAACGACATCAGTGTTGTGTCTTGTGTTGCAAATTTCCTTGACTAGAACGGTGTCTGTGAGGCTCGAGTTATGCACACATCATACCCAAGAACCTAATCTCTATAAGCTAGACGACCGACGGTTATGTCAATTTTTCAATATGCACAAATGCAAATAATATATCGTTATCACAAAATATTATGCTAAATTGTATTATGCTAAAATGTTTGCTGTGTACAAACAAAAACAGTGCTTTAGTTTGGGTCAGTATCCATAGAAAATATCAGTACCAAAAACCTGTTTTTAAACTAAATTATACATTTTGTTGTTATTAAGTTATGAATATTATATTTAAAAAAAATGAAGTTTATTAATGAATCAACTGATGAAGCAAGTTAGTCGAATTTTGGCATTAGTGCATTCATCATCGAACATCGAATGAATAAATAAAATTGTAAATCCTTTGATCGTCGTTTCATTTTTTGTTAAAAGTTGATTAATAAAAACTTATTAATCGAACTATAACTCGCCAAAATATTCTTCCATTCTGTACCCACGTAAATGCAAGCTTTGTTGACGTATTAGATCTCTCGATTTTATAAACAAGTAATTGTTGTATTTTGTTAATAATCCATTTATGTTTATTGGCTGAGAAGTGTTGTTATTGAGAATGAGACCAGTGGCCAAATATTTTTTTCTCTTTTGTTTTGTTGTCACTTTTTTTAAAGAACTCATCATTATTTTCAGTATTGTTGTGTTACCATTATTTTCAACCACTGCCAGCCGGTCGATTACGAGAAATTTCCTTTCGGTGTGATATCGATATTAAGTGATTTTGAAATTTCAATTACAAAAGATATTAACTTCTCTTTCGGTTGTTTAGGGATTCCAGAAAAACATAAGCTGTAGTTGAGAGAATTCTGTTTTTGTTTTTCAACGTTCGGCTCATATGTGTGAAAATTTTATTTTAGTATTTGTTATTCATTTTGTATATCTACATATTGATGTTTTCTTCGACTAAATTATTTGTAAAATTTTTATTGTCTTAAATTTTTGTTTGATCTAATTGATCTCAGCTTCCAAATTTACTTGAAGTTTAAAAAGTTTATCAAGTTTATCGGAAAGCTGGGTTATTTGTTATTCAATACTATTGTTACCTATTTCAAAAATCGAGTCTTACCGTTATTGTTGTTGTGACTGTTGCTACAAACCCAATCCAATTTATATCTCATGATGTCTGTTAGCTTCTCCTTACTTTGTCAATCCAGAGTAGGAAGAACTAGTATGGGAAACCTTTTATTTTTTATTTTATTTATTTATTTATTTATTTATTTACCTTGCTGTTTTTTCATTTCGAATAGACCCTTTTTTGGATTTTTTTAAAATCTAAAGCTAAAGCAAAGCGATTTTTTTTTTAAACGCCCGCCAGCGCCAAAAGACACCTTATAATGCTTGAAATATTTATTTAAATTTTTTTTTAGCTCCTGAAAACAAATTAAAATAAATAGTTTGTCTAAGATCCGAAAATGTTTTTTGGCTTTATGATTTTTTTGAAAATATTTTAAGAGTAAAACTCAAATAAAAGTAAAGCTACGGGAGAAAATTGGTAAAATAAATTAACCCAACAAGATGCTAGTTATTTCTTTCGGTGGTTGGCTTTTGGTAAATTTTTTTTGCACGAAAACTATACACTTGGTAAAAAAACTTTGTTCGAAAATGTTTTATCATTTTGAATTGCTTTTGAATGTACCTATAGGTGCTGATAGAAATAAATAAAGGACATTAATACCTATACATTATGTAACATTATATTCCTGATGATCATAAAGAAATAATAGGTATAATAATGTAAACTCTGCAATTTAACTGCTCTTTATTGCCGGCTGTACTGTTCTTTCACTCAATATACAATCGAGTAATGATTCAATTAAAGCAATTAATTTACGTGTAAAAATTAGGTAAGCAACTTGTTTACATTGCGGTTGTGCATACCTATCTGAAAAAACGACCATTCAAATTTGTGATAACATTATTACCTAAATAATAAAATCTATCTGACGCATGCACTTGTGAGAATGATACATTTATAAACTAATGATGATATTTTGAAGTCATAAAATGAAATTATTACGAGATTTTATTATGAGGTGAAAAATAACACGCGCAAAATGATTATTTTTATTTGATTATTTCTGTATTTTGAGATCCAGCCTTCAGAAAGAACCACAGATTACGTTACTCAAATGTGTTTCAGACTCGCAACTCTTAGGAAGAATCTGTCACATGGTTTTTTGTCGCATAATCCTTTGACAATTTCTTCTTAGGCAGCGGAACTGTTTTATTGATGTCCTTTAACACTTATAATAAAACTCAGGTATTAAAGAAAAGATTTTGCCAATGTTTTGTTATAACTGAAACCGAGAGAACTTTAAAGTTGTATAAAAACCTTATTACAATTATGTCCATATTATATAAATAGTTCAATAAGTATAGTTACCTGTGGTAGAACTATAATCGTCTGACGTGATCGTACAATACTGTCATGCCCCTGTTTCTGATTTGGTAGGTTTCAGTTAGACTTCGTCTCTTTGTTTAGGTAGTAAGCTTATATCAAACCCGAACGAAAACTATCTTTCCGAACACTTAAATGGGGAAGTCAGACATATTATGTTTATTATTATTATGGCTCGAAGAATTTTAAAGTTTTCGGGTTTTTGGAAAGTAATATTCTAATAGTTCTTCGAATGGAGAATCCCCTGGGATTCATTTTAGCAACCAAACAATTTTGAACCTAAAAATCACATGTGCGCGCCTAGCCTAAAACCAATCAATTAAAATGCTAACCGCCATGTTATTCAGTTTAGATTAAGATTGATTTTTAATTCAAAAATTAATCCAATTTTATAAATCTGACATAAGATCAATACATTGGATTAATTGTTGGATTAAATAAATGAAATTGGTTTAAATTCATCTAGATTAATGATAAATGCATGAATAATACGGGAGTAACACAACTTCGTGCAACCCAGTTATACACTTATTATATGTATTTCTTGAAAGTGGAAACGTCACACCTATTATATTTCTTGAAAGTGGAAACGTAATCTATGAATAGCATTCAAATCAACTGACTATGAGTCACAGGAAATGAAGGAAATTCACATCTATTGATAAGAATTTTTATCACCGTAAACTTTTTATCTAACATACTCACATTCTAAAACAAAACGTCTACAAAATCCATGACAATAAACTTATTTTAGTCAGTTTGGTAAAAGAAAAATACAAAACAAAGCATAGTTTGTTTTTATACACAATGGCATTAAGATTTGAAATCCACTTCGAGGAAAACCCGAATGGAATGTATTTTACTGGTCAAGTAGTTAAAGGCCAAGCTATAATACACGTCGACGAAAAAACCCCATTCAAAGGTAAAGTCTAAACAATGTTAAAATAAACAAGTAAAAATAATAATAAAGTTTTTAATTTAAGGAATACAATTGCGAGTTCGGGGATATGCAAAAGTTAGATGGGACGAAAGCTCAAGTGAACGTTCAGACACATATTTTGATAATGAAAAATACTTCGATGTCGTAACAAATTGCATTGATACTAAAGGTAACATTATTTTTAAAGATAAAAACAACCAACGCGCCTGACTGTTTAGGTTCGTTAAGTATCTTGTTGATTTTTATGGAAGCTGAAAAGTAAAAGCATTGAAATATCAGACTTGATTCCTTTGAACTATTTGAATTTCTATTTTTTTCTTTATTATTTTGGGAAAAATATTTTTCACTTTGTTGTTGATTCACCTTAATTCGTTAGAGTTGTGGAACTGTATATAAAATTATATATAAAAATTGTATTTTCTATTTCAGGACATGAACGAATTCTGGATCCCGGCGTATACACATACACTTTTGAATGTGTCTTGCCATCAGAATGTCCTTCATCGTTTGAAGGAACATTTGGTCGTATACGTTATTCTACAAAAATAACTGTAATCCGACCACTAGCATTCAATAAATCGTATTCCATGGGATTCAGTGTACTCAAAATTTTTGATCTTAACCAATTTCCCGAACTAAGGGTACGTACTATTTAGATTTTTTTAAATTTTGATACTAGGATGTAAATTCGTATTTTTTTCCTTATTTTTAAAAATTTCTAGTTTCCCGTTAAATTAGAAGAATTCAAACGTTTCTGCTGTGGACCATGTCAATCAAGTCCTCTTATTCTGTCACTGGATATACAGAGAACAAGTTTTGTTCCAGGGGAATTTATACAATTTAATGCAAGATTAGTTAATAGTAGCAGCACAAAAGTAGAAAGTATATTTATTGCATTGAACCTCATAGCTCTGTATTCAGTAAGAACAAGTGTGAGAACAAAAACTGAGAGAATTGCTGTAGCTGAGAAAAAATTCGGTGGTTTTGAAAACGACGCACTTCTTGAGTTTAGGGAAAATCTCCAAGTCCCACCAACTCCTCCTACATGCGATGGTCTTTGTCGAATTATTAAAATAACGTATGAAGTGGCTGTTACTGCTAGAGTAAAGGGAGTTCATATTAACCCAGTTGTTGCAATTCCAGTAACAGTTGGAAACATTCCCTATGTTGAAAAAACGTCCGGCATAACTGATGATAGCTTGATTGCAAATTTGACAAAAGGCATCGCACCGATATCATCTTCGGATTCTGCTGAATACCGTAAGGCTCTTGATATTTTTTTTAATTGTCAAATGTTTATATTTTTTTCTTTCTTAATAGCTCCACCATCATATGAGGAAGCCACTTTTCTTGCTAATATTCAAACCAATGCAATAACCCAGAATGTTGAAAATCAAATTAATATATCGGCATGGAAATTTAGTCCGAAATATACATTTTATAGTGAACCGATTTGTAAGAAAAATTCTGTTGAAGAATAAAAGGAATGATAAATGAATAGTTTTCAAAACAAAAATTATATGTAAGATGGAAAGATGCCTGATTGATTAAAAAGTATTATCTTAAACCAAAACTCAAAAAATTGTAACAAATAAAATACATACGTACAATAACTGCAAGTTTTCTTTTTAATTATTAATTTTTTATAAAAGCCACATTGGATCCTCCTCCTCATGTGTAAAGTACCTTAGAATATAAAAATTAAATGCACGACTGGATTGCAAGAACTTGCTTGATCTTTTAAAAATAAAACAAAACAAAAAAAAAAACAGCAAATACAAGGTGTCTCAAAAGAAAGTTTATATTTAGTAAATCGATAAAAAAAAGTAAGCCGTGTATAGGACAAATGTTTTTTAATTAGGTATAAGAGTACACAATTTTGCAATTTATTTCTTAAGAAAAACATCGTCCAAATGTAGACCCTTGCGTTGTTCGCACTCTTTAATCAAACAGTAAAATTCTTTATGGCGCTTCCTAATTGAAAGGTTCGTGTCGTCACGAGCGGTCTTATTAACACTCTCCACGTTTTCTACCGTTCTAAATGACAATTGGACTCAGCGGATGGGCTACCTGAGACGCAGCCGCGGTCAACATTTGCATGAAATTATCTTTAAACATTAAATTGGAAGGTTCAAACTATCGATTCAAATAAATATTTCATTAATTTTTTCGAATTTTTTGTGTTTATTTTTAAAAAAAAATTTTTTAAAAAAAAGTTCTAAACCTCTTAAAAAATCACCCGTTAGGAGTGCTAGGCGCATCATTTAAGTAGCGTAAGTTTCAAATCCTGCAAAATCTTCTACGATCAACAGTTGCCGAATCACCGTTATTGTAAGACTCTTGTCCCAGAAACGCTCTATATCGACTGAATTTCCACCATTGACATAACCCCCGCGCCCCTCGGATTCGTTGCGTTCACGCAGCTAATTAAATATAAATATTTTTTGAGACACCTTGTACAAGAAAGTCATTAGATGAAAGGGCAAAAAACTCGTTACATATTTGAATTGATAAAACAAGCCTAAGAGATGTCATCTTTCGTATTTTAAAAATATAATTTTTTTTATCAAAGAAATTTTTAAGTCGTTACAGCAGTTTCTTCACAAAATAACTCTTTATGTTTCTTTATGATCATTTTTTTAAGTGATTTGAGTATTTAATAACATTCACTTAAAAACATCGTCTTCGAAAAAATGAGTTTTCAGAAAAAAAAAATTAAATTTTTTTCAAAAATCCAAAAAAAAAGTATTTTTAACCAAGTAATTTAAATTACATGCAAACCTCCACTAAAAAATGTCATCATGCATGCCGGTTGCATGACATGTACCAACCGTTATTTTTTAAACCAAAAAAATATTTCAATTTCCCCTTCTGTTAAACTTTTTAAAAACTTAAGTGCTATGTTTGAAGAAAATCACTCCAGTAGTTAAAGCTGTACAGACAGACAGAATTGCGTCAGGTCAGAACTTGCGATGTATAAGTTATGGATTCGTGAAAATATTGAACTCGAGATTTTGATTAAACTTCACAGTCACAGTTTAGAAATAACACCGTTATATGTGATTTAAAATCAAAAAGGTGCATATAATTTTGGATGTCCCTAAGGTTAACCAATTAAGCTGGAACTTACCAAACAAAAACAACTGACTTTAAATGTCCATTTCTATAGGCAACCAATACCCAAGTTTTTTTGACGCTAGGTCTGGTCGATGTTAGCAATAGGTCGCCGACTGTTCTTGGGTTTAGAATTCTGTCAAAAACCAAACCAGCTGTTGAAATTTTCTGATGCAGTGAAATTTCAAAAAGAATTGTTACTAAAAATATTTAATTTATAAAATAACTATTCCCAAAATATGTGAAAATAAACAAAAGTGAACGAAACGAAGATCTGTGCATAGACAAGAGCACAGCTGATGAAACTTTTAGCTCTGAGAGCGTTTGACGTTAAATAAAAACCTGAGAAGTCCTGGGTTTTTATCAGTTGAATGACATTCCTCAGGTAGCCCTGCAGTGGGTTACGTCGAACAGACCTGATATCTCAATATTTTTGGTTATCACATGAATGAAGGTAGTGTTGTATTTATCGCAAATAAAAAGCTAGGCAAACAACTGACAAAAGTAGATGAAGAGGATTTGGGAATGTTGTTGTGGCGTAAATTCTTTATTTTCTTCATCTAAAAACCAATTCAAAGTTCTAACAACATGTAAAATGTTTGGAACTTCCGGACCGTCTTCTATAGGATAATTCTCTTTTTTCAAGCTCTATTCTTTGGACTGTTCTCCAAAGGAACACGTCTATTGTTGCACACAAAAGGTACCTTTACCAAACAACTATTTAGTAGTAGAATTATCAACAACTCTTATTCAAAACGTTATATACAAAAAATGTACAAGTACGTTTTTATCAAAGCGCAATAATGAATAATAATCAACTGATAAGATATCGGTATCTGCTTGCTTAAGGTTCAATTGATTTGTTTTGAATCAAACAATTTGCGAGCAACGCAACGTAGGTACTCGTACACATAAATACTAGTCACAAGAAATCAGTCAACTTTGTTTTTAGAATAAGAAACCACACATTGAAAAAAGTTTAAAACAAAAATCTGCATTTCAATCTTTATTGAACTCTGAAAATGGTTGTGACTTGCGAAATTGTTTTTGGTCAAAATTTACATGGAACATATTTTGCTGGACAAACAGTATCCGGTAGCATAATTCTAAACACTGATAAAACAAAAACCATTAAAGGTCAGTAAACAAAATAGGTCTACAAGCTGCATTGAGTAGTAATAGGCGTGAGTGAGTGTTTGCTATTGTGATAATAATTTCGAGATTTTACTGCAAAATTGATGATCACAAATAAATTGAAGGCAAATATATTAATATCTGCTTTGCGATGTGGCTATGTGGCGTTGAGCGTTGCGTCTCGTCGTACAGAAGTACCAATGGTATGTGAGAGCGGAAAAAAATCCATAAAAACTGATCCACTCAACCGATTTGGATAGTTGTGAATGATAATAACTTTGATAAGATATCATATCAATAAATTTTTACCTACCGTTTCGCACACTTATATGTCTCATCAAAATAAGGGCTGGCCATTTGTTTACTCAAGTTATTTAAGTGCATAGTTTTTGAAGAATTAATTTGAAAAAAAAACTTTTTTTATTGTTCAAACTGATTTTTTCAAAATTTTACGGTTGAAAGTGTAATTATTGTCTAGAAGAAAAAACTGAACTGACTCTAAAGTAAAAAGCATATTAGACTTTTTTTTTAAATCGAATAAATATTTCGTCGCTAGAAAAGCAAATTTTGAAGTTTTGAGTCAAGTATTCAGTAAGAAGTGCCAACAAATCGAACTGTCATAACTGTAGCTCTTAAAAATTACAACTTGAGAGCGTTAGTGCCATTGTTCATTGAAGGAAATGTCCTTGCCAGCAAAACGACATATTTTTTACATTCATTACATTCTTTTATGGACGTTTTCAAAGAACCCTTTTGTTAGCTTCATTTGAATTATTGAAAACAATTTTTTTAAATTAGTAGTTTTTTTGTGGTAAAACAACAATACGTTTACTTAACGTTGATTCTTTTGAAAATGTTGATAAAACTAAAATAAGTAAAGATTCCTTTCATATAAACTTTGATCGCAATTTGTAAAATTATTTGTGAGACAATCGAAAAACAGCTGTATAATTTAAGCTACTTACCAAAATCAACAGAAAATTGTTTATTGAAATCATTAGAACCCTTTTTGATATTAGTAAATTTTTTCGGTTATTTGATGGGTACCGTTATTTTGGGAACTATACAAAATCATCTGGGAAACTTAGGTTCCAAGTTTGAGGAAAGTCGCTACAGTTATTGAGGCTAAAGATCGAGGTGCAAATCGACAGCGCGACCTAAAGAAAAACTGAAAGACCGACAGACAGAAAAACAGACAGACAGACAATTTCTCTGTGGTTCTGGCGACCATTTAGTATTTTTTTTTTTAATTTTCAATACTGCGTTAACATGGTCCAAAACCTAAAAAAAAAAGCTCAGTCTTTTGGCCACAATTTCCAAGTACTTCATTTTATTTATTGTTATAGATTTCAAGCTATCGATTTTATTTATTTTGCAGTAATTTAAATAAATGGTTACTTCAATCTGTTTCCCAGGCACAAAGGTGATAGGGAGTCAGGCTTCACGGCCATGCTTTAGATACTCTTCACCACAAGAGAAATATTATTTTTCTTTTGTCTGTGACTTGACTTACTAAATCATAATAATTTCTTGTTATTTGACTTTTTAATTCAGGGATGAATTCAGATTAAATTTTCTCTGAGAACAAAATTTATTTTAAATGACCATCTAAGAGCTGAGCTGATGGAATAACTACTATATCATTAAGTTCTGTCTGAGGTTTAACTGGCAACTGAAAAATTGGCCAAACCAGAACCAAGAATAAAATTCGTGTGACCTAAACTAAATTCTTATCTTGAAATAAAATATATTCACAGCTTTGGCTCTAAATATTGTTGGATTTGCTCGTACAAAATGGACTGAACAGGATCACACTGACATAAAGACAAATGCAAAATCGTCTTCCCAAAATGAAATCATTGTCTACCATGGACGAGAAGACTATATTTCCTCTAAAATATACCTTTTAGGGTCCGATCAAAGTAAGTGTAAAACAAATCCCACGAAAAATAAAAACTAAATAACGTTCTATTTATTTTTCAGGTGAAACAGTTCAAATTCAACCTGGAACGCATAACTTTAATTTCGCATGTGCCCTTCCTCCCCAATGTCCATCGTCATTTGAGGGAAAATATGGTCATATACGCTATATGGTAAAAGTTATACTTGCTCGTCCATGGAAGTTTGACCAAACTTATTGTCGTGGCTTTACTGTGCTCAAATTAATGAACTTGAACTATGACTCACCAGTTCTCAGTGTAAGAGCGGATTTTCGATGGACTACATATAACAATATTATTATTATATTCTAAATATTATAGGTACCTACAACACAAGAAACTTTCAAAACATTCTGCTGTGGGCCCTGTACCAGTCAGCCATTGAAGCTAAACGTTTTTGTTCAACAAACTGGCTTTGTTCCAGGTCAAGATATAATCGCCACAATCACAATAACAAACGAAAGCACTGTTCCAGTTGTAGAATTGAAGATATCATTTGTAATGCTTGTAACTTTATTCAGTCAACATCCCACAATGAATTCGCATTTAGAGCAAATGATTTTGGCTGAAATCAAAGGAGGCCCTACAAACTCAAGAACTACTAGGACTCTGACTCAACTAATTCGAGTTCCAGCCACACCACCGACATGCTTCAATTTATGTCGTCTCATCAAAATTTCATATGAACTAAAAGTTGAAGCAAAACTTAAGGGAATACATCAAAATCCAATTATCACTATTCCCATTACGATTGGAAACGTTCCTATTTTTGAAGTAGTAAATCATCAACCTTTGCCGGATCTAAGCAAATTCCATCAGATAACTTCTGCATCAGCACCTCCTGTAAGTACTGAAGCTATCGACTCATTTGAAGAAGAGATTTCTACAATTTCATCCAGTAACTTGCAACCTGTTGTCGATCTTGATGATCTCCAAATTCGTAGGTTATTAATGAGACATCTACAGTATATTTTAATAATTGTATGTTTTTAAACAGCACCTCCATCCTATGAAGAAGCCGTGTTCATGACTCGAGCAGACTGTAATGAAGAAGATAAAAACCCTCTGGGGAAAAGTGAATTTCTGCCCAGGTATCCAGTTTACTGTTGTGCACATCCTTGTGCACCACCTGAAGTTGAACCCTTCAGAAATAACAATCCTGGCAAAAGTACGTGGCTGTAATCTAAAATTAGTGTATTAGTGTATTGTTATTATCAAATAAATGCAATTTGTAAATTGTGATGAGACCTAAAAAACTTCAAATTTAGTTCATTTGAAGTGTCATAAGCCCACTCTAAATATTTCGTTTTTCATCTTCTTATACATTTTGGGGTACTTCTGGGTATCGGCCGCCATAATCGGTTTTTAAACCTACCATTCCGTTCTCATGAGATGTATCGATTGGCAAACACCGTTTTCAGTTAACGTTCACCCAAATTTATAGTTTTTTTTTTCAAACGGTCTAGCATGTCGATAGCCGCCATCAATCGGTCTTCGACCTAAAAGTCTTATCTATCAATTTGTGAACCAACCAATTGCGGTTTAAATTCCAACTCACAAAGATGGTTTAGAAAGGTTTTTCAACCGATCTGACATGGAGGAGATAGTGAGCAGGAACTACAAGAAATTCAATTCTAACATTAGTCTAACCATACCTATCCATCAATAAAATTACTTAATTTCTGTGTCGTAGAATTATGGAGTATGTTAGAGGAATGAGGTTTAAAACCCTAGACCCGTGTTTTAGGCACTCAGTGCCCAGTTCGCATTTCAATTCAAGTTTTAAACATATTTTTTTACATTACGACTATGCTAAGTATGCATTAACAAAGGTAGATCATTCTGTTTAGCATCATAATAATGAACTTTGAAATGGTTTCGTTTGATATTGGAGCCTGGATAAGTCGGGAAAGAAAATAACCCAAAATTCCGTAGTTGGTGACCCAATTTCGATTTTCGTTTGTTGTTGCTTACATGTTTCAGAACTTTCACGATTTTTGTTTTATTTTCAGAACTAATTGGAGTTCTACAATTTTTCCCACAGTCAAAATCCTCATAAGTCATAATTCTGTACAAACTTAACAATAAAAGAAAAATTACAATCAAAGCAGTTTTAGCAAATTCGCAAATTGACCAACTTTTTTTGTCAAGAAAATCTTTACAGTGCTATGGAAACAGTAAAGTAAGAAAAAATGATACGTAAGATTTTCGTGTTACAGGACATCGAATGTTTACTAATAGCTTAAACGTAACTCCCAGATTTTTAGCAGAATCAACGAAACCTATAACTGTGATGTTCAAATAAATTTCATGGAAATTAAAAGTGTCAACATTGGACTGGGACCAGACAACTATTTTGTTCAAATTCTCGTTGACTTCTTTCTGACTTGTATTCTAAAGCATACTCAGCAAACTGTTAAAACAGTTGCACATCACCTGAATACATGTGCAAGGAAGAATTAAGCGAACAAGAAGGTAGGTCATTAATATATAAGGAAAACAAGAGAGGGCCTAAAATAGAGCCTTGAGGAACACCTCTAAACAGACGAAGAAATGAAGGCATCGAGCCATTAGTATATACTGCCGGATAAATAAGAAAGAATAAGTTTCGCTGACTGCGAAGGGAAATTGAATTGATTTTCAGGCCTTTGGCAAATTGTGATACGGTTAAAGGTGTCAAATGCCTTAGACAAATCTAAGAGGGTAAGAATGGTAACCTTATTCTCATCTACAACCACTCTTTGTATATGAAAAACATAGTTCTATCATGGTGGAAGTCTAATGGGGTGACATCTAAAAAGTGGAGGCTTGCGGAAAAACATACATAGTACCATGGCGAGTATTTTTCTAATGTTGCCCCGACCTTGTGGTGGCGCTGCAAAATTTGAGGTGTAGAATATAATTTGGGGAGTCTTTAAGCATCGGAATCATCAAACTTGGCGTTCCATGCGCCACCTGTTTGCGAGAAAAACTCTTATTAAATGAATTTTGGATGGTATTTTGTGAATTTGATACAATCTGGTTTGTGCCTACACTTAATAAAATCCAGTTATACCAAAGTTTAAAATAATTAGCTTTTTATGGACAAGGATTTAATTCAATTTATGGTTGGTGTTGCTATGAATGCCCGTTTGGCAACTTCAAGAATTAACCAAGCTTTACAAACTTGTTTTTTTTTCGCATGGGTTTTGACAGCACTTAATAACAGGGAAACATTACCTGTAAAATAGTCAGGTACTTTAATGTTGAGTCAATTTTAATTGACTTGATATATTGGAAAAAATGATTTAAGGCACTAGTGCGTCATATTTATCTATTATGTGGTCCGGTGCCTGCTTATGACCGTTGTACAATCTTGAAGACTCACTGCTCACTAGGCTAAGAATGTTGAAGTGTCTTTAAGCTTACAATGGCCTGTGAGGAGGCTTGTTATCCTTCTGAGTTTACTCTAGTTGATGTATGATAGGAAACTCTAAGTGTTTGGTCTACTTCAGCTTGTGGAGTTCTTTTCCAAATGTTTCCATCTTTTTGTCACCTCTTCTAATTTGATTTTCTTATAACACAATAGGGCTCTGGCCAGTTAGGACCTACGCAGCTCCTACTTTTGTTAGGGAGTCAGGCTTTTTACTGCCCTAGACAGCTTGTTTTGCTTGCAGTGTTTATTAATCGTATTCGTGCACCAGTTTTGAGGTATTGGCATATGAATTCAAAACTTTTAGTACGTCTAGGTTAGGGTTTTTGGAGGTTACTTTCTATGTATTTTCCTATGACATTCACTTCTTTCTGAAATGTGCTAGAAGACTGAACTGTTTTAGGCTCTTCAGAAGTTCTAGATGATATTTGCTTGAAGACTGTAGTTTCACTTATCCAGTCTTTTTCGGTTTTTGGAAGTTATAAATTTTTATGATGCCGTCTCAACTTTATTTGAGGATCGTGTTTCTTTATTTAAACCTTATGATCTTACCTGTTCAAGTACCTTCCTTGGTGAATCTCATGGGGGCTCCCTTAGCAGCACTTTCTATTGCTACGTGTAACACCACAGTAAGGGTGATAATACCCCGCCCTGAGGAGACCATTTTATAGTGATGACTTTCTGCACACTTTGTCCTGCGTATGCTTCCGCCGTTCTTGTACTTAGCATTTTCTGTAGCTAAATTGTTATGAATGAAAGTTTATCGAATTCTCTACATGATTCTTTTGTCCTTTTTTTATGCAGAGGAATTAAGAAGGATTGTTTCCATAAATAAGGCAACTTACACCTAAACAGTGAACAGTTAAAAAGAACAGCAAATGGAATAGATAAATGACTAACACATGTTTTCAAAACTGAAATTGAAGCTCCAGCAGGGCCAGATGTTTAAGAACGTTTTATTATTCGCTTTGACATTTGATGGACACTTTTAAAAACTTGATTTTTTTTTTAAACCGTATTTGTTTTTGAAATGTATGAGTAAACATAACTTGCGACAAATATTTCTGTACATATAATTTCCAGCGTTGTCATATCCACCAGTTTTCGAGTTAGAAGTTTCAAGTTCTTCTGTGATTTAACACTGGTAGGAAAATATAAAAATATACTGTCTTTCTCTATAGTCTCTAATCTATGTACTGTGTATGTACATGATAATAATATTATGCAATTAAAGCTTAAATCATTCACTATTACACTGATAAACCAGTTCTTGTAATGACACTTTGGTATTCCCCGTCACATAATACTAATCCAAGCAAGTTCTCTTAAACAACAATGTACATAGATAGAATTAATTAATAGATACTTGTAAATCGTGAATTACAAATGATTTGAACAATGGCGAAAGAGAATTGGTTTTTCAATTGCTCAAAACACAACCAGTATTAAACCTGGCCTTAAGATGAGAGCTGCTAATATTGTAAGATTTTCTGTTCTATTATTTTACATCGCAATATGTGTATCAGCGCAAAGTGAGTTTAATTCTTGAACTACGAAAAAATTCGGAAAATAAAACAATTTTTTTTTTAGAAAATTGCTTAAATCCTAATAAACGAAAGGGCTATTGCATTACTATAGACGAATGTCCTGTTTTAAAAGCTTTGGAGGCTAAATTATCATCAGCTGCGATTAGGGAAAGAAAATTCTTAACTGATTCTGCTTGTGAGGATGGATTTGGAAAGCCTCCATATGTATGTTGCAGTCTTGATACTCGTGCTAGTTCGAATGGCGTTAATCAAAGATTTACCAATGATTTATTACCTGGTATTGAAAATTGTGGTGATCAGCCAAGTGGATTTAGGATATATAATGGAAAAGAAACAGGTATCGACGAGTTTCCCTGGATGGCCTTACTAAATTATGGTGAGTTAGTTTGAATAACGGAAACATTGCTAATATTAAGATTCGCTTGTGCGGGTCGCGAGTTTCTTTAAATTGTCTGTTTTATTTGGAATGCGGCGGAAATGATTTCTGTACGTCTTGATCATCTCAAATTGGTCAGTCCTGTGTATATAAATTCTTTTTAATGACTGTTTTTTTCGTTGGCAGCTTAAAACATAAGAAAAGGTTTAAATTTAAGCAAAATAGTGTAATGTTAGCATGTTTGGCAAAAAGGAGCAATTAACAAAGTATAGTATTATTTAGATTAATTTTAACAATAAATTAAATAAATATTAATACATTATGTATGTATCCATCGTTAAAGCCATTATCTATGAGTGGCACTTGCATCGAAGAAACTAATCAGCTTGCGATTTTAGGTATGTGTATCACAAAACACCTTTTGTGGAATGATCACATACTTAACGTCGCGTCGCCAAAAATGCAGCAAGATGTTTAGGTTTCCTTTGGAGATGTAAGAAATTCTTTTCCCCTTCTGATCTGGCTATTTTTTATAAAAGTTATATAGTACATCCAAAGCTTGAGTATAACTCTCTGGGCTGGTGCTCCAGCAACTTACTGAAGCCTCTTGGACAGTATACAAAGACGAGCCTTCAAAATGATCGGAGACAGGAGCATCATCGATCATTTTACGTCACTTGAACACCGGCGTAACGTTTCCTGTCTCTCACTCTTTTATCGTTACTTTTACGGTAAGTGGTCTAATGAAATAGCCAGTTGCATTCCTCTCCTTAAACGTTTCAACCGTAATACTCGCGATTCCAGGAATGCTCATCAGTTTACTCTTGAACCCAATTTCGGTCGTACTGTCAAGTACAGGGATTCATTCTTCAGCCGTACTGCGCGAATGTGGAATACCCTTCCGCGCTCTGTCTTTCCCTCTCATTGTGATATACTGAAATTCAAGACTAATGTTCACCGGCATTTCCTTTCAAATTACATTTTTCTCTCTTGCATATAAACGGTACATAAAATCCCCTTGAGTGCGCGCTAAATATATAAAAAAAAAATGTAGAATTTATTAGTTTCATTCTCAAACAAACCCAATAAGGAGATTTTGGGACCTTGGATATGTTTATGAAATTCTGCGTCATGAAGATGTTTGCTATCTTTCTTAGACTAATAGCTACAGTTAGTCAATTTCATATTCGTACCCCTTCTATAAAAAGTTGAAATGTTCTCCTAATCCTAAATAATTTTAGATAGAAAAATAATAACAAATGCTATTTAAGTATGTACATGGTGGATATATTTTATCAGATTTTTAAAGTTGGTAACATTCATTGTTCTTGAAAAATGCAAGCAAAAGAAAAAATTTTAGCAATACTGGGCCAATTTCATATTCGTACCCTGTTTTAATAAATCAGAAAAGTAGGCTTTAATATTTTGTAGCATAACCTTTGGAAGAAATTACAGCTTGCAATCGTCTTGGCATTGACCTTACTAACTTTTCAGTTGTTTCCGACGATATTTGTGTCCATTCATAAAGAATTTTCTCTTTAAGGTCGTTTTTGTTCTTAATGGTGTATTTGCGGATTCTGCGGTCCAGTTCGTCCCATAAATTCTCTATCGGATTTATGTCAGGTGATTGTGGGGGCGTATCCAAAACTTTCCGACAGTTATAGAGAAGCCACATTCTAGTTGCGTTGGCCTTATGCTTTGGGTCGTTATCTTGATAAAAACTGAAGTTGCTTCCTAGACCCATTTGTGCAGCACTATCTTTTAAATTTGTCTTTAGGACATCAATGTAGATCTTGTGATCCATAATACCTTCAATTATGTGCAGTTTTCCTACTCCAGCTGCTGAAAAACACCCCCACACCATCACCGACCCACCACCATGTTTAACTGTTCCTTGCGTGTTTTTTGGAAGGTATTCTGTATTCGGCTTACGCCATACCATTTGTCTGCCATCCGAGCCATGAATATTGAATTTTGACTCGTCCGTGAAAATAACGGATTTCCAGAAGTCAAAGTCCTTTGTCGTATTACGAGGCAAGTTTTCAATCCTTTTTTCATTTACAAACCGGTTAACAATTGTTTGAATGGTTGATTTGGCTCGATTTACTAAGGATGAAATCTGTTTATAAGATTTACCTTCTTGATGGTATTTCACGATAAGTTCTCGAAGTTCTTTAGAGGTTTCACTTGCTTTTCTTCCCATTGTTCTTAAATTCTTCGAAAAATTATCCGAAACGCTCTTAAAAATTTAGAACTACTTAAAAACACGTTAAATAATACAAATGAATTGAAAAAACACATTTGATTGAAAATTTAATGAAAATTTAAGCTGCTTTGATACCTAGAACTTAGAGTACGAATACGAAATTGACCTAGTTTAACAGCAGTTTTATTGTTTACTTGCATTTACTAAGTAAAATGATTTTTACCAACTAAGAAAATTTGAGAATATATACCAACCATGTATGGCTCAAATTGCATGCTGTATTTAATTTTGTACATCAAGAAATTAAGGATTAGGAGGACTTTAAAACTTTTTATAGAAGGGGTACGAATATGAAATTGACTAACTGTAGCTCTTATTTCAAAGCAATGATGAAAAATATACTTTTTAAAATCCGAAATAATAATTTATTCCTATAGGTTTTGCAACGGACCTTTTTCGTAAGGCTGGAGCCACACTAGATTTACACCGATCAACAATAAATTTTAGCACTTTCCGGTAAGGCTAACTACTTGACGTTCCGCTTGCTGTTATGGTTTCCTACAATTATTGAATCTGCAACATTTTTTCCAGAATTTGTGTTTTTCTTATCGGAATCTATTTTTAAGTGGCTTATGCAAATTGAATAGAATTTAAGAGCAAATTTATAGTTTTTTTTTTTACTACTACTACTGAACTTAAATAATTTTAATTCCTCGAGGTGATTGAACTGCTACTACAATGATATTTAAGCGAATCATTAGCGTGTAAAAAGTTCTCGAACTCATTTGGCTGTAGAGAGAGGAACTTAGTTTTGAGGCTTTTAGGACTCCATCAGATGCTTTTCAATGTGATTTCCAAGAAGTATATGTCCAGTTGTACGAACAATTTTGAGGCATTTGCAATTCAAAATACAGTGGCTCTCAGCTTATTTGATACAGTGCCTGATTTCTAACATAATATTGGAATTGCTTTGAAACTAAAAAGAATACCAAAAATTTTCAATTATTGCACTTGAAAGAAAACAAAATGCACTTCAACAAGCAACTATTATATATTTTAAAACATTGTTATTTCAAAACATAACAACTAAACAACTAAAACCACATAAAATTTCAAGTCACAGCTTAATTGATACGGAAAGTTAATACATTTAAAAAAATCAAAAGTACAGAAGTTCAATATTTGGTATGATATCCCTTGGCTTTTTCAACAGCTTGCAGTCTTTTGGGCATAGAATCGACTAACTTTCCTGTGACTTCCTGGGTTATTTTCCCCCTTCTTCTAAAATTATTTTTTTTTAAATCATTCTTGTTCGAAATCTTATGGTTTCGAATGTTGTTGTCCAATAATGCCCACAAGTTTTCGATGACATTCAAGTCAGGTGACTGTGCCGGTGGTGTCATTAAGTGAGGGCAGTTCCAAATAAGCCATGTCTGCACAATTCCTGATTTGTGTTTTGGGTCGTTGTCCTGGTAAAAGCGAAAATTCGGCCGGATTCCCAACTTTTCTGCACTTTGAACCAAATTTCTTTTTAAGATATCAAGGTACATATTTTTGTCCATGGTTCCCTCAATAAATTCTAAATTTCCTACACCAGCTGCAGACATACAGGCCCATACCATGACGCTTCCTCCTCCATGCTTCATTGTAGCTTTAAGGTTCTCTTTTTTAAGTTCAGTATTTGGCCTCCGCCAGACGTAGGACATCCCATCGGAGCCAAAAATGTTGAACTTGGACTCGTCTGCAAAAATTACGGAATTCCAGAAACTGTTGTCTTTGTTTATATGCTCCTTGGCTTAAGCCAAACGGGTTCTTTGATTTTTTTTGCTAATGAGGGGCTTCTTACGAGCAACTCGCCCATTAAAATCATGATCGCGAAGAACACGTCGGATGGTTTCGGCGCAACATTTTTTACCCAATTCTTGATGGACCTTAGCAGCAATTTTTGGGGCCGATAGTTTTGGATTGGCTTTAATTTTTCGTACTATAAGCCTTTCATCAGCAGGATTAAAAATTTTGTTTGGCGGGTTTCTTCCCTTGTCCTTGATGCGATTTTGGTGAACAAACCGCTCCACTATGTGTTGAACTGTTGATGGACTTAAACTAACACATTCGGCAATTTTACGAATATATTTTCCACTTTTATATTGTTGAATGACCAATTCACGAACTTCAACAGTTGTACGACGACCCATTTTAATAAATAGACTTGGAATGGTACAGTATCACACAAATAATTATGAAAAACTATTTCAAATAACCCTAGCAACAATAAAAATAAGTAAATAACAACCAACTGCGGGTATATAAAAAGAGAAGGTGGGTTGAATAAGCTGTATCAATTAAGCTGTGAGGTGTTTTTTTGATTAAAAGCTACTCTTGGTCAGAAAAAGGGCAAGTTTGTAGAATATCTTTGTGTGCGTTAAATGCAAAATTATTCTTCAAACATGAATCTACAAATCTACATTAAAATTTCAAAAGCTCTTTTGCCTCATTTTGTGATACATAGCTTTTCATTTTCTTATGACCACTGTATCAAATAAGCTGTGAGCATTTGCAATTCAAAATATAAAAAAGTCAGTTTTTGATTTTGGGCACTTGAACCCTTTTCACTTGGGACTTCCGTGTTGTTATAGGGAGAATTACACCAAAAAAGTAAAAACAGTATATAAATATGTATTTGACGTTTCCGTAAGATTCGAAAACTGCCGGAAATAATATTATAAGCTAGCTTGCTTTTCGCGCAGTCAAGTGGAGAAGTCAGCCACATTGCGCACAAGTAAAATGAATCATATTTTTATTCATACTTGCTTCAGTTTAACTTCTTAGATATGCTCGGGTCAGGATCAGGAGAACTCTTCATTTCCGAAAGGAAAAATCAATAAAACTCAACGAAATGCTAGAAAGTTTTAAGGCATAATCATAATATTCCGTGAGTTTAAGTTAGTAACAAAATTTAACGAAAAGCTACCAGTATCATCGATAAAATAAAGTCGAAGTCAAGTTGAAAATTACTTACTTAGTGATCCCATTTCTGTCGCTTTTCCTTAAGGTGTAAGGTGTAAGTCAGAAGTGGTTGGATACTAATGTCAAAAGCGAACGAAAATAGCTTTCCTTTATGTGCTTCCACAATTTTGATTTTTGTATCTATCTGTCAATTCACTTTCGCAGGAGCAGCGAGCGGTGGATAAGCGCTTTTGCTATCGATAGCGCGAAAGTTAACGAAGCCTAACGAAAGGCATCCAATCGCAATTATGTGCACGTCATATAAATTTCTCGTATTCGCTTCCTTTCTTACAACCACTTTAGCTGACGTTCGACGATTATAGTTCAACCTTTAACAAGGCGCAAGTGAACGAAACTTGACGAAACTAAGCAAAGTGGACAATTAACAATTAAAGTTTTATTCTTATTTCCTTGTATTCGCCTATTATCGTCCCACCACTTCCGACTCTTCCCGACTATTATTAATATCCCTTTTTTTTAAATATTTGTTTATTCTAGGTAAAAGTAAAAAAGATGGTAAACTGGAATTTTTGTGCGCTGGCAGTCTCATCAATTCTAGATACGTTCTCACTGCTGCTCATTGTGTTGTTGGAAAGAAATTGTAAGTTAAAGAGTACTTTTCAAATCAACGATACATACTTTTGAAATACATATTATTATCGTATTGAATAAGAATTGCTGACACACATTTCATTCTCTACCTAGAGGTCAAAGCATTCGTTTAGGGGAGTACGACACCAGTAATGAGGGTATAGATTGCATCTTAGGTGATTGTGCCGATCCAGTTCTTAATGTTAACATTGAAGATATTATAGTTCATCCAAATTACAATATAAAGAGTTTACATCGACACAATGACATTGCCTTGATTCGTTTGAGGGAAAATGTTCGATTTACTGCATTTATTTCACCAGTTTGTATGCCTTGGGTATTAAAACTTAATCGCACAGAACCGGGTAAAAATTTGGTAGCCGCTGGATGGGGTAAAACACTTAAAGGTAATCTCTATAATTCGTACTCTGGGAAACTTAATTTTCTTTTTTTCTTCTACCCAGAAAAAAGCAGTAACATTAAACTTAAAATATCTTTGCCAGTTAGTGGGCAAGAAGAATGTCAAAATGCATACAAGAGAGCGAGAGTATATTTGTTGGACTCACAACTTTGTGCTGGAGGAGTGTTTGTCGAAGATACTTGCGGTGGAGATTCGGGAGGGCCATTAATGGTATTCAAGCGTAAGTGGGCAATTGAAGGCATAGTTTCATATTCCCGAGGATGTGGATTAGAAAACGTACCCGGAGTTTATACACGTGTAGCTGAATATGAAGATTGGATTGTATCTAATTTGAAAGAATAAGAATTTTTAATTTAAATGATTTTTTAAATAAAATTTAAGTTTAATTATTAATTTTATTTAAAATTATTTACTTGTGGGAGTCCTTTCATTATTTATTACTTTCTGTTGGATAGACACATGACGAAATCTTAATACTCCTTAATATTGACATTAATATAAACAAAGGTCGGTACCTAATTTGGTACAAAGATTAAACAAAAAAGAATTTTTATAATTCTTCTTAAAGGCAACAAAACAATAAGTTTTAAAAATATTTCCAAAGAGAAATCGGATTGTTTTGATGAAAAACAAGTAATTGAAATTTAATTAGATCGTATTATTTTAGAAACAATAAACACGACCTCAAATGTGTAGATGAAAAATAGCTATAACTTTTTATACATGTTTTAACGTAATTTAGAAACATTGAGTGCGTGTATGAGTGTATGACACTTGCTTTCCAATCTCAATACCGCCGCCGGTGAGTCTGATGATTGAGTTAAATGAAATAACTATAACTAATTTTAATTTTATTTTATTTTTAGCTATGTATAAATAATTTTATTTACTTACAAAATCCCACTGAGAAAATTTCATCAAAATCGTTAAAGCTGTTTTCGTCGTAAGGACTTCTTGAAGTGTCTTGAGTATTTTGGGCGTGTTGGACACGTCTTGAAAGTTTCGATCTTCGTCAGCGTTTTGATTGTTAATTACCTTCGGCGTCTTGGTTTTCTTGGGTGCCTTTAGGCTCAATTTTCAGTCAAAGTTGATTATAACTCGGGGATTCTTATTTTCAACTTGAGAAATTGTTTTTATTTTATCAAAGTTAACGATTTCAACTTAAGATTTACAACTGTAGAGTTGGTCAACATTTGATTTGTTCAACTCCCCGGAAAAAGTAGAATTTAGTGATTAAACTTGGGATTTTGGAATTATTCAATCAATCAGTGAATATGTTGTTGAACTTTATAAATTCAAAAAATAAAATAAAATAATTACTTCAAATCAGAATTCTTACATATTTGTATATGTCTATTATGTTCGAATTTTTTTTTAATACACTCTACTGAAAATCAAAAGTTGAAACGGACATATGTATCTGTCACAAATATCCCAAGGATTTTTTTAAAAACTGGAAGTTGGTCAATTTTAGAATTTCGGCTTTGGAGTTATGATTTAATGCAGTGAATAAAAGCATTTTTCAACTTTCCCGTTAACATCTGATTTGAAATCAACTTTGAAGTTGAATAAAATCGCACTTAGTGTCTTGGGTGTTTTTTAAAAATAATGTTTTGAAAAAAAAACATACATTTTCTAACCTAAATAAACAAGTCTTTGTAAACTCATTTTGTAATGTAATGTAACATACAGAAATAAAAGGAACGAAACAGAGTTTATGAAAACCTGAATTCGGACCCGCTCCCACCGAATTGACCTACGGACAGATTTTTTTTAAACTTTATTGTTTTATTAAAAAAATTTACTTAAAAATACAACTTTACACAAACGCTTATGAAAAATCCATCAAGTTAGCTTACTGATTTCCTTCTTAACACATTTGAACGTTTGATTGATATCCACTTAAGGACAAATATTGATAAGTCCCTCCTCTCAAAGGCCCAACATGCCTACAATAAAGGGAAATCGGTTGAAACAGCTCTACACTGTATAGTACGTACAATCGAGCGTTCCCTCCACCAAAAACAGTACACCCTAGTTGCCTTCTTAGATATAGAAGGAGCATTTAACAATGTCGACACATCGGCAATTACACGTGTATTGACATCTCTCAAGGTAGACAAATCGATCAGTACTTTGATAAATCAGATGCTGATAAGCAGGATTATTAACTCAAAACTGGGCGATTTTACTACACAAAGGAGTGTCAGCAGAGGTACGCCGCAAGGCGGTGTCCTATCACCTCTCCTATGGAACTTAGTACTAAATGAACTACTAATCACTCTAGAAGGAGAGGGATACAAAGTGTTTGCCTATGCGGACGATGTTGCTATCGCAGTGACGGGAAAACATCCCAATTCACTTAAAGAACTCTTACAGAACGCTTTAAATAAGCTCATCAATTGGGCAAATCAGTGTGGACTAGGTGTTTACCCACATAAAACCGATCTTGTCCTCTTCACCAGGAAATACAAAATCCCACCCATCGACCCACCCCGTTTATGTGGGGAGGCATAAACGGTGTTCCACTTAAATTTTCAGAACAGGCAAAATACTTGGGTCTTATTTTGGATAAGAAACCGAACATTCAAGAAAGAATAAAGTCCTTTCCTGGCTTAGAGAAAACGTTATATCAAAAACTGATATACGCATCTTCTCTGACAGCCAAGCTGCGTTAAAATCCCTAGACTCTGTCTCTACGAATTCATCAACAGCCTTAAACTGTCGATCATCTCTTACGGAGATGGCCAAACAGTTCAACATTCACCTTTGCTGGGTGCCGGGCCACAGAGACATTCCAGGAAATTGCAAAGCCGACGAACTTGCAAAAAGAGGAACAACGCTACCTCTGCCAGCTCACAAAACTGGCGTAGGTATATGCCTTTAGCTACTTGTAAACTTATGCTGAAGCAAGATACAATAGGGAGAGCAAACTACAGATGGAACAACATCACCACCTGTGCAGCGACAAAACTAATTTGGCCTAGACTTAGTGCCAAACGCTCCAAACGATTGATCTCCCTTAGTAGATTGCAAAAAAATTCGCATAGGCCACCACCTTAATTTAAAAAAAAGTAAGCTGTTATAGATTTTTGTTGAATTCGATTACTGTGTTTTGCAGATTAAGCTGCTCCAGTAAAATACTTAGGTGTGGTATGTTCAATCAAATCCAAGTACGTAAGTCAAGTATGGATTAAACACACCAGTTAATCTTGTTAATACAAAACAAGTTGCCCTCTATTACTTTGATTAACTAATTTATTGAAAAAAAAAACTTCTAAATAAACTTCTACATGCATCATATATGTTAAACTCTTATTTTTTAACATTTAAAATGCTATTGAACTTGCAGCAATACAAAGTAACTCCCTGATAATCCAGTTTTATTCAAATGCTGGCTTAGTATTACCCTTTTCCTACATAAAACAATCCAAGCAAGTTCCCTCAACAAGATATAACTTATAAATTAATAATATTTAAAAAAAAAAAACCTGCTGCCTTTTTTTACAATTAATTAAAAATTCGGCTATATGTAAATATATCAACACCGATTGAAAGAGAATTTTTTTTTACCCAACCAGTATCAAATCTGAACCTAAGATGAGAGTTGCTAATTGTACAAATCTTTTTGTGCTAGTTTTTTCCATAGCGATATGTGTATTTGCGGAAAGTGAGTTTAATTTGAAATCTAAGAAAAATCGAAAATTAAAAAAAAAACTAAATATTTCAGAAAATTGCTTGAATCCTAATCAACGCAAGGGCTATTGCATAACAATTAAAGAATGCCCTGTTTTAATGGCTTTGGATGCTAAATTATCATCAGCAAAAACCGAGGAAAAAAAGTTTTTAAGTGATTCTGCGTGTGAAGATGGTTTTGGAGAGCCACCACTGGTGTGTTGCAGTGTTGATGCCGGTTTTAATGATACTACGATAAATCAAAGATTATCAAATGACTTATTACCTGGTCTTGAAAATTGTGGTGATCAGCCAAGTGGGAGTAAGATCTATAGTGGAAAAGAAACAGAAATCGATGAGTTTCCATGGATGGCTTTAATAAATTATGGTGAGTTTGGGTGATTAAATATAGCTTGTCTGGAGAACAAACAATGTTTTAAGGTATCTGCTATAGTAACATTTTTATAAATTCTGTGGCAACAAGGAATAACAGCATAAGTCGACGTATGTCGAAATTGAGTTTTGGATAACATCGGATGCTCAACGAGTGATTGTACCTCCAATATTTTTTTCGTATTTGTATCTCTTATGGTTTCTGAATTATAGCCTAGAAAAAAAAACAACATAAGTCGTTTTCTATGCTCAGTTTGCACAAGCAAAAACAACACAAGTATAGACATTTATGCTCTTTTTAAAAAATATATAGCAATTCCTGAATAAAAATAATTTATTTTTTTGCGGAATGCGCAATGTGGAAAAACGACACAAGTCGACTTAAGATCAGAATTTTTAGAAAACTGCATAAGACTGCATGAGGAAAAACAACACAAAAATTCAAACTGCTTTCCTGAAAAACTACAAAAAGTGATTTATGCTGTTTTTCCTTGTTGCCACAGAATTGTTAGTTTGTAATAAGTTTTATATAATACACATTTACGCACAATACTGATAGGATGACGGACTGAATGTTTTTGATCAGAAAGAAGTTACAAAAAAAGATTAAGATTTTTTTTTTGAGAGAACATTTTTTGACCAATTTTTTTTAATTAAATTTTGTTAAGCAATTTATTTTTTTGGGGCAGACATTTTTTCGACGAAACTTTTTTTGACAATTTATTTTTTGACTTTTTTTAACCATTTTTCTTTTGACAAAACTTTTGTTTCACAATTTTTTTTTTGGCTTTTTTTTATTTTTAATAAATTTTTGTAACAATTTTTTGGGCGTTTTTTATTTCTTGAGGACAAAAATTTTTATCGAAGCTTTTTTTCACATTTTATTTTTCGCATTTTTTATTAGGATTAAAATTTTTTTCGATATTTTTTTTATTATGAATTAATTTTTGACCAATTTTTTTTTCTCGGGGTTTAAAAAAATTCCTCTTGGTAAAGTTACCAGTTACCAAAACATATTTGTCTTTCAACAATTTTGCTGTCCAATTTTTTTTTCACGTTTTTTCGAAATTTCTTGTCAGCCATTTTTTTGGGTGTGAAAACAGTTTCGAAAAAATTGAGACGCCGAACTTGCAAAATGTCAGTGTCAGTGTAAACATACAATATAAATGACAGTAGGTATACGACTTGAAAAACTTGTAAGTCAACTTTAAGCATTTGCATTAATTCCCTTTACTTTATACATTTCCAAGGAAAAATTGTTAAAGATAATGATGATTCATTAAAATTTTATTAACTATTGTTCTCGTAGGTAAAGGAAAGGATGGTAAACCGCAATTTTTCTGCGCGGGCAGTCTCATCAATTCTAGATACATTATAACTGCAGCTCATTGTGTTGTTAAAAAAAATATGTAAGTTATAAATTTATCTGGTACTTTTTTTTTATTTTACTACAATTTTACCCACTAAATTGCATACCGCTTAGTTAAATTATTATTGACCGAACAAAATGCGTTCAAAAATATTTTATACGTCGTCGCTTTATTGAATTACTCCCTTAAAGAACAACCCCAAACAAAATTTCCAAAATATAAAAATTAGACTGGCAAGTTATTACATATGCTAGATACTATCAAGATGGGCCCCTAGAGCAAAAAAGTTGTTTGTGGGGTATTTTAAAAGTTAAGAAAGATTTGCCACTATAGTATATATTTGCGGTGAAATTTTACCAAAATCAAAGTTCATTTTAACTCCACGTTATATTTTCAAGCAAATTTACGCATTAATTTATTATTTCATTTGGAGTACTTTTAATTAAATGCTTTTCGCATAATTGAACATGTCGGTAAAATTAAGCGAAATTTCTTTAATTGAACCACTCGGAAAAACCTGGCGAAATGGTCAATCCAATTAAGCGGGGAATACTGTATACATAGTTTTGAAATAAAGTTTATAAAAAAAAATTAAATTTACGATATTCATCCAATTCTGTGTCTACAAGTGAAAGCATTCGTTTGGGGGAGTACGACACCAGCAATGAGGGCGTAGATTGTATTGCAACTGATTGTGCTGAACCAGTTCTTGATGTTTCTGTCGAAAATATTATAGTTCATCCAAATTACAATTTGAAGAGCATCCACCGACATAATGACATTGCTTTGATTCGATTGAAAGAAGATATTCAATTCACTTCATTTGTTTCACCGGTTTGTATGCCTTGGATATTGCAACTGAATCGCACTGAAGTCGGTAAAAATTTGGTAGCCGCTGGATGGGGTAGAACATTAAAAGGTAAATATCTGTACTCTGTGTCTGTTTTCTATGCCTACCGATACTAGATACATTTCGAATTTTGAAAACTAAATTTCTATTTTGAATTTGTTCGTTTCAGAGAAAAGAAGTAATATCAAACTAAAAATATCTCTGCCAGTAAATGCACAAGATGATTGTCAAAATGCATACAAAAGAGCAAAAACATTTTTGCTGGACTCACAACTTTGTGCTGGAGGAAAGTTTATCGAAGATACTTGTGATGGCGATTCGGGAGGGCCATTAATGGTTTTCAAACGGAAATGGGCATTGGAAGGTATAGTTTCGTATGCACGAGGTTGTGGATTAGAAAACTTACCCGGTGTTTATACACGAGTAGCGGAGTATGAAGACTGGATTGTAGGTAATTTAAAAGAATAGAACTTTCCAACAGATACGATTTTAATAAATAAAATAAATTAAAATAAGGAATGATTTTAATTTATGATATACTCGTATAAGGAGGTAGATTGAACTATACCCCAGACAGGTTTGGACTAAAAACAAATTATTTTGAAAGTTCTTCAACTACTCAAGTGAACGAACAGCCACATTGGTTTTAACAGAATCAAAAAGTTGAAGTAAATTACTATTCAAATTTGAAATTACTATTTACGTTAACAACAATAAGTACCAATAACAATTTATGTGCATATTCGCATAATGCGTAATAGAATAAATAATAAATTAATAACTTACCCAATACCTTTTTTTCTTTCTTTATGGAAGATCTTCATTCTGATGACTATTTCTAATCAGTACTTTTTTTTTTTTTTTTTTTATAATATGCCCGCGCTCAAGGGGATTTTTGGTTTACCCTTTATATGTATGTATTAACACAGCGCTGGCGTGAAGGATAGGATAGGATGGGAAGGGGAAAGGTGTGTGTGTGGCGCGAGGTACTGAGACTGAAGGTGGTGGTTGTCTCAGATTTTATCTACAGGGTTGGCGGCTGGGCTAAAGCGGAGAAATGCCGTGTCTTATATCAATGCCCCTTTATAATTCGCATTATTTAGTTCATTGTCATATTTGTTGGGCATACTAGTATTTACTCAATCACATGTTGTTAGTGTTATGCCTGAACAACATGTAATGAGTAAACCAGCGGCCCAACAATGATCAATGATAATGGAAAAAAACAAGACATAGAACTACGGCTGGGATCGAACCTGTGACCATTTGGTTGACAGGCGACCACGCATACCATCGCACCACGGCCAACCCCAAACTTTTCAATTCAAAAAAAAAAATAAAGTAAACAACCAAAAATACAAAAAACGTTTAGACCTATACGACGTTGAACTGAATGAGTAAATGATTTGATTTAAAAATTCTATAGCTACTATAGAACAAATCTTGGATTTCAAAAAAAAAAAACTGAACTAGACCTCGAATTAAGATGATATCCGAAAAAGTAGGTTCTGCAATTCTGTACCTTGGTCCAAAGCCTAAAATACTAAAGCGATTTCAAAAACGTCTATAATGATATTAATGAATTTCTTTATCAGATTTTGCAAGTATGTAATTATTTGTTAAAAAATATATTTCAAAATACCGTTATTAACGGTACCTAATTTTTGGATATCGATTTTCTTATAAACGGTTTAAAATATTGCAATACAAATTTTAAAATGTTTTTTTTTCTGAACTTTTTGTTTTAAGAGTACATCATTACTCGTGTTTTCTTGGGAAAGCTATCTACAGTATTGTAAGATCTTATATGAAATACAAATACAACATCGATAGTATGTTTCATACTATGGATACAGATTTGACGTTTTTGGGGTTTCATTTTCAGATGTTGGTACCAGTTGGATGCTTTCGATTTCTACTTTCATAGAGTACGGTCATCACATTAAAAATTATGGTGTCATTGACATCTAAAACTTATGGAATTCTGATATTTCAATAAATTTCAGACAATTATTTAATTTAATCAATCATTATAGTTAGTCCAATGAATTAGGCGGTTTTGGTATAAGTAGCTTAACAAATGGGTAATAAAATACATTTTGATACAAATAAACAATTTAGTTCCAAACATTATCCCAAAGCCCTATAATCACCATTTTTAATTTTCGATTTGAAAAAAAAAAATAGAATTTTAAAAGTTTAAAAGCAAAAAAAAATCTTTTGAACTTCTTAAAATACCGTTCATTTTTCTATCACGAGTGGCTCCAGTAGCTTTCACCAATGCACATAATTCTACCATGAACTTTGGAGGACTGACCAATTTAAGTTATGTCTACAAACACACCCCTTCCACGTTTAATTGTTGTTTTATGGGCGAAAATTAATTTTCGTATTTTAAATTGCGAGGAAAGATAAAGTATGAGCAAAAACTGATCTACATATTTTTTTCATTTTAGTTGAATGAAAGTCAGTTTTTGTTTGAGCTGAAACTTCTTTATGTCTTATGTTATTTGTATGCTTTTTTATATTTTTCTCTAATGATATATTCATATTAAAATTTTCAAAAATTAAAATATTTTTTGGTCATCATAACATTTGATTTGCAAGAAGATAAAAATTAGATTTTTCTCCATACCTAAATTCGATGTTTTTAACAGAATAGTGGAAAACAAGTTGTGTATTTCACAATTAGCTACCCCTTTATATTTAACTTCGCCAGAAATCGGTAGAACCAACGTTTATGCACTCCCATCACCCTTTTCGCATCCAACCCGCTTCTTATCATCAGTTGCGGTTAAGTAGAAATGCCACTTATGATAACTAAAACAACATGTTTATGTTTTTTTTCTTTAGTTTTACTTTATTTCCAATAACTGACTATACTTAAATCAGATTTTTTTATTTTGAAATTTCATGGTCGGAGAGTACTTTTTATCCATTGCTCATAATCAGATACTTTTGTATAGATTCCTGGCCAACCTTCAAGTCCACATTTGTTTCCAAACGATACTATACCTACTATCGCATAGTTGGTCTTATCCTCTCCGCTCATAAGTGGACCACCAGAGTCGCCATCGCAACTGTCCTCAGTAAATCTTCCACCCACACAAAGTTGCGAAGAAGTGAGTTGTACTCGTTTTTCAGCAAATTTCTGAGAACACTCTTGAAAATCATTAACCGGTATGTAGAGTTTTTGTTTAATGTCACTGGATCGAGCTATTAAAAAATATAAAGATATTTTGTTTAATTAATATTGTTCATACACACTCTATACTTATTGTTAATAATATATTGAAATAAACTTGGAATTAATAAGGAGATATGTACTGTTCAAGTGTTTATAAGCAGATATGTATGTATATATGGGCATCACAGCCTTGACAAAAATCAAAACTTGACTTCAAAACCAGAATTATTATTATTAAATTTGTTTATAAAAAAATGAATCAAAATTATTTCTTGGAACAAACAACAAATGGGATGGGAATTGATTTTAATACTTGTGACCTTAACCTCTGAATTAAACTGATTATAATTTGTCGACATATCAGAAAAAAAAACTTTAACAGTCTCGTGTAAACTTATTTAAAAGAAAATGAAATCAATGACTCAATGGCGATAACCCATTTAAATTCATAAGATTCCCATCTTATAACTTAGATACAACCATAATGATTACATAGGTATACATATATAAAACAAATTATTTCACAATTAACACTCACATGAAAGTGTTCTGCCCCAGCCAGCTACAATTAAATTAGTACCCGTCCGAACTGCCGACTGCAGTCCCAATGCTGATGGCAAACAAACTGGTTTAATAAAATCTGTGTACCTAACAACTCCATCTAGACGAATAAGCGCAATATCATTTTGTCGATTTGAACTTGAGTCATCATACTCTGGATGCGGGATTGATTCTTCAATTCCCATATTAACCACAGGATCAGCACAATCTTTCTTGACACAATCGATAGCGGTTGACTTGTCATATTCACCCAAACGTACATTAGCTCTATAAAATAAAATTAGTAAACAACAATTTTTAGAAATGTTCACATAAATATTGTGTACACTTACAATCGCCCAGATACGCGAAGAATCTCTCCAGTTACACAATGTGCTGCAGTTAGGACATATCGTTGATTGATTAGACTCCCAGCACAGTTAGGTTCTGGCTTTCTGCTATCTTTTAATAATAATTATATACTTCATTTTATAGACTCTCAAAATATCCTTGAATGTTCACTTACCTTTGGCATACTCCAAAAGCACCATCCAAGTGAATTCATCTAAAAGTGTGTCATTTCCGTTGTAAACTCTGTCACCAGTAGCTGCTTGTCCACATCTTGGCAAAGTAGGTAATATAACTCCTTCGCCACCACCTCCAGTTGAAGCTACAGAATCTGGAGTAATATTTTGTGTATTGCCTGAGGCAGCATCGCTTCCTGGGCAACACACCAATGGTGGTTGACCAGTTCCACCCTGACACTGGGATTTTTGTGCAAATATTCTGTTTTCATTTGAGAGCGGACGTTGTCGGATAAGTGATATAAGAGGAGGACAGTCATATATTGAGATACAATTGCCATTTTTTTGGTCTGGAGTTCTACATGAACCTGAAGTTAACAAATTAATATATTAAAGAGTTACAAATGATTTTCACTTGAATAAAAGGTAAAATATTAGCAATACATACTCTGTCCATTTGATAGTTGCACAAGAGTGCATAAAATCAGTGCACCTGCTATTGACATTTTACAAATTCCTCTTCGTCCTTGATTGTTGCTGCTTTTTGAATACATTGCGAATTGTTCTTGTTTATCTCTGACCTTGTGTGCCTGTGCAATGTTATCGCTCCTTATTTTTTTTTTGTAGCTCTAGACCAGTTTCAATTGAATGTCCAAATATAAGTGATTTGCCGTAAAAAACAATGTTCAATACTAATTATTGTTCATACTTCAATTTCCTTAGTTACGCGACCATCAACGATCTATTTACAAATACGACTGAACATGAACGAGTGAACGCTAAAATTAACAGTCTAGTGAACTCTCGTAGCTTCGTCGTTGTCGTAGCTATGAGAGATTATAAATAATTACTTCAAAATAATCTCTTATTTTTCTCTTCTTTTAGAATAGCTTATGAAAATTTTGCAAATTATGATGACTCCTTCTCGTTGTTGTCGCTCCGGCGACCGACGACGCCACCAGTCACCAGTGTCGCCGTTACAATCGCTGTTTTAAGACAATGTTTTCTTGAAACCGGTATTTGTTCACTACTTGCTTTTTGAGTGAGCAGGTTAATGATGAAGTTCCAATGTTTTGAGTAAACCGATAGTGGTTCAACAATGATACAGATACATTTTAGAAATAAAAGAGAATACAAAATTTACTGAGCGTTGCGGCGCTAATGAACTTTAGGTAGGTATGCAAATGTAGACACCAACCTTAGCTCATGTGAATTTATAGAACATCTATATGGATGGGAATTTCTTTATTAATCACATCTCTGAATGACATTTAATTTAATTTTGTGGATTTTCCAATTTTTTACTTATTTTTAAATCTGTCACGGCATTGTACATATAATGCAGATACGAATTTTTTTCTCATCCATATAATTATAAAATAGTACATATAAGCGCGTCTTACAGATGATAAATCTCATAAATCAATTAAATTTAATTTTTAATTTAATTACTTTTGTTAAGATGAGATTACATTGTGTCTTGATAAAAAAGAAAAACAATCAAACTACATTTTTTTTTTAAGTTGCGTTTTTAAAACAAGATAGACAATTATTTAAATCTGTGACATAATCACGATACAGAACTTCTTATAAAATCAACTTGCGTTGATGCATCATTATTTTTTTTAAGTAGGTAGGTAGATATGTATTTTATCAGTTTCAGGTTAATCTTGCTCAATTTATAAATAACCCTTAAACTGGTCGAAATTAATCAATATACGAATGTACTTTTTTTTTATTTGAATAATAATCTGCATAATGTGAAAAATGTGTTTCTTTTCTTGATTTAAAACAAAAAAAAAAAACAGAAATACCTAAAGATGTTTTGAGCATTTTGAAAAGTTATAAAAACCAGTAACGTTTGATGATGCATCTGGAATGATTTCAACTTCTTTTCTTTAGAATCATATCACTCACTCACTTTGAAAATGATTTCCGTACGGATTAAAAAATTTTTTCTATTAATTTCATTGAATATTCAAAACGGCTGTCGAAACTAGCAAAGAACTTGAACAACCAACTGCGGCGTAGAGCATTTCTTTAAGCTTAGGAGGCATTTTTCGATCAAATTAGAGCTTTTCCACCCTTTGCTTACGCGATGTTTGATGTCGTTATCACAAGACCAACCAAAGATCGAAGATGTTTGAACTTTTCGCAGTTGGGAAACACTGTTTATTTATTTAAATAGATGTGTCAAGTGCATTGTATATAGATTTGCATAGTACTATCATCAGCACGTCGGCTTCCAAACGATCACACCACTTACTAATTTTTTGGTTCCTGTTTGTGTTTATAAACAAGTGCGCCCTCAAACGACCACACCACAAAGCTGTGTGGAACGTGCTGACGGAGTACTATAGATTTCATATGCAAAGGTCATGTGTGGAATAGGCCTGCGTAGGCAAGAAAAGGGGCAACATAGTTATCGGTGTTTTCGTTCTAAAACCGTTTCCCTGCCGAACATCCAGTCATACATCAAGTGCAGGAACACAATGATCTTCCCTTATGATGGCTCTATCGTCACCTCAAGCAAAAAAGCAAGGACTATTATAGAGAGGTAATCAGGAGCACAGTAATCAAGGCTCTAGCCTTGGTGCAAACCTACTATAATTGGGAATTCTTCGGTGATTCTTTCTTCAAGTTGGCATTTCGCATGATTTGCATCAACAGGAACAGTCGATATCCTCTTCGTACTCGGTGCCTGAAGTTGGGCACACTTTTTCCTTGCTTCTTTCTTGCAACGTTTGTAAACCACGTGCTTTGAAAACCATTTCATCAATTTATAACTCCGCCACCATGTTTCTTCGTCGTGTTTTTAGCGTTTTTGGCAGTTTCTTGCAGTGACTTCGCTTCCTGCAGGCAGGTTTCTTGCCGGTATAAACGCTTCACCTTTTGCTGTAGCTAGATTGTACCTCTTGATTCCTCTCTGTTTGTTTGTTTGTCTTTCTCGTCCCCATAAAAAAGTCCGTCAGCAGAAGGAGATGTTGTAGGGTGATCGGTTCACCCAAACTTTGACTTGCGGCTTCATGAAACTCAGATGGTAATCGATTTGAGTTTCCTGTCCACCACTTCTGTAAGTGATAAAGTGGTCCTCTTGTTTGATGAACATAGTATTTAATACGATGTTATGGATGTCTTCACCCGGAGAGTTCCTAGTAACGTATCCCAAACCATCCTTAGATTTCCCATCCTTAGATTTCCTAACATCTCCATTCAAATCTTCGCCCACAATCAAAAGCTCATCCTTCGGCGTGTTCTTAAGGTATTTGTAGAAGTCTATCCAAAACCCTCCTGTTTCGATTTTTCACATCCAATTCGGGGAGCATAAGGTTCAAGATCGTTACTATGCATAGCAATGGAACTGTTGGGGTAGTGCCTATTGTATTAGCAAGTAGGTACTTCCACAATGCGAACTGCGAAATGTATCGACAGTTTTCGACACTCAGGTACTCCTTTCGTTGTTTGATTGACCAAATTGACGCTTTATGGTAAGCTTTATGGCCAAATCACAACCACGCGTTAGGTCGGTCCGGCGTTAATGGGCGTTTGATCGTATTTTCGATTTTTTACGATTTTATGTGTCAAAAAGCGCGGCGCTACAAATTGTAAAACGAAATTTAGCTTCAAGCTTCAAGCGTTGAAGGATATTTCTATATAACATCATTGATAAATATGTTCATACATACCTACTTAATTGTAATTTTTCCAACAAATTTTGTTACTGATTAATAAGTTAAAAGGTATTTATATATGTATGTATGCGTATTTTTTTTTTTTTTTTTTTTTTTGTTCAATTATTTAAGTGAGTGGGATTCATACAACTGGTTTCAAGATTTCTGAAACAATATTATGAATTAAATGAAAACGGAAACCCACTTTTTTGATTTAATTTATTAAAAAAAAAGAACTTCAATTACTTACTTTTTATTGTATGGCCATTCACTTCGATTTCTATCTATTAAAACAAAATTCCTGACAATGAACTGTCAAACGCCCGACCAAATAGAAAATAGCTCTACTTTTGCTTCGCTCCGACGGTGATCTGACGTTTACGATATTACGATATCAAGCGGTCGCAACGCCTGAGGTAACATTTCAGATTGCCTCATAAGAATCCATTGTTTCTATTCGAAAAGTCAAAGCGCGACCGACTGAAAGCGTGATTGTGGTTTGGCTATTAAGGTGTTGTTGAGTATTGCCAGGCTTGCTTTGGTGATACAAGCCTAGATTTGACTCATCCCTTAGTCACCTCTTACGACAAGCAGGATTCACTGCTGAGATATACTTAATCCGTCCTAGCACGGACTTGGTAAATAAAATAAATAAATAAATACATAGGTTTTGCATTCAGTTGAAGTAGGTGCCTACTTCCCACCTATAGATAGTTACTTTTTTATTTTTTAAATTAAATTCTTCTGAACGGTTTTATCCAGTTATTATGACGGTGTCATCCAGCTATAGGTTTACCTGATTTAATTTCACTTAAATATTAAATCATCAGAAGAATACATCGAATAGTGCGTTGCGCGTAGGTATGGATGGTCGATATGCACCTGTCAACTGAAATTTTAATTAAATACCAAATGGTAGATATTTATTCAACCTTATTATTTTTTCAAGCCTACGCATTTTTTTGTATTAACGAATTAAATCTCTTCAATGCACAACCCCCACCACCATCACCGCAACGTGCCGTTTTCATCCAAATTCACAAAGGAGTGAAGGGTTGGTTGTCAACTTTGTAAATAACACATAAAATGTAGGTTGAATTGAGGCATACGGCATACCCATAAACTCATTTCATATTATTGAAACAACCCACAGTAAAATGCTTTTCCATGTTTTCCCTATATTCCCACCCATGTAATTGTGGAATAACATTCTTATAAAAGAGTTGCCTGCCAAAAAACGGTGAACTCACAATTCATTTACAATGAAGTATGATGCATATTCCTTGGCTCGAAAGTCATCAGAAAAGCAAAAAAGAAAAACAATAGATACGGAAACGGATAAATTTATAGATAAATCTCTAACCTTAACCTGCCTTAACGGGTAAAGAACACGCAATTTTTGTTGTTGTTTTTTTTTACAACTTCATGCTTTTACGGTATTTATTTGCAACATTTCCATACCAGCCCCGTTTAGTGTCTGACACTGAAATTTTCATACTGTGAAATGGAAAATGGCTTAGAGAAGCTTTTTTCACCGGAAAACTTTCAGGGGTAAGAACAGAGCTTTGAGAATCGTATAGTTGTTTCAGTGTTTTCTCGATTTTTAGCGGCGACAGCATGAGTTTTCCGTCCTTCACAGACACGTTGAAAACTTTGAGGTGAATTTGAAAGCTTTTATTCTGTCGCTTTCGTTGACGGTTAAAGTGTAAAGTCATTTGACAAAATAACCCAGGAGTGTTTAGTTTATTAATAGTAGCTCCTTTGCTCCTTAGGACAGGAGTAGAAGACGACCGGCCACGGCCCTAGGATTGCTGCTGTTGTTGTTTTGAACGTATAGCTTCCTAATAAAATTCAATAAAGAAGTACCTACGTCTATATCATCACAATACGAAAATATATTTTGCAGAAAACTAAACTAAAACTGACAATGGATAGTTCGTTAGATCCTAGAAGACGTTTATTTTCACAAGCACAATGTCCTTAAGGCATTGCTCTTGTTCATGTTCATCGAGCTCTGGAATCAAATGGAAATATGATGTTGCAAATGGTTTGAGTTATATTCCACTACCCACATACTTAAAACATACATATAGAAAATGAGAATTGTGTTTTTATAGTAAAAGGACATATCACTTTCGGTAGATAGTTTTTTTTTTGCAATATATTCTCATGAAAGAATCTGCAGTCTTTCAACTATCATCAGAAGGATAATTGTGTTTTTTTGCGAGCCGCAATTGCTATCTTTTAGAGTTGGGAGTTCTCGTATACTACATTGTACTGCTGCATACAAAAGGATATTGAAGACACATATATTTTTTTGTTGTTCTTTAATGTCTATCCTTTGAATTTTGGATTGTGTGTGTGTGTGTGTGTATGTTCCGAATTAAGTTGCATTTCCTTACTCTTGATTGAATCTTCAGTTTTCTGTTATTCATTTTTTTTTTTCTTGAAAGCTTAGCATTCAGTTTGTCGCAAATGGGAATGGAAGGTTGTTTTTTTTTTCTTTTTGAAAGTATAATTTGGTTTACTTTTCTTTTGTACATTTTTGTAGTTCTGTCACAAATCATTTTGCATTTTATCGTTTATTTTGTATATCCCGTTTTCTTTCAGAAATAATATATAATGTATGTTTGTACATATTATTTGATAAAGTATTCAAAGGAAAAAAAAAAGGTTTATGAAAAGGATATGAAAAGATTTGAAAAGTGTCCATCAAATATGCAAACTTTGATTGAGGAAATATTTGAACTTATAAAATATGAAACGTGTCAATTACACTTTGATTTAGATATCTTTATATATTGGTATATTTAGGTAGATATCATTTAACTAATGTTTACGTATAGTTACGCACAACACTGGTAGGATGATGGATAGATGTCCTGATGGACTAAATGACTCGGTCAGCAGATCAATTTCCACCTGGTTGTTCCGAAAACTTTATTTTTTCAATTTTTATTTACAGTTAGGCACCCCAGTAGGTATTGTTTTTCAACAGTTTTTCTGTCAAAACTTATTTTTCACAAAATTGTTATTTGATAAATTTTTTTGTCTGTTACACTTTTTCTTACGCGATCGCGAGGGGAGGGTTAATTAAATTATTATTACATATTTGTTATTTAATAACAAATAAATAGAAAGAAAAAAAAAAAAAACAAGAAGCGGCTGCGTACCGACGACGACGACGCAAGCCACGAAAAACGACACGAACGACTGGTACTCAACCGAGTACGAATGCGACACAAAGAAGAGACGAAAAAGTGCAACTACAGCTCGTTGAAGCTGTAACCGCGGCAGCTCAGCTGGGATGGGTTCCTGTGGAAGAATTTTATTATCAAACTTGATCGATTTATTAAATCGATCAAATTGATACGCAAAACAAAATATTTTATTGCAAGTACAGTGGGTACGTTGCAATAAAAGCGCCAGGAATTTTTTTCAAACCGAAATAGAAAATTCCAAAACTATTTGAAATGAGTAAAGCGATTTTAAATAAAAAAAAAGAACAACACGAATTAATTTTAATTTTATTTGTTTGGGAAACCGTGGGATTGAAAATCCCTGGATTAAAACCCAAAATGTTTTCGATCAAAATTAAAAATTATAAGAAAATAAAATAAAAAAAAAATAACAAAATGGAACAAAAAGATTGAAAGGGCAAAACAAAAGAAAATGGGGTTTTTAACACTTTCGATTTTAACTAACCGAGACACGAAAATAAATTATACCGAATTATTAATTTTTTGAAAACTTGTACACTGTATATGCATCTATATAGATATATATATATTTCAAAATTACGAATATATATATATATATATAAAAATCTAAGAACAAAGAATCTACTTATCTTTTCTTTTATGTTTTCCTCTCCTCTATCTCCTTCAATTTTTCACTTCTATTCCTCCTGTTTATTCTGTCTTCCCACCTCGAATCCTTATCCAAAAAAAAATAAACAAAATATCCTTTCTCGATTTCTTTCTTTTCTCCTTTTCAAAAATTCTCGAAAAATCTCCTTTTCCAATCTATTCGCTTGGTAAGCTCTCAACAGAGTGCCTTCCAAACTATTTCTCATCTATTGTTATCCTCCCTCGTCCATTCCAATCACTCACACATTCATACAATAGACTCATTCGCTTTCGTGATTGTCGGTTACGGTGACGGTCTCACGGCTTCTTGGAAGCTTAACGCTCATCAGGAAAGCCACCGTTGTTGACTCTCTCCGAAACTTTACAATCGCACACACAAACACGGTTTCAACAAGTTGTTGGATGTTGGTTTCCAAAACTTGCCGAAACATAATGGCCGAGTTCAGATCCCTCCCAACTATTTTTGATTTTCGAGAAAAATGAAAATGATCAAAAAAAAAATCGAGAAAAGATCCTCACTAGGCATTATCCTATTACTCTACTCTAACGCGTGGGATTCGAAATGGGAAAATTTTAAGACTATTTCGAAGAGATGGAGAGAAGCATTTCTCTAACTGGTCGTTCTACAAAAGTGATTCTTTTAAAAATTGAAATTACTACGCGATATTAAAAACCCATTTTGTACATAAATTATTTAAATTAATTAACGTTAAATTTGTCTTTTAAAGAAAAGAAAGTTAAACTACGTTAATATTAAAAATTTAAATATAAAAAAAATAGATTGTTTAAGGTATGGCCTCTTTTGAAAATTTTAAGTTGTGGGCTCTCTAGAAAATATTATTAATACAAGGGATGGCCTCTTTTTAATTTCACACTCTCGTTCTGGGTACGGTCTTTTGTAAAAATAACACACTCGATCTTTAGGTTTTTATATTAAATGAAACACAGCTTATTTAATACTTTATAACAATATAACTTTTATTCAACGAGATAAACTAAACGCGACCGATCAGCAAGGCAGACTAGAATTGACTGTCTCGATGGCGTGTATACTTAATATATATTTAACTAATGGCAGCCCTTTACATATATGGCGTGCTTATGTATTGAGTGCCTTTGTTTGGCTCTTTAAGAGAGCACAATTTTTTCTTTTTCGCTTACAATTGGTAGATGAGTTGTTGTTGGAGTTGTTTGGGTAAGTAAGGGTCCGCCTGACCTCTTACTTCTTCGGCTCATCCGCCGGCATTTTCGACCTCGTCGAAAGGACTCGTTCTCGAACTCGTACACCTATATTTGGTTGCTTTTGCAAAATAAAAGCTAGGTACACCTGTGGTTGATGAGACCATGGTTGCCCTCAACTTCGCCGATATTTTGCAGCCACAACTAGGGAAAAAGGGAAAACGGCCAAAGGCTGGTTTTTGTTGCGGTAAAATTTACCGTATCTAACAGTCATTTCTTTTTTTTTCATTTATTTTTTGACGAATTTTTTCAACAATTTTCTTAGAGCGAATATTTTTCGAAAAGACTTTTTGAACCATTTTTTTTTTTTTTTTTTTTGATTGAATTTTTTTTTTTTTAAATTATTTCTCGGATCAAAAATTTAAATTTGGTTGTTCCACACAGTTTTTGTTTAAAAACATAGGAAAGAGTACGATAACTCAGGCGACAAAGTTTAATGACGGATTTGTAAAGAACAGTTAAAAACAAGCACTTTTTACTATTGGAGGGGGTCTATCTACCCCCGTTTAGGCAGTAGGGGCAATTTAAAAAATATGTACGTTAAATGGAAAAAAAATAATTAAAAAATAACGGTAATACTTATGATTAATTATTATACGTTTTTTTAAAGCCAACATTCCATTCTATTTGCCAATTTTTAAATCAAGTCAAAACTATGTATAGTTTCTGAAAAATTTAATTTTAAACTCAAAATTTGAGTAAAAAAGTTTAAAAAAATTTTAAATTTCAATATTTCAAAATCATAAGATTATAAAATAAAAACAACTACTGTTTTAATTTATTTATGTTTTTTTTTTTGCTTGAGTGGTCTTATTTTGATAGTAATAATGGTAGGTGCGAGTTTGGGTGTATATGCAAGAGTGGGATGTGTGCGAGTTTGTGTGCACGCAACAATGCTGCTCTCCTGCAACCCCCTGCTTGGGCTCACTATAGAATTTGGGGTGGGTGCAAGGTGGGGTGCATGCAAAGTTTCTTTTGCATTTAAATAAGCTGGATTTAGGAAAAATTAATTTATCCTAGGTATATCTTAATCCATACTCGATTATTACCATCAAAATAAGACCACGTAAATAATCAAGCATCACAAATAAAGCGAAACAATTCAAGGCCGTTGTGCTGCCATTGAATGCACTAAGCAACTCTTACTATCGCTCAATAAAAGATTTACATGAACATATCTAAATATAACACATTCCGTAAGGAAAAAATAATTTAATTAAAAATATTTGGCACCTTAACTCGGGGTTAACTTTAATCTCGGACTAAAAAACTGTGTCCTAAATATTCAAAACAATAAGCTTGATAAATGTTCGTGCTCAGTTATTCTCTCTCTTCGTTTCATTTCTTTTTTTCTCCAAAACAAGACAAGGCAGCCTTGTTTAAAATATTCAACTTTTTTCAAGTTGGAGTCAGTGGAGTCGGTGATTCATTTGTTGAAATTTTTAGTAGTCGATCTGACCAGTTTTATATTCTAGAGTAATCACTTTATCAAAAGGTTCGCACTCTTATACAATCTTGGACAACATTTTTAGTTCGATTTGTCTTTGAACATTTCAGCATGTCCGTGCAGGAGTTTCGAAAAACCTTAATCGCGTTTATTACTAGTTTTGAAACATATTGTACAAGCTAGCCGATCAACCATTTGATAAGAGTGTCCTATTTAAATTCAGACGAATCCAGTTTGCTACGGATATACATACATAACTCAGATCAAAAGAGGATCCATTCTTAAAACCAGGAAAGAGGTGGATTCATGAACTTGCAGATTTTATAACATCTGTGTATTGGTTAAACTTCTATTTTTATTAATTTGATACAGAGTTTTTTTTGTTGAGAATAAATTCTAGCTTTCGTTTGAGAAATTAAGGAAATTAAATTAATTTCCTTAATATGTACACCTATCTGAGACGGAAAACAATACAATTTATCAATAAAACTAGATTTTTTTTATATTTAGAAAAATTAAAGGTCAGGAACTTCGTCCCTTTCCGTGAAGCCGACCTTGACGCACCCTTTTTTTTAATTGCATAACAAATAACGCATCACACTATTCCAATAACCCCTTTGCGATGAATTAAAATTCATTTTACCATGACCTAGTTCAAATGTGTAAATTGACCACTACTGACAGTTTTGGATTTATTGTTTAGGCCAACTAGGCCCATGTCTAGGGTATCACCATAAGCAAGGGGCACCACAATAAAAGACAAATCTCAAAGGAAGGAATTGAGACTGAATTAATTTGAAGATTTTTATTTAAACAATTTTTAACTATATGTAGGTACTGCAATTATAAACATTGTTAGAAATAAGAATCTCAGAATTTTCTGCTCCTCATGACTTGAAAAATTTCCTTAAAATTTTACTTAACGTTCAAAAAGAAATAAATTAGGATTGAGACTCCACTTTCCAAATTTTCGTAAAAATAATAAATTGTTATTGATAAGAATAAACAAATATTTTTGTTTAAATTAACTTTCATTGAAAATACAGAATAGAACAATCGTTCTAATAGAGAACAGCCAAGTACACTTTTATTTTAACAATTATAATAATTTTAACAATGCAAACGGCTATTAAAAGTTTTTCTTAAATAAAATCCAGCATCACAAAATTGAAATTCAAAGATTTGAACTTTACAGTAACTTGATTGAGCTACCACAGAGGCTAGAGTTACATGTTTCAGACTCATTATATACAATTCGTATGCGTAGTCTTTATTCTATTCATATTGATTGATCACCAGGACTCGAACCAAGATTGAGCTGCATTCTGCAATACGCTAGCACTCATCGTCTGGTCATCATATTTAAAGTTTTTTGTTGTGAGTTCGGTTTCTTTCTTTTTTTTTTAAATGTCTGCGTTCTTGGCCTAAAATAATGACGTTCGTTAACGAACATAGCTTTTTGACAGTATTTCACAGCTTTAGAATTATAAGGTCCAAACATTGGATAGTTATGTTTTTGCATCAAAATTGTTTGTTGTTTAGCATTTTGAAAGAAAATTCCATAAAACCAAGGTATTATGTAAAAAATTACTAAATCGTTAATCCAAGGACCTGAAAACTAAATTTATATTTAATATTTTAGTTCTATCTAAATTCATTATGTGCACCCACACATAATATACTAAAGTGCTACTGAAATCTACTAATATTATGACACTTCATATGACAGTTGAGTTTAACTTAGATACCTAACTTTATCCTGTCATAAGTCAAAGAAAAAAAAGCAAAAACGAGAAGAATAAAATGGCTACCAAACACGGGACAGATGGTAAACACACACTTCTCCCTATTATTGCCATTTCCGCCTACGAGAACATGTTGGCAATGCTTCTCTTCTGGTCCAATGTTAAGTAATCCGTGCAGGTGTCAAATGCCAGCGCTACCAACTTGAAAAAACGAAATGCATGACCCCGTATTTCACTTAAGAGCTTCTTAAGTGAAAATCTATTGCCCTAAATTTCGCTTGAGTGAACACTTCTTTAAAATAAAATAAAATAAAATAAAATAAAATAAAATAAAATAAAATAAAATAAAATAAAATAAAATAAAATAAAATAAAATAAAATAAAATAAAATAAAATAAAATAAAATAAAATAAAATAAAATAAAATAAAATAAAATAAAATAAAATAAAATAAAATAAAATAAAATAAAATAAAATAAAATAAAATAAAATAAAATAAAATAAAATAAAATAAAATAAAATAAAATAAAATAAAATAAAATAAAATAAAATAAAAAAAAAAATAATTTAAAATAAAATAATAAATAAAAAGAAGTTTCTTAAAACCACTTTCTTAACCTTCCCATAGGAAATGAACTGATTTTTTTTTTTAATATAACGTTTAAACGTAGTGGAAGTGTTAACACATCTTTGGCGGGATTTGAAAAATCGTTTTCGGAGATTTTGTGCGACGAGGTTTTCTTCTTTATCCTAGTAGTACAGGTACAAGTTTTTTTTTTATAAAATAGTTAAGTTTAGTTTTAAATGACTTTTATTTCAAATTGAGAGATTTCAATGATTAAATAAGCTATGTAAGTCTATTTGGTTTGACTAAGGCCGTCTTTACTATTTATAAAATATGTATGTTAGCAAATTACGACGCAATGTGTTGTTGTAAGGCCCTAAGGCCCAAAAACCGTTACACCAGGGCTGACTATTGTTAACGTTTGTCAATGGCAAATAAATTGCAAATTACATATTATTTATTTATTAATTTTCTTAATGTGATGTTATCCTGCTTTTTGCTGTCTGTATTGTTCAGTTCTCCACATTCGTAAGGGACGAAAAAATTATTTCTTTTCACGCATATCCATAATAGTAAGCTGTGAATATTATCCGAGTAAAGTTTCGAAAATGGAGACTATCAAGACAGACGCCGCCGTTGATAAGGTTATATATTACGGTTGTCGTTATTTAAATTTCTTTGCCTTTTTTACATACGATTATGATTATAAAAAGGTGAAATTCATTCACCGACCAATCAAAGTTATTTATTGTGCAATTACTGACATTCTTATTTTTCCATCTCTCATATATTTCCTACAATACCCGTCTTCATACTTATATTATGAACTGTTTGAACGAAATCTTGTAAAATTTTGGAATGTTCAACTTCTTCTTTTCAATAGTATCTCAATTACTGTAAGTCGAGTGAAGAATTGGACAATTCGGACGAACTTGAGACACATTTTCGATGAATTGAATAAGGCAAGGCTGATGCAGTTGGGTGATCTTGCTTTGAAATATCCTGAAGTCCGTGTTGAACTGAAAAAGATAATCTTACTCAAGTTGTTACTTTCGTGTTTTGTAATGTCAATGTCAATATTATTAATTTTCTATCAGACCGGAGATGGCAAGGCATTGGATTATTTATGGTCGGCAATTGTTGTATTCTACACAATTCTGGGGAATGTAATTGAAAATGAAATAAATTTTGGAATGTTGTACGGAATGTATTTTTTTAAGATAATCAATTTCCATCTTTTGTCAATAGTCGAAGAAATAAAAGATTTGATTGAAAACGATGCAATGTCTGTTTTGGAAGGAAGGATTGATTTTTTATGCCATGAACTTTTGAGAATTGGAAGGATTCATACAACTGTATTGAAGCTAATTATTGAATTTAAAAATTGCTTTCAAATACAAATCGCTGTTATTTTGCTAGTAAATATTATTGCACAATTTTACTATGTGTTCTTATTGTTTGTGGTATTCAGTACATCCTTTGATGATGCAATCTTTCACATTTACTATGCAATTGTGTCGATTCTAATAACGTATTTCAATTTATGGTTACTTGTTCACATATGCGGCGATATAATTTATTCATGTAATAAATCAGGAAATATTTTAGGATTACTTAAACATGATGTGGTATTGAGCAAGAAACTTGAAAAAAAGGTAAGCTGATTATGAATGATAATTTTTTTGAATTTAAATAAATATTTTGTCCTTAATTCTTTAATTTCAAGATACAAATATTAAATTTACAATTTGCGCAAGAAAAAATGGTTTTGTCAATCTATGGTTTATTCAATTTGGGATGGGCAACAGGATTTGCTTGCACTACCGCAGCTTTGGAGATGTTGGTGTTATTAGTACAAATTGATTACAGTTTATTTTAATTTTATTGTAAATGTATATAAATATATCTTTTTTGTTTGGGTTCTTAAGATAAATTAACTGTCATCATATTTTGTAAGAAAAAAATTAAAATTTATTTTAAAAAACAGAATTAAACATTCAATTTTTTTAGAGGACATGCATACAATAGGTCATACTAACACTTCTTATAGACTAAAAAAATGTATCAAAATTGTCGCTGCCAGTTTCAAAAAATTTAAAATTTTTGAAAACTGTTTTTTGAAATGAGCATGGGAGGGAGGTACTTTTATTTTTAAAAATAATATTTATTTTGTTCACATTCAAGGAATCGTTTTTTCATTAAAAAATCATTTTGTCTAAAATTTCAAAAATATGTATCTAGCCGTTTTTGAAATATTAAATTTGCAAACAAATTTTTTTTTCAAAACTAAAAAAAATTAACGTATAAATATAAAAAATAATAAAATAAACAAAAAACAAACCTTCCACATATTCTTATTTTTATTTTAATAAAATATGTATTGAATTTTTTCAAAAAAAAAAAACTGTATGAGCTCTTTTCGTGAAAAAATCTTATTTTCCAGAAAGGCAAAAAATGTGTGGCAGGTACCGTTATTTTTGGTCTTAAAAATCAAAAAAAAAAATTTTTTGCGGAAAGCTTATGGAGGTTTTAATTGATATTTTTTGGTTGCAATAATCCAAATAATAGTCTCGTCTTGCTCCTACTACCAATTTCCGATGTTTTAAGACTCCCCAAATCAAATTCTGCACATAAAGTTTTGCAGCGCCCGCCACCACAAGGGTCGAGGCAACATTAAAAAATACTCGCCATGATAGTACCTACTACGCTTTTCATATATGAAGCCGTCAGTGCAATAGTGGCGTAACCCACTTTTTTTCAAAAGATTGTGACCATTTCCTTTGGTATACATATAATATGGGCAGTTACAAATTTCACACGTATGTTTGGGAAGAGTCTACAACGTCAAGGGGGCCTCAAGAAATTGGATTTTGTTTTATGCAATATTTTAAGAACGTAGAACAGTCTAAAAAAAATTATTATGTATTCTGATCACTGGGGGAGCCAAATTATGAATATAAAACTTTCCCTGTTGTGCCAATTAATGGTATACCATCCCAATTTTATTGTTAAAGAAATGAACCGTAAATGTTTAGTTAGTGGCCATTCCTATTTGCCATCTGACCAAGATTTTGGTTTAATAGAGAAGAATAAAAAATTTTATAAGGATATCTTCGTCCCAAATGATTGGGTAAATGTTATTTCCTCGGCCAGAAAGAGAAACCTATTTGAAATTGTGAAAACGAATTTATATGAACCAAGTTGCGGAACCTAAAATAAATGATAAAAAAAGAAAGACTTAATAGAACTGCTTCAATTCATACCACCAATCCATCATTTTTTTTATAATAATTATTTTAAAAACGTCAACAGGTTCCAATTGAAAAATTTGACGTTTTATCAGACAAGGAATAAAATCATTAAAAAATAAATAAAAATGTACCTACACATAATTTTTTGTTGTTAAAATATTGAACTATTGAAAGATATAAAAAAATAATATAATAAATTTGGCGTAACCTTTCTTTTTTCTTTATTTTCAATGAAAACCATGAATGCAATAGTGGCGTAACCCACTTTTTTTTCCAAAATAATGTTGAATTAAAAAAAAAGAAGCTTGCCCTATAAAGTATGTCCTTTTTCAACGTCTTCTACGTTTTTAGATTAATCAAAAATGTCAAAGGGAAAATACAAAAAATGTTTAAAGAAACCCTGTTTCTTAAATCTCTCGTAACTCTAAAGTGAATTTTATGGGTTACGCCACTATTGCTCTCACGGCCTCATATACAAAGCTTATTAATTCTAAATCACAACGGTTTTTAAATAACGAAGTAGATTTTCCAATAAGTTAGAAGAAGTCTTACCAAAAATTGACGAAAATTAAAAGTTGTAAGCTTATTTTAGCAGTTCCAATGATGAATTTAATGCTTTTACATATTTTTCTCTAAGGAAATTGTTGTTTTTGTTTATTCGTGCATTTTATACTTTATTTCGTTCAAAGTCAAGTAACAATCACAATATTCATTCATCATTTCCATGATTTACGATTCAACATATTTTTGATATATATTTAATCTTCTGATGAACATTTTGGTAAAATTCTTAAATTTAACAAACTGTGGTTGAGGGCCTGTAGATGCGTTGTTCACATTTGTTCCAGCTATAATATGTGGGTAAAATAAAAGCAAAAGAGCTAACCGCTGCTGTGTCCAGAGGAAAACTCTATGAAAACTCGTGACAATATTTTGTGGTGGATAATATGATTTTTGTGCCTTCCAAGTGTGAAATTCGACAAAGTGTTGACGTGCGAGGAACAACAGAAATTTTCTGCAATTCATGCAATCGCATTTTGTCAGTGGAAATGCGTCTAGCCACACCAGTCACCATTTTAACCGTCAATGTCGCATGAAACTGTGTTTGTGGTGTATTTTTAATTTGCATAAATGTGCTCTGGCTGGAGTGTAAATAAATCATCAAAAGTTGATCAACTACATATGAATGAAAATGGTCAATACATACTGAATAACTTTAATAACAAATGCCTTCCGAAACGCCCCAAAAACTACTTTAGAACAAATTATAGTTACCTAACCTATATCTAGCTTTAAATTGTTTTAATTATTTATAAATTTTCTCCAGCGGATAGAATCCTGTGATACATATGTATATACATTCCTACAAAGGTATACATATAAACAGCAAATTATTGCACTTTTAGATATGAATTCTGTGCAGTGTTTTGCATTATTGAACTCGTCTCTTAAAAACAATTTTTCCTCTGAGCTTTAGGAGTCAGTTATTTTTAATTTTGAGAAATTATTTAGAAAGTAGACTCACTAATTATTTTAAATTTTAGGATTTAATTATTATTTCAACCAAAAAAATTATTTCAAATAATAATATGTACCAGTAAAAAAGGTTAATCATTAATAAAAAAAAAAACCAATAGATAAAAATGTTCCTTTTACATATAAAACTTGGCATCAATGGTTCATTTCTCATAAAAATCAATACTCGAAGAAGCTATTCAAATGACATTGGTTGAAGGGTATTTTTTTGAGGGTTTAAGAAGTGATAAAGAAGTATATAAAAATATTTTTTGAAAATTTTGACTAAAAAAACTGATCAGGCATATAAGTTGAACAAAAACTTTCGTTTCAATAAACGGCTCTAATCGTCGATATGAAAATTTAACAGCTCTTTAAATACGGCACTTTAAAATTAAAATTTAAAAGCATGATACATACTGGTGGTACGGAATATACATAAATCTTTTTTTTTTTTTTTTTTTTTTTTTGAAAAATAAAAAGAACACGTCTTTCATACAGTACTAACATTTAGTTGTTTTTATTTTATTAAATTATTTCTTTCTTTGTTTCAAAATGACTATTATAAGATAAATGGTTATGCTTTGTAAATAGAACAGTAATTTGCTCTAACATTTAAAAATATTGAATATCTTATTTTAATAATAAAATATAATAAAAATAATCTTTTAAATTGAAAGTACATATGTAAATATGTGTACGTCGTTGTTAGAAAAGCAAATGGTCATAAGTCGACATTTTAAGGCTTTTAAATAAACCGTCATAGCTCTTAAGCTGACAGCTTGAGGGCGTTAGTGTTGTTTTTTGATTTAAAGTAACACCCTTGTTCTTTTTACCACAGCTGAGATATTATTTTTTTTTGTGCTTTTGAGAACATTTTAAAAATATTTTTCCTGCATAATGAAAATTTTGACAGTTTCATTTAAAAAGAAAACAACTCCTTTTTAATATTTTTTTTTAATAATAACTTGTGTCTATTTGGTTATAAAGTGACATAAAACCAAATATGTTAAATTAAAAAGGTTTTTTTTATTAACCACTTATGACAATTTGATTTTCCAGCTAAGACATACATTACTAAAGATTCTGTAATAAAATAAAGTTTGTTGAATCTTAAATGATAATACAAAGAAAATACTTCCAGGGTTGTCTTGCTTTCTCATAGTAAAACCGTTATTTTTTCCTATTCTATTTGAAGGATCAACATAACAAAATTTTTATTTATAATTTGAAATTCCATTTTAGCAAAGTGTTACTCTATCCTTATAGACATTAGTGACCCAATTAGGGAAGCGAATGTGTGAGCAAAGTGGAAAAAATTAAAACAAAACAATTTGAACATAAAATAGACTATTTTTGTTTAAGTTCAGTTCTGACTGTTCCTGTACTCGATGTCGTATCATCAGAGGATGACGACGAATTCACTGATGATGATGATTGCTGTTTGGAATTTTCTAGCCTTGCCACCCCGGCCAGGGTAGGTGGAGGCAGCGGCGGCAAGTGTTCCGATTTAGGTGAATCTGTAGCTCCTCGCAACGATGATGAACTATTGGATGTCGAGGATGGATGCGCTACATTTCCTTTCATCTGTGGTATTCGCGAGGTGTAGCCCCCAACAGAGCCACAATTTCCACTGACCAAACCTGCAGGTGAAGTTGGCGTTTTACGAGTTGTTGGGGGAGTGAATCCACCACTGGTCATGAGCACTCGTGGAATATTTGACTTATCCATTGCAGACATGGCTTGCATACTTTGTTTAATTACCAACGGCGTCAAATCTGTGACATGGGGTTGGATGGTGTGAGTTGCCTCTGTATGATGAGATACATGCGATGTTGGCTGGAAAGTGCTGCACACCGATGTTGCTGACGCTGGCAAAGACACCATTCCGGACTGTCGTATTCCAGAGGTCCAAGGAGCATTACCCTGTGACAAAGGATCAACATGGTCGACCGATGATGGAGTTACCGGTGCTGATGCAGAAGTGAAATTCTTGATTTTTTCGGGCTCCAATCCAAGATGACTTGGTTTCTTTTTACTCACAGTAGAATAATTACTTTCCAGATTCTTTGGTATAATCGGACCGACTATGAGGGTATTTTGGGTGATTGGTGGTTCCTCCTCTTCGGAGCAATCCTGTGCCAGCATCACCGGCGATGTGGTTATGCTGTGACTTTGTCGCCGCAACGATGGCGGCCTTCGGCCGAGAGTGGAAATAGTCCTTGGTGGTGGCATTGGTGGCATTTTACCCATTTGATTGGGCGTAAAACTGTTTGGCGGCAACGAGTTTCTCTTAAAGTTATTCGATTGTCGGTCATTAGTTGCTGGCATAGTGGCAGTCTGAGAAGTAGCTGTGGTTTGTGCTGCAATTTGGTTTCCAAATGAATCACATGGATAGTTGGGCAGAACTTTGGGAAAGTTACGACGTTTAATGGCGTATATCTGCTGTTCCGGTGTGAGGGCGGGATACTTCTCAGAGTTTGGCTCTCGGCAGGTAACATTTATGTCTTCGTTAATGAAACTGGTGACTTTTTCGTCGTGGCCATGCACAGTGTAGTACATATCAACTGGGTCGGAACGGGAGTGTTTGTGATCTACGCGCAACCCCTGATGTTCTGCTGCACTAATCTCGTCATTGTTGGTTTGCTTAGCTAACATCGAGAAACTGGCACTAGTGTTGAAACAAGTACTAGAGTCAATAGACTCTTCGGTAATAAGGTCAGTGTCAACGTCTACTTCCTGACATATGATTAAGTTGCGGGGATTGTCAGATTTGAGTTTGGTAACTTCGATGGGCTCCTGGCGCAACACACTGTTGCTGCGGGCTTGTGGGGTGGCATCAATTGCCACACTTACCTTTTCTGGTCGTTTAAAAAAGTTTTTGCTTCGAAAGGAAAATGTGGGCGAAGAACTTCTTTTGGAACTTTTTGGACTACTTTTGGCTGCATTTTCCTGTGACATCCAATCACAAACTTTTGCGTGGGCATCCATAGTGCTGGAACTTAACTGGCGAGTGATTTTGAATCCATTTATTGGGGAATGATTTGTTGTTTTGACTGCTTCATAAGTATTGGACTTGCGAGCCATATCTAACACGTAGCTGTCTTCGCCATCGTTGGTCTTAGAACGCTTGAGTTCATCGTCAGTTGTGCCGTCATAAGAGAGAATTCCAAGTTTTCTTCCCATCATGGTGTGTTTCTTTTTCTTTTGAATCAGAAAAGTTGAGTAGATGATGACATTGAGGACAATAAAAACTGCAATCAGCCCAATAAGCAGGTGCATTGTGCTTTCTGATTTTGCAACTTCCTTATCATCACCTGATTGAGTTGACACAGGTGTTGTTATAGATTCTTCCTCTGACTTTTCACTACGGTAAATAACTCCGAAGGTGGGTGGTGCATTGTACATGTTGTCTGCGGTTTCTTTTGTAATCGCTGATGGATGTGACTTTTGGAGTAGCAATCTCAAAGTCCTCTGCGGATCATCGGTATTGTGTTCTGGATGCGAGGGTGGGAATTTACTTACGCGACCATTTACAACTTCATTGGGATAAATGGATGTTCCACTTTTTGATATTTGACTGGGTAAATTTGAGAAAGTGTGAATGTATGGCTGTTGTTGAATGTTGCCGATTTGGTTGAGTTCGTTTGGAAGTTCCTTGTTCCAGTAGTTCATGTATTCATAACGGTATTTGTAACCAATGGATGGGGGAATACCTGGAGCATAAAAAAAAAGATCAATAAATAACATACGAGTATACAAAATATATTAGAACTATGTATGTAAATGAAGGAAAGAAAAGGTTAAACACCTTTTAATATACAGAAAAAGTTTCTATTTTAATGAATTAATTTTTTTATATTCGAAAGAAGAATGAATGCATAATTGTGTATTACAGATAATTTGCAAGTTCAGAAAGTGCTTCCGATAAAAATTGATACTTGCATGAAAAATATTCCTGAAAACGCACTGTACATTTCAGTAGAGAAGAAATTTTTACCACAATTCTAACTCTGAAGAACAACCAACCGGAGCTCTTAGAAGCGGTGCCAACAGTGCATTAAATATCGATGATCTGTTCACCTGCTGTTCATCGACTTCGAAAAGCCCCACCAACCCTGTCATAAGTTTTTGATCTATCAGTGTTAAACTGAAATGATTCATCTTCCCAGTATACTCCGTTTCTTGAAGAGATCGTAACTAGGAACTTTTTGTTGAACTACGAGTATAATTAGGGGACGGTGTGGTGAATGATACTTCGAAATGATCCAAATGAATTTAGATTGACGATATGGCCAATTCCGTTATTGATCTGGTAAAAGGCTTTAAGACGGAGTGCAGTGCTCGCGGCCGTTTGTTTACTGAATATGTACAATGGTCTAATACCCCTCCAGCGCCAGCGTAGCGAAGGGAATCTAAAGTAGCTTTGCAAATTTCCGCCGATCTCTAGAAATTCAGGGCAAACATTAAATTCTGATCAATTACAGGTTGACAAATCGTTGAAAATCCAAAGTGGGACCAGGCAGGGCTATATACTGTGTAACGTATATTATCCCTATAGGTTATAAGTTTAGCTTTTGTGGAATGGACTGGAAATGAAGGAATTCAGTGAAGTCTCATAGATATTACCAGGCAAATCGGAAAAGCAAATGCTGCGTTTGAATGCAGGAAACTCTATAAGCTTAAAGAGCAATCTATGACTGTTCCCCTAAAATGTTGCATCTTTTTGGATGCCACATTTGAAAATTTAGAGCCGTTGTCACTAGACAGCTTCAAACGTTCGTAAATAAGTAAATGTATGCCCAGCATGTTGAGAATTTGTTGCCCAAATCGTATCTGAAATGATGTACTTCATGCGAGAACAGATCAGACAGTGGATTGACCAATGACCACATGCTTCGAAAGGGTAGCGAGTGCCTTGCGAGTCAAGCGATGCAATGGAACCCGTTAACGCAAGCAGGAAGACAAACGGGCTGACCTAGAAGCACATGGCGAAGAACGGTCATATGACCTGTAAAAGAAAACTAACTAACTGAATGGGTCCAAAGACCTAAGTAAATAAGTAAGGGAGAGCCCTTTAAAAAAAAAAAGGAAACCGCAGTTGGCATCGCTAGTGAAGGGTAGCGTTCAGCAAGCAACGAGTAGCGAGTTATTTTTAAGGTTATCATTTTTGAAAAATTAAAATAAATTATTGCCGTTTTCGGGAGCCTCCTGCTCTTTTCGAGATCCATACTTTATTTATTAACAAAATATAGTATATTTTTAAACTCACCAATATTTATATAACATTGATTCCTCTTGCTGAATTCAGGCCAATCCAAGTCATATCGATCCCATTCCAAAGCGTGTAAGTTAATGAATGTTCCCTTCCATGGAGCCTTTGGATTTCTAAAATAAAAACAAAGTTATATCTATACACTACTAAATGCATGCTCATTCAATTATAGCAGCATTTGAAAAGCGACAAAAACACTTAAAGCCAAATAGACCGAAAGCCCTTAGACGGTCTCCTTCGATTTTTCTTTCAATTTAATGAACGACAAAATATTGCTCACCCGGTTTTAGCGAAATTAGTCCAATAAGACATCACTGCTTCGGATAGAAGTTTCTCTTGTGCATTGTATTTATTGTGAAATGGTCCTGCTGGGGCCAATGGTGCTCCAAACACAAAAGCAAGTTCTTCGCCAGTTATACTGTGTGGCAGCTATATGCACGTATTGAATTGAATGAAAAATTGTATGTATAAAAAGGTTAGTGACACAGTGCAAAAACAAAGGATTTCGATTGTCAAGCATCTGGGTGTTATTGAAATTATTTTATGACTTTTTATCTACCATCGAAGCATTATAATAAATAAATATATGTTCATACCAAAAAAATAGCAATACATAAGTGTTTTTTTTTTGCCAAATATAAATTCGTTCAGGGAATAGGTACAATTCAAACGTGACTTTCATTTTCTATTTTTCAAGAATCATGAGTTTTGGAGCTCAAGGATAAGAAAAACTTTATGGTGTTGTGGCATTTGAAATAAACAACTTTTTTTGAAAAAAAAAATGGTTTCTTTAAAATTCATGAAATCTATTTCTCCTTACCCATCTTTCTTGAAAAAAAAATTATTACTGAAACCAGAACTTCAATTTTCTGACGAAGCTGAATGACCTTAGATATCCTAGATTTACAAAATTGGAGAACTGGCAGTATTCTGTCAGAATTCTTTATCAATGAAAAGTCCAGGATCAGCTCAAGATGCACCGTAAACTTGAGCGAAGTTACCAAAACTCAAAATCACGACACGACCAATCTGTTATATTTTAAAATATTCGTTTTTATTAACTCTTTCTTACTGACTAACAAGCAAGGTATTTCATATACTTAATTCTATACAAAATTTATTATTTAAATAATATAACACAGTGTTTCATATAAAATATGGTCTTACAATATGATCACGACTAAACGGGTGGACGCTGGGCGTCCCTGTCTAAGACTAAGATAAACTGTGAAGGAGTTGATCCTATAGTAGAATAAACAAGGCTTCAAGCCTTCTGGCCCACAGCAGCAAACTGTAGCAGTAAAGGCTGAACAGCTCCGAATAGCGTGTTCCTCTTCCTGTCCGTGGGGGCACTTAGAAGAAGTCCGCCACGGAATAAACGGCTGAGAATTGATCTCGGCAAGGGTTTTAAACGAATTAACGCCCCTGTCTAAGATAAACTCTGAAGGAGATAACAAACTTTTTAGGAGTTCGACCTGGGACCCCCTTGACGTATAGGGGTTATTGCTTTCGTTAGTGACAAGAATACTAATTATCAGCTGCCTATCAGCTTCCAATCTTATGACCACCACAACCACTGGTATACCTTGGAAACTCTGATTTCCTCTCCATATTCACTTCCTTATGTGACTATTTTGGGAACAACCAGTAGTGAACTCTAAGCGGCGTTCGAAAATATCCCATAGAAAAAATAAAAGCTAAGTAAAACAACAATTGCTTGGTGTATCGAGATCGTGTGTATCATGTGTGGTGGTGGTATGATACCACTGGTCTAGTGATGCTGGTACGTAGTCGGGGAGGGGTAATGTTTTATTTTACCACGGCGGCGGTGCCCATTTTATGTGGGTATATGCATGCCCACAGTTGGGGGGTGCATTTCAGGGCGGGAAGGGGGTTTTTAGTTATAGTTTTGTTGAACAAAATAGGACATTTGTAACGCTTCGTTACAAGATCAACAAGCAATGCGTGTTTCGGCCGGCGCGGGGTGCCGGGGCCAGCGTATGGGAAGCGATGCCTATCTATAACTAATGGAATAAAGTTTTTGTGTTTTATTTTATTTAAAATGTATTTTAATTCATTAATATTTATTTTTTCATTTATATTTGTTCTTCAAGCATGTTAATTACTTCGTTATCAAACATTTTTCTTTCCAATATTGGTAATTTTCGCATGAGGCTTAATAATGGGTCGGATAAAATAAACAATCTGTTCATAATGTCGGTTATGTTATTAAGTCTAGAGGTTTCTCTTGAAAAAAAATTCTCTGTTGGATTTAAAATCCTTATTTTTAGACACCTGCGGCTCCTTGCTTAGCACCTCGATTGGCAGCAAGGCATCACGTAGTATAGTGGATCCGTGTATTAAAATTTTATGAAGAGTAGGAGTCACAGGCATCCTAGCTAAATTCCCATCATTTGAGTTACCAAAGCCCGGTTTAGGCTTGTCGACAATAATTCCCAGCTGGATCTTGAATTGTTCTTGGATATCTCTTTTTATTCTTTCTACCAAATTTTTGTTTTTGCTTGATAAACGCCAAGATAAAGTTGGTAGCTTATAGCTCAAATATACAGCAATGACTCGAATAATCTTATCCAAGCATGTACAACCAAAATTCCAAGGAAACGTAATCGTTATTCACAGGTCTTCTTCCAATTTCAAGATTGTTAAAATCTTTCGAAGAAGCATAAAAAGCATTTCAGAGAAGATTTAGTGCCAAAAATTGAGTTGCAAATTTTACATCTACAATATTGAACATTAGTTTGTGAAAAACAGAAAACGATTGGCTATTTAATGTCACTTTATTGGAATTAATGCTTTAATCTGCGGCTCCGCTCAATATTTTCTTTTTGTGAAATACTCGTAGCTAGTTCAGAAGTTTCTTTTTTTTAAGACTTATAGGCCTACAAAATCTGGGTGATGAGGGCTTAGGACTTTGCCAGAAAACTAATTTTTTTTTTCTTTTTTTTCTGTCGTAAGTCTTAATGGCACAAGACAGGTCAAAAACATATATTTGTCATCAGCAGCTTCTGATACAAATCTTTGTTTGAATTGAGTGTGGCCTGAGCTTCCATCGAGCCCCCACTTGGAAAACAAATATACGTATTAGCTCAAGAACAGGATTTTGGCTTTGTAAAATTCGCGTTGCAGTGTGGTCCAAAAGTCAAAGTCACTTCTGCTTCAGTTTCTGTGACCTTGAGATTATTTGATGGAAAAATATCTTTTGTGTAGCTTCGAATAATGTTGTTCTACTTAATTTAGCCGCAATAATAATGGATAGAGCTTCACGGGGAGAAATTTTATAAATTTTTATAAACGAGTTTATGTCCATACAATCCTTCGCGTAAATTGGAGTGGTGGAAACTTTTTTGACGACTTCAGCTTCTGTTGTCTTTCCTTCAGCTTTCAAGCTCATTTGAGCTGCATATGTCAGCAGATCGGAATTATTTTCTGCACGAATACTTGCTGTTTTTCTGCGCTTCGAACTGTCGGTACTTTCATCAAAAGAAAGTGTTGCTCTAGCACTTCTTTTTTTGAGATGTGAAGAGAGAGTTCAAAACTTCCGTTGAGCCAGTGTGTTTCATTTTTAAGGAAACTGTTTTGATGCCTTGCATACTTCACCCATTTCGCCTTCATTTGGTTTTGAAAATTACGTAGCTCTTTGGTTAGTTGTATTCTTTGAGTTGTCGGATAGTCAGTTTTCTTAACTACATATTCATAAATTTCTTTGAATTTTAACCTACACGCCCTAACATTTTGGCTCATTCTAAGAAAAACTTCAGTCAACCCTGCTTACCTTGGTCCATAGCTGATAATATTCAGTGATTTTTTTTCACTTAACACGAAAAAAAAATATGGTTGATCAAACACGAAAACTGTATGCATCCAATGTTATAGAACTTTGCACTTTGATGCATTCACTTTTGCACGTTGTATTGATAAAATAAATCTTAGACAAAGAAAGGGAAGGAAAACTTAACAGTTATCATTTAAGAATTTGACTTTTAGGCAGTGAGCCTCAGTGTGACGGCCAGCGGCGCGGCGAGCGGGCGGCACGCGGGGTTGGATTGAGCACGCATTATGTATCATGATCGGCTTCACAGACAGAAAAACTTAGCCTGGGAGAAGAACATGATCTGTGAGTTAGAAAGAAGCCGAGAGAGGAGACCGCACCAGGCGAAGAAGTTCTACCAATCCGTCCGAAACATGACGCAGTAGATACACACCACGTTGCACTTACTGCAAGGACGGAGAGAGAAATTTGATCACCGATCCCCCAAGCATACTGGATCGATGGGAAGTGTACTTTAATGAATTGCTAAATGGTCAGCTCACTGCAGAAGTAGAGGCTCCACTACTTGCAGAAGAATACCCTATGTTACTGCCACCAAGCATAGAAGAGGTTGGGAAGGCTATAGCCCGGCTTAAGAAAAACAAAGCCCCGGGAGCCGATGGCATACCAGCCGAACTATTCCACCATGGCGGGCCAGCTTTACTTAAAGCAATTCATGATATTCTAGTGCACGTATGGGAGCATTAAGAAATACCAGAAGACTGGCGAAAAGTTATAATTTGCCCCATACATAAGAAGGGAGATGTCACAACGTGCAGCAATTATAGAGGTATCACGGGCGGCTTCTCAATTCCAACAGAGCTTTGAAGAGCTTTGACAGACTATAGTAGTCTTATCTGTCAAAGCTCTTCAAATCCAGAAATCTCACCATAACTTCAAAACTGCTGCTGTACAGGACCATGGTCCTGCCAGTACTCACGTATGGATCCGAGACTTGGGTGCTTAGCAAAAGACACTCCGAACTCTTAGCCGCGTTCGAGAGAAAAGTCTTGAGGAGAATTGTTGGCCCAAACTTTTTAGAACTTGCTTAAGACGTAAACATAAAGCACTAAATTTGGCAAATTAATTTTTTTTTTTTGTGAAAAAAAAGGAACAACATTTTGAATATATACCCTGCCTAAGTTTCGACATTGAATATACATTACATTAACTAGAAAGGCCACCCAGAATCTCGGTTAGCCTCGGTTCAAATACGTTCTCGTCTCCGATGCTTAGGAATTAGTCTCGTCTCGTTCTCGTTGCCAGCCCTAATTCTATCGAAAGAAGATGCAAATATTTTTATACATTTAAACATTTGGTTTGGGTGTTATTCACAAAATCTAACGATTTCTTTAAACATTTGAAGTCATCTTAAATCCTTATACAAAATGTTTGTTAAAGAATATTTTTCCATGAAAGCTGATCCTGAAAATTTACAGATATTTTAATCACATTTAAAAGCTAATCAACTCAAACCTTCCATCGAAGCTCAAAGATAACCCGTTTCAAGAACAATAACATTATAGAACGCCAAAAATTCAGTAGTGGATATGACATCGAAGAGTGTTATATATTTACAAACAAAATCGAAATTACCCAAAAAACCGGCGCGGTGCGGCGTGGCGGCCTAAGCTCACTTTTTGGGGGAGCTCGGGCGCAGCGGTCTCGTTTTTTTGATTCAAATTAGTTTGCGGGTTTAAAAAAAAAAACGAAGGGAATTGTTCTTTAATAGGTTAGTATTGCTGTTTGCTTCAAGACTGTAGTTTTCCCGTTTACCTATCCAGTCTCTTTTGCTACTTACCTCCGTTCGGAAATGTTTTTCGAAGCCATATTTTTTGATCATGCCATCTCGTGGAATTTCAAGAAGGTTAGTTAGATCTTGTTTCATCCTCTACACCCAATGATCTTCCCTGTCCCAGATCCCTCCTTAGCAAATCTCATGATGGCTCCCTTAGCAGCACTTTCTATGGCCACGTGTAGTGGTTTTAGAATAAAGATATTGTCCCCTCCTGCTGTAGGGCACGTTCTCATTGCTCTGGTAGCTGGTACCCAGCGAACCCCACAAGGGGAGCCTTAGGTCAAAACAGTGGAGTGGAAGAGTTGTAGTGTTTCTTGAGATCAAGACAATCGCCAGTAAATGAGGAAGAAGAAGTAAAAATGACGGAACCGAGAAATGGAGGGTTCAACAGTACCGAACCAAATCATATATATTTTTTTTTTTTTTTTTTTAAACTGTGCTACCAATTACTATGGCAGTTAATGACATTTTGTTTACTTCAACTCTTATTATTTCCGAATTCTATTTTGATTTCATTGCTAAATTTTCAAATACATTTTAAATCTAAAATTTTTTATAGAATAAAAATGATGTAAAACTTCAAAATTGCTGTTCCAATTTTGTGAAACTCCTAACACAGGTACAGATATATATTTCAACTATATTGATGACACAACATACTATGTGGGTACATGAACAAATGAAAAGTTTATAAAACATTTCACATCTGTTACCTCCAAATGATTAAAAATCGAATGTTAAAGATATTCTACATTCAAAAATACTATACCTACATTCATTTTTGAAGGCGGAAAGTTGTAGTTCACCACGTGTCCTTTCAATAGTTGTACGTGTTTGAATAACCCCAATCGTACAACTTTACTTTTGGTGCATATAGATACATTATGTATTAACAATAGTTTAACCATATATTGAGGTAGGTCTGTCGTTGATACAAAAATCCTTTCACTTACACCCTCCCCTTAATCCTTTATTCAAAGTACAACAAAGAAGCCGAAATTCATGCATTCGTGTACGGTGACCTAATGGAATATAGCGAAACATAACAAACAGCATTGAATATAGTTATGTATTGTTAAATCTTTCAGCTTTTCTCCCGTATATGTATATGTGCTGAATTTATACAAATAAAATGTACACATAAAATTTAAACGTGGGTACAAGTATCAATAACTGCATATGGTGTTACTTTTCGTTCAAGGACGTTAACGATGGACGTCCTCTGTATTCTGTCCTCTCGGAATGTGATTTCATTTTACTCTACTAGAAAAGTCAGTTGTCGGAACTCAGAATCTACCTTCCGGCTACGATTCAATTTGCATATTTTTAGGTGATTGGATACAGATGCAGTTTGCAGCTATCCATATGTAAAATAATTCTATTAAAGTGTGATTTTAGAGACAGAAAATACAAATTTTCTCAGCAATATAAGTTAAGTCTTGGAGTCAGCAGCCAATGGCCTGCAGCATTTATTTATATAGAAAATATAATCATATGTATAAAGTGGAGTCTTTCGATTATAGGACTTGCTCTCTAGACGGATTCAAAATTCCGACAAATACCTAGTACTTTTGTAGACACCATGCCATCATGGGTCGTATGAACATGAAGGGCAAAAATTGACCCCTATCCCTAGAACGTGATCGAAATATTATGCTTGTTCATACATATGTCAGGTATAATATGCCATCGGCAGAAACCCTATGGGATGGATGCCTGATAGTGACGTAGGTATACCTAACTTATAACTCGAGATGGAATGAAATTTTGAAAAATGCTAAAAAAGTCGACATACAAAGCTGGTTTTTCCAGTAACAAAAATTGCAATTTCGAATACCTATGTTAAACTTCAAATAGTTTATTTTACTAACGTGCGACTCAAGGCTGACATGTGTTATTGGAAATAAAAGTTCACAGGAGAACGATGCGTTTGCCTTTTTCCTTAAAAAAGTTTTTAAAAAGCGAACGATAAAACAATGAATGTCGAACTTACCTCGGTACCACACGACCTATTACTAAGCTACAAAACGATTAAAACAATATTCTAATCGATTTTTGGTGGCCTAACATCACATAGAGCTACAAAATGAAACTCGGGCAGTGTTTTTATTGGCGTCAACAAACTAAGTATTTGAATAAGATTGGTCCTATTTCCTGAGTTAAAAATGATTAGTATAATAATTTTAACTGTCCGAATTTCACGACTTTAATTAGGGCAATACCTACATACTTCATTTGATTATAATGTATGACAGCTAGGTTAGGTTAGGTTAAGGTGGCTGTTGGACGATTTCCAACACACATAGACCAAAATTAGGTCCGTTGTGATACCACATGGATCAGTTGATCTACCTCACTCATTGAACCAGTTGGAGCTGCGAATGAAGCGTAGGAGACAAATAATGTCGGAGTTTATTAGATCACTGGGATCATTGAAAAAGAAATCTCCAAGGTGGAGTTTTCGTCTTTGTGACAGGGCGGGGCAAGTGCAAAGAAGATGAGAGATAGTCTCTCAACTCGTCCATACAACTCCTGCAAAAATCATTTGCAGGGGCTCCAAGTCGAATTGCATACCTCCCTATTAAGCAGTGACCAGTTAAGACACTTATGACGTAGCCAATGTGCAATCTACTAAGGGAGATCAATTGTTTGGAGCGTTTGGCACTAAGTCTAGGCCAAATTAGTTTTGTCGCTGCACAGGTGGTGATGTTGTTCCATCTGTAGTTTGCTCTCCCTATTGTATCTTGCTTCAGCATAAGTTTACAAGTAGCTAAAGGCATATACCTACGCCAGTTTTGTGAACTAGCAGAGGTAGCGTTGTTCCTCTTTTTGCAAGTTCGTCGGCTTTGCAATTTCCTGGAATGTCTCTGTGGCCCGGCACCCAGCAAAGGTGAATGTTGAACTGTTTGGCCATCTCCGTAAGAGATGATCGACAGTTTAAGGCTGTTGATGAATTCGTAGAGACAGAGTCTAGGGATTTTAACGCGCCAGGAAAGGACTTCTTGACAGCTAAGTTGAAATACAAAAAATGTCTCCACAGCTCTAAACAACACCACCTGATAAAAAATTTAGATGAATCTCTGCTAGTTTTGGCGAGGGCCAGACTTTTCGCCGCTAAGTTTAGTGCAACACTCAATAATCCGTAGGAAGTAATAATTTCCCGGGTACGGTGCCCCCCAGTAGAGAATGAAACATTACCGAAATCAAAGCCCTGAAGAACAAGAAAGCGGTTTGGCTTGACAATATTCCCGCAGAACTCCTACGAGAAGTGCCTACGACATCAGTAAGCTTCTGTGCCTACTCATGGAGAGAAAAGAGAATGATTGTCAAGCTTTCAAAAAACGTAGTGCGAAAACTGGAGAGTAATTTGTGTGCTCTCTGCAGTAACCAAAGTAATATCAATAATCCCCCTGGAGCGAGTTAAATAAAATCTCGAGGGACCCCATTAACACCTTGGCGATCATCATCGAACAGTGCTTTGAATATCGATGACCACTACACCTGCTGTTCATAGATTTCGAAAAAGGCATTCCACAGAGTCAATTCAGAATTTATCTGGCTTTGGCTTTAAGCAGGAGGGGCATCCCAGATAAATTGAATGATATTATCAAGGATTTAAAGAAATTCACATTCTGTATAAAGAAAGATTGTCAGAGGAGTTTGAAATTGAAAGTGGGATTACACAAGGCTGTATACTATCACCAATACAATTTCCGCATTCACACCTCAAACAAGTGCACTACTAAGACGGCTCTCTTAGAATCATGGATCATAGATAGAAGCTGAAATTAACCGCAAAAACAAAAAGGATCAGCCTTTGGAACTTCACCATCTACTCAAGTAAATGTTTTTGAACAACCAGTAGACAAGATAGTAGAACATATTCAATATCTTGGGAGTACTAATGGCGGACTAGAACCAGTTTTTGCTACAACATCATTAAAATTCATATTTGACCATGTGCGATACTAGGTCAGTAGAGTGATTTGAGTGATTGAAACTGTAACTTTTCTCAACTATATGACAAGTTAGAATATTAAATTTTACACTGAAAAAAAACTAATGAAAAAAATATAAAATGTAGTTTTGTATTATAACATCATTCTAATTTATTGCTAGGGCTGGCCACGAGTCTCGGTTGTGCTAACTTTAAACTGGACAATCAACAAAAATAGTTCAATTAAAACATAAAATCGAATGTTTCAATGTAAATTAAAGACAACCTCTAGCATAAAAAGGTTGGTTCCAATAGATTGGAAAAGATTCTGAGTTGATAACAAGACGAGACGGAGACGCAACCAGGCGAACCTAAAATTTTTCTGTTTTGATTCCTGCGCAGTCCTATTTATGTATTTCAAATTATTTTTTAAACAACTGTCTTCTGTTCCGTTTTTGAATTTTAAACTTTAATGCTACAAGTTCAACTTTCTTATACTTAAACAATATATCAATTCAAAAAGAAAAATGTAAAACACTCACTCATACCTAAAATCAAAAAAGTGGTGTAAACAAATGCCAATGCTGTTTAATTTTCTTAAATTAAGTCAAGCCATTTTCAATGCCTCAATTTTACAGAATGAGTGAAATCTATGCATTTTTATTTTAAAACCGCATACATACATTTTTACATTTACAGAAAATTTTCAGTTACACGAAACACCATTTAACTTCAAACGAAATGTTTTTTTTTAACTTAAACAAATTGTACAAAGTAGGTATATTAAAATGATTAACTTTTTAATCCCCATTCTGACTTTTTTATTTATTTTTTTATTCAGATACTTAACCTCTCTAACATTAGGTTAACCACAATATTCCAACCCTTAAAATCACTGTGAAAGATCAACATGATGGAAAAGGAGGTATCCCACCCATAACCGTATGCACATCACACACATAACGGAAGTACAAAAAATACTTACGTTTGAATGTGGTCCAGCAGCGCTATTATGTCCAAACACGTACATATAGTTTCTCGGATTCACATCCGCATGAAATAGTCCTGTTTGAATTAATGGTCCAACAACTCTAGCATCAGATAAGATATCTAACACAACATCTCGGTGTTCCAAGCTGGATGCTTTAATGGGATTGTTATACATATCCGTGTACCTTTTTATGGTGATTTGGTTGGAATTCCAGGAACACAAAAATATGAAATAAAAAATGAATAAAATTCAATGAATATAATATGTACTGCAGGTATTTCTTGTTTATATTTAAGGAATTGTTAGAATATACACGAAAAATTTAAAAAAAATTTCAACTGGAAAATATTTAGTAAAAAGTGAAAAATGTTGTTATGTCCTAACAAAAATCGAAAAAATCCACCTGATGTTTGGTTTGTATTCTATATCATTTTATTGTTAAAAGTTTTATTTTAAAAACAATAATACCATCAAAAACAACACCAAAATATTCTTTTTTCATAAAAAGTTCAATCTTATAGGACAAAACAACTTTGACAAATAGCACTTTACGAAAATTTAATTTCAACTAATCGCTCAAATTTTTAACGATACTGGCTGAGTTCATAATTGAAACATTGAATGCACATGCCATGCACAATGCACATGCCATACCATGAACACAGTTACCGACTGCTCAGATGCAAAGATAATGCAGTGTATTTACATTTATGAACGCAAATCTTGCAAGAATGCAGCATTTTTACATTTATGAACTCAGCTAGTATTAAATAATCGTCCTGTACCAAATTTCATAAATACATACCTATATATCTAGCCGTTTTGGAAATATTTAATTTTCAAATAATATTTTTGTTTTGTATAAACTCAAATTTTTTTTTTGAAAATTTAAGTATTGAATAGGTACCTACATTTTATAAATTGTTGATCCTTATGCATAAAAATTTTGTTTTTGAGAAAATCAAAATTCAAAAAAGGACTAAATAGGATTTAACGGTAGGTACTTCCCGCATTTGAATTTATTGATATTAAGATCATTTATGGAGAGCTTGGAAATATTTGATTTTTGACGCTGTATCAGAGCACAGTACACATAAAGAAGGTAATATTATTAGAGTTTTCATTTTCGTTCGTTTCTGCGCATCTATCAAATCAGAGAAAAAATGGCGTCAATGGTGTTCTTGGAAACATTTGTTTCGGTCGTTTTTGTTTCGTTTCTTTATGTGTACTGTGGAAGAAACACAACAAATGACTGTCACTTAAACTTCAGACCACCATTTCAGCCATCTTGGATTTCTTTTTGACACTTCTCGTTTGCGAAAACCTGCGCAAGATAATATCTTCTTTATGTGTACTGTGGTATCAGAGTACAAGAGTGTTCTAATATACATTTAAACCTTATTGTTGAACAAAAACCTATTGAAATTCAATAAGGTTTTCGTATTATTTTAAGAAGAATACCACTTAAAGTGTACATCAATAATGCGAAAAACTCATTGTTTTAAAAGTTTGTTTATTAAAATTCAAACCATTCAAATGCTAAATTCAGATAGAAACAGATCAATTTTTCTTGTGTCTGTGGTTTAACATGAGCTTTTAATATTGGAGTTTATTATTGTTAATTGGCACAGAAATATAGCGTTCCACTGGGATTTGGAAGCAAAAAAATAGAACTAACACTAAATAATAATACTGAGTGTGAAAATAATAAAATATAAATTTTCTCCTTTCTTGGATGCAGTCATATAAAAATTGGAAAAAATATTTACTTAAATTTTCTTTTCATTTTTTGGTCATTGTATAATAACACAAATTGACTGCGAAACACACCAAAAAACGAAGTTAGGTTAAATTTAAACCTCAATATTTTTTCACCAAATATTGCTCAAATGAGCAATTGATTGTGTGTCTTTTTTGGAATTTTATATTTCATTTACATAACTACACATTTAATTACATGTGTTCTTGTTTTTCTAGTATCAAACTATTTAGATATGTTTAACTTTTTCATTAGCAATGCTTTAATGTGTCCAACTAATAAATGCAATTAAATATTAAGTAAATGCATCTACATAATATATTTGCAACCGGTCTCTGCATAAAACAGTTTCAATAAAATAATTGTTAGAATGAATTCCCATTTGAAACTAATTACGTGCATAGTATTTTAATAGAAGTTATAATAAAATGTTTGCTGAATTGAAACTAATTTAAATTTATCGGTGTGGAATGTTTGCATCCCTAGTTGTGGATATAAATATTGAATGAGCTCAAATTAATTTTTAATATTTATTTAAATGATTATTATCTTTGATCTTTTAACGACAATAATTAATGTTTTCCTCTTGGGTTTGATATTTAAATTTGATTCACTGTCTTTTGTATAGAAACTAAATGCAAAATTAATTTTGGTAATAAGTAAGTAATCGGACGGGAAACAGTTATCACTTCAAATTTCAGAAATATAAAACAAACTTACTTGTAACAATTTTAAAACTTATAAAGAAGTTTCATCCCTTTTTTCAATTTAAATAAATTTTCAATTATCAAACCGTCAAATGCTTTCTCCAATAACAAAAAAACAAAACTCATAAAAGATGGCATCATAAGTTACCAATACTTACTTTTTAATTGTTGCAGCCAATGCCAAGTCTGGACGGACGTCAAAACGACTCTGCATGTAAAAACGCAATAAATTATCTCGCTCATGCTCCTGCATTCCATCCACGAGTTGTGGTGCATTTAATGTGTGATAGGACTCCACCTCTGTCATTCCAAATAATAAATCATACCTGAAATATTATTTATACAAAAAAAAAACATAAATGTGCATTTCATGTCAAGAATCTTTTCATTTACTTAATTAATAGTTCAGAAAAGGCTTTTTGAGAGGGTATTTCTTCACACCTCAAGGTGATGAATTATATTTATGATGACGTGAATTTTCAATTACAACTTAGGTATACTTTTACCATTTATAAAACTCTCATTTCAACTTATATATTATGTACGTTTTTAAGCTAAGGAGCATATATGTAACTGCATACTTTTTTCACCTTATAGAAAAAAGTTTAATGAATAACAAGGATTCTTAAAAAAGGTGCCTTTAAGATTTGCAACGAGTGCTTTTTTTTATATATTTTGAGTTGCAAAGTTAATAGTTTGAGAGTTAGCGTTATATTTTGCTATTAATGTACCGGCTGTTCAAATCCGGACCGAAACAGAAACTGTCGCCGGGGCGACGAAGAACTCGTTGTTTTTATAGAGTGTAAATGGCGACAAAGTAGTAATCTAATTGTTTGAATAAATAATAGTGCCACAGGGAACCGTCTTTAGTACTTTATTCTTTATTACAGTCCTTGGCTGTCTGCTTGAAAATGAGGTGACGACCAGCAAATGAGGGAAAGACCTCGCGGAAAATCTATGCTGTCTGATCCACGATGGACTTCCGGATAACTATTTGGGTGAAAAAAAAGGATGTCAAGACGACATCAAACATTGCGTAAGATTAATGAAGATCGCAGAGTGAAAAACGGCTGTCGCGAAGAGCTAAAGGTTCTTGGTATGCAACATAGGGAAAGACTTTGCTGGATCACTGGCCATAATGGTTTGCCAGGTGGATAATGAAAAAGCAGATGAGCTGGCAAGGGGAGGCTCAGCACTTGAACTTTCTCATTGTTGTTCAAAAATCCAACGAAAAATGGAATATCCTAGAAATCCCTTATAAGCATAATAACGGGACATAACCTACTTGGCTACCATAAAAAGAAAATGGAGCTCAGTACCGATGACCTTTGCAGAGGCTGTGGTGACGAAGATGAGCATGAATCAGCACGTTCACTTTCTTTGTCACTGTCCATCACTCTGCCACACTCGGAAGAAAATCTTAGGCAACTATTTCTTTAACGAATTAGAAGAACTATCAGAAATCTCAGGCAAGAGCTTACTGAACCTCGTCAAGACTCCAAATGGTTAGACGAACCATCGGATGCATAGGGTAACACTTTCAAGAATTTACAATACTTCAGGGTATCATTTTAATATTATCTGTGGCAACAAGGAATAACAGCATAAGTCGACTTATGTCGAAATTGAGTTTTTGATAACATCGGATGCGCAACGAGCGATTCTACCTCCAATATATTTTTCGTATTTGTATCTCTTATGGTTTCTGAATTATAGCCTAGAAAAAAACAACATAAGTCGTTTTCTATGCTCAGTTTGCACAAGCAAAAACAAGACAAGTATAGGCATTTATGCTCTTTTTACAAAAATATAGCAATTCCTGAATAAAAATAATTTATTTTTTTGTGGAATGCGCAATGCGAAAAAACGACATAAGTCGACTTAAGATCAGAACTTTTAGAAAACTGCATAAGATTGCATGAGGAAAAACAACACAAAAATTCAAACTGCTTTCCTGAAAAACTACAAAAATGGTACTTATGTTGTTTTTCCTTATTGCCACAGTTTAAAAACCATCAAATAATAAGATCAAGAATAAAGTAGCAATCTTTTTGCAAAGCTACCTTCCTTAAATAATAAAATAGAACTTGTAGGTAACTACCATAAAAAAATCTGAGGCAAAAATAAAAAAAAAACAATTTTTTAAATGACGGATAAAGGATCCATCTTGAGCATAGTTTTACGCAGCACGAAGTTATTAATTGTAGAATAACTTTTAAAGGGTAATTTATGCAATGAGGACTAAACTAGTACATAATAGAAGAGGAATAATAACAGAGAATATAAAATTAATTTTTCTTTGCAACTAAAAATTGCATAGCTTACACATACATTTTATTCTTACCTCATCTTTCCAAAAGAAAAATGTTTATTTAAAAAAAAAAAACTAAGCAAAAAAATTGATAGAGTTCTTATTAACCAACAAAAAGAAAAAAGAGTTTAAGTGCATTTGCATAAAACCAGATGTTTCTATACAACTGCTAAAGAGTAAATTATGCTATTCATGTTAATGTTACCAGAAAAAAAGATTTTTCTTAACCACAAGGATCTATTGTGATCTTAATTGAAAATTTAATAATGAATGACCAAAGCACCTCAAACAACCTGGGACCAAACCTTATGTTAAAAATGTAAATGACGTGATTTTTTACGCAATTTATATAGACACAATACAATGGGATCCAGAGAGGGATTTGCAGTATTATTTGCATTTCTTGTTTAAAATTTCACAGTTCATAAAATAATGGCAGTAACGACTTACTAAATTCAAGCAATGAACTATTCAGGAACTGCGACATGCGAACATGAACAAGGGCCCAACTATTTTTAAATTCCCGTGCACAGAAGGAAACATGCTCAGGAAATTTGTTGACCAAAATTCATTAACAACTCCTTGTAAATGACGACAAAATTCTTCGTAGTATTATGAAGGACACTTTCAATCACAGTCGAAGTAGTTATTGGTGCGGTGAAAAACTCCAAAACTGGAAAATCTTTTGGACCAGACTAGATACCCTCTGAGTTCTAGAAAAATGTGAGACTCAAAGTGAATCAGTTATTCTTTTTTGAAGATGCATCCATCATTGATCATTGATATTCTGCCTCTGGAGAGTAAAAGATACCTATGCTTCCCATCTTCTGATCCACACGGGCTTATACCGAAAATCTATTTGAATGGAACAGTTCTTCCCATTTGCGAAATCAAACAATGAATCTTCTATGGTCCAAAAATTTAGAGGTAGTAAAAGATTAAAATGACGGCAGTTTAAATGAAGATGCTTCGCATAACAGCAGAAGTGCCAAAACAAATAGAAAGCAAGAAAATCCGAGGAAACCTTCTTGTCGACGACGGCATCTAGTATAATACAGCATAACATGACTTAGCTGAAAAGAAGATGCCCTGAGCACACAACTTTCCAACATATCGCAGAAGAAAGACAGGCGGAAAATCTATTGCATCAAAAAAATGCAACGACACCTCTATTTACCTGGCCTCAGACATAAAACGAAACCCACACCGGAAGGGCTGTCAAAGTTTTCTGAGGTCAATTCGGCAAATCCCACTAGTGGAGACTATGATAGTGAAGAAGTGGAGTGGCAGAGTTGTGGTCTCAGTCTCAGGGTTGCGTCTTTTCCCATTTATGGTAGTATCCTATATTTTCTTTCAATATCATTCAACTTTAAACTTCAATGATTCTTATACGAGATTATGTTTCCGTTAAATTTAATAAGTACAAATTATACTAACCTGCTGAAGAGTTCCGTATACTGGCTCATATCTTTATATGGCTGATTTGGAATAACATTTCCATCAACTATGGGACCCAAAAATGTTGAAAACCGCGGAAAAGTTGTTGATATTTTTTGGATTTCCTCATACCTAATTAAAAAAAAAAAATTAACAGCTATTAAATCCACGAAAAAGTTTTAAATTTAAAATATAAATAATGTATGAAGTCAAAAATAACATTTTCTTCGAATAGGGTTTCTAGGTTCTTTTTTTGTACACATAATCCCCTGAGTGCAAAAACTAAGTACAAAACAATAGTATAATAGTATTAAAATATATTACACTGGAATCTAGCACCCGCCGACACCTTAAAAAAATAATATACAGCTATTTTTTTTATTTTAAGAAGTTTTTTTTCCAACATTAGGATCTTAATCGCATTTGGAAAAAGTTTAAAATGTTTTCTATAGTGCCGAATGGTTCCAACAAGAAGAACCTCCGACAAGGTATTTTCGCTAAAAGAGCCCTAGATTTCAGAGATGATGCCCCGCTGTTCCATGCGGTCTCCCTACATTTCTCCTGCCCGCTTGCACGAAACGGTTTTAAATATTTATTGCTTCTTTAAAAGGACATCTATCCGTTCCACTAAACAATTTTATTTCCGAAAACCCATGCCATTTTCTTCCAGATAAATTTTTAAAGCGAGTTCACACTTTGTAAGATGATGTGGAAGGGCAATTTGTAATATCACTTGCACTGGTCAAACTATTTCATTTAATTCTTAACAAAGATTATTAGATACAGGCTTACTTCGCAACAACCCAGACAAAAATTATTAGGCTGATAAATTTTTTAGCAATTTAGCAAAAAGTAGTTTGGGTGAATTTTGGTGCAACATGCCTTTAATATTGTGTGCTAAAACATTATTTTGCTTAGGATGAGTTTCAAATAATAAACACAATGGCGCACTGCTAATTGAATAACACTTTCGTAAATTATTCTTATTCTTAAGCATTTGGTAACTTTTTTTTAATAATTTGTACCCTTTATATGTTGTTCAACACAGCGCGGGCGTGAAGGATAGGGATGGGAAGGAAAAGGTGTATGGAAAGGTTTGTGGCGCGAGGTACTGAGACTGAAGGTGGTGGTTGTCTCAGATTTTATCTTCAGGGTTGGCGGCTGGGTTAAAGCGGAGAAAATGCCGTGTCTTATGTCAATGTCCCTTTATAATTCGCATTATTTTGTTCACTGCCATATTTGTTGGGCATACTAGTATTTACTCAATCACATGTTGTTAGTGTTATGCCTGTTATGCCCAACAATGATCAACGATAATGGAATAAAAACATGACATAGAACTACGGCAGGGATCGAACCTGTGACCTGTGAGTGAGGTTGACAGTCGACCACGCATACCATCGCGGCACGGCCAACCCCAGAGTAGTATCATTTTAATATCATTTTCTTGTAAAATCAAAGTGAACATTTATAAACGTCAAAGTGACTTTAGAGTTGGTCCTTAGTGATTTTAACTTTAGCTAAATTTCTATTCATAATGCAGTGCTTACATTTTATAGTTAGCAATTACTAGATATTTTTAAACTATAGCATCATACGACACATGCTTTAACATTATAATAAATCGACTTAAATTTTGTGCTAAATGATCTAAAGTACTTACTAAGAAAAATATATTGTGCTAAACTCATAAAATTTTTAAGACCCTTCAAGCAAAAATAGCCATAAATGTGGCGAATGTGCCTCACTGTGCCATTTCATTTTCGGAATTCCATAAAATTATTAAATATTTTCATTTGAAACCCATTAATACCATGAATTTAAATCCCAACTCTTGGAAGTTGCGAGTAAATCAGACCAAAATAAAAAGAACCAATTAGTCTGGGAGGAAAAATATATATACTCGTAGATATTCAGTTCACTGTGAAATACAAGGATTGACTGATATCGCAAACAATATAATTTTTCTTTGAAACAATCTGCAAAATGTGTCCTCCATTCCGCCATGGATGCAGTAAATCATGCTGTCATTTTTAAAATGAATATCTTCTGCTATAAATATTGGTTATTGATTTTCGATTTGTGCTTTATCGTTGAGTGCCTTTTTTTGTTTCATTTTAACTAAATCAAGGACAATATTATAATAAATAAAGGTTCATACTCTTGATAGCTAGGTATTTTTGTTTTATTTTTAATATACGTATACAAAAGCAGACGTTTTATTATTTTTTTAATATTGAAAACAAAAAGGAGAACAATAGTTTGTTAATGGTTTTGTGTTATCGGTTGAGAGTTTTCAGGGCTTTGTTATTGTAAAACTATTTTAAATTGTTGTTTTTGTTAATGCTTCATTAATTTTAAGAAGGAAAGGTCATTTTGAAGATAGGGGAAAGCGGGGCATATCGGGCCCCTTAAGGTTTTTTTTTTTTTAAACAAACATTAATAACATAAAATAATAAGATAAAGAATAAATGAAATTAAAAATTCTTCAATTTGCGATAAAACCATTGTATATAAAACTTATAGTACTATCATCACGATGATTTTTGAGTTGTGTGGTGTGGTCGTCTGAGGGCGCACTTGTATATACACAGAAACAGCAACCAGAAAATTAGTATGTGCTGTGATCGCCAGAGGGCCGACGTGTGGAACGTGCTGATGATAGTACTATCTTAATTCATATACAATGGATAAAACTAAAAAATTGCTTCATTTTCCCATTTTGCCCCGTGTCTGGGGCATAATGGACACAGTAAAAAAAAGGTGGGAACTGTGTTTTATTTTTATTTTCAAGTCACCTAGGCACCCAAAGGGGACTCCCCCGTATTGCTAGGGATAATTTGAAAATGATAGATTTGAATGCAGAGTTCCTACTTCATACAAACAAGCAATACGAGGGGGGGCCATTATACCCCGTGGGCCCGATATTCCCCGCTTTCCCCTACTACAGAATCATTTAAAAATGGTGAACTTTTTTGAATAGTTAGTTTTTTTTTTAACACGAACATTCTACACACGGATCACTTGCGGTTCTTGTAATTTCAATTCTTTAAAGTCCAAAACACGTTCAACAACAAAAAAAAACCAATAGATTTCTACAAAGCCACACCACATTAATGTGATAAGTTCGTACAATTCAATGCAAATGAAATCGATGACTAGAGAAAAAAAGTTAAGACTTTTTAACGCGACAGAAGAAGAACTCCAAGAAGGAGATCTAATGAAGTTTTTAAAATGAAATGGAGTCGTCTATTCCTTTTTTTTTATCGTGGTTTAATTTCATTTCTAAGAAAAGATAATGAAAAAACCGAAAACCTAAAATGTTGGAGATTGATAAAAAACAAATTTTAATTTCGTCACTGGTGAATTACCTTGTTAAGTTCCAAGTTTAAAGAAAATCTTGTTCTCTTTCATCTTAATGTAAAGTCTGATTAATATCTTAATTACTATTTTTTACGATTCCAAAAATGTCTCTATAGGTATTTAGTAAAAATCTGAGTAAAGATATATAACGACTATTATTATGTCCCATGGAATTCAGGTTAACATCTCTGGTATTGGTTAAATCGGGAGATTAATTAATAATATCCAAAATTTAATTTTTTAATTTTTTTCCAAAATATCACCACTATTCGGTCCTTTATATTTTTGACTCGGTATTATTGTACATATATAAATTTGCATAGTACTCTCATGAACACGTTCCGCACGTCGTCGTCGGCCCCAAGCGATCACCCCACTTACTAATTTTTTGGTTGCTGTTTCTGTGTATATATGTACAAGTGCGCCCTCAAACGACCACACCACAAAGCTGTGTGGAACGTGCTGATGAGAGAGAGTACTATAGATTTCATATGCAAGGCAGATGGCACATTTTTTAATAAGTCAAATAATCAAATTTGTTCAAAATTATCACCTTCGATTATGTGGCGAAACTTTTCATTTGATTAATAAAATTGTGTGCTTCCTGAATACTGTATTAGCTTATCAAAAATATATTATAATTAAATTTACCGCTTCGATCGAAAGCAAGTCAGCAATTCTTCATTACCATCGTTTAGGGGACAATGAAGTTTATCAGCAATTTGCATGGTCAATTGCAATGAATTGTTCGAAGCCGCCCAATCCGACATTGCTGAGCCAGACATCAAAATCGCACGATGAAATAGCCCTGTGAAAGGAATAATAGTCAATATAAATGGTAATTGGTAAGTTAAGTTTCAGTTCATTTTCAGTAAGTATATATACCGGATGCAACAGGCGATACCATCAGGTAATTAACACATACGGCTCCTGTACTATGTCCCATCAATGTGACACTGTTTTTATCTCCACCAAATACCTCAATGTTCTCCTTTATCCAGTGTAATGCAGCAATTTGGTCTAATAGGCCAAAATTACTTACAGTATCATCATTGATTCCAGGTCGCATGAAGCCTTTTCAAGTGAACAAAAATATATGATGCAGTAAATTGGATTGTCAATAATTATTTTAGATCAGATTGTCGAATAAGCAATATAGTATACATTATTATTTACATTAATGCATTAGTTGGTATAATATAAAACGTGGTGTAGGTTTCTGATTTCAAATATCTAATAATTGAATGGAAAATAAAATTAAACAAAATGCGATGCGATACCACCATCGCGTATTACATGATTTCATTTATGGTTTGGAAAGTTCATGTAAGTACAGAGTTAGTTAAAATGGTTTAATTAATAATTAGAACGGCAATATGAGATGTGTGTTTAAAACATAACATTTGATTTAAATAATATCAAACGGAAAAGGCATGTTTCTTTTTTATTTATTTGTTGAAATAATTTTGGAAGGGAAACAGAAATTGGCAAATTGGAGTAATTTTTACTATGGTACAATGTGAGTCAAAAATTACAGCTATATTAAAAATAGAGGGAACCTATTGTTAACACTGGTAGTTAAAGATATACACCACGAGTGAGAGTTGGAAAGTTTGCTAAAAATGGAGTAATTTTTACCAACATACCAATGAAAAAAAAAGAGGTTAATGTGATTGTATTAATAGTTTTAACCAGGTAACTTTGAAAAAAAAATGCCACCACGAATATGAGAACTATGTAATTATGTATTCCGCTAGAAATGGAGTAATTTTTACTATGGCATTAAAAAAAAATTAATAGATGTCAACAATTATAGCCAAATATAAAAAAAAAAACTGTAATTTTATGTTCGTGGACGTTATGATTTTCCAGTACGAATAATATCTATATACGGTAGCACAAAATAAACTATGGTAGTCAAATATTATGACCAAATATTATAATTTAAAAAAAAATTATTTACTTGTACGCGTAGTGGTAGTTAATTTTCCACCACGAATAAGACCTAAAGAGTTCTTTAGTCCGTTAAAAATATAGGTCTTTTTAACATGGTGGAGTTAAGAGTTATAGCCCAATAAATAAAAATAAAACAAACGTGCAGTAGAAGTTACAATTTTTAACCATGTACGAGACATATTGAGTTGAATCGTCTGCTAAATATGGAGTAAGTAGTTTTAAAGATGGGACCGACAAAAATGGGCGTTAATTGCGAAAGATAAATTTAAACAAAAAAAAACACAGAAAGTGTTTTCATATGAACGTGCAGTGGAACTTCTGAATTGTCAGCATGAATAAGACTTATGTCATCTCATAGCCCACTAAATATTGAGTAATTTAAACAATGATGGCAATAAAAGCGAAGTTAATAGTTCCAACAAATTAATTAAGGACTTGTGCAGTGCATTTTTTCGTGCATTGGAAGTTATGAATTTCAACCACAAATCAAACCTTTGTAGTTAAATAGCCCGCTAAATATGTAGTAATTTTTACTATGGCACCCAAAATTAAAATGAAAAGTTATGGCCAAATAACTAAATAAAGAAAATGCACGTACAGTGGTATCTATAACTTTCCACCACGAAATAGACACTTGGACAGTTCGCTTTATAAATATGAAGATTTGTACTTATTTTCAAATAATGTAGTTATTTACAAATGACGCTGGTTTGCACTCATTGCTTCTTTTTTGGTGCAATAGTAAAAATTACTTCATTTCTAGCGGACTATTCAACTTTATTCTTGGTGAATTTCTATAATTCTCTCTTTTACTTAAATACACACTCTCTTTTGGTCTCATAGTAAAAATTACTCCATTTTTAGAGGGCTATCCAACTGCATTGTTCTGATATATGGCGGGTATTTGAACCAAGCACCTTCTTTTTTTTTCATTCTCCTTTAATAATATTTTTTTAAGAAAAAGATTCTTTATTCTGTTTGATAAATTCTTAAAATAATTTGCATAAATTTTCTTACCCAACACTCCTAATCTGTAGTTGACTGTCACAATTACCACTTGTCCATAGCTAGCCAAAACAGATCCATCATACGGATTACCGCTATTCCATTCAAATGATTCTCCATGCAAGTACACTATGACAGGATACTTGTGGTTTTGTTCCAGTCCATCTAAACCGACAGGAGCAAACAAAATAACATCATTGTAGAATAATGAATAATATAAGAGCCCGTAATAGTATCTATGTATGTATGTATATGTCTAGCCATATGTAGTACAAATTAAAGGGTGTCCCAACAAAAACGCAAGATTTAAATTTTAAATAAAACGCAGATATTTAAAAAAAAATCGAGAACTCTTTATCATATCGTAAAGTAGACAGGATGAGGTTATGTATGGAACAACACATCGGGCAGATGGCCGCCGCCGCGCCGCCGCGGCTTTAATGGCACATACGCGATCTTTTAATGAAACTTTCAATGACCGTTTTGCATAAATGCTGCGGTATTTCATTAATGCAGCGTCGAATTTCCTCTTTTAAGGCTTGAGTCGTCATCGGCTTATTCGCATAAACCATCGACTTCAAAAAATCCCAAAGAAAAAAGTCCAATGGTGTTAAATCGCACGATCTAGGCTTCCAATTCTGGTCTCCAAAACGCGAAATAGCACTACCGGGAAATGACTGATGCAGCAATTGAATTTTTTCTCTGGCTGTATGAGATGTGGCGCCGGCGCCGCCGTCTTGTTGACTCAATTGAACTTTGTATGCATTAAGATGCAAATCTTTCGTCAAAATTCGCTGCATAGTGGATTTGGAAACACCAATTTGCTGAGCTCGGTGTCGAATTGAGGTGGATGGAGTTTGAGCGACATTTTCGGTCGATCGACCTGGTCAAAGGCGCGTTGTTGTCTTTACATCAGTTAATCGCTTTACAGTTGACTCTTTTGTAGCGTTATTGAAACCCCAAATTGATCGCAATTTGCGAACTGTAGCCGCAAAACGTTCAAATGTCAAACAATGACACTTCGAATGGTGGGTGCCAAATTTAAATCTTGCGTTCTTGTTGGGACACCCTTTATATAAATCTTTATGAATGAAATTTTGATACTATGATGCACAAAAATCTTGTTTTAAATTTGTATTTATTCACTTTTGCTTCGTAGAATTAATTTTGATAACATTAATGTTTAAGCTTTATATGATTTCAAGTTAATTACTTACCACTGTTTGGTACATAAACGTTCAGATAAAGGCAATCCTCATTCTCCATTTTGAGATATGGTAAAAGTCTAATTAATTGTTCATATCGTCCTTTGGATATTTTTACACTGCCATTAGATATGTCGGGGATTTTTTGTGGACACACTGACGGTAGATGTCGCGCTATTTTCAATCCCTGCCATGGAAGTGGTGTTCCTTAAAAAAATTTAAAAAAAATTTATGATTTCATATTGACACGATAAATACATTACGTATAATGATGTAAATGAATATGAAATAATTTATTTTGACTTAAATGATGATTTGTGTTGAGTTCTTAAGAAAAAACAAAGTTTATAAGTGTTGTCTAATCGTTAAATAATTATATACATGTATGGCTCAACTAACAAGGAACATTTATTTGGTTTAAGATTTTAAATAATAATAAAAATATTTTCAGAAAATTTATAAACAAAAAATTCTGAGTTAACTCAAAAACATAAATATAAACAAGTTATTAAGCTGGTTACTAAAATAATTAAACCTCAACACTCCTCCTTAACCAGCTTAAGCCTACGTTCTTGAAAAATGTTTTTGGTTAAAGCTTTGGTAAATATGTCAGCAATTTGTTGTTTGGTAGTTAGATAGACTGGGTTGACTGTTTTTCCAATGTGTTGATTAATGAATTTTCGACGTATCTCAATATGCTTTTTGCCTTTTGTGATTTTTCCTTCATCAGCGTTTTCAAGCATATGAATTGCTGCCTTATAGTCAATGAATAAATCTGTAGGTTCTTTTATAGTAAATCCGAGTTCTTTCATTATTCTTCGAATCCAACAAACTTCTTGAATACAACTGGCTGCTGAACGATATTCTGCTTCCGCTGATGAAATTGACACAACACTTTGCTTTTGGGCCTTCCAGACTAAAGGTCCACCGTAATAAACGCTTGTTGAAATCATATCAGGTTCGGTTCCACTGTAATTTGAATCTGAATATGCTCGTAGTTTTGCATTTTTGTTTCCAAAAAATATTCCAAAATCTGATGTTCCTTTTAAGTATCTGAAAACATGTTCTATAATTTTCAAATGAGATCTTTTAGGGTTGTTAACTTGTCTACTCAGATAATTTATTGTAAAGCTTATGTCCGGTCTTGATATTGTTGATAAATATAATAAACTTCCAATTACTTCGCGATAAGGTTTATTCTTCAAAGGTTCGTCATTTATATGTATGCTTTTCAGTTAACAATCCAGGTTCTATTGGCGTTTTTACAGGATATGCTTCTGTAAACCCGTAACGATGTAAAATTTTCTTTGTATAATTTTGTTGAGTTACCATGATTCTATCTCTCTTCCAGAATTATCAGTAAATCCTTCGGGTGGCAACATATAAATTTCTTCATTTAACTTTCCATTTAAAAATGCTGTGTTAATATCAAACGTTTGAACTTCTAGTCCTTTGGTAGCAGCATGACTCAAAAGTAAACTTGCATACCTTGCTACTGGCGCAAAAATTTCATTATAGTCAATTCCTTGAATTTGTTCGAAACCTTTTGCAACAACTCGTGCTTTTAAACGTCCGTCAGCTTTTTCTCTTAAGATCCACTTGCATGTTAAAGGTTTTCGATTTTCAGGTAAAGTCACTAAGTCCCAAACTTTCAAGTCATACATTGCTTTGATTTCTTCTTCCATTGCTTTTCTCCATTTGGGATCTTTCAGTGCATTCTTGACAGAAATTTCTTCAACTTCACCAATCATTGCGTATTCATTATATTTCGGATGTGGCTTGATACTTTGACGATTTCGTAAATTATATGATAAAATGTTTTGATTCGATTCTTGATTTGATTGCTCTTGACATTCAAAATACTCCTCCTGAGATGACTGTCATCATAATTTTCTTGATCTTGTATATTTGTATTATCAATTGTTTCTTCATGTATATTTTCAATTTCATTTTCAATTGTTTCTTCATGTGTATTTTCAATTGCATCTTCTTGTTCCTGTAAAAATTCAGTTAATTCCACTTCTTCTCCTTGAATTTTTACACTGTCTTCATTTTTATCATTGAAATTAAAATTAGATTTTGTACTTTTTTCATCAAAAATAACATTACATGACACTCCAACATGTCCTTTAAATGGTAGATAAATTCTATATCCGTGTTCTTCAATGTCATAGCCAACAAAAATTCCTTTCTTGCTTTTCTTATCCAGTTTCTTGCGATGATTATTTTGTGTAAGCATATAACACAGACATCCAAATGGTTTCAACGACTTAAAACTCACCTTGCGACTAAACCACAATTCAGCAGGAGTTTTACCAGGTTCGTTGCTTTTTCCTGTTTGATTTATCGTGAAAACTGCATAGTTAATTGCTTCTGCCCATAAAGATGTTTCAAGATCTTTTGCATAGATCTCTGACCTTGCTGCTTCAACTATGGTTCGCATTTCTCTTTCAATCCTTCCATTCTGTTGTGGAGTATAAGTGACTGATCTTTCATGAAAAATACCCATTTTATCAAATATTTTCTTGGTTCTTACATTCTTGATCTCTTTTCCATTATCTGACATTATAACTTTTACTCTTCTTTTAAACTGATTTTCGACAAGTTTCAAAAAATGTTGAAGTTTTTTTAACTGCTTCTGACTTTTGTTTCAAAAAGTATACCGTTCGAAATTTACTTAAATCATCCTTAAAGAGTAAAAAATACTTTGCACCACCAAGAGATCGTTCATTCATTTTACAAAGATCAACATGAACTTTATCTAATACATTCTTTGCAATTGTGTCATTCTTTGGATGTGATACTTTGTGTTGTTTTCCAAAAATACATCCTTCGCATATACATATGTACGATTATTCCAGTCATCAATAAATGGTATGTTGTTTTTCTTTAATACATCTTTTACGTGACAAATATTTTGATGTGCTAGCCTTTCATGCCATAGCTTAATGCTTACAGCAGATAAATTGTATTCCCTTCTTTGTTGAAATGCCATTTCAAAAAGACCACCATACCTTTTTGCTATCATAACAACTTCATTATGCTCCATAATAAAAGATGTCTCGGCTGTTGCCTTTTGCGTGTAGCCTTTGTCGAGAACAGTTGTTACAGAAAAAAGATTAAAATTTAATTTAGGTACAAATAATACATTTTTCAACACAATAGGATTCCATTCTATTCCATCATATGCTTCCAAATGAACATCACCATAAGAAACACTTTCTAATTTATTTGAATCTCCAATTTCAACTTGCACAGGACAATCTAAAGATCTGATATTTGATAAACACCTAAGATTTCCTGTCAAATGATGTGTTGCACCACTATCTTGGATCCATTGATCATCTCGTTCAGTTCGTAAACTTTCAAAAATGGAAGATAAAGCAAGAGTAATAAAAGATCTTACCTTTTTTCTTCGACGTTTGCTTTCCACTTGCATTCATTCGCAAAATGTCCTTTCTTATGACACTGATTGCAGTTGTAATTTCTTCTGCAATAATCTACATATGTATTCGGGACTTGATTTGTTTCTGCAATCACGTTTGTAGTGTCCAAGTTCACCACATTTGAAACATTTCTTTTCGAATTCATTAGAAGGCTGGCTATCATTCTCTGTCCTCGTCACTGGATAGTTGTTTTTTCTTGAATATTCTTTCTTGAATCTTCCTTGCTTTGCAATTAAAGCACTACTTGAAGCTTCTGATTCTCGACTGTTGAGTCTTACCTCTTCTTGTTGAAGACGTTCACGAAATTTTTGCAGTGATTTTTGAGAATCTGCAACAGATTCCCAAGCAGCATGAAAATAATCCTATTTAGCTGGCAGAGAATTTAAAATTCTTGACATAATCCATGTATCTTTCACTTCTTCTCCATTTGAACGAAGTTCTTGTGCGAGTAAATCGATTTGCAGACAATTTTCAGCAATAGTCTTGGATTCGTCAAATTTGTAACTGAAAAATTGTTGCTGAAGCATTGCTGTCGATTTTTGACTCTTCTGACCATAAAGTTGTTCCAATCTCATTTGTGATGCAGAATCACATGATGATAACTTAAGAGCAATATTCTGATCAACATTTAAACCAATTATTGCTTGGGCTTCCAGATCTCTCTTTATCCAAATTCTGAGATCATCACCTTCAGTTGGCTTCGGAGTTTTCCCAGTTGCTATCTCCATACTTTCTTTCATTATTAAAATAAGATTAAGTTTGAATCTCCATGATTTATAATTTGAAACGCCTTTTCCGTCACCAGACTCAGTCAGCATTTAGGAACAAAAAGTGACATTTAAATTTTTGTGTTTTTCTCTTTAAATATTGATCTGAACCATGAATTCTATCGACTGCCAAGAAGATCCAGTTCAAAAAAATGCAAATAAGCAATGAAATTTTAGTCAAAAAAGTCACGTTCGGAAGAAAAAGCGAAATCACGTTAATGTTGGATTGAAATGTGACATTTATGTACATATGTACATGAAGTTTACTGAATATAAACTCTATTTCAAAACCTATTAAAAAAAACTCATATAAAGTTTGCTAAGGTGGACATACAAAAAAAATTAGTGAAGTATATCTGAATTTCATTTTCCTTAATATCTGAAATAAATATCTCAACTTTTGCTCCTAACACCCCCTATAAATGCCAAACATTAATGTGACGTTTGAGTTTCTGGAAATTTTAACTTTAGTAACATGTTAACTCATAGTACTCTCGGATCATACTTAATCGACTAAAATTTTTTGCCGATGAGTTGATTTTTATAAATACAAAATAACATCGTAATAATTAAATATAATTCGATCGAGAATGGTTTGCATTTTTCATTTCAATCCTTAAAAAATGAAAACAAAGTTAAACATCATTGCAACGCATATTGTAGGAAAAAAAATGTTTTACATATGTATGTACATAACAAGAAATCCGAACCGATAACAGAATCACTCACCGTTTTTCTTAAAAACTAAAACTCAATACATTGCTTTTTAAAACTCAATATTTTGCAATAAAAAAACAGACACAAAAGACTTAAAGACCGAAACAAAACATCATCCATTATACATTTTTTTTTAGTATTTTTCAAGTAAAGTATTTCTTTTTCTTCTTCATCATCTTCTGCGTCAGAAATGAAGTTTCGCTATCTATATTTCAGAATCTACAAAAACAAATACATACAAATGTACCTATTAATGTCAGATTGGTCAAAATGACAAAATTGACAATGAAAACATATTACGAGCTCGTAGCTTTGTTTTTGTGAATTTTGAAATTTGGGTCTCGTAAACTTCATTTTTGACGCATGATTTTCAAAACGCTCCGAAAAACATTATATTTAGTATGTGTACCTACTGTGGTAGAAAGTGGCATTTAACACAATGCAGTAGGTACTACATATATGTTTTTTTCTGTGATTAAAAAAAGGAGATAATGCACATATCTTGCCGATTTTTAAATATTGAAAAAATGGAAAATTATTTCTTTGTTATTTGGTATTTTACTTGCGACTTTAGGTCCTGTATGCAAGTGGGTCGGGCAATTCATTCTGTCTGCCAACCCACAGCCTAAACTAAAAAAAACTGAAATTATTTGGTTAAAAAAATTATTTAAGGACCCGCTGTTTACGGTACCTGCCATAGAACAGGACTTTTTGTTTTCGATTTTCTCATAAATGGTTGCACGGATAACGAACGAGGTCATGATGAAATTTCAAAAGAAACATTTTTTTCCATTTAAAAAAAAAATTCAAGCCAATATTTCGGATTTAATATATATACCCGAACTTCGATGTACATACAGTACGTTCTCGATTAACGCAACTCTCGATTCACGCAAATCCTCGATTTTCGCAACAGCTGAATTTTTACCATTTTTTCAAAAAAAATTGACTCCATAAGTGCAACTTTTGTTTTTATATGCATATCTTTATTTACTCAGGTTATTGGCTATGTTTTTTTGCTATGTTACATTTTGTCTCGGCGGTTATTTTGCCGCTACTTTTGGGTAATGGTGCTGCAATGAAGTAGTATGAATGCATACATTATGTATCTATACAATGCGAGAATTTCTTGTTAGTTTAATGAATTTTGTCCAGTAATAGGTCGCTTGTGCTTTGAAAAAAATTGGTGTTACATACTTAATAAAAACTGCGAGAAATGGTGATTTAAAATAATTTTAAACCCAAAAAATCCTAACGAAAATGTTAAATTTTTTCCAAAGTAACTAAACATATGTAGTTATTTAAGTAGGTATATGTACTAAATGAATTAACTTATTATTAACCTCGATCATTGAAACCACCCTTGTTTTAATTAGTTGCGATAATCGAGAATGTACTGTACACAGTTTTTCTAAAATTAGGTTAAAATTCTGAAAGCCACCAAAATTTAAATTTTAAAAAATTATTTTAACATTGAAAAAAAAAGCGAACTTTATTTGAATTTTGACACACAGAATTTTGAAATCCGAAATATCGGAATCCAGAATTATGTACCTACAGGACTTTAAATGTACAGAATTTCCTTACACATACAATTTTATTATTTATTTATTATGTATGAAAAAGATGGTTTTACCGCAGGAACCTTTTAGAACAACTTCGTAACTTTTCTTTAAATCAAATTTTATCGAAATCATTAAAACCTTTTTTTAAAATAAATGAATTTTTCTTAAAGGTTTCAATGGCAGGTGGCGTCAGTTTAAAATTATAAATTTCAAAATTCATTCGGAATTTGGGATGGACAACAACCTTTTGCCTTTTATACCCAGATCATAAGAAATCTTTGAAACGAAATGGAACATTGAGATCTAAGTAAAGTGATACGGTTAACCCTATAAAGGTATAATCCTCTATTCGAACGAAACCAACTTTGTTTAAGGAAATAATTATACAGAACAGAATTGAAAATGGTTTTGACTATGTAATATGCATGGCGTATCATTTACATATGAGTACGTTTCCCCAAATATTTTGGTTTTTTTTATGAAAAGGAACTAGACACAGCTTAATTCTGTCTAAACTGCACTCAAAGAGAATCCCAGAATATCAACTTCGGATATTACAATAAATCTTTGTTGTCTTTTTTTTCTCTTACCTGGTGGCATAAATCTCCTGCTGCCCACTGGAGCTTCTGCATAAGGTAGTCCAAGATATTGGTCGACATCCCTTAATCCAGTTTGTGGATGCATACTTCTAACGATTCCCTTTAGTCTGCCCTGTTTCAATATAATCTCCTTTGTATACATAAGCTTTTCTGGTGATTGTCTTCGAGGTGGTGCTGGATATGGATATGAACTGCCATACTTGGTCATGGGCGAATCATTTACAACTCCATCGTCATCATCCCAATTCCCATCATCGTCAATCTTTTTGCTATGCTGAGAAGTTAATGGAATTCCCTCCTTGAATGTATATTGTCTGCTTGTACGTAGAAGATGCCCATCATCATCATCGTCAGCATTGTGGTGTGTATCTCTTAAATGCCTTGGTAAATTACTTCTTGCAACAATTTGCTGGAAATCTCCCTCTCGATCAAAGGATATTTCGGGACTTGGTGAAGATTTAGCGGTGACTTGTACATCCGTTTCTGGCATCAACGTCTGAATTGTTTTAGCATTCCAGATATTTTCGTCGATTTGCGTGGAGGAATTTTCGCCAGCTGAAATCTCTTTTGAATTGAATTCGAACGAACTGAGAAGAGCAATCGATGATTGCTTTGGACCGTAAATGCACCACAGAAACAAAACAACAATTCGCGTATCCATATTGAAAACAAAAATTTAAAAATAAACAATATAAAACACGATGCGATGATTTCACTTTTCACTTTTCTTTTGCTCAACAACACACCAATCACGAAAAGATGCTTTTATTTCGAGGAACAACAAATTTTGTTGTGTCCAAAAGGAATGTTATAAAAACACACTGACACTTATCATCAATCACACAAATTTTGTGTGGCATATAAATAAAAATATTAACTAGTTGATGAGCTCACACACAAAACCAACAACACTAGTTTTTCTTATAAAAAAACTCTAAACTATCAAAACAAAATCACTGAAATATTTTCTTCTCAAAAACACTTCTATTTTGGTAAAAAAAATACTATAACGCCGCCGCATATATGCAACTTACGAGTCACAACTCACAATATTATTTTGTTCGAGTGCAAGAATGGTGAAATGCTATTTCTATCTTTCAGTTCAGATCGCATCTTATACCTCAAATTTTTTGAGGTGTAGGTTAGTGAACTTTTTACATTAATGTTGCATCGGTAAAGTATGTTGGAGGTTATGAAAAATATTGTTCACTCTCTCATTTTGAAAAGGCAGAATGGGGGGCCGAAAACGCATATATACGACTTTGGCACAGCTGCACTCAAAAAACTATGTAGGTACACGTCAAGAACGCGAGCGCGTCCGCGTTGCATTAAAAATAAATCGCGTAGAAGTTACTATACTGCGCGTGGTGGTTTATTTTTGTACCTCATTAGACAAAATATCTACGTAAACTTTGAACGACAGGAGTGAAAAGAAAAGAAGAAAAAAAAAACCTTTAGCATAAGACTTTGTATTTCGTCAGAGAAGATTGGAGATTATGTATTTACATTTTCGTAAAAATAAACACTTCAACTTTTGATCTCTTAGTGACAAGAATGCCATAAATATTCTTTAATACATGACTTTTTTTGATGCTTCTCAGTTCCACGAATGTCGAAGCCGATACGCAAATGTCGAAAAATAAATTGCACAGTGAAGTATTGACGTAGTTTTTTTTTTTTTTGTTTGTTTTTGTAGGAGGTACAGGCAAGCACGGACGTCTTTACTGATCGAGATACTTTTCCGAACTGCTGCTTGATGTTGGTAGGATATGGCCCATTCTACAATGAGGTAGGCCGGGCAAAAAGTCGAATCTATTTCGTCATCTTGAGTTTGGTATAAAGAAAAAGAATTTGTTGACGAACAGAGCGTAAGGAATTTCAGTGAAAGTGTAAATAGGGGCAGCTGATTTTACACTGAAAAAGAAAAATCTTTTTCTGTTCTTCGATCATTGTCAACGGAAAACTTTGAAATTTATGAGCGAGATTATTGATGTAATATTAAAAGTGCCATATATCAAACCGAAAACCAGGAGTGGTTGATAAATTAGCATCAGCAATTCCGAGCGATATTATTAAAAAAAAAACTTCGGTGCTTTTTTCGAGAAATTTGATATTTGATTTGACATTTTTATGGGAAGAACCGTTATTTTCAAAAATAAAATTAATTTTTTTCTCAGATTATGAAAGATAGTATTAAAAAACGGTTTAGTACCAAAACTCATTAAAAAATACAAGAACAAGGATTTCATCAAAGAAAATCATGATAGATCATAAAATTCATTACCTAAATTGCTAAAATAAGGCATCAAAATTTTAATCTCATAATTAAAGATGAAATCTGATGCATCTTAAAAATACGAGTTTTCGAAAAAAAAACTAAAAATCCGTGTATGCATTTTTAAACTGTTTTTTATATCATATCATTTTAATGTATTTTGGAAAAAAAATGGTATGCATGTTCTTAGTATTTGAATTTTCAAAAAAAAAAATATTGATTTTTAAAATAAAATATTTTATGCCAAGGGTTTTTTTAATACAAATTCTATATACTACTGGAATGAGTCAGGTAAGTGGAAGACTTAGGCCCATTTGCTGATACAGAACATAAATACTTATGTTCCACATAAACTCTTATGTGACAGTTTACGTAGAGGAAAAAGTAGCCCTTAAGTTGAACTTAAACATTTAAGTTTCGTTTCAGCAAATGGCCTTAGCACTTATGATTTTGTTTTTAAAGAATCCAAAAAAAAATATTTTTTTTGAAAATTATTATGTCCCAAATTATTAGGATTATAGATGATATGTATTAAGGCCTTAAGGCCTTGATTACAAAAACTTGTGATTCTTCAACTTATTTACATATGTCAAAATCGAAAACCAAAATATCGGTTCTCGAGCAAATATTTTTGAATTAATTTTCATTTGATAATTTTGATTACCCCCACTTAAAAAACTTCATCAAAATCCTTAGAGCGATTTTTTGAGATCAATGAGTTTTGCCTTAACGGTTATACGAAAGATATCGGAGCTAAATGCCGCCTCGAGGAAATTAAAATCCAAGTTTCAAGAACATCGCTTCAGTAGTTTGCGCTGAAGACCAAGTTAAAGACAGACACACCGACAAAAAAAAAAAACAAACTGAAATATGGTACCCACTTTTTCCTCTTCTCTATCATCGTATAATAATAAGTCTGATTATTTCTCGAATTCGATTTTGCTTCCGAATCCAAAACTTGCCTTTTAATACTGATAGCCGCAAGCGCAAGTAAAAATACACAGTTCGATGATAGATGGATAAAAATAATTTTATATTTTTATTAAATAAATGCCTAAGTTTTCAGGTTCCAATTGTATTTGTACTTAAAAAGTGAATTTGATTATTAAAATCAAGACCAAAAATAGCTATAACTCTAATCTACACAAATCTTCTGATAGTTTTGTGCTGTCCAACATTTTTCTCATTTAACAACTAACAGAAATTTCTTTACATACAACTTTGTCCGTGGTTGTTTACCACAGACGACTTTGCTAACGACTTGGAAAACATAGACGCATTCGTTTCGTATTAAAATGTGTTGTTTCCTCGGTTAACCTATTTTTTTTTTTTAATTTCTTATTCAAATTTATTCGAAGTCTAATTTCTTATAATAACTAACTTGAAACTAAAAATGCATTAGAAAATAAAATAAATTTAAACTCAACAAAATTAGATAATGGTATCATAATGTATCTAAATCTAAACTATATAAATAAGATTAAAACAAAAATGCGCTTTTACAAAAATAGATCAGATTTATGAATAGAACACTGATGACGTCGCATCATCGTCGCCACCCGCTTTGACAAAGTTCCTATTGAAGGACGGTTGCGTTTTTGTTTATAAACATTGAAATTACTTTTTATAGCGCACTTCTGCAGAGATGTTTTTCCCTTTAAGTTTCATAGCCACGGTGTTCATTTATCAAAAGAGTGTCGTTAAAAATCATCCGGGAAGCAATTCATCTTCTATTAATAAACCATAGAGTTCTGTGCAATATAAGAACTGTATGTGGATGTTTTTTTTCCGCATCTATACATAATATATGTATGTAAGTGGCAAATATTTTGTAGTTGAATTAATTGCTTTTTGCAATATGGACTTGTGTCCGGCGCGGCGCCAAAGACCTACAATTCTACATACTATATGTGTCCAATATTCTTCAAATAGACGTTGAAAGTAATTATAGGAAGCATATTAATTTTAACAGATGCTTATAATTTATATTTATTTTAAGAAATATGTTGATATATCTACGTACTTTGAAATATTATTCTTTTCATAAAATTACTGAGACTCTATAATTTATTTTTCTTTAATTCATGGGAGCAAATAAGACAGCATATAAAATATTAATAATTTTTTAATTTTAAGATTTGTTTATATGTATTAGTATTGATACTCGTATTTACAAGAATGGCAACAAAGTATAAGTCAGTTAAAATTATATTTTATAATGATATTAGGACAAGAAATTCTAGAATTTACCAAAATAAATAAGCAGGTATAGACATCAACTGAGTTCTTACAGACATTATTTGAATTGTAGCTATTAGGGCACCAGAATACTCTCACCATAATTTTGTGTTGCAACTATCAATTGATCTTTGATAAATATGGAAAAGCTTTGCTTCGTTCGTTAGGGTTTTTGCTAGCTTAAGCAAGAGCGACACAAATGGCGTATTACATATACGTTCGTAAATGTCAATTTCAGAAAAAGGTAGTGGTCAGCATGTGCTTAGTTACGAGATAGTTAGATAGGTAAACTTCATTTTAATGTTGCTGTTAGATTTTGTGTCAGGCTTCTCAGACTGACACGGCTTTGCCGCGGCGACGACTTATATACAATAACAACAATATGTGGTTGTTTTTCTGCTTTTCGTTCTTTCGTACCGAAATTAATAAAGGATCCACTCAGTTTTCATTCACAGCTCGGAAGATTCTCAAAACAAATTAAAGGTAGAACTATAATAGTGGGACGTGGTAGGAAGCTAATTTCAAAACCGAACGAAAATTAGCTCTCCGAACACTCAAATGGAGAAGTCAGCCATATTATATGCTTCCACCATTTTGATTTTCGTATCTATTACTTTCGATTGAGCGGTCGATGAGCTATCGATAGCGATAGCGAAAGTTAACGAAGCCTAACGAAAGGCACCCAACCTCAAAAGACGATTATAGTTCTACCTTCAAACTTTTCTTCTTTCCCGAAGAAGAACTGTCATTCTGACACCAAACTAAAAAGAGCCCATTACTTTTGTATTTTAGTCGTGTTCTAGTTTTAAATGTCAATTTTATCTGTTGCCTTATTTTATACCGAGCTTAAAGTGTAGCGCTTTGAACGAACTCTGCTCCTAACGAAAAAAAAAATCATAAATTCAATGTTATACAGTCTAAGCTTTAAATGAAACACGATTTTTTGTGTGACTATTTGAAAAAAAAGACAATACAAAAACTTTTAATAAATCCGTGGCGCCATAAGGTTGATTTCCGAAGAAAAATGCACCACAATATTATTGTCATTTTAAGGGACTTAGAGCGGTTTGCTGATAGGGATCTTATTTTTTATGTTCTATACTCTTTCCTCACAGTAAATTGTCACCTACACTCGAATGATCAATTTAAATATTTAAATTTCGTTTCATCCTGATTTTCTGAAGAAATTATTTGGAATTTAAGCAGTATTCTGTATAGTTAGAGCTTGAAAGCATATATAGGTCATTCCACCAATAAAAACACTACACTCGAAATATTTTTAGTAATTGATTGCTGCTTTCCTAAGAGATCGATTGTCTGCCGATTTTCTTTCTCATCATATCTTCTCCATAGGGGTTCAACTGTCAAGCTGTGTATTTCGCTCTTTTTTGGAATTGCAGCACATCTTAAAATAGAATTTAGCATTTGCTAGTTTTCGATTCGAATTACCAAATAAAGTATTTTGTTTTTAAATAATAAAATAATGTAAGTATCTTCCCATACAAACACCGTCACATCACCTGAGCCGTGGAGTTATTGCCAAGTAGTTTTAAATTCTTAAGCCATAAGTTACCTAGAACACTAAAAAATTTAACCTTTGTTTCCTTCAAAGATCGCTTAAATTTTTCATATTAACGTGTTAATATTAAATATTTAGCACCCTCGCTTGCATGCTGCAGAGCAGAGTAAAGTGACGCAATTCTTTTGTTATTTAGTTGATATTGCTATCCAAAAGATTTTTAATATACCATTATAAATTTTAATATTTGAGTTGCAAGTTTTACGTTCCTGGATGTACCTTTATCAACCTACTTATACCCATAACCGTTGCAAAATAAAGTAAAATCTACAAATCCATTTAGTTGAGCTCAAAAAAATTAACTTTGAACCTCTTTCGGAAACTTCTTTGAAGTTGGAAACTTCATTCTCATAAAAAAGTTTAAGCATCGTTAAAACTTTAACCCTATAATGAAATATCTTCGAATAAGAATGTCCTTGCATAACCTAACCAGCCATGTATTTTATGAGAAGCGGCTTCGTTTCGTTTAAAAAAAAAAAAGCGCAGGAAATTGTTGGCTTCTGAAACAAAAACTTCTGTTAGATATTTATCTGCATAGAAATATTCATAGCTTATATTTACATGCAGCATGCAGCTATATCTATAAATTTTATATTTAACCGCAGATTTGATGTTCAATTTAAATAGCACGGTTGTTGAAGAAACATTGATAGCTTTTAACTATTTTTGTGAATCGGATACGATTTACTGCACTGTCCCAAATCCAAATGACCGTTCATCAGAAATCCATCCGATAGTGCAATGGCGATGGCGAGCTACCACAATGATTTCTAGTTTTAGGCTATACATAGAGTCATTTTCAACTAACTGTTTTCATCGCATTGCCATTGGGCATATGGGATATGAGCATTGGGCGCTAAATCACTTATTCATTGAAAGACAAACGCATAAACACAGTTCGGCCCAAACAGTGTTCAACGATATTAGCGGCGGTGGCGATGGCGGTGGGAGCATAAAAAAGAACATAACACACAATCCAATAAATACATAAATTACAAACCAATAGCAACTGCCGGACATGGCCGCAAAATAGGCCAACAATCTGATAGATGGGTAGATGAATGGCTCGGCCACCATTAAAATCTGCTCTTAAAGCTTCAAACTTTCTATATATTTGATTATTGAGTAGGTATACATATACTATACATATGTACATATAATATGATTATTTGTGAAACATGAATGTTCAAATGAAGGCCACTCTTATTTTCTTTTTTAAAATCGATTCATTTCATCTCGAGTCGGAGAGAAAAAAATTGGGGAAAAATATTTTTTTCTAAAAAGTTGAACTTTTTATACGGAGAGTATCAAGACACGTCAAAGTGTTCAAAAATCATATTCGTTGTTTTAACATCAGTTTGAAAGCTATACCAATGCCAATTCAGATGGTCACAGCTTTCATATTTTATTTTCTGAAGTCCAACTGGATCGTCAAGTCTGTAGGCTGCACTGACTTAGTTCTATGAGTGCAAAATTCAAATCGGGATAGGATACAACTGAGATGAACTTTTTTGATCAAAAACACTAAAATAGGTAAATGTTTTTGATCACAAAAGGTGACCTCCAGGGTCGGACTAGCTACATATTCAAGGTTGGGATTGACACCCCAGGGCAGTTGGCACTAGCATTTGCCAAAACATATACACATATCCAAAGGGAAGTACATTATGAATGCAAAAACGATGTTCATAAAATACATTAATATTTTAGCTCGAATCGTTAAAGCCAATACGAGTTTTTTTTTTGAAAAGCTGTTATAACACTCTAGTGTGACTCTTACAATTCTGCTTTAATTTTTTTTTAAACAATAGTGAGGACGTTAATGCACGATATTTTGGCCAACCTTGCATTTTGACTTGACGATGAATGACGGGTTGAGCTTCAGTATACGTATGCGTGGAATGAAGACGAGAATTTTCTCGTTCGATTAAGCATTTGAAATTCTTGGAACACATTATTGGTTTACTCTCGATCCAAAGTGCTTTGGGGAACGCACTTTTTGGCTCATATCTCGTTGCCCCATGTATTTCTTGTTTCCCCTTTTGTTGATATTTATTGCTTATAACTTATAGTTAACTTTTTATTTTCCTTTTATTAATGTATATTATTTTTTAACAGATAACATTAACAGTATCATCAAAAGCAAGGAACGTTTTGAAAATATTTAATTATAAAATCTTATGATTTAATAAACAAAATCAATAATCCGAAGAAAAGTAACAAAAATATTTGAATCTTATTTATCTTTAAAAAGCAAGGAACATGAAATTTTGAAGATTTAGCATTACAGTTCAGGCGAAAAACTTCAAAATAACAAATATGTTTATAACGTATTAAAATTTAAAAACGTACAAATGTAGAAGGCTAATAGTTAAAATAAAGAGATATTATAGCGAAGCGCATTTATGGTATAATTGTATAATAGGTCTCATCCGCGCTCTCCATTGGAATGCAGAACGCATCCTCCATCTCCTAAAAATTATCTTTATGGTATTTCAGGTCGACAGGGCCGGCCCTACCATATGTGCAAGATGTGCAAATGCACCTGGGCGCAGAGCTGCAGGGGCACAAAGTCACAAGAAAACTACATTCATATGTTTTCATTCTTTTTATATTAACCTGCTTTATTTTTTTTTTATAACTTTTTTTACTATGTCACTATCAAATAATTTCTAAACATGCGAATTAAACCATTTTATAATTTTGCAAAAAAAATCTTTCGTATAAGTACCAAAATCAAGAATAAATTAATTCAAACAAAAAAGATTCGAACATCCTCCATACGTGCAAGATTTTTATTTGCCCGTTTCACTCGAAAATCCCCATACAAATAAATATACTCATTTTTATTTCCCATACAATCATTTGAGTAGACGATTTGGTTCACTCAACCAAAATTTTTGATAGAAAAATTAACTCAAACGTAGATTTTTGTTTGAAATGAATGTATCCCACAATAAGCAGTGCGACCGACGACGTAGACTGTGCAGATTTAAATCCTGCACAAAAGCAAAATCTCTCAATCTTATGCGCTCAACTCTTTCAAACGAAATGAATGTGATTGGTTTTTTTTACTGTCAAACACGATTTTCTCATTTTGTTTCTCTTGGTAGTTCGTTTACATTTCGAATGAAAAAATATGAGTAGAATATTTCAAATAGGAACCGCTTCAAACGCTTTCAAAAGCCTATACCTCATGGGTATAAGAAACGAAGTAGGTGATAAAAATAAGGGTCCCAAAAGCTAAATTTTGCACAGGGCACTCGTTTGGACTGGGCCGGCCCTGCAGGTCGATGTGGTATGCAATTTAAATTCATTAGTTTATCTCTTATTTTGAAAATTGTGTTAATTTTTTCTGTTGAGTTTGTGTTCAAAAAATATGATTTCCATTGAAGATTGGTGAAGTAGATACCTTCACCAATCTTCAGATTTGTAGAATTGTAGATACCTAAGTTCAATATTGCGATGATTGAACTTCATTGATGTATGTCAATCAATCAGATTCAACTTTGGCTTTCAAAATAAAGTAATATTGGGGCATATTCATAGTCGTCTGACAAGTTGTTTCTTTGTCTCTTCTAAGCTAACCTGGAGTTTATGTTATTGGCCTCGTTCACAAAGTTATCCTAAAGCAATCCAGATTGGTTTGTGTTGTTGTAAGTCTTGAGAAAAAACAGCTGATTATAAACAGCGGCTGTTTTTTCTCAAGAGATTACAACAACACAAACCAATCTGGATTGCTTTAGGATAACTTTGTGAACGAGGCCATTCATAGACAATTTGGACCCGGGTCCAAAAGATAAACTGGAGCTCAACTTTAAAAACGGCTGACTCTTTGACTAAGTTGTTTTTTTCTATCTGTCAAAAAATGTATTGAATTTCAATGGATTGACGGGCAATACTACTAAAATTGTAGTAGATTTCTGTTTTTTACTAAACAGAGCTGCGAAATTCTCTTTGAATAGCAGCTGTTTCTAACCTGTGTGTTAACTTTAGACTCGAGGCCAGTTGGACTCGGGTCTAAAGTTTGACTTTGAATATCGAATATGCCCCATTGTTACAAATAATTACACTTAGCAGTATCTGCTGATGGCGCAAACAAATTTTTTTGAAGTTTTTGTCTGGATGAGACCTTTGTTTGTACCTTTTACCTAAGCATAACATTTAAGATTTATCAAGCACCGAAAACTAAAGAAAAAACTAAAAAAAAATAATAGTCCAATGTCAACGTTCCTTTAATTTTTTCCAAAAAAGTGATGCACATTTTCCAATTGAATACTGAGAAGCAATTCACATGTCACCTAAATATTACCAATTCCAATCATCATATTTGATAGGTACAAAGGTATACCAACGTACATATATTTTTGAAATGAAAAACATGTGTGTCCTTGCTAACTGGCATATGCACAGATCTGATGTGAATAACCGATATTTTTGCAATTCACTTCAAACTACTTTTAATGGTTATCGACTAGACAAAAATTTTATTTTGTTGCTATGCAATACAATTTGATTGATTGATCCAAGACATAACATGACATATCTGTATCACGAGTATTCATAATTCAGCAGAAAAAAAATACAAAATCGTCCAATTTCACCTTGTTCTTCAATTCAATGTCACCTTCACTTATTTTAAGTGAGGTTGGTACTTCGAAGGTACTCTGAAGTTATAACAGTAACTCGTACATATTATGTTATGTAGCAATGACAGACAAAGGATAAAAGTATTATAGAATGGCAGACATCTTATTATCCTTCTCAACTTGTTTCGAAGTTTAGAACTTCTGAATTGAGAAACGAACGTGGCTGGGTAACAAACACACACAACACAAACAACTCAGTCATTCTAATATCAAAAGAGTGGACTAAACTTTTGTGTTAAAATGCATTGCATTCCTTGTGAACGAATCATGCCAGCAGGAGATGAAAACCTGTAGCAAATGGATATTTAACTTCTCCCAACACTTTATTTTCAGTACCTAAGCACAAGGCTATAGAAATCTTTTTACTTTTGTTGGTCGAACGTATCCTTTTTGAACCTTTATTGTGTGCAGCTTGTGCTCTATGGTTTGTATAACGATAATCTTGTGCTCCAGTTCTTTTAAATTTTTCTTGGTTTGTGTAATATTCTTCTGGGTGCGATGTGACGTGGGCTACATAAGGCTACGACAACGACATCGCTATGACAGTGGAAGCGGTTTGTAGTGTCTTCTAGTTTTTTTTTTTTTTTATCCTTGAACTAATTTGATTCAAATGGAGATTTGGTTTAATGTGTTTTGTTATGCTGTGTGATGACATTTTTTTATACTTTTGCGGAAACTGGGTAAAGAAAGTTCATTATCGAAAGCTGAGAATGAGTGAAATTTCATGGACATTTTTTTATGTTTTCTGATTTCCTTGGTCAAATCAAATCGGGGTCATTCTCGTGTTTATTATAATATTGCCAATTTTCTGTCAAATTGGAGACCTTTGATTTTTATAACGAACTATTCGAGTGGAACTTCTGACCTTTGTAGAACTTTGCACTAACTACTGCGCGGGAGCTATTGAGCCGTATAGTTCATAGCTAACGTATTTCAAATTAGTGTGGAATCAGGGACAATCGATCCGTCGGAAAGTCACTGGAGGAAATGAGTTCTTGAAGCAGTGATGGTAAAAAAAATAGCAAGCGAGTAATTAAGGTTACCGTATAATGACACTCGCACTATTCCCATTTATGTAACTACATACCTTACTCACTTGTTGATGTCCGTGAAGTTCCCCTTGGGATGTCTCCACTACTTCTAAGCGCAATCGTGTACGGTCCCTAGAGATGTATTGCAGCTCTCTCCAATTCTTCCCCAGTTTTGCTCATTCCTGTTCGAGCGTTCGGTGCCAAGTGGTTCTAGGTCGTCATCAATGGGGATTTTGGATTTTGGGCAGCATACCAAACGCAAATCAGCAGAGATAGTTGAAACTAGTTCAGTTTCAACCATCTCTGCTAATTTTCCAGGAATATGTACTTGAACACATGAGAAAGTTCCAAGGCTGATGCTTTTTAATTTTGCCGTATTGATCTTAAGCCCAACAATTTCAGCTTCTTTCTCCACCCTTGATGGCACTGGATGGAGATCCATTAACCTACGAGAGGGCAAGCATATGTCTTGCGCGTAGCCAGAGTCCATAAAATTCCTCCATTTCCATTTGACAAAGGTGCGTGTAGAACACTAATCAGAATCACCAACAAGAACAATATTGGTGAAAGTATACAGCCCTGCCTAACCCCACTTTGAATTTCAAATTCCTCTGTCAACCTTCCATTATGCAAAACGTGACATTTGGATCCACCATTATATGTAGCCTTATAAATATTAATCAATTTATCTGCGATGCTCCTCCTGCGCAAAGGTGAGCCAGATAAATTCTTCAATGTTGATGTTGAAATAAAACCATGACTATTAGATGTAAACACCATTCAATACTACTTACCTTAGAAACCTCACAAGTAATCTCTCTAATCATTCTAATCTATTCTTTGTAACCTGTCACGTCCTAACATTATCTCGATCTCAATAAAAGCTTTTTATAACTGGCATCCCAACAGTCGAACCCCTTCTTGAAGTCAATGATCAGCAGGAGAAGTGGAGATAGGGTTACCATTCGTCCCCCTTTCAGAGGGATTGCCCCTCTTTCTTATCTCAAGATATTTTTTGTCCCCCAAAAACAAAAATGAGAAAGGGGGACACAAATGTCCCTCTTTTTTAAACATATCTAATTTTTTTGCACCTTAAAGCAACATTTTCATACTACCTACTCATTAATCCCGGCCGTTGAAAGAGTTTATAAGGGGTTCGTACCCATTAAAGAATACTTTTTAGGAAAGGAGATGTGTTCACCACTGCTTACAAAGTTTTTGGAAAATGATTTGGCAGAAGCATATCTAGGATTGTTTTCAAGCATCGGTTCTGAAGTAAATGAAGTTATCCGAAAATTAGAATCCGATGGCCCATTAATTATTGACATGAACAAAATGATCGATAAATTAATATCGTCTTTAAAAACAAGACAACAAATTAAAATTTTTATGAAAACAGCTAACGTTTTCTTAGAAAATTTAATTAAATATATTGAAACTCGTTTCTTTTTCCAGTATGACTATCTTAAAAAAATGGAAATTTTAAAATTGAATACATTTCCTGTTTTTAGTAACTTTTTAGAACTTGTATCTTCTTTTAAAATTGCTGATATAAATGAAGATAATCTTTTCCAAGAGTACACAACTTTAAAAGAATGTTTTAATTTAATGGAAAAGAAAGAAGTCTCTTGGGAATTAAAGTGGAGACTTTTATTAACTGCGTGTAAAGTTCCAAATTTTGAAAAATAATAAATTTCACTTTTTCCATTCCACACTCCAATGCCCAAACTGAAAGAATTTTTAGTTTGATGGTAAACGCTTGGAGAAAAGATAGAAATCGTTTGCTAGTAGAATCCGTAGAAAATGAATTGATGGTAAAACAAAATTACAAGCTGAATTGTAAGGAGTTTTACAAATTTATTATTCAAAATGACAGCTTACTAAAAAAAAATCAGGTCAAGCGAAAAATATGAATAAACCGTTTAATCTTACCGTTGGTGCTTATGTTCCTATTATATGTATTTTGAATTTACAAACAGCTACTATGAGATGGAACCATTGATTTTTTTTTTTTAAGGAAAAAATTTATTTATTTTTGTTGTTTTTGTTTCTCATGAATGTATGTATTTTAGTTGGTAAGTTATAATTTTTGATTTTGTGATTCTTCTTATAATAAAAAAAATGTAAAATGTAATAAAACTTTGTTTGCTTTTTTCATTTGGGTGCTATATTTTCCAAAAACAAGTTTTGTTCCCCTTATTGAACAATTGTCCCCCTAAAAAAACTTGCTTTGTCCCCCTTTTCAACATAATAAATCTGGTAAGCCTAAGTGGAGAAGGTGATCGATATTTAAAGCACTGTAGAATGTAGATGATCCGAAAAATGTTAACACAGGAAGATTCAGTACCTAATCCTCCTATGCGAAACAGGTGCGAAACAGGTGCGAAACTGTCGTGACGACGACGAAAAAACAAATCACAGCAACGTAAGTATGTTAGCAAAAACAAGTTAAAGAAGATATTGGTGAAACTGGCCATAAAGCTTTTATTTTACATTATTTCATTGATTTCTGGTCAGTTTTATTTTCTTTTGAAGAATGATTTCACTCAAATTAAAGTTAGTTGGTTTTTGGTATCCTACTGGAGGCCATTTTAGCCAAGTAATTTTCCGATGTTTAATTTCAAGGTTTTCTTAAAAAATGAAATATTTTTTAGAATTAATAACTTCATTCTAAGAATATACATTTTGAATAGAATTTCAATTTTTAACAGTAATATTTTCCTCAGGAGGCCATTTTTTCATGGGAGGTAACATAGGCTAGGTGTTTTATTTTAAGATGCCCCTTGCGGGTTAAAAAAGAAACCTATTAATACTCTCGCATTAAAACACTCCGTCTGTAAGCCCTCGTCAAACAAATTATTACTTATATTTTTTTATCTTAGCCCTACACCCTTAGCAACACCCTACTTGTGTTAAAAAACGAAAAATCTGCTTATTAGGTATGTATCAAGGTGTATTTTATCGATTTTTGATTTGTGTTTTGTCGAAGAAATACGATTCAAAACACAACACAAAAACGACACATAACACAAAAACAATGTTGTTCAAGTTTTTGTACAGATGGTCAAAGTCTAATGTAATGTGTATCTATGGTCTTGCCGTCTACGTAAGAAATGATGTTTCTTACCAATTTCAACCTCAATATGGTCCTAGTACCAATCCCTTGTTTATCTTCCTGTGGTTTAAATTCTCGGTAAACAAGCACATCATTCATTATTGTTTTCTCTATCGAAGCCCAACTTCTTGTGAATTTGACGCTCTGTCTGACTCCATCCAAGCAATTGTATCCTTGCATCCTCACACTGAAAACGTTATTACGGGCTACTTCAATGCTCACAATTTATCTTGGCTTCAACATTCGGGCCAGACAACACCCGAAGGTATGTGTGCCGAGATCTTTGCTGAGTTAAATCATTTTACTCAGCATGTCAACGAGCCCAGTCCGAATATCGGACGTTTATGGCCGAGCCGAAAATACTCTTGATTTGTTTCTAACCTAATCAAGAGTAGGGCTAAAAGCATCAGACCCAAGGAGAAATCATGGTTCGATGCGAGCTGTAAAGAGGTTATTAGGGTCAAAAAGGTTAGCTTCTGTTGTTTTAGAGCCAACCCAACTGAGGAAAACCGGAAAAAGTTCAAACACGTCAGGCCTGCAACGCCGATATTCGAAGGACCAAATTTTTGCATGACCAACAAATAAGGCAAAAAATACTACAATGTCCCGCAGGTAGTAAAAATTTTTGGTCATTCGTAAAAAATATAAGGAATAAAACATCTTCCTCGGTCCCAACACTCGTTGTCAATGACACTCCCTTCGTTAGCTTTCTTGAGAAAGCTAACTTATTTGTTAGGCAGTTCGCCGCCAACTCTACGCTGTCTGATAGTGACATGACTCCCCCAGTTCTTGAGCGCTTAAATGATTCTATGGGACAAATCTTCATTCGTACTCGAGCTGTAGCGAGAGTCCTAAAAGATCTTAACACACATAAATACGCTGGTCCGGATGGTATCCCCGCTATTGTTCTGAAGAGGTGTTCTTCCACGCTGGCAAAACCCGTGCGTAAGCTTTTCCATCTATCCTATTCTTCTTTGCTTGTTCCGAGCAGTTGGAAAACAGCATTTGCCCAGCCTATCCCAAAAAAAGGCGAATCTTCTTCACCCTCTAATTACCGACCAATTGCACTTACGTCCCTTCTTTCCAAGGTCATGGAAACGCTGATAAATTATCAGCTCAAGAAATATCTCGAAGATCGAAAGCTTGTTAATGACCGGCAACACGGCTTTCGCAGCAATAGATCCACTGGTGACTTGATGGTTTATCTCACCGAACAGTGGAACAAATCTTTACATCGTTTTGTAGAAAGTAAGATTATTGCACTTGATATTTCAAAAGCATTTGATAAAGTTTGGCATCCTGCTCTGCTATCGAAAATGCGTGGTTTTGGTATCGACAAAACCCTTCTTCGTTGGATTAGTAACTTTCTTTCGAATCGATCTATACAAGTAGTATTAGACGGATTCAAGTCTGAAACCCACAACATAAATGCTGGTGTACCACAGGGTTCTGTTTTGTCTCCGACCCTCTTTCTCATTTTTATTAATGATCTCCTGTCTGCAACTACTAATCCATTAAATTGTTTCGCTGACGATAGCGACCTTAGGTTTTCATATTCGTTTCCAGATTCACATCCCTGCTCTTCGGACGTGGAACTGAAACGGCTAAATATGATAAGTATGTACATTAAATTCTGACTAAGACAGCATTGTACAATGGGGATTAAAAAATCGCGTAGAATTTAATGCTCCGAAAACTCCATGCTGCCTTATGTCGTTAAAGCGAGACGTACCCCCCTGTCATTATCTATGAGTTTCCCTTGCATCGAAGAAACTAATCAGCTTGCGATTTTAGGTATGTGTACCACAAACCATCTTTTGTGGAATGATCACATACTTAACGTCGCCAAAAATGCCGCAAGATGTTTAGGTTTCCGTTGGAGATGCAAGAAATTCTTTTCCCCTTCTGATCTGGCTATTATCTATAAAAGTTATATACGTCCAAAGCTTGAGTATAACTCCCATCTCTGGGCTGGTGCTCCAGCAACTTACTTAAGCCTCTTGGACAGTATACAAAGACGAGCCTTCAAAATGATCGGAGACAGGAACATCATCGATACTTTTAGGTCACTCGAACACCGGCGTATTGTTTCCTGTCTCTCGCTCTTTTATCGTTACTTTTACGGTAAGTGCTCAAATGAAATAGCCAGTTGGGCAGTTGCATTCCTCCCCTTAACGATTCAACCGTAATACTCGCGCTTCCAGGAATGCTCATCAGTTTACTCTTGAACCCAATTTCGGTCGTACTGTTAAGTACAGGGATTCGTTTTTTTGCCGTACTACGCGAATGTGGAATGCCCTTCCACGCTCTGCCTTTCCCTCTCATTGTGATGTGACGAAATTCAAGACTAATATGCACCGACAGCTCCTTTTAAATCCTCTCCTTCTTACCTGAAGCTCGCACTGTGTCTTTGACATAATAATCCCCTTGAGTGCGCGCTTATTATAAAAAAAAAATGTAGGTACACATATTAAAGGAATCTAATATCTTTCGAACCTAATGAAATTCAAATAAAGTTCCTGACACTTCAATTTCAGAATCTACAAAAACAAAATACATATGTATGCAAGATTGTGTAAAATTAAGCTTCAAAACTTTGCTACATTCACTTACTTATCCCCAAAAGTGGCAAAAAAGTGAAAACCACAAACATGCGCTCAAGATCTCTGCTGCAGAAAAGCTGTTTGAATTTTTAAATCAATCTGAAACAGGAGCTGTTTCTAATCTGTGTGTTAACTTTAGACTCGAGGCCAGTTGGTTTTACAGTTTGACTATGAATAAGCATAAAGAATTAGGCAGCTCTATTTAGTAAAAAACATATTGAAGATACATTCTACTACAATTTTAGTACTATTACCTGTCAATCCATTAAAATTTTTTTTTTTTGACAAATAGAAAAAACAACTTATGGTGTTTTCAATTGACAATCCGGAATTGGATTAGATTCGGAATCCCAATTGAACAGTTTTTTTTCGATTCTGAAAAATTTGAAGTTTGGTGTGACTGCTTCAGTATTTCAAGCAATCACTTCACAGTTCGTACAGTTTGTAAATTTAAATAAAATATGACATTTATCAAGTGTAACATTTAAATCTTTGAATGTGTAAGTGATTCTGTTTTTGCTTCTGATTTCAAATCCGGAAGAGAAATTCTCTTCTTTTCAGAATCAGAACTGTCACTTTTGCCCAATTGAACACATTCAGAATGCTTTTTTCTGCTTCCAGATTGCCAATTGAAAACTCCATTAGTCAAAGACTAAACCGTTTTTAAGGATTAAGCCGCAGTTTATCTTTTGAACCTGGGTCTAAATTGTCTATGAATATCATAAACTCCAGGTAAGCTTAGAAGAGACAAAAATATGTTTAATACGTGTACTGTGGCCAAAATCAACAAATAAGACATTTTAATCCAGTTGATACTCACCCTCAAAATTTAAATCATGAAAACCTAAACGAACAAACCTTTCTCTTGTACAGATGTCAGCGGCGCTGAATGCGAATGGAAACTTGACAATTCATTTGTCATTTGTTTTAAGCACGTTGTTTTGAAATTTCGACGAAATATTTTTGTTGATTTACACTTTAATTTGTATTACTTTGTGAATATTTCAAATATTTGCATAGCAAAATGAGAAATTTAAAATTAAAATCAACACAAACTTACAACACAGCACTTGAGAATCCTAAGTTTATTGTTCTGGATTCCAGCGGTGCAAAAAGGGACACTATTTTCATCGGCACCGAGTCGGAACTTTTCTCATGCAATTTACAAACCGAAGCGTTTGATCTTATCACTGATATCACTGGAGTTGTATCTTGTGAGTATTTGTCACTTGAAAATCAAATTTGTGTAGCCACAGAGGCCGGAGAGGTACTTCTCATCAATCCAGAAACAAAAACTTCCACTGAAGTTACTTTCTGTGATGGTGGCATTCAAAAAATGGTATGGTCACCCGACCAAGAGGTCGTAGCTTTTGTTACAACTGCTCGTAATGTAGTCGTCATGACGTGCACTTTCGATCCCATCTCTGAAGTGAAACTAGACGATAAGGTTTTCGGTGAAAATGCATTCATAACTGTGGGGTGGGGAAAGAAAGAAACCCAGTTTCATGGTTCAGAAGGAAAAACAGCAGCAAAACAAAAGACAGACTTCAATGTTCCCAGCAATATCCAGGAACTACCACAGCAAATCGATATAACCTGGAGAGAAGATGGACAATTCTTTGCTGTCACTTTTGTTGGAGCACAGGGAAGAATGTTCAAAGTTTTCGACAAAGAAGGCGCTCTTAAGTTCACTTCGGAAAAAGTAAATGATTTATGGCCAGCCATAGCTTGGAGACCATCCGGCACCTGGATTGCAGTGCCACACAAATTCCCAAATAAATCTACAATTGCTCTGTTCGAAAAAAATGGTCTTAGACACCGCGAGATTGTGCTTCCGTTTCAATTTGAAAACGAACCGGTAGTCAGTCTTAAATGGAATGCTGGCTCGGATATTTTGGCCATTGAAACTCTACTCGATGGCAAGAGTGTTTTGTACTTGTACACAATTGGAAACTATCACTGGTATTTGAAGCAGACGCTTCGTTTTGAAAGTGTATTGTCTTCGTACGTTTGGGATAATCGAATTGGCGAGGAAAAGACTATGCATGTTATTTTATCGGATGGGACTTTAGCGAGATACTGGTGAGTCTTATTTAAAATGTATTTTTACCAAAGTAATAGTCTCGCAACTCTCATTCATTCGTTCATAGTTCCTGTATATGAATATTAAAAAATGGATATTTTCATTTGCGTTAAGAGCAGATCAAAACTGTTTTTCGCTGGCTTGAAATATCATAATAATACCAAACACATTTTTGGAAATCGGTTCATATTTGTAAAACCCTTGTTGAATTTTGAGTTCTTGTTTCTTAGCCTTTTTTTGAGTTCTCGTTTCTAGGCCTTAACAGACTACTTTTAGTGGTGCTTGGTATTTAAGTGTTAAGTTTTAATTGAAAAACGTTTTATTCAGCTGAGACTTGAATCTAGAGCAACCTTAATCAGAGCCATAGGCTCTGCGCATTCGCATCTATTCGAAAGTTGCTTTTTAAGCTGCAATGCTATTTTTAAGTTGCACTTAACTAGAAAGAATCAACTGTACGAGCATTGGACTCCTCGCCACATAATATCCAATAACCGCTGTTCTTTTTTAGTTAAAAAGTGCTTAGTAAGGATAATTTAGGTCGTCCGTGGATCTCCCCATGCCTTTACTTCTACGCGCCATTGTGTACTGTCCCTTGAAATGCATTTCAGCTCTCGCCAACTAATCCCAGTTGTGCTCTTCGACCGTTCTTCGCCGAGTGTTTCTAGTAAAAAGTTAGTGAGCCATCTCAATTATGATAGCAAAATCGTCATTTTCATAGTGCCACACATTGATTTCCATAGATTTTTGAAAAGTGAACGTTAAAATTAATCCTCCACTAAAAAACTACTCCTTTGCAGGATTACCTCAGAGTCAGAATTTTAAAAAGAACTGTACTTTATCTCCTATTTATATTGATTTATCGAAATATCCAAATTTTTTACTATACATTAGTCTGAAGACATACATTTTTACTTTTACTCCACCACCCACCACTTCGGTAAACAGTGATGTCAGCGTCAGGTAAAATAAATCTCACTTTAAAAATTAGTTCAAACTTTTAATAATGCATCAAGTTGAATTTTTCTAGAAAACGCTACAACTGGTTTTTGATGACTTTCTAATAACCTGGTTTATATATTTACACAAGTATTTTTTAACGAATTTTTTTTTTTTATTTACGGGGCATCACCGCTCGCTTTTTTAATCATTCAGAATATTTTAAATCGGCAAGTTTAACAAAATACTTGTAACGAGTAATTATTTTTTAATCAAAAGAAATTGACAAAAATGGGGAATTAGGTTCTGGAAAACGTCACTTTGATGTAGGCAATTTGCTTAAAATTACTGTATCTGAGTTTCGAAAAGAATGTTGTTATACATTTTTTAAAAACGTTAAGAGCGACCAAATTTACCCAAAGCAAATATATTAAAAACTCGATTGTCGAAGTTTAAAATATCAAATTGATTATTTGAAGCACTGAAGATATTCAAACAGAAACTAGGTTATTGAATTTGAAAAACTTTTCTCTAAATACTCGTATTAAATTAAAAGTAAGCAAGTAAGCAAGGGGCAATATACCCAATTTTGAATTTCGATCGAAACCGCACTAAAATCAACCAATATTAACAAATTTCATTCATATATAACAGGTACCGTTAAAATAATTTTTTTTTACTTAAAATGTAAAATTCCACTGAAAAAATTCATTAAAATCGTTAGATCTGTTTTCGAGATAAATATTTTTTGTCTTAACGGTTTTATGAACAGATACCGCCTTTTTTGGAGCTAAACAAAGTTTCGATTTCCTCTCCTTGAAACCATTAGTTCAAAGACTGAAGAAAATCGTTCTAGTAGCTAAGGCTGTAGGTGTATCTCGATTTCGATTTTTAATCTTAAACTCCAAACTTGCCTTATAGTACCTATAGTTGTTGGAACCGTTTTAAGTGCCTTTGGAAGGGAATTTTTTATTAATTTGCTAATAAAACGCCAAACTCATTTTATTCTCATGAAATATCGTGTTATCCTCTCCACCAATAAAAACAGTGTTTGGCTGCCAAGGGTCTTTGGCTGACAAATGTAACCCCTACAATTTGTCGGTGGGGTGTTTCTTTGAACCTGCAACATGTTACAAAAAAAAAACTAACTACCAGGCTTAACTTCAGATTTTTTTTGGATATTGGAGATATTTAACTCAACCCTCCCTAACATGGTTGCCTCTCTTGAAAGGACAGCACCCTAACATTTCATTTTCCTTATTCCTGCACTGGCATACCCTTTTATTGCATTCATCCAACTTGTCTCCATTTAAAATTTCATACTTAATGTACAAATTATTAATTTTAAATGGATTTATTTTGTTAACATATAAATTTTTTTGTAGCTGGAACTGGATCAATACCATAAATCTTCGTTATAGAGAATTAGTTGCAGTAATAGATGGTAAACGCCTTCTTTTCAGCGACTTTCGCAAAGGAATAGTTCCCCCTCCAATGAGCAGTTTTGAGTTCATTTGCGATGATTACATCAATCAATGTGTCTTTCTGGGCAAACACTGGTCTGCAAATGGATCTGAAAAGTTTCTAATAAACACGGCACAAAATGATGTATTGCTCTACAGTTTATCCAAAGAAAACGAAATAATACCGTGCGGCAAATTTACTCATGAACCTAGTATTGTGCCTTTGAGTCACAATAATTTTATTTGGCACAATGTCAAAAATATTTATTATGTGCAGAGTATTGGCGTTAAATCGAATATTATTCAACTACAAACAAACACTAATATGGAAGTAACTTTCAAAGATATTGATAAAGTAATATGCAACCTTTGTCCTCTAGATTTAAGCGATATTCTTGCGCATTCAATTGATGGAAAAATAATGAAAATTTCTTGTTCGAGCGATAATCATGAAACTAAAGTCTTCTGTGATCCGGGTCAAATTTGTGATAACATGGAATATTTTGAACGCAATGATATTGCTGGTGTGATATCCTTAGATATCCATCAAATTTTAAGATTTAATTCTAAATCATTATCCAGTGATGTCACATCTTTCCACATAACTAAAAACTATTTGGTGTTCACTCAATTAACCGTAATGAAATTCATGAGACTGAGCGACTGGAAGATCGTCAATGAGCGCAAAATTGAACGAGGAGCGAAAATTGTATTAATTATGTTAAATGCATCGATGACAATACTACAACTGCCACGAGGTAACTTGGAGGCAATTCATCCTAGAGTATTGTGCTTAGAACTGGTGGGCGATCTGCTGGACAGAAAGCAATACCATCTGGCAATGGATTTGGTTCGCAAGCAGAGAATAAATCTGAACATAATCTGCGATCACGATTTGTCAAAATTCCTTCTGCATCTAAATCAGTTTATCGAGCAAATCAAACCGCAGTGGTTGAATTTGTTTTTAACAGATCTGCAAAATGAAGATTTCACTCTAACCATGTATTCTAGCAACTATTCGAACTCCAATCGAATGTATCCAGAGAATTTCCGCATCGAAGATAAAGTAGCTCATATTTGCGCTGCTCTTTGTAAAGAAATGTATGCAGAAGGTCTGCATCAATTCCTGCTGCCGATTATAACGGCCTATGTCAAAATGGGCAATATAGAAAAGGCTTTGGAAATAATATGGGAGGAGAAGAAGAAAGAAGGTGATATAAGTGCTGATGATGCTTTGAAGTATCTTCTCTATTTAGTGGACGTAAATCATTTGTATGATGTAGCACTGGGAATGTATGATTTTGGATTGGTTCTTATGGTTGCCAAGAGATCACAGAAGGATCCAAGAGAGTTTCTACCATTTCTTAATGAATTGAAAGTGCTCGAGGAGAATTATAGGAAATTTAAAATCGATTTCCATCTAAAACGGTTCGGTAAAGCTCTTCAGCATATTAGTTTTTGCGGAGAGGACAGATTCGAAGAAGCTTTGGGTTTAGTGAAAACTCACAATTTATATAGAGATGCATTGTCGGCCTATAAGGGAAATATGGTCTGTTACAAGAGAATCGCCCAAGCTTATGGGGATTATTTGCGGGAAAATGGCAAGTTTGAGAATGCAAGTATAATGTACGAGAAGGCTGGTTTGCTGTCACAAGCCGTGGTGTGTGCGCGACATGTGTTGGATTGGCAGCGCTGTCTGGCATTAACAAAGATGGAGGGAATCTATCCGCAGGCCATTGCAATGTAAAAATATTAAAAAAAAAAGTCAAAGTCTAATAATTGTTGTTGATGGGTTATTATATTTATTATATTTGAAGGTCATTGGTGCCATCGTTAATGGAACATGGACGACATGAAGAGGCCTTTGAACTGCTGAAGAAGTATGGCTGTCATTTATCGGAGGGAATCTCATGTCTGATGAAGGGAAATTTGTACTTGAAAGCAATTTTTGAATCAAAATTAGAAGACGCTGATTTATTAGGTATGTTGTATTATTGTTTTCTTGAGAAGCTAATTTAAAATAATATATAAATATAAATTGCGTAGGTAACAAATTTTTTATCCTTATCTTTTCAACCTCTGGATATTTTAATAAAATTTTGGATGACAATTGCAATTGCTTGCGAAAATCAAAGTTAATTGAGTATTAGACTGATCAATTTTAAAAGACAACCTTGTTTCCTATAGCTGTAAAGCTTGATGAATCTCTTAAGCTCTCTCAAGCAAATGCATTATATTTGCTCCTTGTCAATTTACTACCCAAATATGAAAGTAAGTGAAATGTCCGCTCAAGGCTTTCAAATTTGTTAAGACTGTCGATGACAAAGTAGTACCTACTGGATTCATGGTTTTCATTTTTAACTTTTATAATCACCCTAAAAAAGTTTTACCCGGCTCGGTCACAGAAATATCTTTTTCTATGATTTGCCCGCCGCTGACGGTCGCCGATATACTTTTCGCCCATATACTTTTTTGCCTCATGACATTCCAATCTATTGGTATCCACCTGACTTACCATTCACACTTCTAACTCAATACCTTGATAAAAAGTATTATTAAAACTTAAAATAAATCCAATTTATCCTAATTTCCCACATTCCTTGTAATTCAGCCTCAAACCACAGCATGTTTATTCCTCCCTCCGTTTTTTCGCAATATAAACACCAAAAACAAACCCCATATTGCGTTAAAAGGTTTTTTTTTTTAAATTATAATGATAGTGAAAGTTCTTCAATGAAATATATAATAAAGCCAAGCTGCATAATTCGCCAAGATTAAGAACTGCAACCCATCAATCGTTTTCCTGCAAAAAACCTATTTGCCTTACATGAGTGACCCAAACAAATTTTATAACGCTTCTACCAAACTATGCAACTCTCATTTCATTGTCTTCCGACTAACATTTCGGCACCGGCATTCTGGTGCACAAATCTCTCCCTCAGATTCTTATTTGCATCACGTCTAACAAACAAAAACTAAAAAAAAAACTATAATCAATATTATATGTACATTGTACAGTACATTCCTAAAAACCAAACATTTTCAACATCCGACATAATGGAAATTTTTGATCGTTTTCAAACTCCTATCTGCGGATTTCAACTCTTGGAGTTCTCTCTGGAGTTCGCTCTAGCAACGCCAGAGGCGTTTTTTGATTTTTTTTTAATCAATTTTTTTTGACAATTTTTTAACGCCAGTCGAGATTTTTAAATGTCGAGATTTTGACAGTCAGCAAAGAAAATCGGCATTTTAACTTTCCAAAATGTATATACAAGTGTACATTTTTTTGTAACCCATATAAGATGAGCCTTTGTGGAATTGAACTTCCTCATTACAGTTGCTGCTAATACCACTTTTACTATTCTTACAATAATATGTTTTATGTATTACAGATAGCATCATAAAACCAGACCTGCTCTCGTATAAAGAAACACTTGCGATAAATTTAAATGCAGACAAAGACCTCTTTCTTAAGCAAAAATCCCGTTTGCTGGCTATTAGAGAAAAAAAATTACAAGCAAACATATCCGATGAATTAGACGATAGTGGCCAAATCGACGAGAGCGATTTACTATCTGACACAACAAGTATGCATTCATCTAGATACACAGCCAGTTCCCGTGGAACAGGGTAAATAAAAACCAAACAACTCTATTAACTTTTTTTTATTTCCTTAAACTACTTATTTCAATTTAAAATAGAAAAACATTTCGATCAAGTAAAAATCGAAGGAAACATGAAAGGAAGTTGCTCAGTTTAAAGGAAGGCAATCCATTCGAAGATATTGCTTTAATTGATGCACTCTATAACCACATAATCAAAGTTTTTAGTCTACAAGCACACATTCGAGACACCTGCAAGGCCTTACTAGAAGTTTTCGAAGATGACCACGCGCGAGATATACAAAGTCAGTATAGAACACTGCTTCTACTACTAAAAGATTCCTTTGATGAAATTTGGAGCCCAGAGGTAATGACAACGGCTCAGTATGTTACTGGACCGAATGTAGACTATGCAGCGCTACAGAACGAACAACGATACGCTATGATAAGTAAGTTTGGTAAATTAATTAAAATACTTATTATAAATGATATTTTTTTCCAGAGCCTTTGAAGCGTTTTAAGCCAGACCCGATCATCATTGATTGGCAACACGAAGTCCTCAGATAAAATTCATCAAGTTTTTATACAGTTGTTGATGAATTTAATAAACCATGGAACTCAACCAAAAAAATAAGATATATTATAATGTTTTTCTTCTTAACTTGATTGATTCATTTATTTGAAAAAAAAAAAAAAAAAATTAAACTTCATATCTGCACATGCACATTGCACCTGACATCAAGAACTAAGAAATAAAAAAGATGAAGATGATGCCTCTAATATTTGCATGATGTAGGTAAGAAATACTTTTCTTTTCCACTCTTTATATTGGAAAGTGAATCTTATTCGTGCAGATTGCACTTTAAATGAAGATATTAAGAAAATATCACGCAAGCTGATGCAGCACGCTGAAAAAGTCAGTCAAACATGCAAGAAAGTGTAAGTGACTGCGCGTTACTAACAAATACAAAAGTTAGTTATATTTAAATATGTGCAGAAACGTATGATTAACACAAAATAATTGTTTTTCTCTTTTTTTTCTGCTTGTAGTGTTGAATGTTGTTTCTAGGCAAATTGAAGCAATTAGCTAGACAGATGAGGGGCGTCTGCAATTATTTTTTTTTTTATTTTTATCAAGAAATAATAAATTTTGGCTGACCAATCTAGTTTACGCCTCTCAAAGCTTATTATCATAGTCAATTTTTGTATAACATTGTGCTCATCAGTATATGTAATTGTGGATTTATTACAATCCCTGTTATTTGAGATAAACAAAATAAATAAAGTAATAAAGTAAGGGAGCATGATAATAACATACATACATACTAGTATAAAAGCAATAACAATTGTATTGGAGGTTTTTTTTAATTTGATTGCTTTTTTGTCAAAAAATTAAGTTCGACGCCCCCTCAAATATATTAGCAAGTAGTATTCTTTTTTAAATTTTGTATTTATAATGCTGAAAAAATCAATCCCATTTAAAATCGATTTATTTGAATTCTTATTAGTTGGAGGAAAAAAGCGAGAGAGCAGCAATAAATGCTAAAAAAACTTTAATACAAACATTTACAATAATAAGTAAGCCAAGCTGAATTGCACGGCAGAGGGAAGATTCGATTTAGAAATTAGGTATTTTATTATCTCCTCATTCATTTTTTTTAGTAGTTTTTTAGTTAGTAGATAAAAGATGGCAGTTCTTTTTTTATTACACTACTACATTACGAAAATAACAACGAGCTTTTCGCAAATTAAATTTTCGAAAACACATTTTAAGTAAACCAAAAAACTCTTCTATTCATTTGTGCAGATATGTTCATTAGAGTTGGTACTTATTTTGAACTTTGGTTATTGCAGGTTCTTAAAATATCTAAAATACTTAAAAAAAATCCTCCAAGTTTCAAGTCCCTTTTTTAATTGCAGCTGTCACATCTTCAAGAGAAAAGACAAGAAAAATTGTATTGAAGTGATTTTAGCCTACCCAATAATTGAGGCCGCCAGTGCAATAGTGGCGTAACCCACTTTTTTTCAAAAATGAGTTTTTCATGAAAATGGGTCCCTTAATATATCTATTTTAATACAAAAATAGTTTCATGCAGCTATCTACACTCAAAACCAGATGGCACTCAAAAATGTGTTATTGCATTTTATAATTTGATCATAGTTTGAGTGCAATAGTGGCGTAACCCTCATACTTCTCTTATAAACTGTTTGCTTTGGTATAGATTGAGACCATTTGCTTTGGTATATGTACATAATATGGGCGTGAAAAAGTTCACATGTATGTTTGGGATGAGTTTACAGCGTCAAGGGGACCTCAAGAAATTGGGTCTTGCATTATTTAATAAACGTACATAGGATGTTCTAAAAAATTATGTATTCTGTCCAATGTGGGGCCAAAATATAAATATAATACTTTCACTGTTGTGCCAATTTTTGGTATCCCAAACCGATTTTGTGGTTAAAGAAATGCACCATAAATTTTTAGTTAGTGGACATTCCTATTTGCCATCTGACCAAGATTTTGGTTTAATAGGGAAGAATACAAAATTTTATAAGGATATCTTCGTCTTAAATAATTGGGTAAATGTCATTTCCTCGGCCAGAAAGAGAAACCCATTTGAAATTTTGAAAATGACTTCATCTGATTTTTTTCCTTAAAAATCTCTGGAAGAAAATGTCACAAACAGGAAAATGTCCATTTCCAATTCCAAGGTTGAATGGCTTGAAATTCAGTAATTACATTTGGACAAAAAATAAAACATTTTCAATTTTTTTAAAGTATTCCAATGAAATTGATGTTTTACTCGAAGAGGTAAATGTTAAAAAGAGACAATCCGTGGATATTAAAAAAACGCAACCAGCTTGAGGAACCTAAAATAAATGATAAAAAAAAGAGAGACTTAATAGAACTGCTTCAATTTATACCACCAATCCATCACTTATAATAATTTAAAAACGTCAACAGGTGTTCCAATTGAAATATTTGACGTTTTATCAGACGAGGGGCACAATGATTAAAAAATAAATAAAAATATATGTATAATTTTTTAATGTAAAGATATGAAATATGAAAGAAATAAAAAAAATAATAAAATAAATTTGACGTAACCTTTCTTTTTTCTTTATTTTTACAGAAAACCATGAATGCAATAGTGGCGTAACCCACTTTTTTTTCCAAAATAATGTTGAATTTTAAAAAAAAAAGCTTGCACTACAAAATATGTCCTTTTTCAACGTCTTCTACGTTTTTAGATTAATCAAAAATGTCAACGGGAAAATACAAAAAATGTTTTAAGAAACCCTGTTTCTTAAATCTCTCGTAACTCTAAAGTGAATTTTATGGGTTACGCCACTATTGCTCTCACGGCCTCAATTAATAGATAGCTTGCCTTGAGATCTTTCAGAAAAAAAAATTAAATGACATTGCTTTTACTAGACAAGTTTTCAAATCGTAAAAAAACGAACTCCAGATATTAATCAGAACCAAATTTACGATAAAGGAGGACGCGAAAAAAGGGGCCACGAAATCTGTCTATCGGTCTTTCTGTACCTCTACCCAACAGCCTAAGCTACTGAAGCGATTTTTTTTCATACTTACAAGTTAAGGTATTTAGGTAATTTTTTAGCTCCAGAATAACGATTTTTTTTAACATTTGAAACGAACATTATTTTTTGTAAAACTTACTAAAGATAGTATTAAAACCCCTTTTTTTTAATAAACTTCAAAAATATATAGGGAGTCTTGTAACTGGTGATAGCAGGTCTTATGACCTCCCATCAGAAAATCTAAACCAATAAATATTTCTCTTGTGGCATGAATTTTTTTTTTTCGAAAAATTTTGAAAAAAAAATTTGTCTTTTATCAAAAACCTGATTAGTACGGCCACGAATGAAAGGTTGCTATTGTCTTATTATTTTTATAATACTGATAACATTGGCCATAAATGTTAACACTAGTTGGTGCATTTTTTTGTACTTTAATTTTTTTGTATACAAAAATTATTGAATAGGTATTTATTTTCACCAAAAGTTTTCAAATTAAAAATAAGTACATAAAAGTAATGTTTGCAAACAATAAATGTAGGTAAGCCGACCTATGTTTGATCAATTGAAGGACATTGGTGCAACCCAGATAAATTTAGCAAGAACTGGCTTTATATACAATTTGTGAATTGCAAACACTTTCTGCAATAAGAGTCGCGCTGAGTTATTTAAAAAAAATCAGGAAAAGTCACCACCGACCCCCACAGCGCTAGTAGGCTTGCGCCTTAATTTAGATCGAATCGGTTTATGTTATAACTTGAATTTCGAAAACAAAACAAATACTGTTTTTTTTGTCTATACTTCAGTTTGTAACGAAAACTCTTTATTATATTTATAAATATATTTATTACGTTCACTAAAAATAGTTAAAAAAAAACTTTCATATAAGAATATTTAATTCCGTAAGTACTTAGTTATAATAACTCTAGATTTCTTGAGTAATTTGTAATTCCTTTTTATATATTCGAGTTACTTACATAAGAATAAAAGTGTGAGCATGATTAAATGTTCATACTGGAGTATTATTCAGAAGAAATTCGAATTTATTGAATGGAATTAAAAAGTTATCAAGGAATTATAAGTAGTCAAGGACTTACATAAGTTCTTGAGCAATTAATAAGTATATATTATAAGTTAATAAAGAGGAATTAAAAAGTACTTATGTATGTAGGTACTACAATCCCAGTGTACCTAATTAAGTAATAAGTAATCTTTTTTGTTTAAATATTTTGAGGGGGAGAGTACGATAACTTGGGCGCCGAAAATTGATAACGGTTTTTTGTAGAGGGGTCCAAAACAAGCATTTTTTACTATGGGAGGGGGGGTCTATCTTGCCCCGGTTGGGCGGTAGGGGCAATTTTATGAAAAGAGTACTAAAAGTAAAAAAAAATCATTAAAAAATAACGGTAACACTTACAGTTAAGTTTAATACTGTTTTTTTCAGCCAGGATTTTGTACTATAAGCCAATTTTTAAATCAGGCAAAATTTACGCATAGTTTTCGAAAAAATGAGTTTCAAACACAAAATTCGGGAAAAAAACGCAAAAAAAAAAGTTTGAAGTGTAATTCCTCAAAACCATAAGATTTAATATAACTTTTTTTTTATAGAATTCGGTGCTTCTATTGATTCTCAATCAAAAACTGAAAACTAGAATATTTTATGTCTTCTAGTTTTCGAGAAAATTGAAAATTACTGATTACTTTTTTATGAGATTTTAGCTTTTTGACTGCATGCCCCCCATACATACTTCAACTGTTTATACTTTACTACTGTTTAAATATCAAATTTGCATACATCGAAACTCGCACATACCCCAAATCCTATAGTGTGGCCAAGCAGGGGGGTTGTATACATACCTCAACTGTTTATACGCCGTAATGCTGGATGCTAGCATTGTTTTCATGTAAAAAAGCTTACATAGATAAGAAATCTTATATAAACAACAGCAAAAATAAAAATCTCACAAAAAAGTAATTAGTAATTTTCAATTTTCTCAAAAACTAGAAGTCATAAAATGATCTAGTTTTCAGTTTTCAATTAGAAATCAATTGAAAACACCGAATTCTATGAAAAAAAAATTATATTAAATTTTATGGTTTTGAGAAATTATACTTCAAACTTTTTTTTTTGTGTTTTTTTTCCCGAATTTTCTGTTTGAAACTCATTTTCTCAAAAACTGTGCATAATTTTTGATTGATTCAAAAAGTGGCTTATAGTATAAAATACTGGCTGTAAAATACAGTATTAAACTTAACTGTAAGTATTACCGTTATTTTTTAATGATTTTTTTTCACTTTTAGTTCTCTTTTCATAAAATTGCCCCTCCCGCCCAAACGGGGCAAGATAGACTCCCCTCCCATAGTAAAAAATGCTTGTTTTGGACCCCTCTACAAAAAACCGTTATCAATTTTCGGCGCCCAAGTTATCGTTCTCGTGCCAAATTTTTAAGTACAAGGGACCTATATGTACTAATTGCTTTAAGTACAGAGGTCACAACTATAGCAACTGTTTTTCATCAAAACATTTCGTGTTATCGCACTTCATACCAAGAAAGTTCATGCCGCCACAGTTTATACCAATACACACCATACCAACCCAGTTCATACTTAAGGATAGTTCAAACCAAAATGCACTATGCACCCTACCTCGCACATACCCCAAATATCCTAGACCTAGAGTGTACCCAAGGAAGTGAGTTGCAGAAATACCCTAGCATATAATGTACATATTTGGTTTGAACTTTTCCTGGGTATATAGAGTCTATCGATATGATATGGTTTGGTATGAACTTTATACCAATATAATGTCCTGAAGCCAAAAGATTTTCACCGTTATATACAGGTAGGGACGGTTACTTTTTGAGGCAGTTTTTTGTATCTTCAAAATCTCCAATTGGTATATACTGATGTTTACAAAAGTCTTTTAATAAATAAGTACATAATTATGAGCAAGTCTAATCGAAACATGTTAAAATGGAAATATTCTAAGATTGCTTTCGAATTAAGTGCAACCAAATTATATACAAAAAAGTATTGGCATGTACATATGTATTCACCTCTTATGATAATTCGTGGACGAGTGAGATACAATATAAATAAAATAAAAAAAAAAGATTAATTAGAACAAGATTAAATATATAAAGGGCGTATATTTAAAATGCCCACCAATTCAAAGGAAAAGATAATTTTCATTCAATTGTATCAAAATAATGACCAAAATCACCATCTTATTCAAATCCCACTCAAAAGTTTGTAGCTTTTAGTTCAGTGCACAAATTAATTATAATTCTCTTCCAATGACTCTCTCATTTTATTATTGTTGATTGTTCCATTCCAGCGTAGCAACGAACAACCAACAAAAACAAACAAAAGAACATGCCACCTTAAGCTCAAAGAAAACTAATTTTCCTATTGAGCGAATGAACAACGAAGCGTTCCATCCAGCTCCCAAGTCTTCCCAATTCAACTCAGAAGACAACAGGTTTTTCCATACGTCACACCGGCCCGGCCACCCGTTTTCTACATTCTGCTCCAGAAGAGAAGATGTGCCTTCAGAGAAACCACCTCCACGCTCCACCACCATTCATCTCTCCACCAGAATTAATCATTTCAATCAAATCCAAATGCAATATTGAGTGGATTTGAATTCCATACCAGCAGCAGCAGCCAAGTCCAAGTACAGCGGCAAACAGCATTTCCATTTCCATCATTTGAGTGAGATCGCTTGTGTGAAGCGGACGGTTTTATTGGCAGTTTGGTTTGTCTCGTCGATTTTTTTTTATAATATGTATTGGTTGGTATTTTAAGTTGTTCCACAATTAACAAAACAAAATATTGTTGTGTCCAGTTCATGATCAAATGAATTTAAATTACTTACCTAGTTTTTTGTTTTTGTTTTAATAAGTCGCCGTAGTAACCCAATAAATTAAATTGTCATCAAACAAAATAAAAATAAAAAGAAATCGAATTCGGATTCAATTTCTTCTCTCAAAACCCGGTTTTTATGAGTTTTCCAGCGCGGAAATAGTTAAAACGTGTTGTCGTTGTCGTGTTCCGTCTTCGTCACACCATCGAATACAACGACCGACCGTCCGTCGCGTCGTCGAAGTTTAAGTCGAGTGTTGTTCTATTATTTTTTGTGAATATAAATTAAACAAACGTCAAACCTGTTTTGTGTTTACTTTAAAATAAAAAAATATTGAAAAAAAAACATTTTAGCAAAAAATTTATTTTACACCTTACCTACCTGCTACATCGAACCAGGAACGGCAAAATTATATTGTACCCGGATTTACCCGAATTTCCCGCATTATAAAATCTAATAAGGTATGTATGTAATTAGAAATTTCATATGAATTTGGCATTTTGAAACATAACCACGTAGTTACATATGTAGATTTTTTAATGGATTTGAAAGAGATCAACAATCAACATTTTTGGCCATAAGACTCACTGTCGCTGTTCTAGCCAGAGCAAGCTTAGCAAAGCCTACCTATGTAGGTACCTAGAAATGTGGTACATTTTGCTAACCTATTTACTAGACTATGTTGTTGTTGTTTGTTGGCTTTTTAAGATAGTAAAGAAAAATTGTATCATTTTTTTTTGGCTAATTGTGTTTTATTCTTCGTTTACGTTGTTTATTTTGTTTTTGATGATTTGGTTTGAATCATCTTAATTCAGGGTTGGATTTATACATAATATATGTTTTTGTTCTCAATTTTCATTTCGTTTCGATTTCGAAGGGCCATAATTCATTGAAACTAATTTTTAAAAAAGTTGTTTTTAACATTATTCAATTGTTCATATTAACCAAATTTTAAAACACTATACCCAAGGTTTTAACTAGGTACCTACTTATTGGTACAACCCATTAAGAAGAAGTTTTGGATTCGTAAAAAAATGTATTCGAGTGCTTGGCACTTGGAAGATAATGGAATTGAAATATGAATTCCGAAAAATTAAGAATGTTTGATGATAAACATACATAGCTCCTTATTTATAAACGCATTTTAAAGACTGCATACATTTATAATAATTGTAAGCCCAAAAAGGTTTTCCGAGGGTGCTAGGATTTCCGATTTGTATGCAATTAGAGAATTTTTCGTTTGGACGGTTATGAGACATTTAATAGCGGCATTATGTACATATATGCTGAACACAAGGTTGAATAGAGCATTAGTGTACTTCATTTGTAACTCTAGTTACATCTGGATTTTGGACCAAATTACCAGCTATTGTAAATACTTTAACTGTAATAGGTACTTATGTTATTATGAATTGAAGATGTGAAATGAAGAAGGGGTTAAGTGACGTTTTTATAGTTTTGAGATATAAGGGTTCAATGTTTTTGGATTAGAACTTTTTTTGAGCTGACAACTGAAAATTTCTGATGAGGAAGAAATATAAAACACAAAACATTATTTTAAAACATAAGTACTTCATTTAATAATATTAACTTTAAGCTACATATTTTTGAAAATTCTGCTAAAAAAAATCGAAAATGTCACTTCAACAACAACATCGCTTTAATTATACAAATAGATTTATTATGTTCCATAAGATAAAATAAAATTTTTCGGAAAAATAATATATTCTTGCTATAATATTCTTGGACCTTCACTTCACCAATAAGACTTAGCCGCTTTGTTGAAATACAATGAGGAAAACATATGTCTGCTTATAATAACTTAAAAAAATTACATGGAAATATTTAACACAAAATTCATGAAACACGCGATAACTCACACTAAAAATTTGGTAACTCACACTAATTCGTCGTTTTAAGAATTGATTTTCTAATTAAATTTTTTTTCTAGTAATTTAGTAGTAATAACATACACACATAATATATAATCAGTTTTTCGTTGATTCTGAAAAAAGACGAATTTTGAGTTACTACAGTATTGTAATACTAGTGCGATATATGTATTTATTTTTTTTTTTTTTATTATTTAAGTTATTTATTATTTAAGTTATTGTACTTATCATTTTATTATTTTTCAATTTAAAATTCACACAAAGAAAAAAACATCAAATTCTTCACTTCTAAAATATTCATTTGACATTTGAGTTATGCCATTTCAGTATGATGATTTATTGGCAGCATTTATTTATTAGCGAACGATGAAGTTCGCTATTAATAATACAGTGATAATAAAAGTTCGCTAGATCATTCGCAACTTAGCGAATTGTCGATTCGCTATTCATAATGAGGGCCTTAAGTTATATGTTTCTTGTTGTTGAACTATTTTTTTTTTTTTTGAATTATTTTTTATGTGCAAATTTTAATTCTCTAAAAAATAGTAGTAACATTTTACACCATTTTACATTATTTGCAAAAAGTAGAATTTGCAAAAGAATCGGCCCTGAATTCGATCTACAGGGCCATTATATTGATAATACAGCAATGTACTCCATTTCAGTCAGCAGAAGAAGCAACAGAAAATAATAAAAAAAGGAAGAGGCGAATAAGTTTCTTATATTACCACCACAAGATGACTCATCTTAACTTCTTGCAAATAAATATATACATATGTATATACACAGAATGCGCGCCAGCGCACTTACCCTTTTTTCTTAGCTATGGTGTCGGCTATATTTGCGTGGTCAGTGTTGTTTTTTTTTTCTTGCTTAGTCTTTGAGACTGGCTTGGAAGTTAATGCGCGAATAATGCAAAATTTTTCTCATGTTGTTGGTTACATGGTGTTTGCATTGGTCAGCACAGGAGTAGGTATATTTTTTTTATTATTTTCTTTTGTCAATAAGTTTCCTATGCACATACAGCATTATGTGTAGGTATTTTATATTTATAATTTTATATATGAGTGTAAGTAAAACGGTAACCGGTAAACTAAAATTAAAAATAACTAGCTATATCTAGTTGGTCTGAAGTTTTCTTGTTGAGGAAAATATTAGCTATGTTCAATGGACGTATGAAACTTTATTTGACATCAATAGTCATATTTTTTTTTTAATCTTATAGTAGGTACAGTATATGAATCCCAAAAACGAAGAAATCCGCAGTATCATGTATTCTTTTATTTAAAATATTGGTAACCTGAACAGCTGTCACAAGAAAAAGTAGATTTTTTTTTCGTTTTTAGCGAAGTCCAATAAATTTTTTCGTTATTCAGAAGTCAAAATTGGAAAGAGAATAGATAAGGATACATGTATGTATACCTTCGAGAAATCTAGACATTTGATCTTAAAATTCGAATTTCTTGAAATTTAATTTTTTACTGTGGAAAAGAGTTTGGGATAACATTTGGAACGAAATATTCTATTTACCTCAAGCTATGAGTTGACCAATTATTTTGAAAAAAATAATAACGTCAAATCTCTATCCATAGTATAATTTTACTCTAACTTTTATTGCTAGTATTCATATTATACCGATGTTGTATTTGTATTTTATCCATTTTCATGATATCCGTAGTTAAGTATACTAAGAATAGCATTCCCAAAAAAACACGACTAATTTAGCAAAAAGTTGACTAACTTTGTATTCAATTTTATGACTTTTTAACAAAAATTAATCTTTAAAATTTATAGCTTGTTAAATATAAAAATGCAAATTAAATAAAAACTTTATTTTAATTTTACAGCTTTCAAATTTATCAAAGTAATAACTGTCACTCTAAACTTTGACATGTTAGTAAAATTCTCTACCTCTGTTTTTTCTTTACTTTTTTTTTTAACAAACATAATAAATTCACCTGCTGCTTCTTCATTTACATTAATGCAATCATTATATTGTTTTTTTTTTTTTATTTAAAAATATATTTTAATGCAAAATATATTGCTTTTACAAGTTTTTTTTTTAATCTGTATTTCTGGTGTCATTTACTATCTTATTTAAATTCCTATCGTGCGTTGTTTACACACTGCTCAACACAATACGTCAATGCATTTTAACCAATTTAGCATTCAACTCTCGGGATCTTGCAAGACAAACTGATGAAAACAAGAGAAACATAATAAACATGAACAAATAATAAGTGTGCAGTGCAGGCAGGTACTCAAAAGTATACCTCAAAACTCCTTGGGATGATTTCCAATTCATGTTTTTTTTTTAACAAACAAAAGACGCCACTTTAGAATATTTTTCTTGTATCCTGAATGATGACTAGTCCTCATGTCCATTGTATATGAACCTATCAACATCCTCTTCTTTGAGTATATTGAACTAAAAGTTGATAGATATAAAGATACAATCATCATGGATCAACATTATCGTATATATCAGTTTGTATTTCTTAAGAATTGCAAATACGTTTTGTTTGGTGATGGACAGCAATTTTAAGTACCAATAACTTTTACTCCATAGCGTGTATACTGTACAGTGTGTGTGAGAAAGTAAGCATGCACAATATAAAATTTTATGTGGAATGGTTTTTTTTTTATTTAGCAAGGCATTTATGGTGCCCGTGTCTTTTTTGTACTGTTCATTCAGTTTTTGGTTGACAGGCAAAGTCATGACCTCTCAGAATATAGGACTTGTTTATTTGAACAAACCTTTAATTTGAATTAGTTTTTTGCTACAGCGTCCATTTTGATGAAAAATATTTTAAAAAATAAAAACTGGAACAAAATTGTCGATACAAATTTTCGTTAAAACACTTTTTACAAATTTTGTTAAAAAAATACCAAAATAAAATTGATCAGAAAGTAAAAGAAAAAAGAGGCTGGGTACGACCCACACTGATAACTTCCCATTTGTGGTCTTGAAAACTTTATATTTAGTTTTTTTGAAATAACCAAATTTTCTGCGAAACAAACTTTAGCTGTTAAATTCAAACAATCATTATTTTAAGATTGAAAAGCATTTTAATTATTTAAAGAGATTTACGAAATGCACATTTAAGTATATGTCAAATATATACCCGCTGTAAAAAATTTTATTATGTTTAAAATTAAATACGTAATGGCAAAGTTGCTCGTTCTCAAGATATTCGAGTCGAAAAACCAATTTTACCACTTTTTAGTTTATTTTTTTTTATATTTTTTGTCAAAAACTGTCAATTAGATATTTGTCAAAATTTAACATTTCATACAAAATTGTATTATGTATAAAATAAAATATTTTAGAAGGCACAATCGTTGTTCGTTCTCAGGATATTTGAGCTGAAATACAATTGTAACTACTTTTCTTTAGAATTTTTAAAAGTTTTTGATTTTTTGTTAAGAAAGTGCCCATTAAATATTTTCAAATTTTATCAGTTGCTTACAATTATGTTATGTAGAAAATAAAATAAACAAGAAGTTAATATAGTTATCCGTTTTTAAGAAATTTGAGTCGAAAGACAATTTATACCAAGTTTTGGTAGAATTTTTTGTAGTTTTTAATTTTTTGTAAAAAAAACTGTCCATTAAATTTTTTTGAAATTTTCACCAGTAGTCAAAAACAACATTTTTCGTAAAATAAAATTATTTTAAAGTTAATATCGTTTTTCCATGTAAGGATATTCGAGTTATAAATTTTTTTTTCCAGTTTTTTTGATTTTAAAAAATAACGGTATATTGATTTATTTCAAGTCAATAGCATTATTTTATCGTGAGATATTTGAGCCCAACCAAAATTTTCGCTTTTTTTTTAACTGCTATAGTAAAAAAACAACTGATTGAATATTAATAAACGTCCTTTTAGCTTCTTTCGAAGTTATTATCTGTAAAACAAAATTTATTTCAAGTCGATATCTCTACTCGTTCTTGAGATATCGACGACGAAAAATGGTACCAGAACGTACGTACACACGCACACACAGACATCTCTCTAAAAATGATTGAAACGTCGAGAAATGTCAAAAATTTCAATTTGACAAATCGGACCGATTACAATAACTCCCTATGGGAAGTTAAAAAAAGTCAGAAAAATCGGGGAATTTTAAGAACAAAAACTGGTCACAAAATAAAATGCGAAAAAAAAAATTTGTGGAAAAAATAAGTTTAAAAAAAAGTTTAAATAAATAATTTTGATAACAAAAAAATTGCTTGAAAAAATAGTTGTCAAGGAACAATCAAAGTGGGAATTTGTTTGAGCCGCTGGCCGACGGAGTCACCAGATAATCATTCCATCATACGATCAGTGTTGTGCGTATCTAAATTAATTTTTTATAAAAATGACATACTCGGGCGTATACTTGACTTTTTTTTGGAAATTTGTTTTTAAAGGTCTCGAGCATTGCATAAAATAGATGCATGATACACCAAGTTTCAGCTTGAGTCTTTCAGACCTACGGATTTTGATTCTATTCTATACCTCAAAATTTTCAATTCGACAAATCGGATCGATTACAATTACATACTTTCTGTTCATACACTATACTCAAATAATACATAGTAACTTGATGGCAACCCTGATGTGTTATTGCATTTATCACATCAACAACGAAAAAAGCATGTTCTACAAATCAATTTTATTTTGATCGTGTGGCGTGAGTGTTGTTGAGTCAGTTGTTATTAAAACTAAAACATTTTTTTTCTAATCCAAGTCTTTAAAACAAAAAAAAAGTGATACGTGATCACTTTCACATTTCTAGTACACCAAAGCGTTCAATTTGTTTAGATTGATTCGTGTGGTTTAATTCTTTTATGACAAACTTCTTCCGTGTCAATGCGGCTTATTCGAAATTTATTGAAATTTGTTTTCTACTTTCTTTATTTATACTTCAATATTTGTCTAAAATTTGATTCTAATTCATTCAATTGAAAATACAACAAGAAAAAAAGAAAAATAAAAAAATGTTCCCATGTCAAGAGTCAGATAAAATCATTCGTATGGTGTGTGTCTGTGTACTGTATAGGTACAGGTCTACATTGTATTTACATATTAAACAATTATTATAATAAAAAGGAGTCTGATGATTGTCTGGCAAGCATGAAATAGCTATAACTCCGGCCAAAAATAAAAAAAAAAATAAAAAAAAAAAAAAAAAAAAAAAAAAAAAAAAAAAAAAAATATAAACGAATTAATATAAAAATTAATTCGTAAAAACAATTGGTGGTAGTGCCTTAAAGTTGTTGTTGTTGTGTTGTTCACAAAAAATTCAATGCAATTGACGGAAGAATGGTTAAGTCTAATAAACTGACATTCTATGTACAAAATAGTACAATAAAAATAATAAAAAATTATTATTATTGTTTAACAAAAAACAACTAAATTTTGAATGCAAAACAATTTTTATTGTCGATTCTGGCAGTTAATATCACTTTATTTAGCTATATGTAGGTTCAATGTAGAATAGATCTACTCATCAACGTTATTGTTGCAATAATTCAAATAATTATTTATAGAGACTAAGCAAGGAACACAAGCAAATTGTAACAAAACAATGACATAGTTCGGAAGTACATAGTTGTGGATTAAAGAGAAATGCCATAAACCTTACAACTTTCAAATAGTATAATACAGCATTGCGTTGTATATATGTATGTGTTCATGGTAGCTCAAGGCTTTTGTTAGGGGAAGGTGGCCTAAAATGTCACCGCCTTTTTATAAAAAAGATTTAAATTAAATTTATAAAAGGGGTACATCTCTCGAAAAATTTAGATCTGTAAAATTGATTATAATCAAAAAATAATCAATTATTTCTGTCCAATGAAACGCTATAGTTATCAAAATCAGCTTTTGACAGATTAAAATCAAAAAATAATTGATTATTTTTACCAATGAAAAAAAACCCATAAAACAATTTGTAAATGTCAGTTTGATTAAAAGGGTATGTGATTTGTTTATTCCAATTCAATGTTCGATATTTCTTAAAGAGATGGTTTATTGATTTATTTTTATGACTTTATATAAAAATTATTGATCTTTATTTTTTTCTTATGAATTTTTTCTCTCATTTATTAATTTTAATTAAAGAAATCAAAACTTAACAATTCTCTGTCTAATAAACGTTTTCTTATTTTTATTTAATTTTGTTTTTCAAAATAAATTAAAAGTTAAACACCATTTCTACCCCCAAAACGCTATGCTAAAGCAAATTTAAACCATGTTTTTGGTAGGTCACATGAAACACACAGTCTCCATAACTGATGCAATACTATATGGGGCATATTCATAGTCAAACTTTAGAACCGAGCCCAACTGGCCTCGAGTCTAAAGTTAACACACAGGTTAGAAACAGCTGCTATTCATAAAGAAATTCGCAGCTCTGTTTAGTAAAAAACGGAATTCTACTACAATTTTAGTACTATTGCCTGTCAATCCATTGAAATCCAACCATTTTTTGACAGATAGTAAAAAAAAACTTGGTCAAGGAGTCAGCCGTTTTTAAAGTTTGAGCTCCAGTTTATCTTTTGGACCTGTCTATGAATAACATAAGCTCCAGGTTAGCTTAGAAGTGACAAAGAAACAACTTGTCAGACGACTATGAATATGCCAAATTAATATTTTTTGAATTCAGACTTTAAAACCAGATGTTATCTATATAGGAGCAAGTACGTGTGACCCAGTGTAGCATTTTATTTACAGCTTGGAACGTCTTTGATTAATAATTTTTGAGTCGATTTTTCAATATTCAGGTAAACATTCAGTAATATTTACTTCAGCGTTCTTTTTGAATCCAACAGCAAATTCCAATTTTTTAAGCAAGAAAAATGATCTGTAGTTACATATTTCGAGTATCGAAAATTTAAAGAAAATATAATTTTAGCTTAACGTTTATTCCAAAGCTATATTGTTTTTGACATTGATAATATTTAATCCTGGTTTAAACTTTATAATTGACTCTTAGTTACTTGAAAACTCTCAAGTCTACTTTTAATATTAAAATTCTGTATTTTGCGGCAAAAAAAAACAACAATGACATTTGCAACAAATTTCCCCAGACTATAACAATTAGAGCATTTTATTGTTTACAATTTGAAGAACCAAAACAAAATTGTGATATTTAATTGAATTTGAATTGCTACCTTAAAATAAAATCAGCCTTCAACCTAAAAGTTTTTTGTATGCATAGATGTTATAGCAATGAATTTACCTACACACTTAGTGCGTTTATTGAACTGAGATTTTTTTTTATTCAATGATGTGTCATAGCTCCTCAAGCTCTTTTAAGTAACCTATAGATCTATGTATGTTTTGGCACGAAATATAAAAAAAAAATGTATATGTATATTTATACTTTGATTTATTCGTCAAAGATGACGTTTGATCATGCTGATTTCATTAATTTATTAGTTTATCGATGACCTTTACATTCTGTTTATTTTTTTTTGTGCGTTGAAATTGTGTTCGGTTTTTTGAACTTTTGAGTTTTTTTTTATTGGTGTTTCAATTATGATTAGATATTTTCAAACTGACACAAATGTGACTTGAAATTTTCTGAGAGGGTTAATTATATTGACCTTCGATTTCTTTTAAATCTTTCAGTTACATAATTTAACTTCACTATGCATATTTTAAATGTACATTGTAGGTACGAATATTATTCTTTATTCTTTTCGACTTAAAAATCTACGGATTTTGGTTATTTCTCAGCTGCATTAATTGAGCCATTATTTTGGGAATGTGACGGAGTGGTTTTCGAATTTCCGGAAAAAGTGGGCTCCGTTATTCCGTCTGACTATTGCATTAACTACTGAATCGATTTTCTTGAAATTTGTAACTTAAGGTTTTTAGGTGTTACCCTGTAGCTACCTATACCTGAAATTTATTTTTTTTTAGTTCCAGTAATAAGAGTACCTGAGTCATACATATTCGTTAAGACTAAACTTTTTTATCTCGAGAACTATTCTAATTATTTTGATAATTTTTTTTCTATCGATTTTTGTAAGTAGATAATTAAAATTTTTCAGTCAACAAATATTTTTCAAAAAAATGTTATTAACGATTCTATCATAAACAGTTGGACGGATTGCTATCAAAATTTTGTGAAAACGGTCCTATTTATAATTTTGCACATCAAAAAATAGATTTTTGAAAAAACAAGATTCTTTTTATTTTGAAAAGAATTTTTTTAATTTTACTTTTAAATTATATTATTAAATACACAGAGATAGATAAGATTTCAGGATATTTTTTTATGCTAGAAGAAGGTCGTATTAAAACAACAGAACAAATCTCATCGACGAAATAAAAATGGTTGCCGGCAAAAAAATGTAATTATTAATGTTGGGCCCCAAATTTGAGAACTTTTTAAAATAATAAGTTTTTTCGTATTATTGACGTACATTTAAGGTAGTATCTTCTTAAAATAATATGAAAATTTTATTAAATTTCAATAAATCAATCAATTTCTTAAATCAATCCAATCACTCTTTAGAAATATTTTGGGAAACTATTTGTTTTGCTGCAAAATTTCATATTAAATAGAGTATATGTTAAACTCATTGGTTTTAAATAGTTTTTTTTAGTTAATAAAGGTTATTTTTATGTGAAAAATAACAGACATTTGTATTTAGTTATAAAGTACAAAATCGATGCTTGGTATAGTGCTTTTAGGCACAAAAAAAAAGTAATTCAAAGTAAAAGGTTGAACCAAAAAAAAAAAAAAAAAAAAAAAAGATCTTAACCCATCCTACGTTTAAAAAAAAACTTATTTAATTTTAATTTAAATAAGTGTTGAATCCCACAGTGTCTTTGAAGTGCTCTTTTGAGCTGTTAGAATTTATCCAGTTCTTCTAAAATATGTATTGGACGTTAGGGTTAAGACAAAACTAAAATTAAACCTGATTCCTGATTATATCGGTCTGATATCTGATCTTTTTGGCATTTTCCAATTAATAAATAGGCGAAATCTTTCATGTCAAGTAAACAACTTTTCTTTCAGAGAATCTATATTTTGAGTTGATAATCATGAACTAGCCAATCATCCGTTTTTGGCTGATTGGAACCATTTAACGAAAACCTCTGAAAATTGTATCAGATACAATGGCAATGAACAAAGTAGCCCTTAATGTCATTACTAATACAAACTAACTTTGTTTCATTATCCACATTATCTGATTTCGAGTAATTTTTAAACACGTACATAAATACAGAAACAATTTTAAATATTTATCGAACCATAACAAATCTAACGTAATAAAAAATGATTTTATTTTATTTTTATTTTATTATTTTATTACGTTTACAAGTAAATGCAAATCTAGGAGATAATAAAACACCACAACTATTATAAATTGTATCTTACATAAGGTATATTAGCAGTATTTCACTCTTAGCCGACGAATTGATACACCAATCATAGACGAAAAAGTTTGCAATGATTTGTTTTCTGCAAACTGCAATACAAAATTATACGAATTAAATTCATAATTCAAGTATATTCTTTTGAATAAAATTGATATTCACTCGATTAAAGGCAAAGAAGGTAATAATACCTAAAATTATTGCCAATATCAGTCAGCATAATCAATGTAATTGTTCAAAATCGCAATACCGATTTCTCAAGTCCATTACCCATTTGCAATTATTGGCGATCGAAAACCACAATAATTTCCTTAATTTTGTATTCAAATTATAAGAAATTGATTTGCGTTAATTTATTCCAATAATCTCAACATTCATATTTATTTATACAAATTTAGCAAGAAAATACATCTTCATGATTAATTTTATTTGAATGTAATCGATAGAAAGTCAAGTATTTAACTACTCCGTGTTGTCTGTTAATGGATAATTAGACAAAATATCTTTTTTAGAAAATTAAAATTATTATAAAATTAATCTGATAAGCCAAGTTGAAGGTTATAAAAAGACAACACAAAAATAAATTAATTTTCGCTAATGATTGTTGTTGGTTTTCATTTGCAAAAAAAAAAAGGAAAAAAGAACATTAATCATTGTCATTTTTATTAGTAGCATTATCAATATATATAAAGTAAAGAGGCAGTTTTTTTTTGTGATATTCAAGCAACATCAGAGGCATAGAAAAATGAAGCTGAGAAAAATAATCACTCAGCTCAATGATATGTAAATTGATCGAAAATAATACTGCGAGGCAATTAAAATGAACTTGATTTCTATACAAATGCATATAGCACGACGTAGTTTAAGTATATTGTTTTATTTTTTTTTATATTTTTTTTGCATTAGTCATATTTAAATAATTTTAAATCGTGGAATTTTTTCGTAATTTTTTTTGGAATACGTATAGGAGATATTGATTTGCATTCAGTTAAATTTTGAACTTGAAGTTTTGAGTTGCTAAAAGGATAATTATTGTAAGTCTCGTATGTAGGTTAAGGTGCTTTTGGATTATTAAAAGTTTGTGTTGATTGAAAATGCTAACAAATCACATTTAAAGACAAAAATTAAAAGGTAGTTATCCCTAAATCTAGAATATTCAAAAAGTTCTTATGTATTTTTCATCGTCAAAAAATTAAAAGTTATCGAAATGTCGAAAAAAAAAATATTTCAAAAAAAGTTTAGTTACAAAATATTTTTGCTAAGTGTCCAAAAATGTTTTTGAAAAATGTCTAACAATATTTTTGACAAATTTCAAAAAATACTTGGCAATACTACAAACATCGATCTTTTTCTGTAAAGATGGAGGAACCAATGATCCTTCATACTTCATTTGGTTAGTAATTAATCGAAAATGAAATGTTTTATGAAAAGTATTTAAAAAAAATGAATTAGCTTAAGATAAAATTTAAATTATTTTCATAAATTCAAGTGCCCCTGCTATCACTTTTGTTGAATTTACCGCTATAAGACTATTGAAAGTATTATAGACGAGCGTTGGTAAAATAACCTTGTGCTATATTATTTTTCGATAATTAGAAAAAAATGCCTCCAATTTTAATTTAAGAAAAATATTTTATCTAATTAATTTTCAATATTATAATAAGAAAAAAAAACTAACACTGCCGATCACTGCTCTACACATATTGAATAACTTAAAGGCTGAAAGAATTCAAATACCTAAATATGGATCAGAAAGAAAGACACCTTTTTTGCGTCGCCGCCGCCGGCCGATTTAAACCATTGAGCTTATAGAAACATGTTTATTACAATTTCTTATAAACAATAAAACAATCTTTTGTCCCAACTTAAGCAAATCGTATTGTGTTGTAAATTTTTATTAATTGTTTTGATGTAGTAAGTAGCGGGCTATAAGCGCTCAAGCCAAAGCTTTTATTGTTTAAATTTTTTAAACAAAATAACTTTCAATTTGAATGAAAACACATTCTTCTATATCAGATACTAATCTATTTATGTGACGCACTGTGAAATGACACAATTGGAACAGGAGAGATTTTAACAAAACACACTTCTCCACAACAACTCACATTGAAACACTACACAAATGTGGCTCTACGCATATTAAATATATTGGAGCGATAGCTGTTCAGTGTATAATACTGTACACCCAATGAGACTCTAAACAACTTAATGAATACCAATAGTAACAATTATAATAGTTTTCTAAAAAAAAATATAATATCTTAAAAAAAAAATGTTAGATTAAAGTAAGTCTAGTTTTGTATGTTGTGACATATGTATTATAAAAAAAAATATATTTAATTAAGTACGTGCACTTTGGCGTTTGAAGTAACGCACGCCAGAAGCGTGCCATTAAGAAAGTTCTCAATGAAAAGACAAACATTTTGCGTGTTATTGGAGGAAATCAAAAACATAAAGTCAGAGATAAAATTATTTTACAAATAATCATTTAAAAAAAAAATGTTAAATGCTTGAAAAAAAAATTGGACCGGAAAAGTAAAAAAAAAGTATAAAGAGAAAAAAACTTTTAAAAAATAATAAGATGTACATGTTTCACTATGAATTCTTATTGAAAGCAATAAAACACATCATCATCAATTGTATCGACAACCGGGGTCCGATCCTGGCCTCTTTCGACAAGTCTCTCCACCTATCCCGGTCTCGAGCGTCCTGGTCTACGCCATTTCTCTAGCGCAAGCATTGTCTAACTACACTTTCGTCTACCATAGAATGTACTACAAAGGACTTTCTCCTCACTTATGCGAGCTAGATGGCCTGCCCACCGCGGTCTACCGAGCTTAATTTTTGTCACTATGTCTGCTTCAAGGTAGATTGCGTACAATTCATGATTGTAACGTCTCCGGAATCGTCCTTCATCACATATGGGGCCAACAATTCTCCTCAAGACTTTTTTCTCGAACGCGGCTAAGAGGTCGGAGTGCCTATCGTATTCATACGTGAGTACTGGCAGGACCATGGTCCTGTACAGCAGCAGAGAAAAACTTGTTCAAATGAAATAATATTTTTGTATTATTTTAAGAAGAATACCACTTAAAATAATAATAAATATGATAGGAAAAACTTATTGTTTAAAAAAGTTTAACTGTTAAATTAATTCACTAACAAAAACAAAGTTCAGGAACAGACAAAAAAATGGTTTGCAAGGTATTAAATTTTAACATTGGAATATTCTATAGCGATTTGGCCATAGGCAGAGTGTTCAATTGGGAATCGGAAGGCAAAAAAAAACAACTGACACTTGAAAAAAATAAATAAATTGCTGGTGGCCACTTTTATTTTTTCAATAATTTGTATCGTTCGAATTTTCCTCCATTATTTTGATACGATCTTTTTCTTGGATGAAAACCATACCGAAATTTTTAGTTTTTCTTCTATTTTATGACGATTTTCCTTACTGCGTAGTATGATTTATATAGACCTAGCTGGCACTGCAGATACAGACTTTGTTTTGCTATCTCGTGTAGGTGACACGAAAAGATTTTGATTTTTTTTTTTTTTAATGGGGAGCTTTACCACCAAAACATTTAAAATTCCTGCAAGTTAAAGTAAATTGTATTATTTTAAACTAAAACTCCATATGCACTATGCAGGTCCTTTAACAATAATCCAATAAAAACACAACTTTTTCTACCTAAAATAACGTCTATAATAATTGCTCTTAAAATCACAAGTTTTTGCCTGGACACTGACGTAACAATTTTTTTCAATTTTGTAAACGTTATTGAATAGGAGTCGGTGGACATTAAAATACCTGTCCAGTAATCTCAAAAAAAAAGTTTTGCCAAGTTTGCACTTAATGCAAATAAAAATATCTGGCAAGTTGAAATGTGTTCTAGGTATTTTTATGGGAACTATGTCTCCATTGAAGTAAAGTAATATAGTTGTTTTCGTCGAGATTTAAAAAAAATGTTTATTTCATTTTACTTAAAAAATTTACTACTGCTTGAGCAATAGGTACATTTGTAAAAAAATAAACTTAAATTAAAAAAAAGTGCGTATACGCCCAAGTTCTTGACTTAACATGGAACTACCATTAATTTTGAAATGGACTAAAGCAACATTTTTGAATAAAATGTCCAAAGATAATAATGCGATTGCTTTCATAATTTGATGAATTTTTAAGATTGACTTGAAATTGACTTTATTAGAAAGATAATGGGGCATATTCATTGTCGTCTGACAAGTTGTTTCTTTGTCTCTTCTAAGTTAACCTGGAGTTTATGTTATTCGTAGACAATTTAGACCCGGGTCCAAAAGATAAACTGGAGCTCAAACTTTAAAAACGGCTGACTCTTTGACTAAGTTGTTTTCTTCTATCTGTCAAAAAATGGATTGGATTTCAATGGATTGACAGGCAATAGTACTAAAATTGTAGTAGAATTCCGTTTTTTACTAAACAGAGCTGCGAATTTCTTTATGAATAGCAGATGTTTCTAACCTGTGTGTTAAATTTAGACTCGAGACCAGTTGGACTCGGGTCTAAAGTTTGACTATGAATACGCCCCATTCTTTTGGCATTATAATTAAAATATTATTTCTGGCATATGATTGCCACGGCTGGTTCGCAAGTAGTTTAATCTAGAGGTCGAATTTTCGATCACTTTTTCTAATATTTGTGGGTGTAACGTGTTCTCATAAACTAGCCACACGATCTTGTAGGCCAATTCAATGGAAAGAAACGTGAAACTATGCGGTTACCAAAGGATTCCTTCAATAAATCAATTGTGGCACGAGCTGTGTGACATGTGATGGCGACTGTTCAATTGAAGAACGAAAAGTCAGTAATCATGACTCTATTGCCATGTTTTTAAAGATGTACACTGTACAACCCATAAAGCACAACAACAGTCAGTTTTTCTGGATGTAACGGCGGGCGTTTCAACATATACTTGAGAATTATCTTCATTCCAAATACTGCTGTTTTGTTTATTGACGTAGCCATTCAACCAAAATAATTATTTTATGAAAATCGGGATCGGGATAAATTTACACAATTTGGAAGCGTTTTTCGGGGTTCAGCCTATTACCTGACACTCTTTGTTTAAGAAAATGAATGATTTTCTTATGTTGTACCTATATACATCACTCAAACCTTAATACTTAACTAATGTCTAAATTTGTATAATACCATTTAAATACAATTTTATTTACCAATAAGTCGGTTTAATTTCGAAAGATTGCGAAAAAATAAACAACTGTTGGTTTTTGTTTTAAACCTAAATTTTTTATTAAATATTTGTGGCCTAAGTTTTCTTATAATTACACACTTATCTACTTTGTAATTATTTATTGTTTAAAAGTACAAACTACCTCGAAACTGTTGAAATCTAATATTATCTCTGTGAATAAAGACATAACCACAAAAATTATTAAGTCTGGCCCAACTACACGAAGCTTCCAACTGGTTTGTCTTTACTGTCTTTTTACGCTTTTTTTTTTATTATCTCAAGTTATTAGTATTTTTACAAAGTTGAGACAGAAAAAGAAAAAAAGAAACATGAAACATTTTTAGACCTTTTTTTAAACTGTTCAATTTTGTATCAACTATTGTAGTCGATTGATGAAAGTTGAATTGAAAAGGGCTTTACTTGTCCTTTAATTATGAAAATTTTTATCCTCCTCAGTAATTTTTTAATCAAAATTTAATCTGACATTTCTTATTGACCTTGACCTTGAAGATTAGACTTTTAAAACTTAAGTCATAAGCAGACATTGCTCGTGATAGTACTAGTAAATTGAATTTGGCTAGTGAATAAACCTTTTTTAAAAGATCAAATTCGTTTAAGAGTTTCTTATGAGATTGATTGATTCACCTGTGCGTTTTTGAGTCACTTTTCAATATTTTTGACATAATTCACCAAATAAGCCGGGTTTGAGAATTTACCTAGAATCATTATAGAATTATGTAGATTTTTTTATAGAAAAAATTTAATTTTACAAAAATATTTAAATAAGAATATTTTACAAATACATACTATCCTAAAAAAATCGAAAAATTAAGCATTTCGATTTTTTTAATCTAAATTGCTCACAGAAGAAGAAAAAGAGAAGATCCCGCTATTTTGTCTGTCTGTCTATTGGTCAATCCATCTGTCTGCTATATTTTTTTTTCTAAAAATCAATTTTGTTAAATAATAACTGAAAAAAATTGTTACTAAAAAAAGCAATTCAGAAAAAATGTTAAAAAAGTGTTTAAAAAGAAATTGTCAAAGGAAACAATTCTGAACCCAAGAGCTAGAGAATATTAGTCAAAATTCAATTGCGAAAAAAAGTTTTGTCGAAAAAATATTATTCCTCCAAAAAAAAAAGGATTGAAAAAAATATGTCAAAAAAAATTGCGATAAATAAATTGTTGACATACATATTATGTTCGTCAAAAAAATGTTTTAAAAAAAAAAAAAATAATAGATGTCAATAAAAACTATTATTTAAGAAAAAAAAAATTTTCAACAAATCTCAAATTTGGAAACTAAGCCATCAGTTATTCCATGGGATCAGTGTTGTCGTAAATACATAAATATGTATATAGAAATATATTTCAAATATCATTGATATACATATATGTAAGTAATAATTTTTAGAGTTCTATCTCTTGATTCATTTGAGAAAAGAAGTTTACTAATAGGTAGATACACTCCTTTCAAAGATCACTTGCCCCAGGCCTTGTACTTTGTATATAATACCTTCTGTGCTTCGCATTTCAAAACTAGTTCATTGATGGGGGTCAACGTCAAATTGATATCACATCAATTTGGATAATTTGTTCAATTGAGTGCAATGCCTCCCATAAACGTTTGCTGTCATTAGATACAAAGAATATTTATAAAACTAAAGTACAAAAATGAAACAAAGTAGGTAACGTAACTGACAGCAGCGCCTTTACCTACAAGAAGAAAAACCACTGACCTACAATTGCTGTTGCAGAAAATGCAATCGTTTTTTTTTTTTCTGATAGAGACACACCATTCGATCACACAGCGCGCCTATCAGCATAAACAATAATAATACTATGCTCGTTTGGCTTACAATAATAATAATAATTGTTACAAACCATTGATATAAAGTTGAAAGCTGAGTTATAAATTGCATCACGAATGCGTAATAGTTTTTGTTGTTGTTGGTATTTTTTATGTTAAACAACACAAAAAAGCCCAAGGTGCAAGCATAATAATAATATGGGAATGGAATGTTTAAAGGAATGTTGTTTTCTGTGCTATAATCGTAACAATCTGATTTCCCAATTTGGTTTTTGTTTAGAATTTGGAATTTTATTCCATTTTAACATTCAAGTTGAATAACCCTCTATATACCTATATAAACAACAACTTTTGATTGTAGATAGATTTACAGGATTTAGAAAAAAGAAAAAAGATTTTTTTTTTATTCCAGAGCAGATTTAATCGCAGCACGAACATTAAATGCCAACGCCACCATCAGATACATTCAGTAGGTATATACTCGTAGGTATATAATAATTATTATGCCCATTCTCTTTTCCGAAAAGCTTTATGCAACAACAAAGAAAACATTGAACAAAAATAGTTCAATCGTGAAAACGCGGATTGATTTTTTTTTTTAATTTTCTGTTACATGTATTTTGTTGTTGTTTTTGGGTGGGTGAAGTATGGATATACAGCTGTGTGTGGGAAGTATCTACAACTATCCTCATTTTTAGATAAACTTAAATTATATTGTTAAGAGAGTGGTAGATGTAAAAATGTTTTATATTATTCTTGTTGAACTTTGGTAATAAATTACGAAATAATTGAAGTAAATTGTTGTTATTAACAAGTACCTATTTTTGATCTTTTTGAGTATAAATAATAGTGGAAAATCTGGCCCAAAAACATTACAAAAAAATTTATGGTCACTGTAAATTTAATGTGCAGATATATTTCGACTACATGTATTATGAATCATGAACGGATAAGGGTGTTTTACACATAATTAATACATTGCCTAGCCAATATGTTCCACAGGAAAGAGAAAAGGAATTAACTAAAAACTATAACCGGTAAAAACTCAAATTCAAAACTTTGGCCTTAATTGTGTTTAACCACAATTCTTTTTTCATCAATCAAAGACCTGTCAGTTGATAAAATTACCTGGTTAAGTTTAAATGGGGTTATGGGTGGATTTAACATAGTAGCTTGTTAAAGTTTCATGCAATAGAGTTCGTGAAATAAAGTGTAAAGTGTAACGCAGTTGGCTAGGGGCTTAAATGCTGCACTGCGTCAAAGTTCTGCTTAACATCCAAAGATTTCAAAATACTGCTATCAAAATTCTTTTTTTTTTAAATTCAGCTTTTTGAAAATTCTTCCTTGCAAAATTCTGGAATTAAAAAAAAAACCTTGAAACAAAAAATAGAATAAGTTGAATTATATTTTTATAAATATGAATTTTCAGAATTTTGAAAAATTGATTTAAAAAAAAAAACAAAAAACATCGAATTGGGATACAGCTGAATTTTTGTGCATAGAGGTAGAATTTTTAAGAGAAGTCTTATTCAGAAGTTGGCTTTAAAATAATTTTGTTCATTTTTACAACATTTACAAAAATATTCAAATAGAACGGACTTCTTTCGAGTGTTTCGGAATGAAATGATGATTTTTCAAGAAAAGGTGTCTGTGTGGACAGAAAAAAAAAGTTTTCAAAAAAGAATTTTTCGAAAACTAATTTTCTATATATAAAATTTCTTAAACATTTTTCAAAAAAAAATTGGTACTCAAACGATATACGAAAAGAAATAACCTGGATCTGGAAAAAAAGGGAAAAGAGAATTCGCTGAAATGGGCTAATTTTTATTAGTGGGTTCGAAATAAGTCAACAGCAACAAAAATTTGTAAACAGAAGTACATATATAAAACTACAACATCCAATTGAAAGTGTTCGAAAATCATTTTATAATAAAAATCAATACTGTTTTATAAATATTTTGGCGAATTTGACCGAGATTTCAAATACCGCTTTCAAGAAACTCTTACTATTTAAATTTTTTTATATAATCTTTTTATTATCGTGCATATCAAAATTTTCAAAAAAAAAATAATTTTAACACGTGTGGGTTTTTTTTATTTGAAATTTTGAATTTATTAATTGATGATTTACATGGTCTCGACTGAAACCACAACTCTCCCACTCCAGTGCTTAATCCCAAGGGGGTGTCCACATGTGGAGTTTCCCGGGTTAACCTCAAAAAATCCCACCCTGTCTCCTAATATGAAGCCTACTAAATGCCTTAGTTTTTTTAAACTTTACTATTTTAGATCAGAAGTAAAATACCTTTTTAAAGACATCCGGAGTCAAGTGACCCTTCCTTGTTTTCTTGAATGTTCTACTTGGTTTGCCCTCCACTGGAAAAACTCTTGTGGGTGCTTATGGCACCTTCGAAGTAACTCTTTAGAGTTTTCTTTACCTTTCCTTCGACTCAAATAAATAACATTAATTTCTACGACTATTCATATTGTCGAAATAGCCTTAGCTTACATTGAGAAAATAAATTGATAAATTTAAAAGTCTATAAATTTTGCAGTAAAAGCAAAAAAGAAAAAAATATAAAAGGAAAACATTCATTCATGAAACTCCAAGTTAACCCAAAGCAACTTTTTTTTTGACTTCTTCACACTGATTAAAACCCAGCAACACCAAACAGGAAGAACAATAAAAAATGCACTTCACTTAGAAAATATTAAAATTCACATCACCCTGTCTACCCAAGTTCGAATATTTCATATTCAAGATCTAAACGAATAAAAACTAGAATCTTGCGCGAGTCAGTAAGTATTTGTGTCGTGTAACTGGCAGCAGCCTAATTGAATTATCTTCAATCAGTGTAAGTTTCATTTGACTCAAATTGAAAATGGTTAACAATATTTGTGTTTTAATTTTTCTTCATACATAATTTTATTTCTTTTGCTTTCCTGCTCATGTTTGTTATTTTTTTTTTCTGTCTTCTTTTTTGACAAAAGGAATCAACGAATGTTTACTACAAACTTTACGTTAGATTTAAGTGCGATTTTGACGAAATGTGTGCTCATCTCTGTTATAGATAGAAGGAACCTACATCATTTGGTTTGAGTATGGCTCGTTGAGATTTTTTTTTTTATATTTAGTTTATGCAATTAGATTAATAGCAGAGTGTTGTGATTGTGTTTTGCGACACTTGATGCGTGATTTTTGCTCTGGAAATGGGACAATTAATTAAATGCAATGCAAAATAACAATTCTTCATGCGGTGTACCCCTGCAGGGGTGTTGTTTTTATTTTTATATAGAGTGGAAGGAAATTAGTCTGGGATCTGGGTTCTGTAACAGATATTTCTGATGGCTGATTTGCGTGCAAGAATCTACTTAAATAGGAGTTTAAACTAAGCTGTTATTGTGCCAGGTGATTTCGGGTCTGTTTCGGGTAAATCAACGACAGATGCAATCCAGAGTATAAGTTTCAAAATGGGAAAATATCGGAATTCCTCAAAAGATTTGGTTGATTTTGAAATAAAAAAAAAAAAACGATCAATAGACTATCACGAGATCTGATATGGGTTGCATTTAGGCAATTGCAGAAAAAGACATGTATGCACGAGCAAGTCAAAAGAAAATATGTCACTGCAGGAGTTCCCATAAAAATAGGTGTGCACCAGGGAAGAATCTTGTGTCCTTTACTTTTTATTATCTACAGTCCTTGAATTTCTGCTTCAGGATAAGCAGACGGAGCCTAAAATGAATCAGCTAGTAGGGCGCATGAAGGGGCGGTAAAACTACGCTCCCTAAGCATAAAAAAGACTACACGGCAGTTGCTCGTCCAGCGTTAACAGTCTCGGACAATATACAAGACGTACGAGAGTAAATTGACGGCAGCTCTGAAATGTTTGCATCACAGCAGCAGTTACAAAGCGTGATCGAATAAAAGCAAGAAAACCCGAGGAAATCTTCGCGTCAAAAATATGATCTTAAAGATACAGCATGACGAACAAAGCTGGTACAGTCATGTTAAACAAAGATGCCCTCTGCGATTAAAAGCAAATACACAATGTTCCAACACTATCGCGGAAGAAAGTCAGGCACAAAAACTCCAATACCAAACAAATGTAATGACACCTGGCATCCAGGGAGCCTGTCGACGTTGTGCTCCCAGTTGAGAGACTCAAAATCATGGCAACCGTTGCGAAGAATCGGTGCGTTGGTTAGAAGAATCCGCAAAACGACACTACGAGACAATACTTTTTTACTGATGCTAAGAATTTTATTCCTTTTCTTACGTTTTTGTTTTCTTTTAATTGTTATCACTATAAAATTTCTTGTCGCCAATATTCTTTCGTATTATTTTCGATTTAATAATGGCAAATGTTATTATTTAAATGATTATTATAAAAATTGACTTTCGATTTTGTCAGCATCGATCGTTGACTCATTGAATGACCTGCTTAATTGGATTTTCAGGTTTATCAGTTTAAAATTAAATCAACTGGTTATTTTAGTAGGGTTGATTTTTTTTCTTTTTTGAATAAAACAATTTAATGGAAATATTTCGCTTAATGTTCCACTTTGAAACTGTTATTGTCTGGAGGAGTTCTTTTATTTATGTATATACAGAATTTTTTTTCGATTATATGTTGATGATTATAATTTACTTTGTAAGACGTAGTGCAGTTTTTTGCACATTTTTTAAAGACACAGATAAATGATACTCGTACACCTGGAATTTTGATTGATTTTGAATAACTTAGATTTTGAATAACTTAGAATTCGAGAGAAGAAAAATAAGAACAAAATAACAAAAAGCATTCGATTTATTATTTGAATAGATTTGAGCTAGAAAACGAGAATTCTATACAATGTATTGAGAAAATATGAATCTTTCGAACGGGTTTTAAAAAAAATATTTTCACATTTTCATATGCATAAGTGTGGAACATTACACACTTAAAAAACCGAATTTCAACTCCCTCCACCAAAATTTTGAATTTTTGTAAGAAAAAATAGATTTTTTGACCAATCTAAAATAATCAATTACAAAATAATAAAAATAAAATCGCACTTACTTGCACCTTTGTGCGATCATATCGTTTTTAAGTATAAGTGTTAAACAATAATTTGACATAAAATAAAAATGTGAACCTTTATTTCATGATTTGAGGGTAGAACAAGGGCAAGTATTTTGTGTGGATCTTTCAGTTTGTTTTGCCCCGAATTTTTTATTTATATATAGGTAATATTAATACAATATAACATTTGTATAAGAGAGGTAATGTCTTAATTTCAATTTTTTATAATACATAGGTCGTACTAATACTAAAACACTGAAAAAACTTCATCAAAATTTTCGATGCCCTTTACAAGAAATTTTTAGATTTTTGAAAAGAGTTTTTTAACATTTGAATGGGAGGTACCGTTATTTTTGAAAGTAAATTTAATTTTTGTTCAAATTATTAAAGGTAGTTATACAAAATTTCGAAAATATGTATTGAGCCATTTTTGAGATATTTAATTTTCAAAATCGAAATTTAAATTAAATTAACATTTAAAAATCCTTTTTATAAATTTTAGAAGCTTTTGCACAAAAATTTTAATTACGATCAGATGAACCGTTTTTGAAAAAATCCAAAATCAAAAAAATTATTCGACGGGAGGCAAAGCTTAACACATTTTGGATTTTTTTTCATTCAAAGTGATCTATTAAAATCCATTGAATTTTTTTCAAAAAAAAACTCAATACATATTTTTGAAATTTGAACAAAAATTAATTTTATTTTCAAAATTTTCAAATTTCTCGAAAACGGCACCGAACATTTTGATATTTATTTAATCTACTAGTATTAGTACCTGCTGTCCATTTTTAAAACAGTAAAACAAATTGAAATTAAGACCAAACGAATTCTCAAATTAATATTGGATAAAAAAGATCAAATTCTGCTACGTGCACATCATACTGCATATAAACTATATGATAAAATAAAACTACATGTTTTCATTTATGTTTAATTCTCCCGAACGCTCACCACATCTTATTTATAGTTTTCAGGTTGCCCAATACCTTTTTTATTTTTATCTTAAGACCTCAATGCAAAAACAAAAACTAAAATATCTGAACTTTAGAACCAATCATAAATTAAAATTTAAAAGCGAATTATCTGTTTCCTTTGTTTTCTCAAAGTGTTTCGCTGCCTTAGCCTTGAGAAACCTGTTGCATATATAAAAAATAGTATAGGAAGTAAAAGTACCTAAGTCATGAAATATTACCAGAAAGTAATGACAGCAATAAAATGGCGAAATAAATGGCCATTAGAAGTAATAAATAACTAAACACTATACCCGCCCTCATTGTGGTATAAGGGAACCTTACATAAACTTTCAAAACATCTGTGATGGAATTTCCTTGGCCCCACTCAAGTACTTTTGTAACTCTATATGCACTGCACTATCTTTTTATCTGGACGGAAAACCCACCACCATAACTCTCGAGATGACTCATGAGTTCAATAGCAAGTTTGACTCTTGATTATTGACATTGGCCTTGCATAAATTTTAATTTACAATTCGTAGACTTTAGTTATTGGTTTTTGTAGAAATTTTCAATCTAAAAATAAATCCATCAACAAAAAAGTTTAAGCTGATCTCTAGAGTCGAGTAGTTCGATAAACATACACGAATTCCAACCAACTTATTACGATTAGTTTACCGCACCATACATTGGCGGGTTTAAAAGCTTATTTTCATTTCCTAATACCAATGGCTTCGAGTCCATTGACACAAAACATGTCGAGGTAATTGAATTGGGTTCAAAACAATTTGTGTGCGTTGTGAAATGGATAACACGATTATAACAGTTGGTACAACAAAGCGGTTAATGATAGATGAACCCTCTTGTTTAATGTGGTCGGATCGAGGCATGAATAAAAGTAAAAGTTAGTCGTATGTTGATGCCTACTCACTGCTGCTGCTGCCATTGCCTCCAAATCCAAACCTACCTACAATGCTCTAAGGAGCATTCACCTGCAATTTTTTTCGTTCGTTGTTGCCAATCAATTCGATTCATGAATTATTGTTAAGCTAGGGATGGAATATTACGAGTTTAGGAGGCAAAGTTACATCGTACCTTCTTTTCTGAAGTCAGACACCACAAAAGTCAATTGTTTCTTCACCTTGTGGAACATGAAATATATTTTAGTTGTTTGCTGATGCGAGGTCTGATGTGAACCTTTCAAGCATATTATCTGGTACAGCGTGCACCAACATGGCGACGACGCCGACGACGACTCCAACGACACGTTAGCAAGGGACACAAAAATGCACTCTGTAAAATTGCGATACAGTCTAGATCTCTTGGTGCATATACATCTCTGAAGCGATGTTGACTGCAAGCCAAAAGCAGAACTAAAACGAATTATTTGAGCTTGGCACATCATCAGACGTTTTGTAACTACGAGTATTTCAAGTGAAAAGTAAAAACTTGTATTGTATGTCAGAATATGTTATTCACTTGCTGCGTTTGGGAGACAAGAGCAACAATGAAATTGCCATCGAAATGCTGGCGCATCGCTGTAAGATAGAGCAGAGCAGAGATGGCTTTGTTGAACCAGGCTTTGTTGCTATATGAACTAAGCTAACCAAACAGTGTCAGGAAGTAATCTATTTGTCAGCTGTTTGGTGTTGAGATGGAAAACAACTTTCAGTATTTAACTGACAGTAAGCGGTTTTGCCGGTATAAACTACAACAACAAAAAAAAAGACTAGGTATGTACTCTATTTCACTATCCATTGTTTGTATAATTGCAGTAACCCCTATAAACATTGGAAAGTGTAAAACGTTCATGTTGGATTAGGTGTTTGTGGTCGATTTACCATATAAATGCAATGTTTGTTTTGTAAATGTATATTTTTTTATTGTTTTTAAGAGAGTGTAAGAGATTTAAATTTAAGGATTGAAAATTTTGAATATCAAAGCTTCGGTGCATATGACTCGTATTGGTTGAAATACAGTTTTTTACTTTTCACTGTTTGAGGCTCCATCTGAAGGATTCGTCGGGTTGTTCTCAGAAAAACCAGAACGGCCCATAATCTCTGAACTGGGGATTCTGTTTTTTTTTTGGGATTTTGACATTTCAAATTTTTGATTAAAGATTTTGCGATTCGGGATTTTGCAATTTGGAAATTTCTACCCAACTAACAACTTTGCTCCTATATTCATCTTAAGAAGCTACATACTATATCCATATCTCGCAATCATAAAAATATTTTTATAATACTCAATAGAATTGAAGAAGACATTTTTTTCAACTACTATTCCACCTTTAATTTTATTGTTCCGCGGAACAACTATTGAAACCAATTAAAGAAATCTTATAGGAGTAATTAAAAATTTTAAAAAAGGTTCATGTGGGAATCGAACCCGGGTCGCACCGAAAGTCTTGCACGCTAATCACTCTGCTACTCGTTGAATACCAAATAAATGGTGTCATAAATACTTTAAGTACGTCGAAGATATAAAGCTAACCATATTCTATTATATAAGTGCAAATGACACAAATACTCCAATTAATATTTTAGGTAAGCGTTGTATCAGCGCGTTTGCTCCAATAACGATTTTCTTATTGAAGTAAACACATTTTTTTCTGAATATACGATCTAGGAATTGGAAATCGGAAGCAAAGTTGGGTAGCTAAGTAAGGAAGATCTCGGCAATTTTGCCAGTTTTCTATTATGTCTGAGCTATGAGGTGAACCTCAAAACTACTGTTTCTAAAGGTGACGAATTTATAATCTTAAATAAATAAATAAATAGATATATATATAAGCATAAAAAATACAAAAAAAAACACAAATAAATAAATAAAAAAATAATATAAATATATAAACAAACAAATAAATTAACAAATAGAAAAATAAAATAAATATATAAATAATATTCAAATAAAATAAATATAACAAATATATAAATTTTAATAAATAAATAATAATCTTACAAACACCTTAAGCAGCTAAGTTATTTATTATCAGAACTATTTCGATATTTGCTTTTCTATGAAGTTCTTCTATAAAAAAGTGCCAGGGAAGGTCACGCATAATTTTTAAAATCTTGTCTTGTCGCCTGAAAGTCGAAAAAAATTTTATATTTGCAACTTTGAGGAAAAAACAATTTTTGAGGATCGATTAAAATAAAATTGTACCGCCTTGTACTAATTTTATAGCTGTAAATTTTTTAATATCTTCGCTTTTACTACGGAAATAATAAAAAATAATGTTCTTTTAAACACTTTATAGTACCTAATACATACATATACCAAATTTGAAAATTTTCTATCCACTCTTAAATTTTTTCTGAAATTTTGAGTAAAAGAAATTAGTACATTTCCAAAAAAAACCACACCCTAGAGTACATGTAGATATTATCACATGTATTCCAAATCACCCTGTACGTTTATAAATAACTCAATCATAATTATTGCATTTGGTTCCGGTTCCGTAAACAGTCATTACACTTGAATATTATGGCGTTTATTACACGCTGACTGCATTTATATATTGTGATTGCAGTTGCATTGCGCTCTACAACGAAATTCTTCTCATATTGATTTGTCCGTCCACATTATTACCGTTATAATGATGTTTGTTTGTTTCTATTTATTTTAATTTTAACATAAATTCTATTGTTTTTTTTTTCATAATGCAAATTTTTCTATTTTTGGTTTCAGGAAATGTCCACAGGCGTTCATTGATGATAATTAAATTGGAATTTGTAAGTTTTATTATGTATTTATGTATGTACCAATATTAAAATTTTAATTTTTTTTTTATGCATGAAGTAACTTTGAAAGTCTTCTTTATACCTACGAACTATGTTTATATGCGGTATTTGAATTAGCATAATCTCTTATAGACTAGCCAGATCGTACGTAGGTGTTAAAGATTTGGGGAAGTCTCTTTTATTTAGGACAGCTATGTTAAAATAACAACAAATGTATTTATTTTATTTTGCAACCACAAATTAGTTTTGTAAAATATACTCAGTTGCATAACGAACTCTTATTATAGGCAATTTATTATTAGACTTTCTCACTTTCTTTGAAAATAGTTTTAAGACATTTTTGTTCTCGTTCGATCGGGTTGTGCTCAGGCACGATTTGAAAATGTAATCTGGTCAATTCATCGTAAGTTAATCCTTTTAAATAGATAGAGTAAAGCCTAAAGCAATACATATTAATTGATATGTTTTATATTTTAAAACCAAGCCCACCATTGAACTGGATAGCAGTCGAGTTGAAAAGCAATTAACGAACTTAAGTATTTATTTATTTATTAGTCTTTTAGCCTTTAAAGTCCTTATGTCTTTATGTCATTTCAAGACTATTAATTACTTAAACTTATTATTTTATTTAAATTAAAATTTAATTTATTTCTTGACATTGAAAAGTAAGCATTCACTCGGCATAGAAATTCAATTCCACCGCATAAAACGTCATAACGATATAAACTTTTGTTTTTGTTGATTTATGTGTCAATGTCAAATCGTTTCATTCTACGCAAGCTTTCTGTGGGCACACATTCTAAACCTTAAAAAAGAACCTACCTCACTATAACTCAACTCAAAACCAATCATCAAACAAACAAAAAAAAAAAACTAATCCATCCGATTCTCATTAAACGCTCGACTCGACCGATACAGCAACTAATCGACCTGCAAACACATTAATTTGAAATTATTGCTTGATACTTTTTCCATTGATGGTGTTTCGCCTTTCAAGAACGTTTGTACACACAACTTTTTGATGCAACTATCTTAGACATTAGATCCCAAGGCGAAGGTAGTATAGGAACTGGAACGTGATTCAATTGAAAAATGTAGCTATAATAATCAAGTTATGTGTTCGTTTAGTTATTTTTGTTTTGTTTTACATTATGAACTTCTTAACAAAGTTTTATGTAAAGTACCTCCACCTAGATACAATACACCGTTTTCACATATGGATTATAGTTTACTACACTCGACTCGTAGTTGAACAAAAAAAAAAAGGCAAACAAACCGACGCACGTCTATTTCTGCTGGTTTGCCCTCTTATTGGCTTTCCATATTTTTTCATGTGCTCGTATGAAGTACATACTTGCTACTTACATAGTAGACAGTAGCTCCATCTATTGTGATGTAATGCTTTTAGTTCACGAGGTTTGAGCTATTATAATGATATGGCGATATGTAAATTAAGCAATGGCCTTGGAAATCTATAATATAATAATTTCTATTTGTTTTCCTTGGTTTTCGTTTTACTTCTTATGAATACAAAGATTTTATTATAAATTGATTTCTTATAAACATGTTTGAATGAAAGAAAGCGCTAACATTCATCGGCCAGATATCTTACTTTATATGTACATATGCATATGCATGATACATTTTTAAAATTTTTATATCGGGAAGTTGTTTGTTTGTTATAAATTATATATTTTCACCAAAGTTATTTATGCAAAATAGGGTAAAGTAGCTCGTGTATGGTTTTCATTTGACATTGAAATTCTTTGTTTATGAGACAAAAAATTATGACCGGTAGGTATGGCAGAGCGTATATAAAATGTCTTTTATCAATAATACTGACAGGTCAGTTTGTTAATGCTTTGAATTGCAAATTGAATTTCGTGGAAGTATTTATAAATTCATAGTTTTATGCGCTCTGTCACCTACTAAGGATTAGTTCCACTGTATATTAATAATATCTTTATACTCAAGTTATAAATTCGCTAAAATAAAATCGAAAGTGATAAATAAGAATTTAAATATGAAGATGATAAAGAAGAGACGGAAAAAAAACTGTTTCTTTGGTTTCGTGATAAACGGGTTCAACAACATTTTGATTCATGGTATATATTTAGAATAGTTTCAAAAGTCAAAAGTGCAACTAAGTACTATTTGCTAGCATATTAATATTGGGTAAAATTGTACGAAGCGAAAGTTACTCCAATATCCATGATATCAAATGCAATTAATTATTTCTGGCTACATGATGGGGATAAGAAACTAAAACCTAAAATATTTGAAAAATGTTCGACATAAGGAAAGTTTACTTTGACTGGACATAAATGTAGGGGATGCCCCGCTAGCGCATGACGTCATTTCCACTAAATTTAACAGTAGGTAATATTTGTGAGAACTAATAACTGCAGAGATCAATATTTATTTGGAACTACGAGTACAAAGGTTTAGGTTTAAAAAGGCAGTGAGCTGAAAGATATCAAATTGGTGACTTAAAACTATAATATGTACAATTATTTTATGGCAAACATTATAGAATGTTCTTCCCTGACTCCTAATTTTTTTTCAATTTTGAGATCTCAAATTCGAAATTGTACAACATTGAGGCAATTTTGTATCCGTAAATGCAAGAATGGTTTTCATTTAGGTTTTCATTTAGGTATTAAATGATACTTCCGTATAACTTTTCCTATTTTTGTGCGAAAAATATTTTAAATGATTTGTAAATATAGAAAACATAACAAAAATTAGAACATAAAAACCAAATAAATTAGATAACTTTGTTAAATTCGAAATGAAAGAAAATTTACAAATTTACAGCTGTACCTAGTTCTGTTTCCTTACCCTATCAAAAAATTTTGAATGAAGTGGTCTAAAATTTTGCTGAAATTGGGGCCATTTGAATTGCCTCAATGTCATTTTTTTTCTTTTAGGATTGCGGCTAGCGATAAGTTTCACTTTTGGGCGGTCATTTTTTCTTTACTTTTTCCAATTTTATCCCAGTAGACTTTTTTTTAATTTAGTTCTTCAAATTTATGATTTTTCTTTTAAATTTTTTTCTATGCCACAATAAATAACTAAGGAACATAAAATAAGAAATCTAATTTTTTCATTCACTATTTTTGCCTACAATTTGTAGATTCGAAGTTATGAGGGTTTAAAGTTTTATTTATTTGTTTTTAATATTTGGACTTTGTATGGCGTCATACCAAGGTCTTTATGCAAAATTCGTCACAATGATGTCTCCGAAATGTTCAATTGTTGAGAACGACGCGGTGAACTGATGTTGATGGCGGTTCACGCACACTTTCTGCCACATCAGGTGTACGCTCTGCTTTCGGTTTTTCACGCTTTGGTTTATCGATGAGGATGCCAGTTTCTTTCACTTTTTTCACAAGATAACGAGCATACGGAGCTGATGGTGCTTCTCTTCTTCCAAAATCCGTACGCAATTTTCGCACGCATTCTGCAACATTACCATGATTTTCAAAGTAATGTCGCAATATTTCCCAGCGTTGTTCAAGCGTATACACAACCATATTCGTTCAGCGGAAGGATAAAACTAATTATATGTCAAATCAAACATGAGAAAAGTGTTACCATTCACGAAATAAGCACTAGTTGAAAAAAAAACGTTAGATGGCGGACCCTTTAGTTTCACAGCTCTAAGCGTTAGTTGGAATTAAACAAAAATTAGCCACACAAAGATCTTACTCAAGATCATTTTCTTTTGCGTTTTTTTATCAGGCACTGCTTAAATTGGCAAATCTATTTTTACAGTAAACAAACAATTTAACCAACTATTTTAAGCTCAAAACATAACACAGTATAGGTACTTCTGATTGTAGGTTATTTAATAAGAATGAGATGAAATGTGATGACAGTGGCAAAAAACAACTTAAAGCTAAATAGCTATGAAATTAGTTAGGTCAAGAACATTAATTGTTATTAACACTTTTATGAAAAATACTTCTTCCTGAAAGTATTCGTACCCAGTTGATTTTTTATCGCAACAAAATTAATTATTTTATCTCAAAAATTCAATTAAACATTTTGTTTTTAATTTAATGAATTTTTCTTAATATAACAACTTTTAAGATAAAGTGTTAAAAATCGAGAACAAGTTTTAAAACACAACGGCAACTTTTGTATTCATTTTCTGAAGTTCATTTGAAATAAATCAGTACATCGAATTGATTTTTGTACAGTTTAAAAAGATTCTTTAATTTTTACATTTTCCAGTATATGTATACATAATAAAAACTCATTTTCAAAATTTGCAACAACAAATTGTAAAAAAAAATAAATTCTAAACTAAACTCAATGCAAAAAAAAAACAGCGTAGGTACATACTTTAACCAAATTTAAGTTAAAATCAGGAAACCAACTTTAGCCTGCACAATTTATGCAAATCACCCTGTGTATCAACAAACTATTTTTTTAAAATACCTATATTTATCTTAAAAAAATGTATTTTACTTGCCAAAGAAACAAGAAAAATATAATTAGCTTTATAACTCGTGTATGAAATGCACAAATAATGGACCTAATTTCTGACCGAAGTGTTTTTAATTGCGTTGGAGAAAGTAAGTTTTACCAAAATACAAACCATAGTAATTAGCATCGAAATTAGTATAATGCGCCATAGTCACCTTTTGGCCTAGAAACCTTGAAATCTTTAATGAATTGTACGTAATACCACTCATTATATTTTAGCTTATTTTTTCTTTCTTTTATGTTGACGAATTGGATCATCTTGATCAGAAAAAAAAACTATTAATTTATTTCTATAGTAGGTATTAAGATAGTTATTGCTCACTTTCAAATAATTGACGCTGCCACCATCGAAATAAATAACCATAAAACTGTTTCATTTCCAGTAAATCATAGAGTTCACCTAATTTGTTTTTAATTCACCCTAACCTCCCAAGTCCCAACATATATTCATAGTTCATACACAACAAAAAAAATTATGATAGTTTTTGTCAGCCATTAGCGACCATAAAAAAAAAACGAAATAAAATTGTTCAATATTATTTAATCGTGCTTCTATAATAATTACGTCCGGCTATGCTCTTATAGAACTCTCATTACGCATTAAAATAAATTTGATTTCGTGATAAAAGAAATTCACCTATAATGATACACCAAATGGTCAACATTTGGCATTTGACTATATCGGAAGCCAAATTATCATAAAGTTTAGTAACCACACAAAGAAACACCAAACAAAACAAAAAAACACCCAAACTAAAGTGACACTGCTTTTAAAAATTCCACATCGGCTATAAATCATAGCTCCGGGCTCCAAGCCTCAACCTAACACACTTTCAGCCTGCAATGGCAGTAGCATACATAGTTTAAAAAGTAAACGGCTGAAGAGATAAAGCGCATTGTATAAAAAAACTAACCTTTTGTAGAATTCGTTTTGAAAGGCATTTCACGACCTATACAGTAGATACATTCTGATTGTAAACATGTAGTAGGTTCTATGCCATTATTGCAACTTTTGGCCAAAAGCGGGAGTGGTAAATTGGCTATAGTATAGTAACATAAAACGTGACCGTACTTTGCAAAATATATGTTTAACTGGCACAGCTTTTTTTTTTGGTTGCAAAAACTGAAAACGTATTATAATCCAGGAGCGCTTAGATTATTGAAACATTTTTTTTATTAAAATGAAAGATGAAACGTTCATGAAGTTTATTCCCCTCAAAGTATAAAAGCTAAGAAGATACTAAGTTTTCCACTTTTCCTAATATTTCGACATCTTGGATTTCCCAAACTTCACTTAAAGTCAAATGTTCGATTCGCTATTCAAAAAATGGGGGCCCGGAATTGATTATTATGAAAAACACCAGGTTTTTTTTCTACGTTTATAATAACCAGAGTTGTAGATTGGTAATTTTTGTTTGACATAAGAAGGGCGTTGCTAATAGGGATTAGAAAAAAAATTATAAATAAAAATTTGTTAACGGACGAGCTATTTCGTAGTTGAAACGAGTATTTAATAAATAATAATAAAGAAGGAAAAAAAAGAAGCATTTTTACGATAATTTTTTGTAAGTTTTTTGAGTTTTCCGAATTTTTTGTTGCATTCATAACATTCTAGTATTAACTTAATAATGGATTTACTATCGATTACAAATGAATTCACTCTTTTTTTTCAAGATGGCGGCAACCGTGCAAGGTTTTGATGGTTGAAAATAAGGATTTAAGCTTTCTAAATGATAACTTAGCAAAATCGAAAAAATAGTCAAGGGCGAGATGAAGAAATATTTCCCGAGAGCTGTTTTTCTGGTTTTTTGCTAGTTATATGTAGCTGCTTGACACCCTCTACAAAAGTCAAATGACACAATCCCAATTGTACTCACTTGAATTCCGATTGAGTTGTGACCTGCAACACAAAAGGACTATTGAGGTTTGCTTAACCTGGGTAAAAAATCAGCTTTACTCTTAGAAAGGATCCGCCAAAGATTTCTTGAAACCTGACAGGTTTCAACTCCTGACCATATACCGTTTTCGGGTTTTAAGAACCTTTGTTCTTGTCAGTTTTTTTATTGTTCTAGTGACAGTTTGGCTCGGTTCAAGCGTCCATCGATTTTTGTCCCAGTTCATTTGTCCTTTCATTGGCCTGTATATCACAGTGTCCATGGACCAAGAGTAACTGTGTTCGTTGTGCTCAGAACTTTCCGTTCATTACGATACCGATGAATTAGTTTTGACTTCGTGATAGTTGAGGAAATGAGTTTGATTGATATCAATATTCTTGTCAGTCAGTTAACACGCGGAGAAACATTTTGTAGCTTCATAAACAGTAGGAAGGTCAGGAGTTTCATTAACTTGTTAGTGGGCGGATTATCTGAAAAGATACCTAACCCTCACGTTTGTTTTGGGTACTTGAGTGCTTCTTACAGCTTCTTCAAAACTCCTTAAGGATACTATATTTCAAAATTCAGCTTCCCGACGATTTCTCCTCTATAAATCTCTTTATTGCTAAAAGACGGTTTTAAACATGATTGAAATCTAAAACGCCTCAATCTGTCAACAAAAATTAAAACCGCTCCTGCTTATGTTGCATGCAAAAATGACAACTTCAACTTTTGCAGCAAAAAACACAATAGATAAACGTTTTTTGTCATTTTATAATTAGTCTTTATTCCCCTTCCTATATTCTTTTTAATATGGTAGGTTAGGTACCTCCATATTAATGTATATTATAATGGTCATGGCGATGATGGCGGGAAGGAAAATGAACCAAACAAACTATGTCGTTGTCCACGGTTTTGACCACATTTCTCAAGACTTATGTAAAAGTAAAACTACGTTATGAATGAGTGGTTTGAGGCTATTTTATTTTTGTTTTATTTTTCTCCTATAGCATTTTGAATGAATCAGTTGAAGAGTTATAAGATTTGTTTTTCTGTCAGATTTTTGTCCATAAGAGAGCTTCAAACACATTATAACCTGCATCACATATAAAGTAGAAAATGATTATGTTAAAAACCAATATAACTTAGATTTTTTATTTTCTTTATTATTGAGTCAAGTTTAATTCAATTAAAATTAACCTACAAATTATTTAAGAATTTAAATAATTAAAAATAAAATAGAGTTGTATACCAACACGCAGACCAGTCGACCTAGACTGATGATGATGACTCAAGTTTTTAATTTTTTAGTAGGTTTCTGTTGAAATGTGAACATGTGATTTTGGCAACAAAAAAAAAAAACAGAACCGACAAAAGTGATGACCTCGTATTTACGATACATACTATTAAAGTATAAAAAAGGTAGTGGATTAGTGAAAGTTTTTGATCTATATGATTTTGGGAAGAAACTGTAGTATGTGGGTGAAGAAGTCTTATTTTTAGCATTATACATATATGGAATATATTTTATTTTCTTTTTCTTAACTTTGAATAGTAAACAAAATACGACAAATCTCAGTTGCGAATAACAACTTAATATACATTATGTAGTTAGAAAATCACAATTTGTATTTGAAACAGCTTGATTTTAGTACAACATACATAAAATACTGAGTTTCTGACTTTTACTATTCTTGATAAGAAAATCATGTCGATTACAGAATCCGCAAAACTCGATCCGCAGTTAGAGCTCAGTTTCCCATCTATTCATTTATCGTGAAAAGAAAAGAGAACACTACACTGTGAATCATTGCGGATCGAGTTTTGAGGATTCTGTAATCGACATGAATAAATTTTCCAAAAAATAAATTTTCGAAAAACTATATCTTTTTTTAAATTTAGATGAGTTCTAAATCCGATTACAACAAACTGTATGTTGAACAGTGTGACCGATGGAATGCATCTCTACTGAGAAAAAAAAACACTGATTCGTGAATTAAAAAGAACAACCGAGTTCAAGAAAATAATATAAAAGATTGAATGACAGCTGATTCCGAGTGTGACAGTTGTTGTCAAGAAGAAATAAGGGGAAATGTGTTTCCATGTATTCCATGTATCTCTCAAGAAATAAAGTGAACGTATATTTTTTAATTTGGTACTTTTTGTTAACTTTAAGAATTGTTTTCTTAAATGACACACGATGTCACAAAAATAATTGTAAAATCAATATTTAAACAGACGTATTGAAACGTAAAAAATATTCATGTCGATTACAGAATCCGCAAAACTCGATCCGCATTTAGAGCTCTGTTTCCCACCTATTCATTTATCGTGAGAAGAAAAGAGAACACTATACACTGTGAATCATTGCGGATCGAGTTTTGCGGATTCTGTAATCGACATGATTCAGAAATTAAAAATTGCTTGATTTTTCACTTCACTAATTAAGCCTTAAAAAAATTGTGTGAGGGCGCAAAAATTTGCAAAAGTTTGCCTCAATCTTAAAATTAAGCAAAGCATTTGTTATATGGAGACATGACATCCCAACATTATTTTTTTGAATTAAGTGTCTGTAAACTGTGGAAATTTCACACTGTGCACCGTTCTTGAGTTGTTAACATTAAACTATTGTGGCGATGATATTTGATAAGTATAAAATAGAGGTGTTATTTTATTTATGCAACGACAAATGCAACGCTCTATTGTCACTTGTCTTTAAAAAGCGTGACTTTTTTTGGGCAATCTCTCGAGGGTATATTTGATAGAATTAGTATTTCATTATTTTTTTTTTGTGCTTTCAATAAAATATAATTTCATAATTCTTTTATATCAAAAAACGATAACTTAACAATATTTTAAAATTACTTACAAATAGTTCAATTTAGTCCTTGAGTAAAACCTCATCGAAAGAGAAGCGAAGAATATTTTTTGAGTGTAGAAAAAAGACTAATGGCAAAAGACTCCATTTTAACTGACAAGCAAATGATATTTTAAATTTGGAACTGTATTGCCGACATACGTTATCTCATTTAACTCCTAAGAATATGCAACGTATTCTAACAATTCATTTGTATTCATTGCAAGTCAGCAATAATTTCATCTCCTCCTCAGAATATGTAGCTCATAACGAAAAACAGATTCTGAAACTTTTGTAAATCATGCAAAGCAGACAGCATATACTTTTTTATTTGTTATATGACATTGGGCTAGTGTTATCTTATCATTTTTTTTTCAAGTCTATCATGATTAATTCAAAAAAAAAATTTGAGTTGTTTTTCTGATACGTTTAGCTATGTTATGGAATATTTCTACCCTAGTCCATGACTTAGACTTTCTTATCTATTTGATAATTTCCCTTTTTCTGTTAGCACTTATTTATAATTTGTACTTGAGATGTAGTTAAGATACTCATATTAATTCAGATAATTCATATGACGCGTTTAAGATTTAAGAAATAAAAAATATTATAAATTTAGTTTTTAATCATTTAAAATGTGATATTATGAGGAAATAGGTACGTGAAACTCAATTTTGTTTTATTGAACATTTTATATACAATTTGTTTTGCAACTAACATGATACTATGATATGATGTTACCGACATTTTTTGGCAAAAGCAGGGCCAATTTTAACGATGTCTTGTTTAATTAATTATAGATGTATAAATTATATGTCAAAAAAATTTAGTGTTCATTTTCGGCTGTCAATTGTGCTTATGTTGTAGGTGGGAGGTGTTGTTAGCGTTTAGCCAAGATGGTAAGGTTGTCCAGAAGTAAGTTGTTATCATCACACTTAATTACTTCGGATCTTTATGTCGTTGCTTTGTGGTCATCCTTCTCATTAGATGAATTATGTGATTGTTCCTGTAGTGGTTTCGTCGTTGTCTGTTAAAGTAAAGTCCGGTGCAGATCCTGAGTATCTTGCTTTCGAAACTAGGAGTTCTTTCATAGCTGTCTTCGAGATTAAGAACCAGAATGGGAAAGAATAGCTACTTGTAGATTAAGATTTTTGTCTTCCGATTAATCCTGTTATTCTTTTCATCAAGGAATGAAGACAGTGCAAGGCCCAGCTGGCTTCTGAGCATATTTCTTATTCTCCTGTTGATCATCTTGCCATTTCTTGTAGAATTGGGAGCAGTCTGCTGATGTGCGCTTTTACATTGATGTGAGAAGGTTCTCGCATCCAGCTGGATCAGGTTGGTCGCATGTCATCAAGCTGAAGAAGATGGGTCCTAGTTCTGAGCCCTGGGGACTCCAGCCCTGATGGTCGTTATGAGTGCTTTGTAGGTGTCCAGTTAGAAAACAAATATAATTTGTATTGTTGGTGGAGGTAGATGTAATAAATGAAGTTTGTGCACCAGGGCTTCTATCTCGACATCCAGAAAAAAATCCGACGGTTGCTAAGTGACTACAAAGAGTGGAGGTGATATCGTATTCAAACTTCAGCAGCGGATAAAGTGCATTTTTTCTAAAGCCGAATGTCAAGGAAGAAAATCGTTATTTGTAAATAAAAATTATTTTCCTATCTAATCTATGTATCTAATCTGTTTAGAACTAATGACTTTGCAGTTTGTACTAATTACACATTTAATACGACTGCATCTGCACCTGCTGACGCGTCAAAAATACTTTCGAGTGCTTATTTTAATATATTAAAATACATACACGCCATCTAAGCTTATCGCACTTAAATGCCTATCCTTAATAATATAGAACTACACTAGCTTATTACCTTATTGCCTTTTATTGAAGAAAAAACCCACAGTTATCATGACAATTACCACAACAAAAGCTCGTTGTCACCTCAAAATATATTCCCTGGATAACTACCATCAACAAAACTCAAATTTCAAAAGGTGTACTCGTATGTTTGTGCATAATATTTCCGAATGTGAATGACACATAAATTCCCATAATATTCAATGAACAATACTTGCGTGACTGGGACTCTGAGCTAATATTGTATTTTATGCCTAGCCCATCATCAGGAAGCATTAGGTATGTCCTATAAGATGGGAATAAGTTATCTCATCATAGTGTCATGTGACATAAAAGGTACCTACATAATATTACTTAGGTACAATGGCGAGTGGGAAATTATATTTACATTCAATCTCCATTTAGATTGAAATCGTAACAATAACAATAAATACACTCTAACCCCAACTGCATATACTCTGTCTTTGCAGGTTAATGTACCGTTAGCGTAACCATAGACATGCAGCACTTAAATCGGGGAGCATAACAAATGAAGTGGAAATTACAAACTTAGAAGTGCAAGAGTTAAACATTGCAGGCTTTATAAAAATAGAAAATAAAACTAGAAAACGGTGACCTTTAGGCGTTGTATTAAGTACTGGGAAGCAATTCTTCATTGAATTGACAAAAAAAAAATATTCAAAATGTCAATAATTTTTCAAAAATATAACAATTTATAAAGCTCTGTTTGTTTCTTCCGAAAATCTCTTTTCACGATCACTTATTTGTAGTTGACCGAATTTCGAACAGATGGCTTGATTTCAATAATGCAGTAGATTACCTCAACGAAAACAAACAAAACATTCTTGGACATTTTAATATAATTTTATTAAGTAAAATTTTGTTCGTATTATCTATGTACATACATTTTAGATGGTATTCTTCTTGAAATAAAAATAAAAGCTTATTAAATTGAAATAAATTTTTCTTCATTAAATGAACTCAGTTTTTTAAAGAAATAATAATTGGAAAACGATTTGTTTTGTTGCTTTAAAGAGATTTAATAGTAGGTATAGTAGTTAAATATGGCAATCTTATTGTTTTTAATAACTTTTTTCTCCTTGTTAAAATAAAACATATTAATTTCGAAAATATGGTTGATGAAATTTTTTCTTTCGGCTTTTAAGCCATTAAAATTAGCTTAAGAAAATTTTCCAAAAAAAAATATTTTTCAGATACTAACCGTATTATTATTTTAGACTGTCTCATAAAAAAATCGAGGGCTCACTATTCAAATTTTTAAATAACATTATTTTGTATTTTTCATTTCAGATTCATCCTTTTGTAAACAAAATGGCTAATCAATGCTCTCGAAACATCAAAACATGATCTAATTCCGCCTCTCTACGGGACGCTAAAACAAATCTCTTAAATGGCCGCCGTCTCTTGCTATAATTCCGTGCAACTTTAGTCTTAAACTTAAAGAATACTTCAATATTCTTAAACTTTTTTCATTAGGATAATATTCTTGTTTTCGAAGTTTTTTAAATTAAAAAAATGTCACAAGTAACAAAATACGTTTTCTACACAATTGTCATCTTTCAAATTTTGCTAAATGTCATCACATTAACAAATTCAGCTGTCATTAGAAGAGACCAGCAATCAATAACAATCAATAATAATGACACATTGTCAGGAATTTCGGATAGAGAATTCGAACCAGCAACATCGATAGGACTGGAGGATGATGAGAACCTACTATTGGAAACACTAGAATCGATTAAAGATGACACAACAACGACGACGACAACGAAAAACTCGGTACAAGATACCATAACAACAACAACCTCCTCAGCATTTGGTGAAGAAGATAAAAAAGAAGATACGACACTGACAGGGTTGAGACTGGATGAAAACACAGTTAGTTTGTCTTCTGATGATAAAATTCATCAAGAATCTTCTAAAGTTGTGATTAGAGATGAAAATGAATCGGAAATAAGTAAAAATGAAGAGTCGACAACAACAAAAAAGTTGGAAGATGTTACTAGTAAATCATCAATCACCAAAATCATTGAAACGACAACATTAATCCCAGTCATAGAAATTGAAAAAACTACATCAAAGAAAGAAGAAAAAATTGAAGATGTCTCTACAAATTTATATGAAACTTCAACCCAGCAGACAGTTAAATCTATTGATAACACAAGAGATAAAACAGAAAGAGAAGAAACTACTGTTGAAACATCTGAAGATACAACTCGAGTTATATCAACGTTATTAGAAGAAACAACTAAAATAAATGTCAGTGCAATGGATACGAATAAAACAACAACTGCAACGGAAGTTGTCACAACAATCCCAGTACTAACTGATTCAGCAACAAAACCAACAGACTTACCAACAACTAATTCAAAAATTGAAGAAGAAGTTGGTAAATTAACCGAACCGGTACTCGTACAAAAAGAACTTATCGCAACGTCAACTGAACCATCTCACAATGATATTTCTAAAACTTTAATCAATAACAAACCGCACAAAGAGAATGTGATAGATGAAAATCAGCTAACAACAACAACTGAATCGATTTTATTGACTAAACATCAACATGTCGGAATACCAAAACCATCAGATGATACATTTACTAAGTCAGTTGTTGAATCTACTCCACTTACACCAACAACAACTGAATTTCCTGAGGAAAATGCCATCAAGTTAAATTCCTCTTCAACGGAGAAACGTGGCAAATTTATTGCTCATAGTTCTTTTAACGATTTCCATTTGCCAAATACCAGTGATGTGTGGGCACTTGCCAGTTTGAGATCCGTTGGTAAGGCGAAATCTTCAGAGATTCAAAACAGCGTTGAGACTTCGGAAGAAAAACCACTGAATAATTCAGTGGTAACTAAAAGCTTACACGATTGGACTCGTGTTATGGATACCACAAATGATAATTTGGAGCCTAAGCATTTCCTCAGAATTGTGGAAAGTACTGCAAAACCTACCACAGATTTAGTAACTAGCATTACAACGGAGACTTCTCAAGGAACAGAACATAGCACTACTTCGAAAGAAATGAACATTTCTACTGAAACTCAAAAAACAACGAACAGTCAAGACAATGAAGTTGACATTTCGACAACAAAGCCTGAAACAGAATCTTTTTCGACAACAAAAGTTGAAACAAAACCAATTTCGACAAGAAAGGTTGAATCAGAACCCAATTCGACAACAGAGGTTGAAACAGAAACTATTTCGACAGAAAAAGTTGAAACAGAACCAATTTCGACAGTAAAGGTTGAATCAGAACCCAATTCGACAACAAAGGTTGAAACAGAACCTATTTCGAGAGCAAAAGTTGAAGAAGAACCAATTTCAACAGTAAGGGTTGAAACAGAACCCACTACTGTTATAAGTTTGGGAGACAAAATCGAAAGAAAACAAATCTCCAACCCAACAGAATCTCAAAACACAAGTAGTGATTTTGACATTACGACTGTCAATTATGAAATGCATGACAAAACCATCACAACAAACGAAAACCCGCCAAAAAAAGATAGCGATGACATTCTTTCAACAACTGTCATTTCTCTTCTAGATGATACTTTAACAAATCACGAGAAAACTATAGAAGAAAACAAAGTTGATAGTGACAGTTTTGAAAAAGAAAACAAAGCATTCCCTACAACGACAACTACCGCCACCACAACAACAACAACAGTACCTACTCTAATACCCCAAATAGTGACAGTGAAAAGTGAAACAACCGAATCACTTCTTGTGAATGGTGAAATCACACGAGAGACAAATGCCGCCACGAATTCTTTGTCAATATCATCGTTATCAGATTTCACTACATCGATACCATTTTTGACTGCAACAACAGCCACCGCGATAACAAAGGCAACAATGGAAGTTATGACAGATATGATGACGACCACTCCACCTGTCATAATCAATTCAGAGTACGAAGTAAATGAACTCCCAAGCAGCACAGTTGCCTCAAAAATTCTGACGCAGCAAACAAGTTCCCCAGTTGCAGTGACGATGGGTTCATCGCCAGTAACATCAACAACAACAACGACAACAATGCCAGCTGTTACTGTTGTAGCAGCAATAACTGAAACACAGACGACGACGACCGAAGCACCACATACTACTCCCGCAATAATCGGCAACAACGAAACGATGATACAAAAAAGCAACAATAATAATAATTATAACGAATACGAGGTAGTGAATAAATCGACTGAAAACTACGCTGACAACCAAAACAGTTCTACCGAAGCTTTTGAACCAACCACACGCGTCGGGTTGCAGTCTGACTGGTCAACAAACGCCGCCGCAAAAGAAATATCTACAACGGAAGTAGATAAATTAAATGACGAATTAGACGTCACAACTATATCGAATTTTGAAAATAATAGCAATAACGCCAACGGTATTGAATCAACAACTAGTGCTGTAATTAATACTGTTACATTGGCGCCAAAAACTTATCCAATCGTAACCGATACGGCTTCGGTGGACAGTGGTAACACATCAACTGAAAATTTGGATCATATTGATCCGATAAATAAAATTTCGGAAACGGCCGAAGCGTCAATCGAGAGTAATGTCATCGATCCATTGCAAGTGGGCGAGACGACATCTACGACGACGGCAGCAACAACAACAACAACAATTACAACAACAACGGAAAGCAATCAAGAGAATATGAAAATGCCTACAACTGAAAGGGGAGACGATGAAGATATCTTTTCAATATCATCAACAACAACAACAACGACAACAACTACCTCGACTCCCAATTATGATGAATCATTATCGACAACATTCGAATCGATATCGACAAAAAAAGAAGATGTATATTCAATTGTTCCGACAATCGATATTGGTGGTGGCGGTGGTGGATTCCATATTCCAAAATCGGTGCTTGATGATACCACCACTTTAATGCCCCCAGGGGAAATAGGTATTGGCATCGGAGGAGATGGTGATGGTGGTGGTCTTCAGCCAATGGACTCTCCAGAAGCCCAGGAAACTGATGTTAACGTTATAATTGCCATATCAGTGAGTACGGTGGGAATCATCGCCCTCATATTGTTAGTTGCTTTTTTGTATGTGATGCGGAAGAGACAAAAGCAGATGTCATACGGACAAAGGTGTCGACCGGTCAGCTTGGATGCGTATAGTTTAGATAATGTGTCAGTGTATAATAGTGTCAGACGAAAGGGGGCAACATTGAGGGCATCGAAGCGTTCCTATGGCAATGTTGCTTTTGATGATCCTTCTCTCAGACACAATGTATTAGGAACGCATGAATTGGCAAGGTATGTGGAGAAAAAGTCGAGCATATGGGAGGAGTTCAAAGAGGTCCCACAGATAATCGCAAGGGCTGACGAAGTGCCAGCAGGATGTGAAGACAAGAACAGGTATGTTTTTATGTATACATAAGGTGCAACAGCTATTGAGATTAAAACAAAAAAAAGATGTAGGTTAAGCCATGCGAGAAAATGCTATAAATTTAAAGGGGGTTAGTCTGTTGAATTTCTAAGTCTTCTTTCTTTTAGAATTTAGTTATTTAAGCTGGATATGAGTATATAGGTATAATGAATTCCAATTAGGGAGATTCAGTGTAGGTATTTATTTATTCTTTACTGAGGCTGTTTTCACGTTTTGTTTAAAATTTATTTATAAATAATTAAGTTCTATTTTTTTAATTGTCAACAATAATGATGTCTATGTATTATGTAGATAAAGTGAACTTATTGCCATTCATTTGTTGTATCGTTAGTAATAGTCATATGACAAAATTAGTTTGATTTTCTTTCAATAAGTACCAAATATCTGGTTCAAAATTCTGATATTTCTGTATTCCAAAATTCTGTAAATAATAACTAGGAAATTATTTTTGTAATTAAAATAGTGCAGCAATCCATCGAGTTAAATAGAAACCTTTCCAAGAACTCGAAATATTGTCGTAGCCTGATACAAAGATCTTAATAGGCAGAAGTAAAAAGGAAACTTTTTTCGGAGTTAAGAACAAGAAACATATTGAAAAACTATACTTGGAAATAAACAAATTAAACGTTTAATTAAAAAACTTTAAACAATATTTAAGAAGATAAGCGAAGACTCTTAATTTTTGTTTGTAGTTATTCATTTGCTTTTTTTGTTATCTATTAATGGTTTTTTTTTAAACACTTTTCAATTTTGAATAGAACGGGCTTGAAACCAAACCCTATTAAAAATTATTATAGGGTTTGATGTTTACAAATTTTTGTTTACAGAAATACAGAATTTCCGACGAATTTTGGAATAGAGAATAATAGAAAAGCGGAATAATGGCTGTAACCAATAGCAATACACATGGATTCAGCCCCACCAAAAGCATAAAGCAGGGGAAAAAATCAAAACTGCTTCTCAGCTAGCATAAAAAAAATACAATTTCACTACCGTCAAAGCTTAGCACAAAAATACAACGTAGGTCATTTTTTTTGGTTACTTATTTTCTTTAATTATATGTATTAGCTGCGACCCTACTTTTTTTCTAAAAAAAATGCTCTACACAAAAGTTGGACAAAAAACTGAAAAAAGTACCGAATGTGGGTATTTTTTAGCAAATGTAAATTTGTTACTTTATTATTTTTATTGTACTATTTTGTACATAGAATGTCAGTTTATTAGACTTAACCATTCTTCCGTCAATTGCATTGATTTTTTTGTGAACAACAACAACAACTTTAAGGCACTACCACCAATTGTTTTTACGAATTAATTTTATATTAATTCGTTTATATTTTTTTTTTATTTTTGGCCGGAGTTATAGCGATTTCATGCTTGCCAGACAATCATCAGACTCCTTTTAGTGGCGCTGAGCTTTTAATCCAATTTTATTTGAAGAACACTTGTAGGATTCGAACCCACGCATATCAGATTTTGCTCAGTCTTTGTAGTCATGTGCTCTTACGCACTACACCACTTCAGACCACTGATGCTACGTGTCCAGAAGTCGTACTTGTTCATCAAATGCATTTGGAGTCACAGCATTTTTACAAACGCCTTTAAGTATGTTATCTTGTTCCGCCTCCATTTTTTCTCCATACCTTACTTCGATAGACTACAGATCGTAGTCTGTATCAAAGGGGGGAGAGTTACGGAAGAGTTTGTTAAATGAAGGAATACCACAACTTTCTAAAAAAAAAACAAGAGTATACTGCATTTTTGATATACAACTATACCGAATAATTTACATAGAAATTGAGATAGAATATTGAACTAATATTGTGTTTGTCCTGGGAATACCAATTTGAACAGTTGAAATTTTACTCAAGACTATTAATACATACATAGATGCTATAGCAAGCATCTGTCTGTCTGTCCTTCTGTCTATTGATATGTACCTTTTCACTAAACTACTGAAGCGATTTTCTTCAAAATTGGAATTTAAGGTTTGTAGGTAAATCTCTAGAGGTCGCAACCTGTCTCAACCTGTCAAAAAACCGTTCATATAATATAACTATATAATAATAATAAAAAAAATGTTTTAATCGAAAAAATTTTATAAAAAATTATAACCATTGAACTGGATTTTGAATTTTTCATAAAAGAATTCTTCTTCTCAATAATATTGGATGTCAAAATTTAAAAAAAAATATTTTTTGCGTTTAAAAAAAATCTAATTTTTGTTGGAAAGTCAAAAAAAGTGTATATTATTATTAGATATTAAAAACTTTCATACCAATTTTTTTCTCAAAAAACTTTCTAAAAATAATATATAAGAAATTAGTTTTTGGATTTTTTTTAACTCATACTTTTTCGATTAATCAAGTGGCATGTTCATTTTCGATCCAGTCGTTTTTTAATCCATTAAATTCTTACTAAATGTATCTCCTATATACATATACGTCACAAATTTGCGTTTTAATTGTAAAGATCAAGGCTAAATTATTTGTTCATTGATATGTTCAATTGTATATTATGTACTACTTTTTTTTTAATGATGATGTCTGAGGAAAAATTTGTCAATTAGATAAAAATACCAGACACAAAAACAAATTCTATACTCGATTGAATTCCGGGTAAAATGTTACATTTAGGAAGGAAATTAGTTTGGTTGAAACAGGCCCGGCATATTTATTTACCTATTTACATTTTATTATTTATTTCCACTTTGAATTTTTAAGACATTAATCATAAATAAATCCCAAAATCTCGGGTGTACAACTTAGTGAAAATCTTCTTACATACCTACATATGGGATTGAAAAACAAGCGGACCTTGAAGTTTTTTTTTTTATAAATCAAAGTTGAGGGTCGTTCTGCCTTAAAATTTCCATCTCAGCTTCAAATATGCTAAGTTTAACAATCCCGATTGAAGATAAAAGAGGCCAAAATTTTCTTCAAAACTTAACTTAATGCTTGGTTGCTTTGTTATAGTTTATAACATGATATTCACAATTTCCACAAAAAGTAATTTCCTTTTAATATAATAAAGTTAAAAAAGAAGCTCTATAAAATAGTTTGTTACATCTTGGGTAATAAGAGTACCTAATGTCTGAAAAAAAAAATAAAACATAAAAGTCCATTAAATTTGGAAGGCATGACAATTGATTTTACACTCTTGTTTTGTTTCTGGTATTTTTTGTCATACACTCGCTTTCGTAGGTAAAATTTTCTTATAAGATTTAAGTAAAATCTTTCTTTCCAAAAAAATCACTCATCCATCAAACGAATTTTTAAACAAACAAAAAAAAAACTAATGCAATGCAATTTTTTCAGGTACGCCAATGTTATACCTTTGCCAGAGACAAGGGTTATACTTCAGCAACAGAACGGCGATGAGAAGAGCGAATACATTAACGCCAACTATGTCAGGGTAAGTAGTATCATCCGAAAGATACAATAATAATAATAATTATTCCATCTAATCGGCACTTTAGTCACGGAAGCATAAAGCATAATAATATAGAAAGCAATTACTACCTATATCTTCTTCATTATAAAACAAAAACTCATAGACAAATAAAGTTTATTCTTTTCTTCTTTAAACTAAAAATAGTATTGTTCGCAACAAAAAAAAAAAATGCGTAGGCTTGAAGATATACTAGTCCAGGAAAATTTGACTGTCACTTTGAAGAAATTCCGACAAGGCTAATCTTTGGTTTAATGATTTATTTGGACGTCTTAAGCTTGTCCTAATTTTGGACCGAAACTTAACTTTTTATATGTACATCAATGGAAATGTTATTTGAAAAATTGAAAATTTGAATTGTATGTGAATGTGCATTTTGAAGTAATTTTTTTTTATAATCAAATATTTGTTTGGAAAATTAAACTAAATTTTATATAAAACTCAAGATGACAGATTAAGCTTTTTATTGGTTTAAAAAAATAATACGTCATAAGTCTGGATTTTAAATGATATAAGGTGTTAAAACATTTTCTTGAATTAAGCAGCGGGCAATTTATTAAGAACACTAGTCTAAAAAAATTTCCGAAAAAATTCAAACATATTCGAAAAATCTTTAAAAACCAGACCACAAAGCTCCTTGGTATGTCATTTTGTAGATTAGGATATTACCCATAGGTTTTTGTCATCGTTATCGAAAAATGTAATTTATTAAATTTTTTTAGCTAAATCTCTTACACCATCATATTTGAGACCATTTTTCTTCAATTCTATTGACTTTACGATAAAAAGCTTTTCGAATTTTTTTTTGTAAAATACTATGAGGAACAATTGGAACCTACAATTTTTTTCAAAAAAAAAATGGTAGCTTTTGAGTAAATAGCAAAAAAAATTGTATTTTCTTTCAAAGTTAGGGGTACTTTTTAAGTCGGATTTTTTTCGAAGCTTTGGCATTTATTTTGTCTAATTTCCCTGGGCTATACCTCCAATTAATTTTCTAGACATAATTTTGAGTAGGTAATCCATCGAAACTACCCAAGAAGAACTAATGTTGTTTTGTTGCTTAGGAACAAGAAAATAAGATGCTATATCTTGACTTGAATTAGTCATAATAATATGTACATATTTAAAATGACGTAAGAATTTAAATTGTTCTAAATAATAAATCTGTGCATTTTTAGAAATTGCAATATCGTTATCTTCAAATATTTTTCGATTTCAATGTTTATTTGTTTTGCTATTCTTGCTATACTTAAATAATAATATGATTGATGACTTATTTACACAAAATTCTTAAACGTCTTCGATTGAAACATAACAAATTAAATAATATGAAATGAATATATTAACCTTGTGTGGGACTTGAAGTTAATTATAATTAAATTCAATGTTCACTTAAATATTTTCCTGACGCTATGGTGACGGTGAGTGCTGACGGGTGTGAGAATATGTGAATTATTTTTTGTTATTTTTTTTGAAACACACTCTCGCGCGTAATTATTTGTATAGGGAAAGTTGAATTACCTTAATCGTAAGTCACAAACTTATGTATAAGCTAAGAGCGCAATAACGCCAGGGACTTGGTGTGGTTGTAGTTAGTGTTGAATTGCAGATAAGATTACTTTACATGTGCGTGAATTTCATGAAGTGTTTTTTTTTATTATTGTTTTATCTTTTTGCACACAATAATAATAATAATAATATGTGAGTGATGACTAAGAAATTTTGCTACTTTATGAACGTAATTAAAAATAATGCACAATTAAGACGCCGGAGTGAATTTCTAGGGAATTTTTTATTTGTATTATTTTTTTTAAGAGTTTTGCTAGTTAAAGATATATTTTTATATATGTAGATATTTTTTTTTTCAAATTACAAACTACAATTGCATAAAACAAATCAAACTGAAAGAGGAACGCGAAGTGAGCACTTTTAACACCAACTACACTTGCAGAAAACATCTTGTTAAATTAAACAGAAACCATCCATTTATCCGGTTGTTATTTTTCAGCAGGCTTTGAATGTTTAACATAGAAGTCTTAAATTGACACCAAATTAAAAAATAAACAAAATTAAAAAATTAATTGACAATTTTTTTTTTATCTTAGAGCTTAGAGCAGATTTTAGAATTGCCAAACATCAAAGCACCATATCTTGTCTTCCTTATTTTCTACATCGGAGGTACTATTAGCCTGCTCGGTGAACTCAGATCAAAATAATCGAGCAAGTGGAGAAAAATGCTAAGCGTTGCTAACTTCACACTATTTTATTTATTGATTCGTTCTTACAAAATGGAAGCCACTCGAAAATCTTTCTTACAGAACTAAAAAAAAATCAATTTTACTATGTACATACATAGTTTTCGATTATTAAGTAGAAATTTGTAAAAGTTGTTATGTTTAAATTTCTGAAGTACCTACCTACTTTTTATTCAGGCATAAATTTATTCTTTTCATTCTGTTTTTCATTTTTATACATTTTTAATAAACATGTATATTTTTTGAGTAAATGGTAATTTTTCTAAGACAGAATTTCAGCGTCAAAGTTTCGGAAGCATAATTATGTCCAGAAAGAATTTTGAAATACTTACATAATTTTCAATTTTTGATAAAGCAGAATTTCAAAAACCAGAATTCTTCCTTTGAACGAAATTCCCTTGGAAAATTGATTGCCGGTATACCTACCTATATAAATTCCGAAAGAATCTTTCGATTATCACTCACGTTCCCAATGCTCGAGGGAAGTTAGACTTATTTTTTTTATTTTACCCTATATAAAAGCCTTAAGTAAAATGTATCTTCCATTTTATTTACCAACCGCACTTCATCACCCTATAATCTTTAACAAATAAACCTCAACCATTCCAAAAACTTTAAGTTTCCAAACACAAAAATAATTTCTTAAGTCAAGTATATTTTTTGAAAATTCCCTCATTTCAAACTAACTTAATCTTTGAAAATACCCCAACGTTTTTAGCACGTTTATTTCAATCTGTATTGCTTGTGCGAAAAGTCTCTCAAAATTTGTTTTGCATCCAGAGAAATTTGGTTAAAAAACTGGATACCTGTAGACACTACTTTATGAATAACTAATAATTCCAATATATTTAAAAGCTCTTTTTCTTCTATCATGACAAATGACAATCTTTTTAGAATATTCCATAGATCACACATATACATATGTACTACCCATAATCAGCTTAAAACGCCTACCTTGATCACCGTATCAAAAAAAAATTATTTATCGAGATGTCAAAATTGATGAATGATAACAAAAGGTTTTTTTTATTGTCAATTGCCGTAAATGTACATATTTATATATAAAATATACATCTATACGTATTAAGTTTGATTATACATACTCGTATAGGTAGATACTATAAAACATTATTTGTTGTTGTTTAAATTTTCTTAACGGTTGTTTCGCAAGCTCCTATGATTTGTCATCGCAAAAATAAAATCATTATGACCATAAAATATTTATTGTATAATACACGTAGGTGTAAAGTTTAAAGATTAGAATGAAATTTATATAAAGTTTATTATACTTACTTTGGTTTTTATTGAACTAGCACTAAAACTCGTTTTAAATACATAAGTGCATATTACTGAAATAGCATAGTATAAAAATTTAATACAAAATCATTTTCATTTATTAGCCTTGAATATTTATAGAAATTCAATACTGATAGCATTGATGTGAATTGTTTATAGGGTACTAGGTCAATCAAAACAAAAACCTATTTATTCCTTTTATCAACTATTGAAGTTTTGTACAGGTACTGTGTACAATCAATTATTTTTATTCCACATACGCCCGAGTGTACATAATTGATAGAACTACATATTGTAACATTATTTTGTTCTTATAAATGCTCAATCGGATACAAAAAATATCGAGGTTTAATTTAAGCACTTATTCATGGAATTAAAGGTGAGTTTAAGATTCAATCTATACGAAGCTAATCAAGAATTAAAAGCTACTGTAGATGTACGAGTATCTAAGTTAGAAGGGAGTTTTCTTGGAAGGGAAAAAGGAACAAGTAAAGGATGAAAATCTTAGGTTATAGAAGGAAAAATTAATTCAAGTTAAATCTAAGAAAATTATTTTCATGATACAATACTAACCGTTAGGTAGATAACAAGTGAAGAGAACAGAAAAAAGTAAACTTTTAGGAGCCTTACTCAACGCACAACCATTACAGTCGCTCCATTTTTAGCTAGGTATAAAATATTGCTATTTCGCTACTCAGGCGATATGTAACCATCTATTTATAATAATCCAGCCATGAGTTGGCCGTAGCGCGATGGTATGCGTGGTCCCCTGTCAACTTCACAGGTCACAGGTTCGATCCCTGCCGTAGTTCTATGTCATGTTTTTATTCCATTATTATCATTGATCATTGTTGTGCCGCTGGTTTACTCTTTACATGTTGTTCAGGCATAACACTATAGCAACATGTGATTGAGTAAATACTAGTATGCCCAACAAATATGACAATGAACAAAATAATGCAATTATAAAGGGACATTGATATAAGACACGGCATTTCTCCGCTTTAGCCTAGCCGCCAACCCTGGAGATAAAATCTGAGACAACCACCACCTTCAGTCTCAGTACCTCGCGCCACATACCTTTCCATACACCTTTTCCTTCCCATCCCTTTCCTTCACGCCCGCGCTGTGTTGAACAACATATAAAAGGTACAACATCCCCTCCACTGCTTCACCATAAGACTCCACTGGCAGGGTTCAAAGAGATGTCCGGAATAGGTCTGTATGGATATTAAAATTTGTTCGATGTCCGGAGATGTCCGGATGTACAATCTTCTTCATTTCACTCCATCGATCGTCAGCAAAGAATAATTTGTTCACTTTGGGGCCTGTCACTACATACATACATACATACTACATACATCATCAAGCAGAAATTCAAGGAATGTAATAAAGAGCAAAGGACTCAAGACGCTTCCCTGATGCACACCAACTCTTCGGTGATTCCTGCGGGGCTTCTTACCATTGCTTTAACTTGCTCATATATACCCATGGTCATCCACACTAAGACTGAATTTGTAAAGAATTTTGGTTCAACCATAATGAGTTGGCCTTGAGCGTTGTTAATTAATTTCGGTTGACGAATATCCCGAGCATTTTCCCTTGAATGAAAAAATTAAAATGTATTTTGTGTTCCCTTCGCTTTCCCTACTCGTCTACGACTTGATCTGTGTAGTATCATCTAGTATTGTTCTGCTAACTAACTTTTTTATTTGCTTGACACAATGATATCCATGATTATCCCAATAAGATAAGCGATAAAGTTACACAATGTAAAACTCTACGTGTTTCTTTTGTCCCCGTTCTAGCCTTAATATATAACTAAACGTCGATCGCATCTTTAAAGCAGACTATCTTGAATGATTCATACAAACAGCCAAGCATTATTGTGGGATCCACTTATTTCTAATATATAAAATTTGTATTACTTCGCACAAAAAACTTATATTAATATAAGTTACAAACAAAAACAAAGAATATTCTAAAATGCAAATTTTATTGCAAATTGTTACAAAACAACAGTTTTTGTTATTCAAAAGGTTACAATATCTCTTAACATGATTTTATATGCTTAAAAATGTTTCATAATGTAATGATTTAGAATCAATTAAGTACAAATATAATTGACTAAGCTAGATCAATGTTCAATTTTCAATCAATTCGAAGCAGTGTCAGCTGTTTTTGTTGAGAGGGAAAAAAGATATCATAATACACAACTAGAATCAAATGAAGCGAATCACAACCCTGATAAATCTCTTAATTGTATTCTTTTGTTTATTTAAGGCTAATCATTGTTATTCAGCATCATTATATTACTTATACTCATTAAAGACCCGTCTGATCGGAGTCTATAAAACAACCTCATTAAATAGATTAATTCAACTCCTTATACTTTTATAATTAAACTGTATTTAATGTTTACTCGTACTAATTAAATCTATTTTTTTTTCTAATTTAGGGTCCAAAAGATACAACCAATTATTACATAGCGTGTCAGGCACCACTGGAAACTACTGTCAATGATTTTTGGCGAATGATATGGGAACAAAACTCTCGTGTCATTATCATGGCAACCGATCTCATTGAAAATGGCATTGATAAATGTGCTGAATATCTACCACCATCGGTGACATTAGACAATCACACAGTCTTCGGTGATTATCAAGTCACTTTGAAGCATCGTGAAGTCAAGGAGAAATATGCTATTTCAACATTGATGCTAAAGAACACTGTGAACGACGAGAGTCGAGAGATTACACATTATTGGTATCAGTGGCCTGAAACCGGGGTGCCTACCGATGAGGCAGCTATAATTGCAATGCTTCTTGAAGCAAGAAGCTCCCTCAAGGCTTATACAATCGAACAAAGCGATAATAAAATTGAAAATTCTACTGTTGAAGATAATTCATCGGTGAAGAGTGAAATCAATGGAAATGTCACATCGGAAAAACCAAAATCACCTGCTACAAAAGAACAAGGGTATGTAAATCAATATATGGCAGCTAATTTTTATTCGTAAATCATAACATCAATTTCGCAAAATTTTATTGCTTTATTCATCACTTACCTTATATGTACTATCATTCGTAATTGTTGCCTTTGTAGTTAAGTTAAATTTGTTTGTTTAAATCTGAGAATCCTTCTTAAGGGAAATCCTGAGTGGGAATCATTTTTAGGCAGCTCGATAGCCAATTTTAAATTAACCCTTATCTATTATATCCCATATCCTTCTCATATAGAATTAAAAATAAGCCAGTTTTGAAATGAAAGTCTAAGTTTTCTTTAAAACTTTGCCAGCTGGCCAAATAATACTAAGTGCCTACAGTTGTGAAAAAGGTGCTTTTCAGCTTGTGTAATACAAATTATTTTTCGAGCAAAATTTATTGAAAACATAGATGAGAATACCATTTTCTGGATGAAGCTATAGTGATTTTTTTTTTAATTTCAATAACATTAGATGACGTTTGCTAAAAAGCAATTCAATTATTTACGTATCATATTACTAAGGCTGGTATTCACCGAGTGCTCTTAAGTTTAAAAGTCTCTTAACTCAGAAAATCCGCCCTCATAGGCCATATAATTTTCCAATTTTCCCTTTCATGAGGTAATGATTTAGCATATTTTTAGTTAAGAGGATCTTAAATTTAAGGGCGCTCGGTAAATGCGAATCTTAGTTTTTTTAAATTCCATCCTAAACGTTAAAGATAATTAATTAAGGTAGTCAAAGGAAGGTAGTAAAAGACTTCAAACAATCATTTAATAATTCATAAATGCTTCAAAATTATTGCAATATTTCATAATTTCATACTGATTTAAAAACAAAATTGAATTACAAAAGATTTCAAAATTGTTAGGGAATGAGGAATTGAAGTAAAAATATTTAGGTAGAGTTAATATACTTTACACTCAGCCTTATAAGTCAACTAATGGCAGTACAAAAAAGATTGCAATACAATGTTTTCATTAAATGATAGCTCAAACCTTTAAATAAAAAAAAAGGAAGTTTCAAATAGTATCTCAAAATTAAAAACTATACAGTAAAGCAATTATTTTTCAACCCTTAAATTCGTTTTTGAGGAATAATTTCAAACAATTCGACAAAAAAATATTTTGTATTTATATGCACTGCTATTTAAGACTGCAGTAAATCACTTTGAACAATATGTATGTACATAATATTAACTTAATGTTGATTATAAGTTCTTGAACAAATAAAAAAACGACACTCCCAAAAAATGTTCGAATTAAGTGTAAAGTCCGCTTGAATACCGCAGAAGATAAGAAAACATAACCACGAGTATTTTTTCTTTATACTCCCAGTAAACACAACACAGCAAATAAATCTGCAGTGAATGCGGCTCTGCGGTCGCAGATTTGATTTATTACCCTGCCATTTAATCAACAACAATATAGAAGTCGTAGAGAATGCATTTGATTAATCCTATAGCTTTATAAAAGCATTTGTCTCTGATATAAGATTAAGTTGAATTTCATTATTTTTAAATATTATGTAGGTAATGAATGACAGGACCTTGAACAAAATTTATTTAAATTAATATTAAATTTAAAATAAAAAATATATTGATATGTAATATTAATACCCCCGTTAAGGCGGTGGGGGCAATTTAAAAAATATGTATGTACGTTAAAATAGTATCCGCACGTTCCACACGTCGGCCCCCAAGCGATCACACCCCTTACTAATTTTTTGGTTGCTGTTTCTGTTTATAAGCAAGTGCGCCCTCAAACGACCACACCACAAAGCTGTGTGGAACGTGCTGATGAGAGTACTATGCAAATTTATATATAATGGATGTAAGTCAACAACAGCAAAAAATAAATAAAATTTTGTAAACCAGGGTGATTTTTCATTATGTTAAGGTTTTTTTTTATTTTTAATATTGGAGTTATATTTCATTAAAAAAAAAAATAAATTTTTATAAAAAAAAAAGAAATGGAGTGATCCCCCTATACAAAATGAAAAAGGCCCCAAAATGTAAAATTCCCATTTTGTAAAACGGAGATATTTTTAATTATAAAAAAATACTATACCCCAATTTTAAGATAATTTTTTTTATTCTTTGTTTGTGGCCATTTTTCAATTTGGCCACATTTCATGTAGACCTCTTTAAATATATTTTAAATCTGACGACTGTTTTTTTTCTTTGTTCTCATCTAAAAAGAAGTTATTTTACTATTCCTTAATTTTCACTTTGTTTCTAAAAATTTTTTCGTCATCATTTTTATGTTTTGTGATTGTTAAATAACCAATAATTTATTTATTTATTTACTATAGCCCCCTTACGATTCACTGCTCTCCAGGTACGGGTCGAACTGGGACAATTCTAGCGTGCGATGTTGCTATGCGCTGTCTGGAAGAACCAAAGCGTACCGTTGATATTCCCCAAATTGTCTATAGTGTACGACGAGGCCGAGCCAGTGCCGTCCAGACCAAGGAACAATACGAATTTATTTACAAAGTTACCCATATGTATGCAACGAAAATATCAAACATAAACAATGATAATTAAATTAATATTAAATTAAGTGCTCTCGAAGATTGTCTTCTGTAATTTGTATTTTTATTTTCTTTATTTAAGCTTTATTCACAAAACAAAAAAAAAAAAAAGAAACAGAGCTTAGGTTATAAAAATTCCAAAAGAGCTATAATGGTATTCCTCTCTATTGTGATATAAATATATATATATTTTTTTTTTAAATTTAAATATTTTTTGTTTGCTTAACCGTTTTTGTTGAAAAAATATAAAATTTAAATGCCACATATATTTATTGTGTGTGGCTTATGTATGTTATATGAATTATGCTTTACTTTATAAATTTAAACGGAGCTTGCACATAAATTATGTAGGTATATGTTAATAAAACTGGTATTATTATTCAAAAATATTATTATAATTATATTTTAGTTTTTAAGAAACCATTGTAAATTTTTATTTGTAAATAAGTAATATAAACTGTGTTATGCGTACATTTATTCATACAAGAAAAAGAAGGTTATTTGTTTCATTTATATTAGGGCTAAAGCTCAGTGGGAGATTTTTTGAAATTAAAACTTGCACTTAAAATACATTCATAAAGCAAGATAAACGTTAAGGTTTGACAGGTGAGAGACATTCTAAAATCATAATAAAAACAAGACGCCATCCAGTTGCGCACCCCAAGGCTTCGGGCGTCCTGGTCTACGCCATCTCTCCAGCGCAAGCATGGTCTACCACACTCCCGTCTACCATAGAATGTAGCACAAAGCACTTTCCGACCCGGTTCCTCTTCACTCATGCGAGACCGGAGTCTACCGAGCCTAATTTTTGTCACTATGTCTGCTTCAAGATAGATTGTGAGGATAGATTGCGTACAATTTATGATTGTACCGTCTCCGGAACAGTCCTTCCTCACATATGGGGCCAACAATTCACCTTAAGACTTTTCTCTCGAACGCGGCTTTGTCTTTTGCTAAGCACCCAAGTCTCGGATCCATACGTGAGTACTGGCAGGACCATGGTCCTGTACAGCAGCAGTTTGGAGTTATGGTGAGATTTCTGGATTTGAGGAGCTTTGACAGACTATAGTAGGCTCTGTTGGAATTGAGCAGCCGCCCGCGTATTTCTTCTTCTAAATTATTATCGGCTGCTACTGTTGACCCAAGGTATTTAAAGGATTGCACCACTTCAAATTCGTGCTCCCCTACCTTGATTGTTTGACCAACTGTTCTTCTCGCATTCGACGCCAACATGCCATCGATCTGGATAAAGGAATCGTGTACAGCTTGTTCGGTCCTTCCGATGATGTCAATGTCGTCTGCGTAAGCCAGTATCTGGCTGGACCTGTTGACGATGGTCCCTCTTGTTGCCGTGCCAGAGTCACGGATTGCTTTCTCCAACGCCAGGTTGAAGAGGAGGCAGGCCAAACCATCCCCTTGTCGGAGTCCATTAAAGATGTTGATTGGTCTGGAGAGCAATCCGGCTATTTTTACTTGGCTTGTTACGTTGGTCATGGTCAACCTACAAAGTCGTGTCAATTTATTTGGGATGCCGAATTCTCTCATGGCTTTGTAAAGTTCTACCCTGGCTATGCTATCATAGGCGGCCTTAAAGTCTATAAACAGATGGTATGTTGGGATGTTGAATTCTAGACATTTTTCCATCGCCTGCCTAAGGGTTAAGATCTGATCAGTTGTTGATTTGCCTGGAATGAAACCACACTGATATTGGCCGATTATGGTTTTAGCGTATGGGGCTATCCGTTCTTGTAGGATAGAGGAGAGTATCTTATAGGCGGTACTAAACAACATGATACCTCTATAATTGCTGCACGTTGTGACATCTCCTTTCTTATGTATGGGGCAAATTATACCTTTTCGCCAGTCTTCTGTCATTTCTTCCTGCTCCCATACGTGCACTAGAATATCATGAAATTGTCGAATAATATCCGTGAAATCATAAATAAAAAAGTATTTAAAAATAAAGGAAATACATACTCACATTTTTAAATGATATATAATTTCGAAAATATCTTCGAAAAAAAAAATGTATAGAAAGTTTATATCGATTTTTTTTTCAAAACTGTAATGTTATATTTGATTTTTTTGAATATTCATTACTCCTTTTAATTTTTTTTTTGTGCGCATGGTGTTTGTCCTCTAATTTTGAGAAAATGGAATTTTAATTTAAATATTTTTGTTATTTGGCAATTTGATTGATATTAATTGGCAGATTTCCACAGCCTGGCTTATTCAAAAGGTATTTTTGATCCACTATTAAGAATTTTCGTTACATGGAGATTTCGTATGAAAATCCCTTTTTGGCCTTTGTGCGAGAACCAAGAGGGTGGAATTATTTTTTTTTGTATTCATCGATAATTAACGGATAACTTATGCAAGGAGGGCGTAGGAAGGGAGCCATGATCCCAGGCATAAGTGGTAAGGGATGGAAAAATCATCCTAGTTTGTTAATTAGTATTTGGCAACAAAATTCAAAATTATTTACATACATAAGTACATATTAAAAAAAATTAATTTTATCAAATCAAATTTAAATAGAATACACAGTTTAAGTGACATTAAATATTTGATTTAAAGTAATGAACTTCACCCTCAAATTTATTTCAAAAACATTTTTTTCAAGATAAATTTACTAAACTAAGTAAAAACAAAATTTTCAATTTAAGTTTCAAAAAAGCAAAAGTTTATTTTGGCAAGAAATAGTTAATATCATATAAAAAAAATAAAAGTTAAATTGTATGTATAAAATTTGTGTTTTAAATATTAGTACCATGGGCCGCCTTTATTATTGCTTTGTCCACCAGCACCACCAATCGCAGATCCTTGCCATGGGCCATACAACTCCAAATTCGAAACGTGATTTGTTCCCGAATTAATAGGATTGAAAGCATTATCCTTTGTCAATGACAAATGATGAGCACTTGATGCGGCTCCATTTTGAATAAATGTACCCAATTTTGATGCTTCATATTCGGATTTCTGAATCTCAGCGGCTGCAGCGTGTGCCGACCGTTGTAAGGCTGAAGCTGCTTCAGCTTCTTTAGCAGCGGCAATGCGCTGTTGATGAGCAACAGCTGATTTTGATGCGGCTAAACGCTGCTGAGCCAGAACAACACCTTGAGCTGCAGCTGCTGCTTCTGATCTCTGAATAGCTGCAGCAGCGTGACTCTTTTGAGTAAGAATTGTAGCGGCTGCTTCACGCTCCATTGCCATGCGTTGTTGTTTGAGAACATTTTCTCTAGCTGCTTGCATTTGTTGCTGAGCAATAAGGACATTGGCAGACGCTTGTTTAGCTGCTGCAATAGCATTTGTAACATCAGCTGGAGATGGCCTGTTTAAATTGAATTTGGATTATTTTTTTGTTTATCGGTGTTTTTTTTATTTACCCTGAATTCCATGGTCCAGAGCTAGTTCCACTTCCAGGCTTCCATCCACTCAAAGAAGCACCACCAAAGAAGTTATACCCATGTCCAAAAAGAGGAAGTTCACGCTTCTTAACTTTATCTGCTTCAACTGGGCAGTTTGTTGCAATTAGAACGCTTCCGAATGCAAACAGGAAGAGAATCTATAAAATGTATAATCAAAATTATAATACCAAGTTGATAAATCATCAATGTTTCTTACAGATAAGTTTGAAGCCATTTTCTTAGGTTAACTTGCTCACTGGACAAAGGCGCTGGGTGTTTTGATACTGAGATGGAAAAGATCTTCATATTTATGCGATCTGACCAAATTGATTGGATTGGATCTTAGTGGTACCTAATCTATGAACTTTCAATTTCATTGATGGTACAATTTGCCCACAATCACGTGCGAGACTTCTTTGATCAAGTGAAAGGGATTAGTTTAATTGAGTCAAGAAAGCTGTAAGCATCACCTTACTTAAGTAGGTAGATACTCCTTAAAACTTATTATACGACTAGAGATTTAATTATGGCAATTACCTTCATAGTTTTCAGATAGTTATGGTTAGACGTCGATCTTTGGTAAATTAACTGACCTAAGAATATGCTAGTTACCAAACCATTTTACAGTATCAATGTTGTATTGGGTTCATAAGTATTTATATAAAATAAATAACAAAAAAGTCTAGAATTATAAATAAAATAAAAATCCGTAACAAATTTTATTTCTTTTTTTTTTTTGATAAATTTCCGCACATGAAAAACAAATGATATAATCCCAATATCAAGTAAATATTATTTCCGGGTTAAACTTTAAAGCATTATTTTTATTCTCAATTTATAAACGAGGGCAGGAACATTTTTTTTCGTCACAAACCTCATTATATTTAAGAATTTAGTCAATATAATTTACTTTATGAAATATATCGTGTATATAAATTGCCTCGGGCAATAACGATTTTGCAGAATTCAAATTTTCAACTTTCGAGTCCAAAATATTTTCGACTTAGGACTTACTTTCATGTTTTGATTCTGCTCTCAGAGCCCTTCATTTTCGACAATGAATGACTTTTATCGTTATTCCCCGCGGCCCTTCATATGTTACCGTTAATTCCCGAAATTATTAAATTATAGAATTTACAGGTAAGAATTTTTCAGCAGAACTACTAACTTTTTATTATTATTATAATTATTATTTTTTTATTACAATTACAATGTTAAATTGTAAAGATAATTCTAGAGGAAAGCATTAACAGTAAAGCCAACTACATACTAACTTTTGTTAACAAAATCTAAGTCAAACTCTAGAATATCTCGATTTGATAAAAAAAAGAAGATAATATAGCGTAATTTTTGAAGTTGCATTAGGTACTCGTATTACTTTGCACGAATTGTGATTGAATTACAAGGTTTGGCATTTCGCCTAAAACCGCGAAAGAAAAAAGTGGAGAGTCGCGTGATCCGCCTATCTTTGGATAATTTAGTACAGTTCTTTTGATTCTTAAAATTAATATTAAGGAATTTTGGAATTTTAATTTTTCAGGACTGGTGTGATTTATTTAATTATTATATTATATTATTACTTGTAAAAAAATCTCTTCAATTCAAGTTATGGGGTGGTTTAAATATTTTTCCATTTGATTTTTTTTTTTTTTTTTAATTTTTATATGCTTTTAGCATCACAAACATTTGTTGACAAACATCAAATTCGGATTTAGCATCAGAAACCAAAAACAAAAAGCGGGGAAATATTAACACAATCAAACAACTTATCTCCAAATGTTTTATTCCAGATAAATGAAACAGACAAAACTTCCCTAACAATCGCGCTTCGCACATGAGCACGAACGATTTGACGGGGAAAAAATTAAATTAAATTTTCAAATCATATTTTGAGCAACTGTGGCCGATTTGTCTGAAAATGTACACAGTTATAAATACACAGTATATAAATACGTCACGAGAAAGCTAGAAGTTCTTAACGTAAAATTTGCGAAGCAGCAGAGTAAAGAAATTAAAAAATAAATATCTCTGGATTTACAGTTTACTTTATTTGTTTTACAATTTTCTTTTAGTTCATGAATATCATTTTTGAAGTAGTACATATTTGCTTTGCGTATTTTGCATGAAGGAATATACCTTCTTAATACATTGCTGGTATTTTTTCAATAAAAATCTGCACCAAAAACAAAATACATAATACTTTTTTCTAAGACATTGCGCAATTTATTAATTCTAAAAATAAAAAACAAGACTGGATCACACGTATGTACTTGCTAGTAGGTAAGAAAGAAATGGATACTTTTGTATGGATTATGCTAAGCTAGAAAAGTCAAATATTTGTGGTGCATAATCTAGACGATCTATAATCTAATCTATTCATCTATCAATCAGTACAATACTCTCAGCTTTCATATTCGTTTTTAGATCCACGTTCTTGTCCTTCAGAGGTAGAACTACAACGGCAGCTTTTGATAAGCTCATTAAATTCTGATCTCGAAAGCATTGTTCAGTAAGGAATCAAAAACTTCAACTTAATTCTGTAAAAAAAAGTCCATCAAACGCAAAAACCTAGATTTAGGTCGCTCATAATTCACCGAATGCTCATAAGTTTATGATATTCATAACTCAAAATATCCTATTTCTCATTATCTGATAAATATTTCCCTTTCATGAAGTAATGCGCGGTTGGGGAATACTGGCCTTAGTAATTCAATTTCAATTCTCCTAGCATTAAAAAAATAACAAAAATTGTCACATCGTTATTTTTTAAATAATTCCATTCGATATACCAAAACACCTTTTTTCCTGGATTTCTACTTACTTTCCACATAAGTCGAATTATATTCATCGGAAGTCAGCGTAAATAGTCTTAAGAAAAAAGCGAAAAAACAAATTTATATAACTTTTGCTATCGATAGCGTGAGCGCTCATCAACCGCTCCTCCAAAAGTGAACTAACAGCTAGCATCAGAAAATAACATGGTAAAAGCACATAATATGGCTTGAGTGTTCGGAAAGCTACTTTTCGTTGGGTTTTGACATTAGCTTCCGACCGCGTCCGTCTATTATAATTCCACATTAATAGGTATTATTTCATTGAACTTGTTGAATTATTGATATTGGGGAGTTCAGCTATCGTGAATCTCCTAAAGCTAAATTCCAAGGGAATTTTTTTTCATTATGCTACCAGTTCTACCCGCCTGGGGTATAATAGCTATTTTCAAATCAACTATTATTTCATAAAATTTTTTTGCTCGTGTTGCCTTTCTTTAAATATATTTTTCAAAATTCAACGAAATCGCATTTCGTACTAAAATCACAAAAATATAATTTAAAGTGCTGCTGTAACAGGGAGCTTGATACAAGAAAGTGGAAAAAAAATACGCCAACCTTTTATATTCGATTAACCCTAGTACTCACCTTTTGTTACACATGCTACATGGACTCCCGACTTCAGCGTCGGCTTATAATTGGATTAAATTATGAAATGAAACTCATTCAAGTCGACTTTAAACATAACCATCTAACTAATTTATCAGATTTAAAAATAAATTACAAACGCATTCGCCTTGCCATTTGCATAACTGTTTCATATACATACATATATTATTCTTCTAAATACACACATTTTTCTAACACTATTCTCAAGCGAACTGATATCCTGCTATGGTGGATGCTCCAGGATTTAACAAACCCAGCCGCTGTTTCTGTTTCCTTTGCTCAGTCATATGGTCTTTAAGTTCGCGCAATTGCTGTGATAAATTCGTAACCAATATTTGTGTTTCTTCCAAGTTCACCTGCAAACTTCTCAATTCAATTTGATCACCATCCGAATCAACGGCTGCCAAAGACATTGCTCGCAATCGTGGAAACCAGTCTAGAATACCAGCCTTGACCATTCCATATACGTAGCTTTCAGGTCCGGTGAATTCCGTTGGATCTTTCACCTTCACCAAAACAATAAAGTACAAATAGTGCCACATGTTGTGTTCGCTTTTGATATGTTCCTCGAAACTGACAGTTTTGTTATCGAATGCCGACCTATTCAAACCACAAATGAAACAGGTGTTCTTTAAAATCAGCTCTTTTTGCTGTTTTTCACTTCTGAGATCGGCAAATGTATCGATTATCACACCGAAAATTAAGTTAAGTACAATAATAATCACAATGAAGAAGAAGAGAAGGTCATATATGACACGTGCTGCAAAGAGTCCTTCCTGTAATAAAAATTCAAACAAAAACAAATATGATGATCAGAATATGCATTTTGTAAAATATTTATTTTATATTTTTTACCTTACTGGACGGAGCTCTTAAGATATCACCAATACCACCACCATTACGCAAACCTTGATTTAATGTTGTCACAATACACATGACCAGTGAATCACAGGCACGTTCTTTTTGTTCCCCATCTCCAGGGTCGTTTCGCATTTTAGCTACATCTTCAGGAGAAATACACGAGTCTGCATCGATTGGTTGACCAGTAAGGTGGTTTATAAGGGGTTCATTCTCTTCTAAAAAAATCGAAAAAACAACCTTAAAAACAAGTACTTATTGCATTTCGTTGGAAAGAATTAATTACCAAAAGGCAAATCCGGATCCACAGGTACTAAAAAGTCATCTTTAAAGAATATATAGCCTATTATAGAGAAAAGGTATACGAGAATAAGAGCTAAAACAGCCGTTAGAACAATAGAACGACCATTTCGTGTAACAGATCTAATAACATTTACTAATGTCTCTTCACGGTAAACTACGTCGAATAACTAAAAAGTAAATAAAAATTATTGTTTATAATATCTTTTAGAATAAAAAACCAAATAATTTCAAACTTACCAATAGGGAATAGAAAAATGGATGAACTAGAAGGCCACAAAAGACGAAGCATATGTACCCAAAATGGTAAAAAAGTTGAAAGTCTGTAATAAGTTTCAAAAAATTTTTCTCCAAAGTTCCTTGATTGCCCATGATACTAATTATATGAACTCCTTTTAATGCCACCTGTATAGAAATATTCAAATGAAATGAAAGAGAACTCAAAATCTTCAACTTACAGTCACTGATCCCAACAACCATAGGGTTGGTTCGGGTCCAATAAGAAAAATAAACCGTAATATCACTGAACCAATAAGAGTTCGAATACCAGATTCACGTGGCAACATAATGACAATCACAAGAGAAAATAACATTATTGCCCAAAATAGCCATGAAACATGAGGAAGAAGTTCTAAAATTTAAGTAAGAGATGAAATAGTTTAAAAATAATTTAATTAAAAAATATAATTATCTTACCGGGCACAGTGTTGTCGAAAGGATAGAAAAACGCAACAATCATATTTATCACAACGACACAATTGAAGAGTATACTCGCCCATAATGACATATAACTGCTCACCCAAAAAAGGGCAGGTTGACCTAAAGAAGTTAAAAAAAGAAGAACACAAATGTTTTCATTAAAATTATTCCATATTACACACTAATAAAATAAAAATTTAAAAAAAATGAGACCATACAAAATAACGAAAAAAATTTTTAAAAAATTTTAAAGTTTTAAATAAATTTACTTTGAGATGTACCAAAACAACACTTTTTTTTATTCCCTATTGTTGATAAATTCTAAGAAGATTTCCTTTGGCTTATATAAATTTATTTAATTTTTAATGACATTTTTGGAACACAAATATAAAATATTCAATTGTGCCAAAAAATATGAATTTTTAAAAATTCAACAAATATTTTAACTTCAAAGGAATATAAATTTATATAAAAAAGCAACGAAAATTGGAAGAATTAATTAATTTTTCAATTTTTAAGTTATCACAAAAAAGCGTCAGAAAAGTAGATTTTTGGAATAATGATTGGTTAAACGGTAAATTTCCTATTTTATTTTAAATTAAGTTTTTGTTATTATATTTAATTAATTTATCAAAAATCGCCGAAGGAAAGTTTTGAATAGCTGATGTAACTTGTGAGTAATAAATGTACTTTGTAAGCCCACCTCTTAGTTTCTTTTGCCATTTCATTTCGTTAAACATCTCCTCAGCCCGATCAAAGAAATCAGCCACTTTTGATCCTTGGTCATCTCTCTCAGCCGTATTTAAAATTTTAATTTTAGTATCAGTCGTTAGATATTCGCATATTTCAGGTATAGGAAACACAATTTGTTCTAATGTCCTATCGTTTCGAACAATCTGCAAAAAAAAAGTAAAACAAAGAATGAACTAATTCATCTACATTATTTTTTATTTAACTTACTTCAATCTGTGCTGTATGCGTTGCATAATACATCAGTGATTGACTCATTTTCGAATCAAAATTTAATGCCTCATCTGAAGATTTGAGAAGCGTGGCTAAATCTTTGTTATGTTGTGCCAATTGATGGCACAATATGTATATATTATGACCAACTTCGCGTGGTGATACAGTCGCATCATCATCGTCTGGTTCTGCATCATCACTTTCACCTTCATCGACCATTTCTTCTTGATGGTAAGCCTTACATGCCACTTCAACCAATTGTTTAGGATTCATATTATATAGAATTCTTTCGGCGTTTTCACTGTCTCCACGGGATTCCATTATGGCTAGTAGCAACTTCGATGCATTGTTCTTCAGTTCCAAAACCAAATCCATTCGATTTTCACCCAATGGATTGATATTATTCATAATTAGTGCTGTAATTATGTCTAGTCCATTCGACTCATGTGTGGCTATACAATTCTGATTTTCATGACAGGGTCCCTGGCAATATTCCGTGAGGGTTTCCAATGTCTGATTTATCAGCGCCACATTATTCTCGTTTATATACAAACCAAGCAGACCCAAACCGCCCGTTGTAGAGCCACAAATGCAGTCCAAGAACATCAAAGTCTCCGACACGAGATTGTAGTTTGTCTTTTGATTTTGATTGCGAAGAAGATTTTGCAGGTCAGGATTGTGATTCTCGCAGAGAAGTTGAAGAAACCTCAAAATTGGTTGCATTACAAGAACTTTATTCGAAAGCTTATTGCGATCGTCCTTATCCTTGTTCTTCTCGAGTTTTTCCGCTAAGATGTCTTCTAGAGGGCTGGATATATTCAAAGCAGACGCATCGTCACCAATAGCCATATTTCGAGCTTGACTGTAAGCTCTTGCTGTTGCCAGCCCAGCATTGTGAAGTTCCTTCTTTAATTCCTCAGTAATAACTATGCCATTGCTTTTGACGCCGTGTTTTCGAGAAATTTTCTCCAGCTCAAAACTCATATCGTGCGGCTTTGATTCATGGGCTTTTGCCGCAATATCAGAGGTATTCACAGTCACAGTAGATTTGATCTCTTGCTGGGAATCTTTCATTTTCTCAAAGAAAACTTTGAAAAATGCTTGATTCAAGTCACCACTGAGGAATTTAGTGAACATTCCTTTCTGAATAATAGGATTTCCACCCTCAAGTAGGGCTATGCCTAATTCTGCTGCTTCGACAAAGATCGAAGGAGAGTGTACGGATTTTATAACGAGTTCAACCACTAAATCCGATGCTCCTTCACGGTCTAGATGGTTTTGAACTTCATGAAGTGTCTTTCCAGCCCGAATTAGATACTTGGCTCCTGGTCCATGTGTGACAACATGCGGCCGACGGCTGTCGCCACCTTCTACAGACTTCTGTGAGAATCCTTTGCCAAAATAACGTATCAGCAGTGAATTTCGTAGGGAATCACCTTTTTCGCCATAGTTAACATCAAAAGCCATCATCTCTCTCAGAGTTCTAAGAACTTTAACACAAAGCTTTTCTTCCTTTTCTTCCAAAAGCTTCTCGGTATGCTTGATCAGTTTTCGTATAAATCCTCCGCTTTCGCATCTTTTCCGAGACTCTGTGCCTTTGGGGAATAGCAATTCAGAACGATAGAGAATGTCAACTAAGAGAGACAATTCCGCCTCGACTAGTGGCTTTAGTTGGTCCTCTAGCAGAGATACAATATCTTGTAGACCCTCAATTATACTTCTGTCCATTCGCATGCAATTTGAGTAATATGCACTGTCATATCTCGGCTGTTTTGAAGCTAAAAGCCATTTGGTGGTCTGTCTCGTGAGCAACGCTGTTTTGCTAGACATTGAAACTACTTTTTGTTCCAAGTCCAATGGAATAGCAATATTTCTAGTCTTTGCTGATTCCGAAAGAGTTTTGATGCAATTTTCAACATTGAACCGCTCAGCTAGAGATAGCCATTTGCATTGGGATAGTTTGTAAGTGGCTTGCAGCAGTTGAACAAATATCATTTGGCGTGTTTGGACAATGGTGCTCTGATCGGAAAATGGGCTGCTAAAGAATGTACCCAGAATAGTCATGACTCCAGTCAGTACATAGTTTATCAAAGCTTTATTCTGTTCCACTTGGATAATGGCTATAAGCTGATTAATATCAGCAAGAAATGACTTCTCAAACAAGTTCCACATATGTCCCGATGAGTAGATTTCCTTCATCTCCACCTCGGTGTCAATATAACAGTGATTTAAAAAGTCCACATAAGCTTCCTTGACTTCGGGTATACAATCTGGATGACATATAACCGTGACAATATCATCAAGCGACAGCAAATTGTTGCATTTAATTTCAGTGTAGACATTTTTGCCCATAGTACAACAAGCTAGTAACTTCACAAGTTCCACATGGTACTTAAGAGGATTGTCATCGGACAAAGGTTGCTCTTTGTTGGTTTTTCGCATCATAGTAACAAATTGATTGAAAGATGATTTGTCGTTATAGAAGACTAGGACATCTTCGCCTGCATTTATGAGCTCCTGCATTACCATATCTTGGCATTTTCGTATAAATTGATTCTCAGCTTTGACGATGGTCTGAAGAAATTGTAAGTAGACGACGTGTCGGCCATGAATTTCAATACAATGAACAAAGTGTTGGACAACTTTGTCAGTTACTTCATTGCAAAGCGATAAATTATCTTTGAAGATTGCGCATACGGTTTTTGCCTCCAATATCTAAAGGGATAGTTAAAAGTTTGGATTAATCATCATTATTAAACTTTATTTGTTCTAAAGGAAAAGTTAGCATACAAAAATACAAATTCAACTGCCCGGGATGGGATTTTTTTAGAGGTTCAGTTAGTAAATATTAACAAACAACCATTGTAATTTATTACAATTTTAGCAATTTATTAGACAAAAAATGTACAAAAGTAAAGGTATGGGGCGTACAGAGTCACGATGAATGGGAGGTATTTCTGATTTGGGAACAAAATAAAAATACTAAAAATGTTGTCAAGAGTTTTTTTTTAATATGGGACAAGATAATAAACTCAATTTTGTCAGCCTAATCTCATAACAAAGTATTTATTTAAGCCTTAATATTGGTATTAATAACGATATAAAAAAAATGGGTATGGTTCCATTAGCCTTTTTAGTCGTTAAGAATTTTGTTTGTTTCGCATTTCATTGTTTATTTTTTATTAATTTTTTTTTTTTTGGATTGGTTTTTTTTTTATTTCGAATTCTTTTTTTTGTTTTTAGATTTTTTCATTTCGCAATTGGTTTGAAAATATTCAGAAAAATAAAGAAACAACAAACAAACGTTAGCGAAATAATTAAAAGCGATAACCGGAATAGGTTTATTTATTTTAAAATACTTGCAACGCAAAAAACAACCAATAGGTAGGTATAAAACAAATGTATAACATAAGAGCGCCAACTTGACTTTACATTGCAATTGTTGCACCCGACGGTCTTATAATCTCATCCGATAGGATCGGACTAAAATTATCTGATTTTTATGAAACTTACTATTTTGAAGACATTAATAGGGATAAATCGTACATTTCTCAACAAGATTCGTATCGTATTATGTATCAATATTCCTCTCTCGACTGCTTCTTATTACTTACAATGAACTAACTAATAAGTGAATAGACAACTTTTGCTAAATAAAGGGAATTATTAATAATCAAAAACAATTACAAGTAATCGAAATAACAAAGACGAAACAATGGGCACCCACAAAATTCTTGCACTCATGATACTTGGCGAAAATTTTCACTTTACTATACTAATGCTGGATCATTCCATAAATTTTTTTTTTCCAAGTTCCAAAAGCGTTCTTCATTATAGTGAGAGGGTAAGGATTTAAAAAAATGAAATATATATATATATATTTTGGTACAAGTATGACACATGATTATTTGGTAATCTTTAATGCTGGATCTAATTAGACATTGACTCCTTATAACATTATGATTGCAGTAAATTAAATAAATACTACCAACTTTCTCTAAAAGTTATGGTTTCTTGGTAAAACTTGGAATAAATGTTTTATTTGGGCGAGTTAGTTGTTAATGGTTTCAAATATCTTTCAAAACAAAATCCTACACACGAAATACAGACTAAGAAAGTGTATGAGAATTTTAATTCGTTGAAGTATTCAGACTGTGCTCTTTAAAAGCTGAAACATTACTCTGAAGAACTAATGGAAATTAATACCTTTAAGACAAGACTTAGTAGCACTAAACTTCAATATAAACTTTATACTTTATACTTTATAACCGAATATTATATTTATATTTGACTTGGTTTTTTCAAATAATTATAAAAGTGCTTTTTTGCGATATCTTCGTTCGATCTTTTTTTTATAATTTGAGCGCACTCTAGGGATTGGAAATACAATTATAATGCTGATTTAAGAAAACATAATATACAATTTTTTAAATTGCTAGTCGAATCAATTCTAGAAAGTTTTTCTTTTCTGTAAAATTACGAAACAATAATCCAACAATAAATATCAAAAAACTTCAGACAATTTTGAGCTTAAAAATCATTTTTCTCAAAAACTTGAAATAATTTTATTCATGCTCATATTGTAATTAAAAATCAACTAGAAAAATTACTTCACATAAAAACACTGTTTAACAGTCAAACTTAGTGGAACAGTATTATCTGTTCTCCACCTAGACATACGGTATTTTGTTTTTCTTTTAAGAAAAACAAATAGATATTATGTTCAGTCAGCACCTTTTTTCCCAACAAAGTATACACTACAAATTTTAAATTTATTTAAAAGGGAACAGCTCAAAATACACATTGTTATATCTATTGCAAAACAAATAGTTAGGTGAAAATGTCAAAAGCGCAAAAAATAAATATTATTAGTTCAAAAAGGGGGCTTGCGGAAAACACGCAAATACGAAGGGAATAAAAATTCTTGTTTATCAAAGCCACACGCACACAATAGACATATAAAGCCTCACATTTCATAGATTTTTCTCGAAGTCATTCCACCACCTAAGCTAGAAATGTTTAATAGTTTTTTTTTTAATACATCGACTACATCGAAAATTATTTAAATTAGACTATTAAATTGTTATTCTTACTCCTGGATTAAGAAATAAATCCAAATGATCATGCAGCAAAACTTGGTTTTGTTGATTGCCCAGACAAAAGTTCTCCAAAAATTCGTGTGCTAAGCACATAAGCTCTTGCATGAGAACATCGTCTTTTTCATCGTAGGGATTTTGTAGAAGATCCAAAACCACCGTATGAACACCCACATTTCTCAAGAGCCGTTGTTCATGTTTTCGTGGTTTTATATTTGAACCTTGAATAAAAGCTAGAGACATTAGTTGGTCAGATAAGTAGATTCACTCACCACTGGTTACACAAAACTTATTCATTCGAATAAGAATGTCCTTGACTTTTTGATACTCTGTTAGTTGTTCTGAACTCAAAGACGCTCTGTACTCCGAGCTGAGGGTAGTTTCAAGGGATTTTTCAAGCGATCGATCAACTAAAATATATTATTATTAAAAATGAAAAAAAGGAAATACAGAATTCTTACCAGGAACAGCCATCGAATTTTCTTCCATGGCTTTGGATTTGTACACCCACAACTCGGATTTTTCCACACTTTGTCTTAGTATGTCTAAGTCAGATTTAATCTGTTTGTATGATTCAACATCGCTGTCCGATACCAAAAGTTGTACCTTTAAATTGTATATTTTTTATGGTTTTTTACAATTATATTTAAATTAGTAGAATAATTATTTTACCTGTCGAAAAGCATGCAAAACTTCTTGCCTCTGGCTAAAATGTCTGAAAAGTAGATGCAGAGCTCCAGAAACCAACGGAGGATAATCATGCATTATGAGATGTAATAATACTCTTAAAAATGTTCGACCACCTTGTCCATCGAGATCCAAATTTGCAACATCACCATCACTGCCAAATATTCCTTCAGCTTGAATACCAATTGATTCCAGATCAATGTTCTTTTGGCGAGCATTTATCATCGATTCGGTTGGTTGTGTTTCAGTCTCGTCGAATTCTCGTTTGAAAATCGATAGTAAACAGCTTATTCGATAATCCAAGCGAACATCAAGAATGAATTGTAGGATTTCGATTATTTTTAATTTCGTGTCCATTACGAGTGGGTACTCCTTCATTTGACTAATGGATTTACTCTGTTGAATTGTAGGGGTAGCCATGGCAGATCCAATTGGACCAAGTGCAAGCGATGTCATGACGGTGTTCATATCACCAATTGATCGAAGGACACCGCCTTCAGCTTGAAAAAAGAAATATACCAAAAGATTAAGATAAACACAAATTAAATTTGAATGTTCGTAGGAGTTAGTAAAAACAAATTCGAAAAAAAAAACATTAGAAAGTTTTTTAATAGGAAATTGGGTGGACGCTGCGTTTATTGTTCCTCGAAGTATAAGAAAAGAAGTATTCGCTCAATGACCGATTCTATGTAGTTCGTACAAAAAACACATAAGACATCAATATTGCTCCAAAATTTTATTGCTTTGATTTTTTTTTATTTATACGATGTATTTTTGGATAGGTACCACGGTAGAAACAAGTATTTTTGCTGCTTGATTAACAATACACCAAGTCACACAGAAAGTGAATTTTATAATTTAAATATAAATATAATAGAGTGACAAAGGTTGCTCAGAATGTCAAAATGAAGATTTTTTTCTATAGATAAATTTGTATGCACTTACTTAATTTTTTGTTTATTTCGGCTTGTTCACTTATGTATGTTAAAATTAAAAGTTTATATTTTGCTATAAACAGGTACTTTAATTTAATAATTTAATATTAATGTGGGTTTTTATACTAAAATAAGACAACATGCCCCTATTGCCTATTCAACCTAACCTAGCCTGAGACTGCCATTTTGCTAAGCAAATAATATAATAGTAAATAAATAAAAATCAAAGCCAAAAAATATACAGCGAAATAGCAACAAACATAGAAAGCATATAATTACTTACATTCAACGTCGTTAGAATTGTAACGAGCACTAGCACTAGTGTTGTTATTAGAAACACAATCCAGAATACAAAGCAACGTTTTAGTTAAACGCAGTAAGTCACTGAAGCTGTAGAATCCAAAGTAGATCAAATCTCGTGCAAGTTTAACAACCTAAAAGCAAAATCAAAATGTCTATTATATACAAACAAAAATTTAAATAAAAAAGAGATACTTAATAAGCATTTACATACATATGTTAGATATTTTAATACACTGATACTACACTGAAAATCTATAACTTAATTTAAAACTATTCAATTTTAAAAATGGATCAAAAATTTAAAAAAATGATTTAAGAATAATTTTAAAGCTTTTTTTAATAAAAATAAATTTAACATATAAAATATGCTAAACAAATAAAAATGAAAATGTAAAAACCTTACCTCAAAAGTTAATTTATTTTGTTCCTGATCAGTGAAAAGCCACGCCTTAACTGCAACGTTGCATAAATAGTTCTCAACAAAGACAATTGTTGTATTAAATTTAGCACGAACTGCTTCTTTATTGCAATCAGGATGTTTTTTGTAATCATAGCTAAAATAAATAAAACGAAATAAAGAATAAAAAAATCAATCACAACAAAATGTAGTTCATGAAGCCAAACGCTATAATTTCAAAGTTTTGAAGAACACCTCCAATTTGGAAGAATTCTTTGCTAAATACTTATTTTTATATAATATTATTTAAATTCCGGAACGTTCGGAAAGGAATAACCAATTATATGTATTTTTAAAATTAAAATATAGATTTTAATGAACAAAATAATTTCTTACACAATACCTGTTGAAAATTTAAACAATTATTAGTATTTAAAGACTTGTTTTAATTTAAGAAATAACAAATAAAAATAGTTAGGGTAAGGTGGGGCAACATAACAGAAAATAATAACTCTGCCCCATTTTACCCCAACTAATTTGTTGTTGTTCTCAACTTAAGAACCAATAACTACTGCAAAATTTTACCAGTACTGTAAATTTTTTTTTAATTTTGTTCATCTAAATCTTAACTGTATGGTTAAATATTAAATAATAGGTTCCCCTTCCTGAATGTCTCGGAATTTAATTAATTTATAAAAGTAAATATTTAATAAAAAAATCATCAAAATCGGAAATGTTCCTCAAAAGTTTGAATTAACAACCTTTATTTAATGCTCTAATGAATTCGTTATTCAACTTACTCTTGAATAGACATTTTTGCTGATATTTCACTCCACAATCTAGCATATTTAACAGGCGTAACTGGTTCTTGTGGATCACGATCAACGTGCAAGTGCAGCATGAGTCTACAAAATGATGCTCTTAGTTCATAGGGAATTGTTTCATCTGCCATACATCTAAAAAAAATAAATACTGTAGTTAAATTTATTTTTTTAATCACTTATAAGCTTACCTTAAAATTAGATCAATATTTAATTGAGGTGAGAGATTATTTAATGCGAGATATTGCCTATTCAGGCACATATTCGAGAATAAGTTTAGTTGATGGCGATAGTAGTTGAGAATTTCACCTTCTTCAGTTCTACCTTGGCATGATGAACTAGCCAATTCTGCCATGGATTTCGATTTCTGATGATTAAAGAAAATTTATATTGAAGTTATTTTGAAATCTTATTTTTTGTTCTAAAATGCATCTTGAATAAATTTTGATCATTCGACGTAGGCCGAATTAAGCACGAGCTTTCATTGAAATATTCTCGGAACTCGAAATCTTTAAATTAAATGGACTAATTTTTCTTCGGTCTGGTAAAAATTAGTTTCGAATTAGTAATCGAATCTTAACTTAATTCAGCAAATTCGTTGATAACTTAAATGCGTGCAATTAGGCCCGGCCCTACAAAATAAATCCACTATTGAATTTTAATAATTATATTAATAAATAATAAATATATTTTTAATAATTATTCACTTGCAGCACCCACTGGGGGGAATAAACCAAGTTGTAAGATAAATTTAATGGAAAAATTCAAAAATCAATTTAAGACGTCGCACAATTTTCCTTAATTTTTTTTTTTGCAAAATTTCATATCATACCCAGATACGAACTTTTACTTCCAAATTATCAGGTTTATTGCCAGTACTAAATTTAATATTATTTGTCCTACTTACCGGTTGGCCTTTCCATTGTAAATGAATTTCATAGTTATTTGAACTTATAACTGTATTATCATCATTGATTTCTACCAGCAGATTATCAGTTTCTTCATCAAATGTTTCTAAAGGAATATCCTGCTTTGCCTGTTTTTTAATGGGCGATCGTTTGACATGTGTTTCAATTAAAATATCAGCATTCTTCGAGCTCAGAACACTTTTACATATTAATTCTTGTGTTACAGCAATTGCTTTTCTATTTGACACACACAAATCAGACAGATAATCCAAAAACCTAGAATCCCAGCACAGCATATTCTTTCGAACCAATCCAACAAACGTTTCTATTTCTGAAGCTGTAATATGTTTTTCGAGAAGCTTTCGATTGTTATGTAATAAAGCAGTAATAGTGTCTTCAGCTAGAATATCATAACCAATTTGTTTTTGCATCAGGCCAAAATGTTTTGCAATGTACTCCTGGAAAATAAAGTAATTTCGAATATGCTTATTTGAGGATTTTTCAAAAACATTATTTACCTGATTCTTCCTGTAATCTTGTTGAGACAATCTCAAAATTCGATAACATAGGCGAAATATATTTTTATATGGACTATTTTTCGGATCACTTAAATCATCCAAGCGCAGAAATGGCGGTTCGCCATCCTTCTCCTGAAAAGGTCCTTGCAGAATTTTGAATAACTGTTTGAGTATGTATTGTTCACGAAGAAGTTTTTGGCGATCACGAATTGGGCTTTTAATAGTCAACTCAAGTGCTTTGGTTTTGTTCTGTTCGTTTTCCATTCCGGCAATAAAAAAGACAATATCTTGGAGAAGTGAAACTAGAGCCCTTCGCTCATTGACCGAAATTGTTCCGTTTTCAAATTTTGATGTCACATTTGCTAATACTTTGCAGGCATCATTGGCAAAGTCAAGATCACGCACTTCTACAGGAGAAACAGGAATAAGAGCAAAAGCTTCTTTATCTTCCTTTATGGCTGAACAGCAAACCTATAAATATTTTTAAACGAAATAAATCCAGTCTTCCGTTATAGATCTTATTAATTTAAATGAGTATTTAAAAAAAAATCCATAAGGACAAACCTTGGACATAACAGGCTTGTCGTCATCAATATCGATTGGAATAGAGGTCGCATGAACCCAGGTATTCGAACATAAATGTCTCAATCGCACATAACTGGACTGGGGTACAAGACTATCTGCTCTTGTCATTGTCGTTGGATCCAACTCAAATACTGAAGCTATTTCAGTTGAATAAGGAACCGAAACCAGACGGAACTGTTCTCCTTTGGATTTATCTGCAAGATAATATTTTCATAAGAAAGTTCAATTTCATGCCTTCTTCACTTCTTACCCATTGTTCTCATGCCGCTATCAGAAGCATCTTCAAAAGTAGTATCTCCATCAAGTTCGGCTGCAAGATAATATCCTGTTGCGAGATGTTTAAAGCGATACAATGAATTCCAGTGGCCAGCTCCACCACGACATGAATCATGTTGAACAACTTCAATTTCCCACAGAGCTTTACTGCTAGTAGCAGCGGTTGCACTAGTTCTGCCAGTCGTCCGAAGGAAAACATGCTGCTGTTTTTTATACTCATCCATAGTTAAAAATTTCTCTTGTTCTGCATGGAACAGACGAACAACATCTCCTCCTTTCAAAATATGCTCTTGATTCTCTTTATGTTCCATAAACAGGGTTATTTTCCATGAAGTTGATGAATTCAGTACATTAACCTCCTTCGATCCAGGATTATCAGGCAACTCATAGTTAGCAGCTACATGGAGATTCTGTTGATCCGCATTCACAGGATTCAATATTACTTTATCGCCCACTACAACATTGTCACCTATCGAGCGTAGTTTGTAAAAGGGCATTATGTAAAACCATGAACCCTCGTTGCCATTTGCGTCTAAGTACACTCGCATAGCATTCTTTTCGAGTAACGATGGAAGGCGTTTGTTTACTGTCAGGTATTTGTTCGATTTGAGATGAAGCATTTGCACAACACTACCGTATTGTACAGAACTGCCAAGGAGTTTCTTGTTTTCTGTATCATTTTGTTTCTTTTCAATTTCGGCAGCATGCTTAAAATAAAATTTAAATCGTTATAGAAGTTTTTTGTGTACTAAATTCAGAATACTTACGTGCAGTCTTGTTAAGAGATTCGTATCGGTATTAGAGCTGCCACTTTGTTTCGCTGCTTTCCAGAACTGTTTCTGCGCTGAATATCTGTTCATAGGACATACTTTTATTAGGCAATCTAAAAGCAGAGTTTTAAACATTTTAATTCATCTCCGAAGAAATTTGCACATTTTAAGCATTAAAATCTTGGTATATAAGTTAAAAAGATAAAAAATAGAAAAGAAGTACAAGGGCTATTTGATAAGTCACTGACTTCTTCCCTTCTTTATTCCTAAATAATTATTGTTTTTTTTTACCCATAGGCCAAAAAATCAAATAGATCTATCAAAAAATGTGATCAAAAGAAATATTGTTTGGGTAGTTAACCATTAGGTAGAACAAATAAAACCTTTCAAATATTCTGAAGAATCTGTTCATTCAAATGATGTGAAGGATGTGAGTGGAGCGGGCTAGAAATCGGTAAGAGTCAGTGCATTTAGATTATGCAAAGTTGGAAGGTTAAACCGTAAAAAATGACGAAATTGAATTGAATGATCGCATTTCAAATCAGAAATCATTAATTTTTCTGCATGACCATTTGGGCATGGAAAAACGCTGCCACGGTTGTTGAAACAAAAATTAATAATTTCGTGTTTGAAATATCACTATTTGACTTTCGAAATGGTCGAGCGATTAAAAAAAAAACGCTAAAAGCCAGGGTCATACTTATTCCGTCATATGGAAAGAAATCGTTAAAAAATCGTTCAAAAAATTGAGTTGGGTGATTGTCGGGTTAAGAATTTGATAAAAGCAAAAATTGGAGCCATTTAAATGCATTTTCTGAATGACATTAGAAATGGACATACGCCAGCATCAATTGTATTTTGATGTGTCTTGGTTGGTACCAACCCAGTTTTTCTCTTAAAAGGAATGATCGTCATCGAGCTATCAACTCTTATATTATGAGAACTATATTAAAGAAAATATAATTCAGTGAGATAAAGTCAATAGACCAAGAGATCATTTAACTAAAAAAAATGAACGAGATTGCAGTGCGAAATTTTCAAAAATTCTCTGAAGAAATAGTTATTAAGTAACAGAAGCTAAAATAGACGAATTGTGATGTAAATGGAATGGCATTCAACAAGTGACTTTACTACTGGTTTATTCTCTAACAAGGCAAACTCAAAGCACACAAATTAAAACAATTTGCCTATATAGGTACATTTTGAATTTGTTGTTCAATAAAGTATGTAAGAACATTCAGTACATAATTTTATCGATTTTTTTATTTTATTCCATGTCCAAAAATGTAGGTATTTATTCAATCAAAATATAATCACGTGTAAAATTTTCGTAAGCATATAAAATAAAAATACTATAACAACCAAACATTTGTACATTTCTTGCGTGAGAAGTAGAGCAGCAGGTTAACATGTCCCCATCCCATTTATTAACGATTTTTGTTTATATTTTCGGCGACCCCTGATGTTTTTTATTGCTTTATCGATGGTGTGAGAAATAAACCAATAAAAAGTCATTGAAGCCCATCGAAACATTAACCTATTTCTGTTTTTTTTTTTTTTGGTAAAAAAAATTGGTTTTTATTTCCCTGACACTTATTTTAACAATCAGAGTGTTGTGTTTTTTGAATACTTAGATTTATTTGAATTAATATTCGAAAATTAAACAGTTTTCCCGATTTGTTTACTCTGAAAAAAAAATGCAAATAGATACCTTTGGATATACAAAATCATACCTCTAAATTTTTTCGGCGGACAATTTAAGTCTCCAGCTTCTGGGCACACAACTGTTCTGTCATCAACCAATCTGTATGAAATTCAAAGAGTAAACAAATCAAAGTTAATTCAAACATCTTAAACTTGATTGAAGAGCACAAATATATTTTGACGTGTGATCTTTTATCTTACCCAAGAGTACTTAAGAATCCCGAAACATTTCCTTCGGCATACAAAGACACAACATCCCCCAAATGCAGGAAACTTGCTGAACCAATAATATTGTCACCCATTTTTGTATCCAAATTTATTATATTATGTAGGTATTTTTTTTTGTTTTGTTTTGTTGTTCTTTTTATTGTTTGTGCTTCACACTGAAGGGTGGTCCTGAAGCACTCTTTGATGATGAATTCCTTCTTTTTTATTGAATTTTTTTTCTTAGCAAGCTATCAAACCTGTAATGAGCAAATAAAAAAAAAATAAAATTAGATCAAAAATAAGCCATCTGTAATTTGTCTAAGATTTGCGAGAAATGTTAAGTAAAGAACAAATGAGTACACAAAAATGAGATAAACAATTTTATTGTTCATCCGAAAATTTACTAGTGGCAGTTTTCGCGAAGTGGGTAATTGTTCAAACAATCAATGGTGAACCACAAGCAGCTCACAGCTTGAAATTAAAACAACAAAAAAAAAATATCTGCTAGGATACTTGGCTTTACAGTCAGGTACACATGCTTAGGCATACTGTCACTTTGTTTGTTTGTTTTAGTTAAAAATTGTTGATGACTGGCTGAGGTAAATATTTGTTTTATGATTTATACAATATTTAAGGCTTTATAAATAGCATGTCATGGTGAAGATGCCCAAGAAGACAGATCTGATATGCTAAATCTCTTCTACATTTTTTTTTTTTTAAGAAAAACAATAGTAGTGTCAGTTTTACAATTAATTAAAAATAAATAATGAATATTTTGCTACCATTAATGTGGTCTAGCGAAAATGTAAATCAAATATTTGACTAGAAAATGTTTATTTGAAATATTAAATCTTGTTATTTTTAAATATATAAGACTTGGAGTTCGATAAATCCCAAAGATCTAGATATTGTGTATCTTTTCCAGAATTTGTTTTCAAAAATCAAATACAGATTTGTTTGAAAATTTTTATATAGAATTTTGTTAAGATTATATAAGATCTTTTTCTTAAAAATTTTGTTCACAATACTTCGAACTGTTTATGAGAAAACCAAACAATTTTAATTTTTTTTTTTTAAATCCACAAAAATTGGTTTTATCAAGATCGTTCCAGCCATTTTTGAGAAGGGATTTGTCTTAACCATTATACGATTATATATTTAAGCTATAACAAATTAAATGTCCCTTTTAAGGAATCTCCTTAAATCCTTAAGTTCAAACTTCCCCTATAGTACCTATTGTCGCAAGTGAAAATCATTGCATTTGGAATGAAAGCGAAGAATATGTTATTTTTTCATCACTATTGCAAAAAAAAGTCACTATCGTAAGTTTTCTCTCATTGCAGGGTTTGGACGAATGTCATCAGAGAAAAATTAGAATAAGCATAAAATTAATTACATGAATTGCTAAAAAAGAAGTTTGAGCTTAAAACTAAAGATACCATCTAATTTTTGGAAAAAATATGAATTTTTGAAAAAAAAAAAACAAATTTTAAATCTTTTTATTTATATATAATTTATATTCAAAATTTTGAAAAAATGGTATGGAAGTTATAAATTTTTAATTATATTTTTCATAATATTGAAAAACCAAATTTCAAAAATGTTTTCAAAATGTTAAGTTTTCAAAAAAAATTTTACTTTTTTTTAACAAAAATTATTTTTTTTTTTTGAAAATTTTAAGATTACATATATAGGACCTCTCTCATAATTTCGATTGAAATCTGTTCTATAGCAGGTTAACGTTATTTTTAAATATTTTTTCATAAAATAATAATTTATTTTTTATTTAAATACCAAGGCCACAAGTACTGTTATTTTTTTAGTTAAAAAAAATTAATTTCGCCTCTAGTGACTCGCTTGCTTTGGAACCTTAAGTTTTAAGTTTGAAGCAAATCCAGATAACGCTTAAGTAGTTTAGGCTGTAGATGGAGAACAGACAGATAAACGGACTCTTCTTTTCGCTTTCTCTTTCGTAATCGTAATCATAGATCTGATCAATACCTCGAGTTCAATTTTATTACGAATCTTAAAACTTGCCATATATCCGACCTTTCGTTGGATGATGATGCTAGTGGTCTCTTTGGATTAAGCACAATTGAAATTAAAGGAACACATTTTGTTCACCCTTCTTTCCAACCCATGTGCGTTAGGGCGGGGAGAAGTACAAGTACGTTTATGGCAATATTGTTTTGATTATAAATCATAAAGATCATAAATAAGTATTTATATTGAAAGCTGTGAAACCGTTCATGAGAATAACGGCTCAATAAGATCGATGTATGAATGAGGTAAAGTCAATAACTGTGTTTTGATGTTTTTTTTTTTAAATGATCTAATTTACTTAACACAGAAAACAATTTATTAAAATCTTAAGAACCGTTTTACAGATAAATAAGTTTTGTGTTAACGGCATTTGTATGCTACGTTATTTCATTAATTGAAATTTTACCTTTTTCGCGTTCTCCACAATCTAAGTAGCAGAAATTGTCAACCTTAAGATAACAACAAATTAAAAAAATTAATAAATGGAGAAGACTTTTAAGGACCAGTCCAATGCACATAATGTAATCCATAACAACAATTTAACAATTTGAATTCTATGACAATTGAGATCATGTGGTATAAATTAATTATATAACTTACCAATTCGTTACTCAAATATAATTGTACCACATATATGATTTCTATAATTATCAAAGTGAACCGCACTGTGCACAACATCAACAACTATACATCGATATAAACATATCTCAAATGGTTCCTTGATTTTTCATGTAAATCCCGTTTACCTAAGTAAAAATAATTTTTTTCTCATATAATCATGTAAACAATGTGGAAATCTTCGACATCCACTTATTATTATTATTACACACGAGAAAATCGCATCTTCTCATAAATAAAATAAAAAAATTAACAAATGGTAGGAAGTATTTTTTTATCATTTTTAAATCCATGGGTATTAATTAGATTCCAGATCTCAACAAATGAGTATAATAAAAATAAAAGCTTCTGCAGAGGTAATAAATAATTCACTTATCTGGGAAAAAAAAGTGTATATACATTTTGGCCAGGTAAACTACACCCACCTGTGTGACATATGTAAACACTATTTGAGATTTAATATCTTTTTATTCACTTAACTATTTAGCATCACTTTGAGATAATGAAAAGCAATTTCAACATGACACAACATTAAAAGATTCTGTTTTTTTTTTCTTATCTTATTTTCTTGTGATGGAAGAAATTTCATCCAACTATTGGACTCTGGGTCAAAACAGAACTGAAGAGCTTTAACCGATTTAATTTGCATCTATCGAACGATAACTCGGCATATCTATTCCACACAGCGCAATGGGAATGGAATTGTGTGAACCATACCGATACGGATGATGAAGAAGAAAACTTCCAAAATTAAGTTCAAATCTCAAGAAAATAAAATATGGGAGAGTACAAGAATAATGTGTGAGAGCGTAGGTACAACAATTACACACCATTGATTACCCCTTGTAAAGGAAGTGTTGCCAAAAGAAAAGCTGAGCTTTTTTTTCACCATAAAGCACAGTAGCACCTAGCGCTTGTAATTTGAAAAAAAAGTGGTTTCACTGGATGGAAAAAAATGTTTACAAATTCAATATTTAAAAAAATATATATATTATATAAGGATTTCTCTCAAAATTTTACGTTATTGAAAACTAATTTGGGTTTCAAAAGTTTGTAGTCGAACTTAAAAAACCAGAAGATTTCAAGTCATTTAGTTAGTTTTTGAGAAAATTTTGTACTCTTTAAAATACTTTTTATTGTAAAATCTTTTGGAACACACTCATTTCAAACCATCATTTTTGATCAAACAAATTTTTAACACATTTTAAACTTTTTTCCTTTATGTCTAAAGCGTTAGACACCAAATCACTGTATAACATCTGCCAACTTTTTTTTACTCAAATTTTGAGTTTAAAATTATTTTTTTCAAAAACTATGCATATTTTTGACTTGATTTAAAAACTGGCTAATAGACAAAAGTGTTGGCTTTAATGTATAAAACTTAGTTGTAAGTATTAACGATATTTTTTAATTATTTTTTTTTTCATTTAACATACATATTTTTTAAATTACCCCTATCGCCTAAACGGGGGGAGATAGAACCTCCACTCCAATAGTAAAAAATCCTTGCTTTTGACCACTCTAAAAAAAACCGTTATCAATTTTTGGCACCAAAGTTATCGTACTCGTGCCCTAAAATAGTCCAAAAAAAAGTTTGAGCTCAAAACTAAAGCTGCCATGCATATTTTTGAATTCTTTTCCTAAATTGTTAGAGCTCAAAGGTGACCAAAAAATTAGTTTGAATAGGAGGACTTTATTTATTTAATAAATAAAATTTTATGGGTTTTTCTTGTGGCTATATAGCTAAAATTTGAATAAAATAATTTAAATAAAAATAATAGTATGAAGCACCCTATGCATCAATAAATTTAACAATCCATCAATTTCCCCGATAGGGTGATGAACTGAAGGCTTAATCTATTGAATGACTCAGTAGGTAGCATAATTTCTGACCTGTTGTTCCAAAAAAAAATGCTTGACAATTTTTTTTTTTGACAGAACTTGTCCTTGACAAATAATTTTTTGATGAACTTTTTTAGCTCATTTTTTTCAACCATTTTTTATTTTTTAGGACGAACTTCTTTTTGGGGTGAATGGACATATCTTTGATTTATGAAGGCACGAACAACAATCCCTTTCGTATTATCAGAGTTTTTCTAAACAAAACTTTTCAATTCTAAGTGGTGAAATAGCATCTTTACCTTAACATACGGTGAGCATTCGTCCTTTTTTTGGAAGGACTGTTGGCTTTTCTGAATTATCTGCTTAAAGAGGATAGGAAATTTTCTACTTCTAACTAAAATGTTCTCACAATCTCAATTCTCCAAGTTCTACTGTCTACACTAATTTAAAATTAAGTAATAAATACTTTGACATATGTCAAAATATGTATGTACGAATGTCACATTTTCTATTCAATCAGATTAATGGGGTTTTTCATTGGTAAGTAAAGATTTTTAAATAAAAATTGATTATTATCATGACGAATGGAACACAATTAATAATTGATTTTTTTTTCACTGTGTTGGTGTTATTTCTTGTCGGTGAAAATACTGTCGGTGTATTTTATTTTATTTAGATCGGCAAAATTGATTTTAATCAAAGAAATAATCGATTATTTCTGCCCAATGAAAATCAGCTTTTTGACAGATTAAAATCAAAAACAATTGATTATTTGTACCAATGAAAAACCCCATAAGATTTAAATTTCCTTTCATCTAAAAAAGTTGAATAAGTCCACATCAGGGACTGTTTTAATTTATAGATTCTAGAATTCGAACTAAAGTACTGGAATACTCGAATGCAAGTGATTTTCATTCACCCCACTACATTTTTGGAAAAAAAAAACTTGAAAAAATTATTTATGGATTCTGGAAAAAGATGGTCGTATTAAACTAATGGAGACCAAATATAAATGGCCACCGCAAAAAAATAATTATTTATTTACAAGTATTTAATTAATTTATTAGTTTTATTATTTTTTCCAAGTGTCAGTTCTTGTTTTTTTTTACTGAGTTTTGAACTTAGGACCTTCCGATTTCCAGCCGAACCGTCAACCTCTGTGCCAATCCGCAATAGAAAATTCCAATAGTTAAAAGTTTATCACGTCAAATCACAGAAAAAAAAATTGGGAATTTTAATAATTAAATTTTTTAGAGCAATAAGTTTTTCGTTTTGTTGATACACATTTTAAGTGATATTCATTAGAATTCGCTAAACCACCTCTCAACAGGTAAATTGTTACGCAATGTACAAGCATTATATTCAACATTGCGTACTGAAGTACTGAAGTACGAAAAAGAAAAACTAACAACATTTATTATGAAAGCACTAATCAGCCTCTAAACGCTTTTAAAATGCATCTTTTCAACGCCAGATAATTTTTATAAATAACAGTTTTGTGTTTGTTTAGAGGCATTTTAACTTTATTGTTATAATTTTTTTTTACCAATTTGAAATAAGTTTTAAGATTTCTCTTATTCGGCAATTTCAATAGTTGACATTACTTCTTTAGCCTATTTAAAAAACAGTCAAATTAAATTGAAATGATTCAATATTTCAAATATTTTGTTATGTTTAAATATTTAATTTTGTCCCCAAAGAAGATTGAAACATCTATCTCAACATCGGATAAAACTTATGAAAGTCCTTCATTATTATTTTATTGAGCCCAAAAAAGCCGAATCAGATAAATCTTATAACTTATTTCAAACAATTTAATTTTAAGTAGGTTCTAAAATAACCTTTCGTATAGCTAGTGGCGTTCATTTTCATGTTGGTCTAGTATGACCTGGTAATGATTCAAAGTGGCCAACAATAAACTGCTTGCATTCAAAAACTGTCTTGCATTTGATATTGTTTTTACTGTGAAGGAGAACTAAAATTGAAGCTGTAAACTTTTATAGAAAGCTTTTACATTTGCTAAAATAAAACCAACTTAACTTTCGAAGTTGAGGCAAGAGGAATTGAAAATCGTATCCTTTCGCTTTAGTTGTGCGAAATTCTTTAAACGAACAAGCTACTACCCGATTTAATTACGGATTCTTTTTCTCTTATATAGATATAATCTTTTCAAAAAGGCTTATGATTTATGATTAGAATCCACTGAGCTATTTTAGTCCTTAAACTGTTCTACCTACTTTCTTCTGATTTATTTCTGCTCTCTTATCAACGTCGGTTTTAAAAAAAAAATAATTCAAAATCAATTAAAACAGTTCTAAGTTCTATTAGTTTTCAATCAACTTAAATTCACCAAAGGTTTTTTTATAGAAAAAGAAGGTTAGTTATGTGATATCACTTTCTATTTTCAATATGAGTAAATTTAATTGGAAAAAAACGAAGAAGTGTTATGAGAAAATTTTTGAAATTTTCCTTCAGGCATAAATGAATGAAAAAAATTGTCGTTGTATCACGCCCCAATATCTATAAATAAGGTCATCTTGTGTCGTCAAATTTTCGGTATTGTTTTTTTCCTGGTGTGTGCTATATATTGGGAATATCTTTCTTGAGAAGAAGTCATTGTTTCGAAAAGTATAATAGTGGCATAATATGAAGCAAGTGTTTACAGAAAAATCTAACATCTTGAAAGAAAGTGAATTTAAAAGCTTAAGCAAAAGTCAACTTTAAGCGTTTTGCAACTTTTTGCTAAGGGGTATAACCCATACCAATCACTTCTCTTTGTGCTGGAGAAAAGAGAGAAAGTTTTCGAAATAAAGTGAATATGCGCAAATAAGGGGGGTGGTATTTTTATCCTCTCTGTTTTTGTCCTGTTAGAAAGTCGAAAACATGTGCGATTTGTTTGTTTTCATTTGATTGTTATTTATTGTGAACACAAAGAGAACATAAATGGCAGGTAAGAATGAGAATGAGAATGTTCTTTTTTTTCAATTCAAACGAATACTCCTACTCGTAATCTATAAATGGTAACTTTACTATTTATTATTGTAAGTCGAACAAATATGAATTCTTATTTTTTGCAACCTTTCAAGGTGATTTGAGTTTTTTAGTGGTATTCAATGTTAGAATTTAGGAGACGGAATCTACATAAATATACAACATCGATGTATTTTATTTTGGATTCAACAATTAAAATTTTGTGTACGGAAAACGGTTTAAGTTCAAAATGCATGTTTCTAATTTAAATAAAATGCACGACTGGTCGCATGTACTCGCTCCTTTGTGCGATCACATCGTTTTTAAGTCCAGGTGTAAAGCAATAAATATTAGAGATCAGAAATAATTGTCAACCTTTCAATTGGTTTTTCTCAATGAATAGTTACATTTCTTTAGAAAGAATTTGATTACGGTTTGAGATCTATGTATTTTAAAAAAAAATGAAGGTTATCGGTTGACACTTATTTTTTATTTTCAAAAATATCTCTCAATGGTTGAGTTTTTTATGAAAAAAATAATGGAAAGGTCAACCTTTAACCTTTTTCGCTGAAAATAAATCAAAAATGCTTAATGCAAAAACTAATTCCATTTCTGAGAAAGTGTTTATTTTTGAAAATAAATACATTGTAATACATTATGCACATCCGCATGAATCATGGCTTACAAAATACTAACGGTTATACTATCGGGCATTCTAATTGATAAAATTGCAGATGAGTTAGTAGTTATTTATTTTTTGTGAATCTTTTAGTATATTTTGGGAAACAAATAATTCAATAATTTAATATAAAAAAATTACTTTTATTTCTTTTTTGAACCCAAAAAATATTGAATACTTTTTAGAAATGCTTTTGCATGGACCGTCTTTCAAAAATCGAAAATCAAAAAAATGATTCTATGGTTGGTAGCACTACCTCCAACATTTTGGAACTTCTTTTCATTTAAGCATATATCTATTAGATTTTATTTTTTATCAAAAAAATCGTCGGAGCTGTTTTTGAAAAAAAACTGATTTTCCAAAAAAACCGCTAGTTTTGGTCTTAAAAAAATTAAAAAAAAAAAACGTGTGGAGATAAGACCCAAAAAACACTTTACGCAAATCCACCAACCGTTTAGGCAGAAGCTCGACTAACAGAATTGCGAAACCAATTTTTTTCGGCTTCCTTATCATAGTAATGTCAAATTTGATAAAAATCTCGAGTATTGAGTGTAAATAAAAAATACGTTCCCTTCCTTTAATTGCAACTATAAGTAGGTACTACATATATGGGAATATTTGGATTCAACAAAAAAAAATGGAACTCGAGATACCAATAAGATTTTACATTCACATGATAAAGAAAGCGAAAAAAATGGGTGTCGCAATTTTGTGTCTATCTATGTGTCTGTTGGCTTTTGTCGGAAAGCAAGATACATACATATATTTCATAATCGATTTAAAAAAAAAAAAAATATTAATCTTATGTTGGGGACACAGACACTCTGATGCTCTAATAAAACGGGCATTTCATTGAAAATAATTCCCAAAAAACTACAAAACAAGGTATTTTCTAAGTCTATTTTCAACTGTAGAAAGCATATATTTTGACCAAAATCATCAAAGACACTTAACTTAACCTAGTACATGCTTTTACTTTAAGGAATGAATTTTTTAATAAATATATTTGTCCATACTCTTCTTAACTTGTATATGTTCCTGTCTTTTATCGCATCATACGCAGATCATATTATTTTATTGCCTTTTTCTCTTTCAGAATTAACATTGACTCTCTTCCAAAAAACACTTAACGGTACAGGATTTTTCTTTTTGAATGTATGCATCAAAAACATATTTGTCCATTAAGTGGGATCATTAATTATTTCTTTGGATGATTCAATCGACACTAAATTCTGGAAAGAGCTTCTAATACAAAATACAGATTTTTCCTAGTTTTATTCAATTTTCTCTTGAACTGCAGAATCAATTCTAAATTATCAGACTTTTTGTGTTTTATATATACCCTCTTAAAAGAATTGATTAAAGTAATTATAAGGCCCACTTCTCAGCTATCTGTCGAAAATGAGGATGATGCTACTTTCCTATGGCGACGAAGTTCATCCTCACTCTTCCTAAATGTGAAACATTTATATTTTACAAGGGGTCAGCATAATTAAACAATTTAATTAAAAATTTCAGACATTTAAAAAGCAAAATCAATAAATCTTAAAGCTTTCCAGTGGGAATATTACTGTGCTAGCTATAAAAAAAAATTATTATGGCCAATCTTCCACTTTAAACGATTTTGAATACGTATTTCAATTAACAAATATAAATGATTCAATGTTAATTGAAATAATAAAACATACGTATTTCATGATGACGTTTGGGACGTAATGATTTTTTTTTTTTTTTGAATAATACATTTTTAATTATTTAAGAAACTTAAGTGTAAAACAAGGATAAATCCTTTTACCGATTTGATAAAATTATTTGCTTGTACATATATAGTATTACTTTGTATTTGCAAATCACGACAATTGAAGCTAAATACGAAAAATAGCATTAAAATTTGTACACACTCATATATGAATTGACGTGTGCTTATTTTTCAAGTTCATTTATTTAAAGATAAGAATTAAGAAACAAAAGCAATACCGACTTTCCAAACCAATTAAACATTTTTTTTGTTTACTATTTATAGTTGTTGCTTCTCGTCAATTGTCATGATCAGCTCACGAACTTGCCTTCAGCTCAATTCATCAAAGACCTACAATTTTCTATCATAGAACAGACATACATAAGTTTGAATACTTTGAACTTTGATGCAAATAATATCTAACTATATCTTTAATGAAATTATCGAATGTGTTGCAAGCTCGTTCCGAGACAGACTAACAAGAAAAAAAATTTAAATTAAATTTTCTATAAGGTAGTTTTAATGTTTATCTCAATGCACTCACTTTGTACTCCAGCAGCAAAAAGCACTTATTCTTAATGAAATATAACTTCTCTAACAAAGAAATACAGTAAAACCTAGTAAGATATTTCCTTGGAATTTATTTTTCTTTATTTTGTTTTTTGAGGATTTTGATAGATTTTATTTTGGTTCAAATGTATTGTTTTTCCAAACCATATTACTGGAATAATTATAATAAAAAAAAACACAAAATAATTGATTGAACCTGTCTATTATTTTAAAGTCCTTTTAAATTTACGATTTTGAGTTCAAATTTGATTTACCGAACGTTTTTATCTTTATTTTCAGGTTTTCACCTTTATACTAATTACATGGTCACCAAATGCATATAATTTCGTTGTTTTGTCAATGAAACACATTTGGTGCCAATAATTTAATTATTATAATTAAAATTATGCCTCTTAGAGTTCAATCACTTCTTCTTCATTAACTCTTATCAAAAACTATAAATCATTATAATACAGAGCATTGACATAACCGTTGTTATGTAGAACTTAAATCAGTCCCAAACCGAATTGAAACGGGCTACGTACTGTCAACAGGCTGTCAACAGACATTTGTCAATTGTTCTTTTGAGCAATTAACTCGAAATGAGTGTTGTTGGCCTTTTAAATCTAAACAGATATTCTACCTTCAGTACTAAAAATGTATATTTTTGTCCCTTTCTCAATAAGAAGTTATTTTATTTTTTAGCTTTGACCGCTATCCACTTAAATGTTTAACTAATTTTTATTTAATTTTGTTTATAATTAGGTAGGCATACTATTTCAAAAATATTTATTTATCACAAAAAATCTAAAAATATCCATGGTACAAAAATAATTTTTTTTAAAACTTTTTTAACAATTTCCCAAAAACAATTTATTTTAATTAATTTAAGCTAGCATATATGCATATTTTCAAATGTAGAATTAAACTGTATTGTTACTTTTAGTTGAAGAAAATTTTAGAAGATTTTTTTTTAATATTTGAAAATAATTCAGAAGTAACCCTTTTTTTTATTTAGAGCCAATCCGCAATACAACTCTATAGTGCATGGATAGATTTCATAAAATTTTGCAAAACTTTCTATTTATACCAATCGGGGTTGTCCTCCTCGGAAATTAACAGCACTAGGAAATCAAAATTGGTTTTAAAATTCAAATTATTTTTAGTAAAATTCCGAAAACCAGATTTTGTTCGCGTAGGTTTAATTTTTAAATTTTAAATTTCTAGAATTTTTCTTCATTTTTATTTGAATTTCTTTACTCAAGCCATGTTATTCAAAACCCATCAAGTATTGAAAACACTTGTGACAATTTCTAAATTCCAAAAAATACCATCCTTAACCTAGTCAGGTCACCCACATCCTATTTCCAAATTCTTTGCTGATTCCTTTGGCCAAGCATTTTCTTAAAACAACTCTGAAATAAAGCTCGATTTTTTTTAATATATACTATACATATATGAAAGGTTGCAAACTATTATCTTCAGCCGATGCTGAACATATGCCAAACTTCAGTGATTAACAAAATTTACCTAATAAACCAAATGGGATTCTATCAACCACTCACTGTTCTCTTTCATTACTTATTGCCTGCAATGTGTTCCCCAAACATGGAAACCGTGGTTATCCCTGTCCATGAAAAAGGATCTAAAAGTGAAGTCTCTAGGTCAATAAAAAATATTTCCTGTATTATTAAATTATTTAAAAGTATAGTTCATGATAACTTACTTCTTCATTGTAAATCACTGTTCTCTAAAAAACAACATAGCATTTTCAAAGTTAGATCAACGACATCTAATCTTGCTTCATTTGGATCAGATATACACAGTTTTTCTTAGAGTCAACATATCTAAAAATGTACTAAGCGGCAAAAACTTCTTATCTGATTAAGAATTCGGTTTTGCAATGATGTCAAGTTTTGTATTCTGAAAATCCCTCTCCAAATCTGTTCCTTCAATTACAATACACAACAAAATAACTAAATGTGACGTTTTTTATGTTTCCTGAACAATTTTAAAAATGTCGCTTAATACATTCTTACGAGAAGGTATCGAATATACTCAACATCAGTGGTCCCGCAAGGGAGTCACTTCGCCCGAATACTAAAAACTATGATGCTCAAAAAACACACAAAGAACGATGCTTCGTATCTTTAGCTGCTGAATTTAATGCAACTAAAGTTCATAGGGGAGCCATAGAGTGGAGGTAGAGTTGTAATCCCTGAGATCATGACCATCGTCAGTAAATGAAGGAGAAGAAGAAAAGTGGGACTATTTATTTTTGTTACTAATATGTCAACTTCCATGACCTTGCTAGTATAAGTTTTAGGAGGAAATTAAAAAATTGAAATAATTGTGCTCAACACTTAAATCTATTTTAATTGTTTAACTGTTTATTTTAGCTAGTACTACCACCATATTTCGAATTTCCAGTGATGCTACGCAAAAAATGCATACTCAGCATAGCTTTCGTTCGCCTGTGACATTATCAACATATCCACAAAATTTGATTTATGAGGTGGCTGGTGCAAGAGTTGAAGATCGGTTCAGTCAAACGTGATTCCAAATGAAGTATAAATATGAACTGTGCTGATTTTGAGAAATTCAAACTTAAAAGTGCATTGTTTGCCAATGATAATAAATATCACAACAAACCTTTCATTATAACAGACTTAATCTAAACTTATAACAAGAAGATGAGAAGTATTAGTTTTGCACTTTTAAACATGGGGAAAATCTGAGAAAAATTTAATTTTTTTTTTTGACTATTCAAAGATATTTTTAATTGGGGATTTAATAAAACCTTTGTATATGAAAACTATAGTACTCTCATGGCGAGTTTTTTTTAGGGTTGCCCGGATCCTGGTGGTGGCGCTGCAAAATGTGAGGTGTAAAATTCGATTTGGTGACTCTTTAAGCGTCGAAAATTGGTGGTAGGAGCAAGAGGAGACTATTTTTTGGATAATTGCATCCAAAAAATATCAATAAATATCATTTAAAACCTCCATAAGCTCTCCGCAAAAAAAAAGAGTAAGGCTTGCCGGCATACATTAGATGTCGCCCCATTCGACATCCACCATGAGAGTACTATAGTTTTCATATACAAAGATAAAACTAAAACAAAAGTTTTAATCCGTTTTAAGAGAGGATTTCAATGAGACTGGAAAAATAATTTTACCTTTTTTGGTGGAATTTGTAATCATGAAGAATTATAATAATAAAAATAATTAAGGCAGTTTTTTTTTGATGAGATCAAACTTTATCAAAGAAATTATTGTATGTTCTTTTTTATCTCACACGAGACAGCATCAAAGGCATGTGACAACGGTACACAATATGTTTATGCACAGGTTGATTTTTCCAAAATATTTTTTTTTTTTTCAGTTTAAAAGACCCAGCCCCAGCTTCCATAGTTGATATTATGAGCTTGTTCATGCTTTCATTTGCATAGTAAAGAAGTATTTTTGAAGATTGTTATATTTATATCTATATTTAGTACCTTACTTGTTACTTATTTGATGGGTATATTTTTTATTTGTACCTGCATATATATTTTGAATTTGACGGGTAAATTCACAGACATATTTTTTTCTAAATAATTGTTCTATCAACAATATCTGCTTTTTAGCGTATGGGCATGATTTAAGACAAAATAAATTAATAGATAAAAACTTAAATACATCAAACATAATATAAAGTGCCCATATGAATAAGTTAGGTATTGTTGTATTGAAAACAGAGTAAAACATTTAAAATTTTACAGAGAACAAAAAAAAATATCATGTAAATAATCAGCGCCACCTTTAGCTTTAATCACATGCACCTTATGATGACACACGTCTCCAACGATAAGACCGCTGACGGTAAATGACGACGGCGACGCCAGATTCTAAATCTTAACCAAACAAGCGAGAGCTATCATAACTCATAACTAATTAAATATCGACCAATTAATAATTGTAATTCATTAGCCCAATCTATCATCTCTGGAGCAATGAAGTGAGTCTATTTTTGATTCCCTGATTCTTCGCTTGAGTATACAAAATTTACATGAAATAATTGAATATCATTGTAGAACCAAATCAAATAACAAATCACAATAATTATATTGCTGCCGCGGGTCTATTTCTGCTTTTGCGCAATCTATGTTCTCTTTTTGCTTCCCTCCAGCCTTCCTCTGTGACAACCCTCTGAATAACAAAAAAAAAAAAAATTCACGAAGCCCGAAAGTGCCACCCACCGACCAACAAACAACCCAAAAAATAGATATAGAAAAAAAAAAACAAAACAAACACACTGCGCACCCAGCATACAACTTTGTTCGCATGCCATTTATTGCATTAATTAGCAATTACGATCCTATTTATATTTATTAAACAAAAAGCAATAAAAAAAAATAAAAATTTATTAAAGATGATATGAAATCCATTAAATAATAAATAACAGATAATAATGTTTTTTCTTACCTTTTTCATTTTTGGTCTGCTTTGCTAACATGGAAGTGCACGGAAGCACTTTTGGCTTTTAACACTTTTTTCTCATAGCTTTAATACTTTTTTATGAGCTCGATTAAATAAATTCAATTACAGTGAATTAATCACACTTTAAAATTTTTCAATAATAACAACAAAAATAACTTTATAAAACGTAAGAAAGAACACTAATTAACTAATAAGAAAACCCGAAAAATGTATGAACCGAATGCAAGAAGATCAACAAGTGAAATTATTTTTTTGGTGAACTGTCAAGATCTGTCAGATGGCTACTGTCAGCAGGAGTTTGTTCGTAGAGTTCATTGTATCTTTTAAAAATGGGTTTGTAGTTTCAAATAAATTGTGTGGCTTTGTAGCTGCTGGATATATTGTACATAATTTAGGTTTGTTGTTTTGGGGGATACTATGGCGAATGAGCGCTATTTTGTGATATGTTTTTTGTCATAAGAATACTGATGTCTTGTTATATTCAGCGTTCACGTTGTTGAAATTTGTTATAAACGATAATAGTGGGGCATTGAAGTTGAAAATATTGTAATAACCTGCAATCTGCAAATAAAGGCGTCTTTTGAATTGAAATTTGAAATGCAAAATTTAAATTGAAAATTGAGATTTACGAAGCTTACGACTTTAAAAAATTTGAACTCAATTGGTGGTTATCTCTAAAACTGTAAGTTATTCCTCATTTCATTGCTAACAAAAAAGATTGAGACATATTTTTACAATCAATAGATTTTGAAAAAGGTCCCAGACATTGGGAAGTATCACATTTAGTCAGAAAAAATTTATTAACGTTTTTTGATTACCAAAATATTTTTATTGTTTATGTTAAAGAAAACTTGTTTTCTATATAAAAGCAAAGTTTTTTGGGTATGGAAGGCTAAAAAATATCCACCACTTTCAAAAAGGTTGAAACTTTGGTTTTTTTTTCGAAATGACCTGAGAACAAATTGTAGGAGATAAATTTTATGGTATTAAATTGTTTTACATTCACTGTTCAAAAAAAAATGATTATCGGAAACATGCTACGGGCGGAGTCAAAATATTTTTTTAAAGTTTATTGTGATGATGTTACGTATATTTTAAGCTTAATTTCCCTTTATTTTCAAAAATAATTTAGTGTCATTTCCCAAATAGTTTTTTATTTAGGGTTAGTTAATTTTTTATGTCCATTTTGTATTTGGAGTTAGATCAAAAATAATACTTGGAACTATTGATTTTCAAATAATTGAAAGCAAAAAGTCTATATCTTAAGATTCAAAAAAAAAATTAAGATTGCTCTGAAAGAAAAAAAATGGTTTGAAAAGTTTATATTTGATTTATGTGATAACTAAACCACGGGTTCTTTGCATTTTAAAACTCAACAATAATTTTAATTTTTTTTACCCGTTTTAAGATTTTGCAAATATAAAAATATCAAAACCTTTGAAACAAATCTAAAACGTTTAAAAAAACCGAAATGTAGACGTTTAAAAAATTATTTTCAATATATCGGGATGGTTTTGAATGGTAATAAAAAAGTATACCCAGGTTTAAGGAATTTTTGATTTATTAATTGTTTTTTGACCTAAAAAATTAAAAACAGTTTTTATTGTTTTCAATATTTTTTTTACTATAGACATGTGTATAAAACAAAATGTGAAGAAGAATTTTCTCGAAAACTAGAAGACATAAAATGATCTAGTTTTCAGTTTTTGATTAAGAATCAATAAGAGCACCGAATTCTATAAAAAAAAAAATTATATTAAATCTTTGAGAAATTACACTTCAAACTTTTTTTTGTGTTTTTTTTTCCTGAATTTTGTGTTTGAAACTCATTTATTCGAAAACTGTGCATAATTTTTGATTGATTCAAAAAGTGGCTTAAAGTACAAAATACTGGCTGTAAAAAACAGTATTAAACTTAACTGTAAGTATTACCGTTATTTTTTAATGATTTTTGTTTTCCACTTTTAGTACTCTTTTCATAAAATTGCCCTCCCGCCCAAACGGGGCAAGATACCCCCCCCCCCTTCCAAAGTAAGAAATGCTTGTTTTGGACCCCTCTACAAAAAACCGTTATCAATTTTCGGCGCCCAAGTTATCGTACTCGTGCCTATTGAATTAAGAAAAAAATGTCTTACTATTTCCATTTCTTAAAAAAAAAAAATTACTGGGTTAGAAAAGAAGAAATTAATCAAAAATAATTTCTAAATTACCATAAGGATTTTTATTTCCATACTAATTCAAGATGATAAAGTCTGTTTTATGAATCTATTTTACAGTTTTTCATTATAACATACTTTAAAGAGCCTTATTTTTTTCAGACTATTTTTTCAAACATTAATAGAACGGTTTGTCGACAAAAAAATTTAAATTTAAACTAAAAAAGCATCAACTACCTACATCTAGATATTTCGAAATTGTGCTTATCCCAAATACAATACGCAAATACAAAAAGTCAAACGAAAATATTTACACAGGAATCCCACAAATCTATGCAAAGTTAAACAATGAAATAAATAACATTTGCCACCAGAGCACACATTGCTCCATTGACTTGGTTTATGAATTCAGAATAAATCAATCAAACAAACGATATGGTGACCTCTAATAATAGTAAACTAACACCATTTGTCCTCATAGTGCTTTCCATTCTGAGCCGATTGCATGTTGCTTCAATGCAAAAGCATTCGGATAATCCTTCCGAGTACAACATTGGTGGTGTGTTGAGCGACAAGGAGAGCGAAGAGCATTTCAAAACAACAATAGCGGTAAGAATTCGTATAGGATCTCAAAAAAACAATTTTCAGATTTGAAATCATAACATTTTTACATGTTTTTTTTTTTGTATACACACAGCATCTTAATTTTGTTCATCACTACAAGCCAAGAAATGTGACCTACTCCGACAAGACTATACGAATGGACAAGAATCCCATTAAAACAGTGTTCAACGTCTGCGATAAGCTCATAGAACAGCGGGTGAGTAGTAGATTTGAATTTCCTAATAACACAGATTGAATATAAAAGTTGAAATCTGCGACATGACCTGCAATATAAAATAATCTACCAAGGACGAGGCATCCTTCTGCTGATACACAATATCGTATCGTAAGTCATTTTATTTAAGCTCATTTCTGGTTATTCAAACAGAAGAACAGACAACAACCAAGAGGAAGGAGTAAGTTAACTCGTTTAGGAAATCAATTTAAGAGTTTATCCTATAACTGCTTGGATAGAGATGTCCTCTTCCCTTTTTAAGCTTCTGCAATATGCGCCGACGATAAAATACTATAGTACAGTTATGAATTTATATTTTTTTATTACTTATCTTCTCTTCAATCTAGGTTTATGCGGTAGTGGTATCGCATGAACAAACGTCGGGTGATCTATCACCGGCAGCTGTCAGCTATACGAGTGGATTTTATCAGATTCCTGTAATTGGAATATCTTCAAGAGATGCTGCTTTCTCGGATAAAAATATTCATGTATCATTTCTAAGAACGGTTCCGCCATATTATCATCAGGCGGATGTATGGCTAGAGATGTTGAGTCATTTTGGGTATACCAAGGTATGTATTTTTAAAATTTGATTTTAATAAATTCAATGGATATTATATGTAAGTTTATAGTAAAAGAGTTTTTTAGCTATCAAAATTTAAAGCAAATATATTTTTTTGTAATTATTCAAATGAGGGTTACCCTACAAAAGGTTAGGTAGTTCTAAATGTTTGATATGTTGTTAGGGATAGTGGGAAGAGCAAAAAACAATTTCTCACTACAAGGCCCCTCGACCAAAAAACCCCATTTGGCGACTTGTACAAAACAGGCTAACATTTTGTATTTTGCTAAATATTCAGCTAAAATATGCGTATTTAATTTCTCAGTTCCTTCCCACTTTACATTACTACAAGTTATTAATCTTTTTTAAGTTGTCTCCAAACTTGCCTGTTTCAACAAAAGAAATAGTTCTAATGTTAACCTCAGAAAACGGCAACAGGCCTCCCGGCTTTGGATTGTTCCGTGTCTGAGGCCAACTAAATGAAGGTGTTTTTCATCCACGGATCATACCAATCGAAATATTATTTTTACATATACATAAGTCGCAAAATAAAATGTTTACACATTTCCTGTAGGAAATTAGACTTTCTATAAGATTGATTATAAAACCTTTTGCATTCAATTCAAGCGTTATAAAGTTGTGGCAGTTTAAAATTGAAAGAAACTGTAAATTTAGCAAAAAAGAAATTTTAGACTTTTTTCCATCGCATCTTTCATAGCAGTTCCTAAGAAGAAGCGAAATGGGGAGCGCTGGGGTAGGGACGCCAATTTATAGTTTTTTAGGCTTTAAACTTCTCATGAACACTAAATTTTAACGTCCAACTTATTACAAATGTTTGCTTTCTCAAATCCTAGTTTTACTGTACTAATATCTAAGTGTTTATATATTTTAATCCTTACGCCCCGGGAAAAAAATCACTTTTAACCATTTTTACATACATAAGTAGGAAACGTCAATATCAACTCAGCAATCAATGAAACGTTTACATTTTAAAAGGGAGTCTTCAAAAATTTAAACGTTTTATTGATCAACACATCCTCTGTAAATTCATCTCACTTCTCATCGGATAAATTAACATTTCATTAATTATGCCTCCTTCGAGTTAACCAACATTTCACAAATTTAAACACTTTCCTTTTCAGGTAATAATAATTCATAGCTCCGACACGGATGGTCGCGCTGTGCTCGGTCGTTTCCAGACATCTTCGCAAACCAATTACGATGACATTGATGTACGTGCAACAGTTGAATTAATAGTAGAATTCGAACCGAAACTCGAAACTTTCACCGAGCACTTAAGCGACATGAAATCAGCCCAATCCCGCGTCTATCTCATGTATGCCAGGTAAAAAAAAGATATACAAATTACTTAAATAGCATTTTGTGAATTCCTTGAATTCCAAAGCCATCGCATCAGTTTCACACGAATGAGAGATCCGTGATGTGATGGGTGGTGGCGGGCGAACACTTTTTAAATTATTCTATTGGAAATCAGAAACGTTTTCACTGAATTTATTATAAATTTTCAGCACCGAAGACGCACATGTAATATTCAGGGATGCCGCTCTATTTAATATGACCGAAGCTGGTCACGTTTGGATTGTTACAGAACAGGCTCTTATAGCCAATAACACTCCAGATGGTGTTTTAGGCCTTCAATTGGAGCATTCAAATAGTGAAAAACAACATATAAGGGTAAGTTGGAGCAGGAAGTCGTTTTCGTTATGTTCATTTCCATAGTTATACGTTTTATATACTATAACCGAGGTGTTTTCTGGTTAAATGAATATTTTAAGGATTGAGTTCCGGCACAAGGCACACGCTAGGTCGCCAACCCTCGTATTAACTTTGAAACTTTTTATTTACTTTTTGTTTATTTTTCGCACCCTTAGGATAGCGTCTACGTGTTGGCTTCAGCGATAAAAGAAATGATGGATAATGAAACTATAACTGAAGCTCCCAAGGACTGTGGAGATTCTGGTGTAAATTGGGAATCGGGTGGGTATTGAATTTTTTTTATCATGAAGTTGGTGAATTTAGCCAAAGTTAAGATGTAACTGTTTATTGGCCCAATGAGGCAGCACAGCAGATATTTATTTGGACAAAAAAAGTAGGAGTTAAAAATTACTCATCTCTTGATTATATCACACTAATTTAAAAATTTTGGCCACATTGTGTGACGTAGTGTAAAGACGAGCCATATTTAAATTTAAATCATACTCCGTTGAAATTCACCAACTCACCCATCCTTAATATTTAAGTTGAATGTTTAATATTTATCCCTTCATTTCTTTTTTATGAAAGGTAAACGCTTGTTCCAGTATTTGAAAACACGTAACATAACGGGTGAAACGGGGCAAGTAGCTTTCGATGATAATGGTGATAGAATCTATGCTGCCTATGATGTGATAAACATCGGTGAACGTCAAGAGAAAAATTTTGTTGGATCATTTTACTATGACGCTGTATGTCCTTAAAACTGCTTCTCTTGGTATATATTTAAAAAAAAAAATATCCTTTCTAGGATAAGGCAAAGATGCGTTTAAAAATCAACGATAGCCAGATTCTATGGCCCGGTAAGCAGAGGAAAAAGCCAGAAGGGATTATAATTCCGACACACTTAAAAGTCCTGACGATAGAGGAGAAGCCTTTTGTATACGTAAGACATTTGAACGACGAGGAAGTGATGTGTGATGAAGACGAGATTCCTTGTCCGTATTATAACACGACCGATGGCACCGGTAAGTTGTATGACGATGTCTATACATAAATTCAATGGATGCAATAATAGGGTGGGTACTTTGCATTTGATGAATTATGTAGAGGTGGGTTGAATTTGTTTAGGTCTTAGAATAGATGTGGAAGCATGCAGTAGACGTTTCTTTTTTCTTATTTTAGTAAGGTTAGATGGAAATAAGGGAGATTATTATGTGGTTGGAAGGAGCCTAGCCGAACAAGTTTGGTTAAGGTGATGAATAAGACAGTACATGAAAATGTATAAATGTGTTAACTCGGGAAATACTGAATTTTGGGTGAATTTATTGATCAATTATTTTAAATGTGGAGATCTTTAAGTTTTAATGATTTTGGAGAAGTTAAAAATTAATATTTTTCTTTTTTGAAAACGGATTTAAAAAAAAGGTGGATATGTTTTTTTGATTTAGTTTTAAAGTATTAAAAGCTTGCATTCGAAAGTAGAAAAAAAAAGTTGAAAAAACGACACAACGGATTTTTGATTTTTTTTTAATTTGTATTTGCTCAAACTTTTGTTTTCTTAGTTTAGCAATTCAAATTATGATTTTTTTGCTTCTTGGTTTGTAATTTCTTTTGTTTATTCTAAAGTAATTTAACATAGGATCAAGTTCTTGCAATCGAGTTGTGCATTTTATTGCTTATTTATTTATTTATTTGTTTATTTATTTCAAATTCAGTTGAATATTTTAGTTTGCATCTAAGGCACCAATATGCACTTGGACAGGGGTCAAGTTAATGAAGGAGCATAAAATTCCTTAATCGAATTGGTAATAACCTAAAAAAACATAAAAATATAAATTTTCGAAAAATAATTGGTTCAAAAAACTCATTTTTTTTGAAAAAATATAAAAAAAATTCACTTAAAAACAAAATTTTAAAAAAAAATTCCATCCGTTTTCAAAAATAAAATTCAGTTTTGAATTTGTTTAAATAATCCAAAAAATATTTTATTGAAAATTTTGCAATATTACTAAGAATAAATAGGTCTTTCATAAATATTTTTACAGTACATATAGGTAATTCATCAAACCATTAATGAGAAAATCGAAAATATAATAAATCCGATTCTATGACAGGTACCGTCAATTGAAAATTATTTTTTTTGATATCATTTTAATTTCTTACAAAACCCCATAGCAAAAAAACAAGTCAAAATCGTTAGAGCTGGGTTTAAGACAAATAAGTTTTGTTGCAAAGGCTGGATTTTTTTATTTTTTGAGCTAAATGCTTCTAGGGAATCATCAAAAAGAAGAAAGAAAAGAAAGAAGCAGTGAACTTTTTACTACAAATTCAGATCGTACAGATATTTCTTATTAATAAATGTGATATGTATGTATTTATTTAATTTATAAAATATCTATTCAGAAAATACGTGACAATACATATACAAAAGTGAACGAAAACGAAGATCTGTGCCTAGCTCTGAAAGTATTCAATGTTAAATTAAGAATTGGGTTGCCCCTGTTTTTTTTTGACAATTCAATATTCACCAGAGCGCACTGGAGTGGGTTACGTGGAACAGACCTTTTTCCTTTTCTCGATAACGGTTTCTTAGATTTTGATTAAACAATTTATTTCTGCAATAATTCCAAAAATATGTATGTATATACTAACTTACACCTAATAATCATACCTTACGTAGGTACATATACTTATCCATATGCGATGAAGCAAATACATTAATGTAGTTCAAAGTTATGAAAATCAAAATGCGCAAATTTAACACTTCACTTAATTTGAATCAAAGACTATTTCCCCTATTCGCTATTATACTTCGGGCTTTATTTCAATCATTAATCAAAGAACTATGATGCAAGTTATATTTAATACGAATCAGAACAAAAGGTAGAACTATTTCAAGTGTGAAGAAATGAAAGGAAATATGCAGTAGAGGTATGCCTTTTCTGCATGCATGCTCTTTAAATAGTAAAGAAGTCGTAACTCCTGAGTGTATGATGTGTACCACACTTCAATGAACAAAAATGTTCAATATTTCAAATAGCTCTTATCTTTTCGCAGAAGATGACTACTGCTGCCGAGGTTACTGTATCGATCTTTTAATAGCACTATCTCGTCGCATAAACTTTACTTATGACCTTGCTCTATCACCTGACGGACAATTTGGTCATTATATCTTAAAAAATCAAACCACAGGCACTGGAAACATGGCCATGAAGAAAGAATGGACTGGACTGATCGGCGAAGTGGTGAACGAACGTGCTGATATGATTGTCGCCCCTCTTACAATTAATCCCGAGAGAGCTGAATTTATTGAATTTTCAAAACCTTTCAAATACCAAGGCATTACTATTTTGGAGAAAAAACCTTCAAGGTCTAGTACGCTTGTGTCGTTCTTGCAGCCATTCAGTAATACACTTTGGATCTTGGTTATGGTTTCGGTGCATGTTGTGGCTTTAGTGCTGTATCTTTTGGATAGGTTAATTAAAAAACATTCACTCATTTGTCTCTGAAATTATGTAAGGTATTTTTTTTTTATATCCCTCAGATTCTCTCCATTTGGACGTTTTAAACTTACCAGCAACGACAATACGGAAGAAGACGCTCTCAATTTGAGTTCAGCAATTTGGTTTGCATGGGGAGTTCTCTTGAATAGTGGAATCGGTGAGGGTACACCACGGAGCTTCTCGGCTCGTGTTTTGGGAATGGTCTGGGCAGGATTTGCAATGATAATTGTAGCATCATACACTGCCAACTTAGCTGCCTTCCTCGTGTTAGAACGTCCAAAGACTAAACTTAGTGGAATCAACGATGCACGATTGAGGAACACAATGGAAAATCTCACATGTGCCACTGTAAAGGGATCAGCGGTAGATATGTATTTTAGGCGTCAAGTTGAGCTTTCTAATATGTATCGAACAATGGAAGCAAATAATTACGGAACAGCCGAACAGGCTATACAAGATGTAAAGAAGGGGTAAGCTGTTAGCGATCTTTTAAGTCAAAGAAATAAATTTGATAAGTGAAAGTTATTTTCAGGAAATTAATGGCATTCATTTGGGACTCTTCCCGGTTGGAGTACGAAGCTGCCAAAGACTGTGAATTAGTGACAGCTGGAGAGCTCTTTGGGAGAAGTGGTTATGGAATAGGTTTACAAAAAGGATCACCCTGGACAGATGCTGTGACTTTGGCAATTCTAGAATTTCATGAAAGTAAATTAAACGCTTTCATTCACAGAAAAAGAAAACATTTACATTCACATATACATTTTTTTTTAAATTAAGGTGGCTTTATGGAATCTCTTGACAAAGATTGGATATTCCACGGCAATGTTCAGCAGTGTGAACAATTTGAAAAAACACCAAACACTCTAGGCCTGAAAAATATGGCAGGGGTGTTTATATTGGTGGCAGCTGGTATTGTTGGTGGTATAGGACTTATAATTATAGAAGTGGTTTATAAAAAACATCAAATTAAAAAACAAAAACGAATGGAAATAGCTCGACATGCTGCAGACAAATGGAGGGGTACTATAGAGGTTAGTTGTTATAATTTATTTAAAAATTTAAACCACATTTGAATTTATTTTTTGAATAATCAAGAAACGAAAGACATTACGTGCTTCCTTGGCAATGCAACGCCAGTATAATGTTGGCCTAAATGCCAATCCTGGAACAATTAGTTTGGCTGTGGACAAAACCCGATATCCTCGTCTCGGAGCTAGAGGTCCCGAAAGGGCCTGGCCGGGAGACTCAGAACTTGTACGAAATCGACGTTTATATGAGGATTCGAGTAAAAATGCATTTGGATGGAAGCAATCAATTTCTAATCTTCTACCACCGCCGAGATATTCCCCAGCATATACAACTAATGTGTCTCATCTAGTAGTTTAGTTGTTTTTTTATTTATTTTTATTATGATTTGTGTTATAATTGCATTAAAAATTTTTTGTTTAGAAAAGATAATGTCAAAGTATTCTAAAATCAAAAGCTTCTTAATATGACATTTGAATTGATGATTACACTGGCTGGGAAAAATTCGAAATTCACCTAACACCAAAAATCGAATAGTGAGACATGAGTATCCAAAATTTCGATGTTTTTCTACGACCTCGTTGAGAACCCAATCAGAGTTTCTTTTAAATCAATTCTCAAATTCAAGATATCACCAAGATTTTTTTATACTATCTATCGCTGGTATGGAGAGTGAGAGAATATCGTTAACATAAGACATTATAAAAAAAAATGTGTTTAAAAAGTATAACATGAAAATTTAAAAATTGTGTTTATTGTTTTTGTTAGTTCTTTGTTTATTATTTTAAATATTTGACTTAGTCAAAATAATAAAAAAAAGTTAAACAAAATTTAGTATGTATTACATTTTAAGAACAAAAAAAAACAAATCGAATGTTAACATTGTAAAATACAAAAAAAAAATAATGTCTTAACATAGTAAAATAAAATTAAAAATTAAATTTAAAATTTTAAGATTATATACAAAAAAAAAAAAAAAAAACAAAACCAAAACTGAACCAAAACCACACAAAATTAAAATTCAAATCAACGAAACATTAGATTCAACTATAGCCTAATCAATCTTCCTTTGAATCCACCAAATTCAAAAAGAGCACTAAAATTATTTTTCACTTAAATTATATGAGAAATGAATTAGCAAGAAAAATTAAAGATTCAAAGAAATTTCATTGAAAATCGTTATAAAAATGTGCATTTTTCAAAATGTAAATTTTGTTATGTATTTTAAAAAACTTAACTATATTGAAAGAGTCACCCGAACACGAAATTCAAAAAATGGTAAAATGTCTCCATTTCAGTCGCTGTATTTGAATATACATATATGTATACCTCTTAATCTGTGCCAAAAATGATTTAAAATTTCTCCCTAGAATAATCTGGTACAATTTTGCAAATTTCTACGATCCGTACATTTGATTTCGTTGTGTATTGGTTTTTTTTTTTCATTTTTAATATTTTTTATAAATAAAAATTAAGTACCTATTTTAAAGAAAGTATTATTCTCAAATGATAGATGTAATATGTTCCTTATAAAATGTATATGTGGAAGATTTGTCTGTTGTTCAGCCAAATTGGATGTGTGGTTATTGTAATTTCAAAGAAATAAATATATTATATTAAACTTTGTGTTTGTTGATTTTTAATGGTCATATTTTTTTCTTGTAATTATTTATACTCTCAAATGGGCTCAGAGTGAAAACTTGCTAACAGCACTTTTATAATGATATTAATAATTCATCATCTGGTAGTAAGGATTGAAAATTAGAACTTTCTTCGTATTTAATCATTTTACCACTTTTGATTTTGGGTATTTTTTGTAAAAAAAAAAAAAAAAAAAATGGAGCACAACACAAACAACATAGCTGTGTTAAATTGTGTTTAAATCAATCGATTAATTTAAAAAAATTACAGATCAGACTCTTGTCAACAGAATGTGTTATTAAAATAATTCTATTATACCTATGTAAATGTAGTACTTTTCAATTTGCCTTAAGAAGTTTTTCCCAAAAACAAACATACTTAACTTACATTCTATCGCCAAATCACCAAAAAATTGATTTCAGCTTTCTTTCTTCTCTTAACAAATGCAACCTCCTGCATAAGTCAAATGTGCTGACTAAAAAGTTTAAAGAATACGCGTAAGCCAATTAAAAAAAGCCGCTCATCTTGCTAAATTATCATAAAGCCAAAATGGAATTATAAAAATATATATGTGTAATTTATTCAAGATAAAAAATTAATTTCTAACAAAAACTAAAATACCAAATAAAAAATATCGAAATATATCCTGATCTTTCGACCTTTAAGATATACCTGTCATACGTTGGATACATTTTAGTATTGTTTTAAACAAAAAATCTTAAATTGAAAATGAAAGAAAGAATTACTAAATACATCATTACTAAAGATCAACTTCAATTAACTTCACATCGCCGGCAAGAGATGCGCTTCTCTTGTCGGCAGCTCTAACATGTCCAACAATCCATGCTTGCTGCTTGTTAGCATGCATTGCAGCGTATTCTTCACAAAAAGCTTGTGCATTATCAGCAGCCAGACAAATTAACAAACCGCCAGATGTCTCAACTGCTAGGCCACTCTTTAACTTCTTGTCCTGCCCAACAAGTTCACCAATTTTCAGAATGTTTTTTATGATTGGAAGTTTGTTTATCACAAATTCTACACATTCTGCCTGGAACTCAGCCAGATTGAGGGCATGTCCGAGGAGTCCGAATCCAGTAACATCCGTAGCAGCATGAGCAGAATATTTGTGCATTAATGCGGCACCTTAAAACGCTTCTTTGTTTTAACTTCGTTTTTTTTATAATAAATAACTTGAAATTACTTACCATTCATGTTCAGATGGGTCATTGATTCAATGGCCATTTGAAAGGTTTTATAGATATCCATGTCGGTCAGATGATTGGATAGCTTTTCATATTTTTCACCCTTCTGTGTCCACCAAATCTGTGTGTTTGTAGCTAGTTGTGTCCCCAATGGTTTGGTTAGGATAATTGCATCACCAGGCTTAGCATTTGATGGCCTAAGCAAAGGTTACAACTAATAAGACCATTTTTCTTTAAAAGATTATTCTAAGGCTTACATTATAATTTCATCAGTCCTGCAAACGGAACTGGCTATTCCTCCAATAATGCACCACTCGTTGACTGCAATATTACGTACACCAACTTGGCATCCAGCTAATTTGGCAGATTCATTAAAACCTTCGATTATCAGCGGAAGAACAATATCCCGTTGGTGAGGTGTGAACTCAGTCGGAGAGCTAAGAATCAAGCTAAGTTTGTCGATTGCAGTCACACCGACAGCATAAACATCACTTAGCACATTGGCCAGAGCAATTTTTCCCATAATTTTTGGATTATCAACCAGAGGATAGAAGAAGTCTACAGTTTGAACAAGAGATAAGTTTTTGTGTCGCGGAAGAGGTATGACTGCGCAATCCATACCGCTACCTAGAAATTGCATTGCCATATTCAGCAAATTACTGTTCAATTTAAATAAAAATGATTTTAAACTCTTACCAATGTAATTTTCATTGTTTTGAGATTCGATAGGTGATGTATTTAGGATTTGTAGGGCCTCAAGATATTTTAGTAAAACATCTTGAGGGAGTTTGCAGCCTCAGCCGCGTAATGTTGAGAAGTTTGTTAGGCGAAAATCTTCCGCCAAGCCATAATCTTTTGGTTGAAACATTTTGTATTTGTAATGCTGATTACAGTTCACTTTAGGTGAGGTTTTTTTCACTTGTTGAGTGTTGATGTTGAACCTGTGTACAATGCTTTTTATAAAAATTAAATTTATTTTTTTTGAATGAAATCAGTCAACTTCAGCATGTGTGATGACAGGAGTGGGGTACGTTCGTGAATGTATAAATTGAAATAATTAAATTGCAGAACACAATGGACGCGATGCCAGCTGTAGCTGTTCTCAATGAAATTCTTTTTTAAGGCTTAACCAAGCCAATGTGAAACTGTCGAACCGATGAAAAAAGAATATAGGTAGAATTATAATCTTCGAACGTGGTAGGAAGCTAATGTCAAAACCGGACGAAAATTAGCTTTCCGAACAGTCAAATGAAGAAATCAGCCATATTATGTGCTTCCACCATTTTGATTTTTGTATCTATCTGTCGATTCACTTTCGCAGGAGCGGTCTATAAATGCTCTTGCTGTCGATGGCGAAAGTTAACGAAGCCCAACGAAAGCCACCTAATCGCAATAATGGGCAAATTATATAAATTCCTCGTATTCGCTTCGTTTCTTACGACCACTTCAGCTGACGTTCGACGATTATAGTTCTACCTTAACAACTACAGTCAATCATAGCAACTTGTTACTATTGCTGTTTCATCGTCGTATCCGAATTTTTCGCATTGGCAATATCTGTTTTTAGTCTATGTCTACTGTTATAATAGAGACATCGGAAATCCGTCAAAATGTTTTCGTAAGATTGCTTTTGTTTTCTGGGACCATGTTCTGTAACTACCGCTTCGATAATAGCCAAACCACAATCTCGCGTTCGGTCGGTCAGACTTTGGCATTTCGAATACCTTTTAATGTATTAATAAGTAACAAAATTTGTTGGAAAAATTACAATAAAGTAGGTATATACTATATCAAAGTAATTATAGAAATGACAGTCAACGCTTGGGTAGAGCCTTTTGACACATAAAATCGTAAATACCATCAAACGAACTCAGGCGAGATTGTGATTTGGCTTTAAAATTCGTCGAAAAACGATGAAAAAGGAACAAAACTCATGCGATTCGTTCCAATTTTCGACGAGTTTTATCAATTCCATAGTAAGGCATACTCTATTTTTTTTTCATAGTTCAAGATATATGGATCATTGGCAATAATAAAATCTCAAAGAAATAGATCATAAATAAATAATATTTCATTGTTTTTTATTCCCATTCATATAATTATTAACTTTACCAACACATTATAGATTTCAAAACGTATGTACGTATTGTGCTAACATTATTTAACCTTTCCATTTAAATAAATTACATTGACCAGAAAATGTTTGTTTTGTTTTTATAATTTCATGAAGTTTAATAAATATTATTATATAGGTTATAAAATTATGCATTTTGTTAAAACGAACAAGAACATATTAGGAATAATTTATAATCTATAACGGAAGTTTAAATTGACTCGAACACACAATAGCAGAAAAAGCTAATAACTGGAATGCGCAGAAAATTTAACAGACTTTATTTCTCGCATCTGACCATGAAGTACGGATTCAAAGTTTCCTTAATTTTAGAATCCCAGAATCAACTTCTTTATATTGAAGTAATATCCATAAATGACTAGTATTAAAATTTTTTGACATCAGATTATCATCTTCGATGCAAACGGAATTTTTAATCATAGCTTTTTTTTATATTTTAATGAAACTTGGGGAGAATCAGTCCTTTAAGCATATCGAAGCTATTACCATCTGGTTGAACTGATCGTAATTCTTTTTCTTTTTTCGTTTTGATTTGTAAAAAGCCAAAGTTATCAATACCAACAATGGTCGCCTGTTCTCTTCGGCCATTTTGATCTTGAATTTCAATTTCCTGTTGACTGTAAAATATAAATAAAAAAGTGATAGAATTTTGTTTTAAATATATTTTTGTGTTATTAAATACTCACTCATTCAGCCAGTATTTGTAGTACATGGGATACACTTCATCTATCCTGCCACTTTGTACCAATTCTATAAGTCTTTCGATTTCATTGAAAACCAAAGCCATCAACCGTTCGTAGCCCAATAATGGAATCTTCTGATGGTTAATGCGGTTGTGTTCTTCAATTAGGTCATTTATACACACACCGGGTACTTTGTTATCTAAGTTGAGGCCAGCACCAATGTTGACTAATATATTATTTCCAACAAATGTACTTGTAACGATGAGTCCACCAATTTTTTGTGTTCCATTGATATAAATATCATTTGGCCATTTAAGTCCAAGATCAAGGAACTGTAAAATTTAAAATACAAAATGATTGATTTTAGCACGAAATTCTTTAAAAAAAATTAAGAAAAAACGAAAACTGTTTCCCCTAAAATACGTTTTCAGCTATTTAAGCTTATTAAAGCTGTGTTTCTTGGAATATTGAATAATCTTAGCATATTTTTACAATATTATGACAAACAAAAAGAGAAAACCTATTATCTTAATCGTAACCCTGAATGGGGCGATAAAACAGTGATTTCCGCACCATACTATCACGATTATGGAATTTCACTTTAAAATTTTAAAGTAAGTATGATCGTTTTGTTCTTATTTTATTATTGGGCAGAAGCTTAATTGATGACCTAACGTTTTAATTTGTTTTAAATGAAATTAAAATTTCTGCGCAACCCAAGTAAAATTGTATTTAAGTTAATTCATTTGAAATTATATTCCCATAATATTCCCGTCAAGCATATACGAACAAAATTCCTACAAATCCGGCATCAAAAATGTTGTTGAACTATGAACCCCTTTGTGAACAAACAGTCCCTTAAAGTTACTGGGGATAGTAATATCGGAAAAAATATCGTCACAGCCCTCCAACCTCTGCTGCTTTTGTCGACTTTGCATCGCATCTATTGTGTTTGACGACTCTACTTCCAATAAAACTTTGTCTTCTCTCATGTTATAATTGCGTTCTATGTACAATGTACAAGAAAAACATTACGAGGCAAAGAGAAAATTGGGAGAAAATTCTCTTTAAAATCAGTTTGACACTTGGAATATTAAAATGACATTTAAAATAAAATCCAAATAAATGAGTGTGACAAGTACAACACCAACAAGACTCAATCCATATGAAAAGATAAGTGCAACAAAGATAAATATATTCTCATGAGAACACCATAGCTGATGGCTCACTGGAAGTTCCTATAGGTATACAACAACAACAACAAAAAAGCTGACAGCACTACTTCTTTTGCCACAACTGTGGCTCTTTTCTTTATTTTCCCATGGAACTTTGGGAGTTGTTGTTTTCAAAAGAAGGAAAATTGATTTCCTCAAATTATTTTTCTAACTTCTAACTTTTCTTGTCCTGTAGGTGTTCTGTGTCTACATGCATATATATATATATAATATAATATCGGAAAAATAAAATTTTCTTAGTCAATAGAATATTTTGTATTTTCCTCCGCAGAGTGTAGTCTGAATTGTAAACTACATACTAAAGTTCGAACAAGAAAAATTTGCAAAAAAAAAAAACATCTATGTACATTCTAGCAGAATGTAGTGTCCTTGTGTGCTTGTCGCGACGAACTATTGTTGAAATTAAAATGAAAAAATTGCTATACAAAATATTAATGTGAATTTATTTCTTATTCTTCATAAGAAAACAATAAACATATCCCTAACCTTGTTACGTAAAAAAAAAAACACTAGTCAAAATCATTGTCGCAAAAAAAAAAATCCGAACAAAATTTAAGAAAAAGAAATTGATTGTATTCATACTATTTTAACTTTCTTAAGGCGATCCCCTTTTTCCAGGTGGAAAATCGATTTCGTTAAAAAGTTTTTTTTTTTTATTATTATTCATTTACGCGTGTTTGTTATCGGTTTTGTTTTCCCACATTATTAGGTTTATCTGCAATTAACTTTTTTTTTCTCATAAAATAATTGTTGAGACAAATGAAAAGGAAATCTAAAAGTTTTTCCCGTCGTTGTCAGCGTCTATCTAGGGCTAGAGTGATTGCCTACCATAAATATCTACACACATAATTTTATTCTAAATAAAACAAATAATTCATATTTCAAAGAGGTTAGTTGGTCTCATTTAATTTTTTTTATTTAATTTTTGTTCTTTCTGGTTTTGGTTTTTCGTTGTTTATAAGTTTGTTTTTACGCCCGCAGGTGGATAGAAAATGAGTCGTTCGACACAAACAAATTATTCTATGATGCAACTACATACATAGGTACATACTACTGATTAGATTTGTATAGTTTAATAAGAAAACAAAACATTGGCATATAGTATTATACCTGCTTAGTAATAGTAGGTAGGCGGATAGTGAATTGAGTCAAAAAGTAAAAATATAAAATATAGTAGCTATGCACTTTTGCATTAAAAAATGATTGAGGTAACAAAAGACAAGAGTTTCTTACTTTCCAGTCATTTGAAAAATTTAATTTCTTTAAACTCTGATGGTTTAAAAGCAGATTTTTGCCGAACGATAGATTTAATATAATCGATTTTTGCAATTGCATTGTACCTATTTCAGCAAATTGATTAAAGAGAATCATGTTTTGGGTTGACTCACAGCTGAACTACCCCATGGATGGCTCAATCTAAACTAATATTCTTAGGTATATCGAGTTCATTTTTTTAACAAGAATTCGAGATTGAAAGAAAAAACATTTTTTTTTTGTAATTCATGAACGCAAAAGCCGTCCGAATATTGCCAAACACTTGAAAAAACGATATCACACTGTTGCTCAAAATGCATATTTTGCCAAATTAAAAAAAAAATGATTGAAAACTACTCTATGTACCAATAAAATTGATAGATGCTATAAGAAAATTGAACTTTAATGAAACCCTACTTAATTTCGTCCTCAGATAACTACTTATTGTAATAGGTATGACAATTAATGGTTTTGTGGTGCAAACTATTCTATTAATGCTCTAATGTTCGGAGTTTAAGGAGCAATTGGTTTATATATTATAGCCTTACATTGAATATCTACTCTGAGCACGTGCCATTTTTTTTTATGTATGCTGAAGAATTTGTTCTATTAGCTTATAAAAAATGTCTTAGCAATTAAAATTACGGGTATGACAATTTAATGATACGTATGTATATAACAATGTATTATTTTAAAATAGGAACAAAATGTAAGAACATCTAATTGCAAATAATTGGTACCCATAACAATCGTGAATATTAATGTATCGTACCTACTTGAAACGGAATATTATTTGGGTTTGAACCGAAATTTACAGAAAATAGGTAACTAGGTATTTTAAAACTCACAAATAAAGTAACAAAGTATAATTCTTCAGGAATATGAATAAATAAGTGGAAAGGCTTACTAAAATTTACTACCAGTTTAAAGAAAAACCGAGTGTTTTTAAAAATACTTATCATCTAATAAATAAAAATTTTACTGAACGAACATCTTAGTAAATATTATGTGGCTGAAAAGAATATATTCAATAAATATTAAGAATGCTGCCGCATCCTTATTCTGCTCAGGGCCAGTAACAAATACTATATTTAATTTTTCAAATTCAATATAATACTTGTTATAGAAAATAAGAATTTACTTTTAATCTTAAAGACTCTGCAAATCAATTTTACACCTCAAATTTTTCAGCGCCACTACAAGGTTTGGTGCAACATTAAAAAATACTCGCCATGATAGTACTATGTTTTTCATATACAAAGGAATTACCCTAGAAATTCAAGAAAAAATAGCTTGCTTAAAATTTTGATATTTTATCTGCTAACACAACACAATTCTATGTTCTTATCATTTATTGTTTTTTTGATTCTTGGAATAATTCATATTTTTTTTTTGTGATATCAAACCGCAAAATATGGATATCAAATTAAATGTTAATTTTTACTGCCTTCACTACCACAACATTAAAGAACGTGTAATACATATTTTTTCTTTAAAAACACATTTTTTTTTGTATTGTTTTAGTGAACTCAAATTAACAAAAAACACCAATGGACAACAACACAACAAGTGCTAACAATGGCCTCGATGTCATTCAAGGAATGATTGATATATCAGCTGATCGATTAGAAGGCCTACGAACACAATGTGCAACAAGTGCAACGCTGACACAACAAGAAATTCGCATTCTAGAAACCAAACTAGTTCGAATGTTCTCCGAATTGCTAATAACGAAATCTCGTTTACCGGAACGAATACCGGCAAGTGGTTTGGCTGCTTCTGGTTCAGAGCTTAAACAATGGCTGCGTGTAGTTGGATTGAGCAGCGAGTCGTTGAATATATGTGTACAAAGAATCAACACACTGGAGGATCTACTTCAGAAATCAGATGATGAGCTTCGTGAGATTCTTGGTTATAATCCAAATTTTCGAGATGAAGAAATACGCCGTTTGATTAATGCAATGGAATGCCTTCGCAGGTGTCGTACAGCATTGAGTGATAATTTGAAAGAACCAGAGAATCTGTTTTGGGACTCGTGGGATCGACATCATCATCATCACCACCACCATCATCATCGCGGGAGTACAGGAAATATTGGAGTAATGGCATCACCAAGAACATATCGAACAATGAACAAACAGAAAGCAGTGCAGTCTCCAGTGAATAACAACTATGATCTTCAATCACCACCTTCGACAATGAATCGACACACAGGGGATGAAACGTCAAGTGCACATGGGTCGGTTATAACGCTAACGCCCTCACCATCACCTCCAAATTCACCAAGCCAAAATACAAGTGGTAGTACTGGAGCAGGAAATGGCACTCCCGGGAGAAGTGGACAAAGAAAATCAACTCCACCACCAAAAAAGAAACATCAAACATTGCTGACGTATCATCACCCTTCGACACCTTCACACAATGGAATAGCAACCAATTCAATGACTGCATCAACAAGCTCCTCTTCGAGTCAAGATCCATTAGCTATACCCATCGCCAAATCAAAATCACACGAATCACAATTTCAAGAAGGCGCTGGTGTGGTTACTCCTGGCAGCGGAACTAACGGAAACAGTGGCACAGGGACCAGTTCGAATTCAACCAACTCGTCGACTGTGTCTCAAGCTATCCCGAGAACACGACTTCACACCGATCCCAGCCCCGAGTCACATTCACATTCCTCGTCAATGAGTTCAGATATATTCATGGAGAACACAAATAACCTGACTGTACCGCGTTCGCCATGTACACCAATTGTATCTTTGGGAATGGGACACATGATTGCCCATCGCTTTACGAAATTTTTCAAAGTGATATCAACCTGTGACCTATGTCAGAAACAAATGTTTTTCGGCTTGAAATGCAAGGAATGCAAGTATCGCTGTCACAAGGACTGTGAACCAAATGTACCACCATCTTGTGGATTACCTCGCGAGTTTGTTGACGAATTTAAGAAAACTTTAAAATCGAACGAGGGTTTCCTGCCGCCATCAAATATTTCTCCTAATCTAAGTGGCCGCAGTGGAACCACTGTCAGTGGATATTTGTCAGGCCGAAGGCAAAAAGTTTCAATTAGTGCTAGCGGTCATCATCATCCAGACAGCAGTTCACCGGGTTCTAGTTGCAACAGCTCCTCGCCTTCCAGCCCAGCTCTATTCAACCATCAACAACAACACATAAGTGGAACTAATAGTGGCGGTGGAAGCTCAACTGCGAGTGGAAGTACTAGTACTGGACCGAATCCTAATTCCACGCCCTCATCCCTGCATAAGAACACTAGCCAATTCAATTTTCCAGATGTGACCATCACTAATCATCAGACAAATCAGACTTTGTATTTACCATCATCGACTGGGGGCGGACAAACTAGCGCTGCAACTGCAAATAATAATACCGAACACTTAGATAATAAATCCTCTCATCATAATTCCCAATCGAGCATTGCAAATAGCAATAATGCTAGTTCAATGAGTTCGATTCTCATAACAAGTGGACATTTTTCTGAAAGCAGAATGCATAGTGAAACTTCTAGTGGACGTACTGCATCCACCACCGGCTCAGTACTAAGTCAAATCAATCCGGAATTGGCCGATACACATAAAAGTAACGACAGCGATAAGACTGTATCCCTATCGGGCAGTACTAGCGCCAGCACTGATTCAGATAGAACTCCAGTAAGACTAGATTCCACTGAGGAAGGTGATTCGGGTAACTGGCCACGCCAAAACTCACTCTCACTTAAAGAGTGGGATATTCCCTACGATGACCTACGGCTTTTAGAGAAGATTGGCAAGGGACGCTTTGGAACCGTACATCGTGCTCTCTGGCATGGAGATGTTGCAGTTAAACTGCTCAAAGAGGACTATTTAGACGATGAGCACATGCTGGAAGCCTTCAAGTTGGAAGTGGCAAATTTTAAAAAGACTCGTCACGAAAATTTAGTCCTCTTCATGGGTGCTTGCATGAACCCACCATACCTCGCAATTGTGACCTCGCTGTGCAAGGGAAACACTCTATACACTTACATTCACCTACGACGTGATAAATTTACCATCAATCGCACTACACTAGTCGCTCAGCAGATATCGCAGGGAATGGGCTATCTACACGCTCGTGGGATATTCCACAAAGACCTACGAACAAAGAATATATTCCTAGAAAATGGAAAAGTCATCATAACCGACTTTGGTTTGTTCAGCTCAACGAAGCTTGTATATTGTGATATTGGCTTGGGTGTGCCCAGCGGCTGGCTGTGCTATCTAGCTCCAGAATTAATGCGTGCATTAACTCCGTACAAACCAACAGATGAGATTTTACCATTTTCGAAAGCCTCGGATGTCTATTCATTTGGTACTGTTTGGTATGAATTGCTGTGCGGAGAATTTCCTTTTAAAATGCAACCGCCTCAGTCGATAATCTGGCAGGTTGGCAGAGGTATGAAACAGACATTGGCCAATCTTCAAACATCTCGTGATGTAAAAGATATTTTGATGCTATGTTGGTCTTTTCAAGCGGACGATAGACCAGACTTCCCGAAATTATTAACTCTTTTGGAAAGACTACCGAAGAAACGGTTGGCTCGAAGCCCTTCGCATCCAGTACAATTGTCTAGATCAGCTGAATCAGTATTTTGAGGGAAAACAAGAACCCAGAACGACTACATCAGCAACAGCAGCATCAGTATTCATCGATACTACATTAAGAAATTAAACAAGTATTGTAGTTTTTTTTTTCTTTTCTTTCAAAAAGTTATTCATTTTGTTAATAAAATATTATGTATACAACTATGTATTTTTATATAAATTATCTTAATGCATAAAAAGAGCAATGTCTAAGTTTTTAAAAACAAAAACATTATTCAAAGATTATAACTCTATAATTAAAATTACTATTATTATATCAAGACAAAAAAAAATAACTGCGCCATAAAGTAATTTTCTTTCAAAAAATTAAAAAAAAAAATATTAATAATACAACAAAGTTAAAAGGACAGACTCTAAAAAAAACTAAGTATTTGGCCGGGTAGTTTTCATTTTGTTTTTCGATAATAATAACTTTAAAAACTATTTATTGTCTAAATTTTGAAATAAATAATATTTTACTTTATGATAATATTAAATTAAACTAAATAAACTGTGAGAAAAAAGCATGTTATTAAAAAGAAAGTAAGGAAATAAAGAGTGTGTAGGCCACACTTTTACTTACTGCTACAACTACTACGACTACCCATATCAATGGTGTATTAAATTATATATTAATAAATAAATAAATTTCAAAGCAAAATACTATTAAAATTACATACCAATGTTTATTTTTTTTTATGCAAGAGGGCGTTATACAACTTTAAGCTTTTAAAAATGTGAAGAAAAGATCTCTGCGTCTTCAAAAGTATAAACTGAATAAATTGACTGCTACAAGAATCAATTTCGTGTCGAGGTTAATCAAACTTAGCGTTACGATGATGAAGAAATCCAAAGCATTTATATTTCTTATTTGGCCCATATGCACATAAAGACATAACTTGAAAGGGAGCACATACACATTTCCTTTCAAATTTGCACGAGATCAACCAATTTCAGTAATACTCATACAATTTTCATACAATTTCGCTTAATAGGTAAACGTTTTAAAAAATATTTTCCATAGCTCTTTGTAAGCTCGAATTCTGATGCCTACAAGTTTCGAGATTAAAAATTATCGAAGGTGGGAAAAATCCTAAGCGTAGTATTTTTAACTAATATCGTGTTCGCGAGCGAGTTCTCTAGAAAGGAATATTGGAGTCAGCTTTTTATGCCTTTGATTTCTAAAGAGGGTAACTCTCCAACCCATACTGTAATAGGCCCTATCGAGGTAACCGGCTGAGCGGAACTTTTTTCGCAACGCATTCTTCGTCGGAGAATCAATTCCGGTTCGAAGTAGCTGTCATCGGAAAAAAGAAAAACTTCCTAGCCAAATACTTGTCGGAGGACTTCGGAGAAAATATTAAAGAAAAAAAACGATTTGAAGTACTTCATCGCATGCAAATGGCATGCGTTTAATTTCGTCGGAGGAATCTCCGATCAGCTGATCGGAGAACTACCTCGAAGCAAAATGTCTCCGATTCGTAGAATTTCGGAGAGAATTCCGCTCCGACGGTTACCTCGATAGGGCCGAATGTGCTTTTTTGCAACCTAAGAAAGAAGTGGGATTGTCGGATTTCTGGCCTTTTCACCAGCCCATCACTGTACTAAGGAGGTAAGCAGTTCAGTCACTTGTATCCGGTTTTAAATTTCAATTCTAACCCAATAGTTAGAAGTGAGTTACTGATCGCGTTTAACTTGATTAAGGGACAGCATGCTTCTGCTGGCTTCTAATTGCCTAAATAATGACATTTATAAATTAAATTTCCACTTTTTTTTAGAAATACTGTGAGAATTTGAAGTCAATTCTTTTCGGTATTTCTGAAAAGAATTAATCAATATTATACATTTTTGAAAAACCCATACAATTACTATTTAATTAATTTTTTTCTGCGAAATTTTAATTTAATTTTAAGTTATTGAAAAAATGCCAATTTTTTTTTGTCGGAACAAGCAAATTGAATTTGAACCACCTACCGAGTCATCCTATCAAGCTTTATACTCGTACCTTTAGTTTTGTAAAACACAATTGTAAGCGCGTTTCGGCTTAACAGTCAGCATCTTTTTGTATTAAAAAAAATCTGACAATTCTTTGACCAATATTGTAAAAAACATAGGTATTGAAAAATCTAGGCACTTATGGAAATATTTTTCGAAAATGCTCTTTCATCGTGCACCATCTAGCGTATTGACCAAGGCTTGAACCTAGTTGGATAGATGGTAAATCCGAAGATGCTGCAGCGTTGTAAAAGGAAACTGCTAATAGCTAATTTGAATTTTAACAATTGGGTGAATTTTTTTTTATTGAAACAACTTAGTTCAAATTACGTAACATGAAACTCTATCTGTTTTAATATTTATTTTTTCTGTTTAAAAGTTGCCTCTGCCGCTTAAATAAAAAAGAGTGAAACATTTCTTCATATACGCTTCTACGTTTTGATGCACAATACATGTGCATAAGTAGAAACTATGATTTCAAACATTTTGTTTTTCGTGCCGATTTTTTGGTTAGCCTCTATTATATTTTGAAGAATCTGATAGATTCCATAGGACAGATAGAATAAATGAAAAGAATAACACTTACCTGATATTGTTCAAGTTGTTTAATTGTATTGACAATAGAGATTCCGATAATGTGCTGTATAAGAGATAATCTTGATCCCAATGGCGAATTCAAAGGTATATGGAGTTGAAGGGAGAACATAGCGCATCCTAATGGACTAAGCCACTAAAAATTAAAAAAACAAAATTAAATCCAAATACAGGTAAAATAATATAAATTGCTTACTTGATTATTACCACGACCAGCGCCATCTGTTTGTTGCCTTGGCAAAACGGCAATTCCATGAGTTAGATTTAATTCAGAAATAATATGCATTGAGCTGCTTATTATTGGCACATAAATAACAAGGCGACCAATTTCTTTTGTTGATAAATTCTGAAAATAAAACATAGTTGCTCATCAAATAAACGGGTGATGAGTCATAAATTAAAAATGGTGTTCGGTTTTTAGTGTTCAGTTGCATATAGTTAATCTGGGAATTTTTTTTTAAAGTTATTATTGTTTTTTAATAATTGAAATAGAACTAAAAATCTTGAAAAATGTGTATTTTGGTCATTTTCTGAAAATTGTAAACCTAAAACCAAAACTCGTTAAGATGAATCACTAAATACTAAAAAATATTAGTACCGACTTTCAATGAAGTGAGGATACAGTCTTTTTTTTAATGGGGTATGGCAGATCTTTCAGCCCTTAAAATGAGATCAAATTTACATAGTACATATAACCATTTATATCAAAACAAAAAACATTCAAAAAAACCTTTGGTTCATTGTATTTGCCCAATCTACTTTCCAATGAAATACTTACATCAAAGTAATCAACTGTTGAGAAGTCATCAGGGCAAGAGTGAATCAAAATTGGAAGAACATTTGTTTTAGCACTTGGAACAGTTTCATTTTTTCCACAAAATTTCATTGACAACTTTGCTGTTTGAATCATATTATCAGCGTTGTAGAAGCTCTTTAGTTTTTCGAGAACCTCAAATTTAAGCTGAAAAAAATATTAAATTAATAAAATAAAATATTTTTTACTAAAATCAAAAATTATGTACATTAAATTATTATTGTTAACAATTTGAGTTTATTAAAGCATTGCGGTTCATGTGTTGAGAAAATATGAATTCATTAAAAAACTCAAAAATCGTTTAAGTGATTTAAAAATAAACCAACCAAAGTTTGTGTTAGATGTAGTGTGTTCTTAAAATTTTTCGTTATTCTTTTATATAAGGAATTTTTATCTGACATAAAAGCTTCAACCTGCGATAGTTTTCTTTCGCGAGGAAAATAAATTGAAATAGAATTGCGTTGATCTTAATATGTACTTGAGCTAAGGTTCGATAAGATGTTAACATATAGACCAAATTAACTTTTATGATATTCATATAAATTAACTTGTAATTGATGAACTTACCTCATGTCTTCCTAAGAAATAAGCATTTTGGTAGATTGTGTTTGGTTCATTCAAAACTGCGTCTTTTTTTGTTATAAAACCAAGATGTTTTACAAGAAGATCAGAAAATATTTCCAAGCGATTTTTTTCATTCTCTTTCAAAACTTTGTACTTATTTTCATCAGACTCGTATTCAGATGGATTTATTTCCAAATGCACCTAAAATAGATTTGAGAGAAGTTACTTTAAATTAGGTTGTTTCTCAAATTAATCAAATTTGGAAATCAAATCTCAGTAATGTTAGTAAATATCTTCTTTTCTTTTTAGATCCTAATTATTTGTAATAAACTGATATTAAATTTTAAGTACCTGAGAGAATACAGCCTTTCCTCCGCTCTTCAAGTTAGTGGCCAAAAGCAAACTCGGGGTATTCCACGTCTCTTCGGAACCCAGGACCTTAACGTCCAAATTGTGCATGCCTCCTTGTAGATCTTTCAATTCAATGGACCTTGGACACACTAGAGCTCTAAGCCGGATGTAATGTGACCACAAATACGAAGAAGTTTTCACACACGAGCAAAAAAACGACGATATAAAGACAAAAAAAAAGTTTTCGAGCAAGCAGGCAAATGATGGTATTTTTTTGTGTTTCGGTTTGATTGGTTATGATAACGGTTTATAGCTTTTTTATGAGAGTTTAGAACTGCAGTGTATAGTTTTGATTTGGCAATGTTATAATGCTTGCGTTATGATAATTGAAGTTGATACGCTTTTAGGAATACATACGTGCGTGAATTTTAGGGATTAACCAAGATTTTCATCCGATGGAGGTGATTTGTGTTCTAAGATCCTTCTTTATTTTTAGGTTAGGTGTTTTAATGGTTTTGCGAATTTTGATTGTACATAATGCAGTTGCATTCAAAAAATTATAAATAAGCAGCTTACAAATTGACTGATGAATTATGTATAAAAAAGAGAAATGAGTCAAAGTTTTTTGTTTTAATACCATAATCAAAATTGAGACTTCAACCAAATGTTAGTGAAGCAATTTTTTAAAATTTAAAATAGTAGCTTTCTTACATTTTTAATTGAAATTTCAGCTAAAAATTCTGCAAATTTGTCGAACGACTGTTCAGTAATATCAGTGAGATGATAATTGGATTTTATTTGCCTTTCAAACTGTTGGAATCAAAACTATCTTTATTCATTACACAAATACACACTACATAACTCTTAAAAAAAAATAATTTAACTTATTGCCGTCATCTTCCATTCAAAAAATTGGCATCTTTGTCGAAAAAATTTGACACAAAATTTGATATTTTTTAAATTATTATGATACGGTGTGATTTTGCCTTCCTGGACGGAACTATTTTTTTACCTAATTTGCCAGGCTTTTCCGCCTTTTATTTTTATCTGCCCTTAAATAAAATCCACTTCGGTATCTGCTCAATGATTTTATCCAAGATTTTGTGAAATGATGCATAAGTAGGCAAATTGAACAGGCAAAACCTTAGTAGTCCTTTTCGAGAAATTATACAAATTTTCTTAACGGATTTTAACCGTTGTATAATAGGTACCATTTAGTACCATTTTTTATAATATTTTATTTTAATAAAGTGGAAATGCAGCCTTGTTTGTTTGATTATTTGTATGTTTGGCATAATCTCAGAAACTGCAAACAGTGTACTTAAGTGAGCGAGCGATGAAAATCTACTATGTCATAGATGAATGTTAGTTTTAGAGTCCAAATTTAGCAATAAAAAAATAAAATTATTATGACGAAAAAAAGAATTAAAACGATATTTAATAAAAATTTAGATACATCATAAAGCTGCAAAAGTTTCTTTATTATTTTTTAAAAGCCAATAGTATCATTCTCGTTGTGAAAAATTCATATACAAATAAGAAATAAGTATTTTATACAAAATATTTAATTTTACACACACGCACACACAGTTATATAGAGATTTGATATTATATTATCGTTTTATAGGAACTCAAAAAAATGGAAAATAAATCACACAGTGAAGGAAAATACATGCAAGACTTACGGTTTTTTTGAAAGAGTCGAACTCGATTCATCGCTGTCGGTAGAAAAATTCTTCTTAACCGGCGATGGATGATAACAGAAAATATAGTGCATCATTTTAACTTTTTGCCATTTATCATAAGAGAACTGCACGAGTTCATGTTCACGAACCTAAGATAACGAAATTCTATTTATTTTATAATCCAACATATAATAACCAATTTAACTAGCCTCGGCAGTACGATATGTTGGAAGTACAATATGGAGGACATCAGAACAGAGAGAGAGAAGCTTTCCTCCTTGCAGAAAGAAGTCGACTAGAATTTCTCCTAAATCAGAGTTGACAGATCCACATATTACTAGAAGAGATGTGTTGTCAATCCATGATTTTTCTTTAGCTTGTTGGGGTGTCAGAGGGTAGACTGTGTACCTGAGAAAGATTAGAACAAAAATTAATAAAAACAGTGAGTTTATTAGATGATTTCTTACATATCCCTCTCCAGAATATTTTTAAGTGTTGAAACCACATTATCTCTAGATGTTGCAACATCGGAGTAGACAAGAATATTTAGAGGTTTACAATCCTTCAAACTTTCTTTGCTTCTTCGAAGACTTGGTCGTTTAGTGTTGTTTTTGACAGCCGAAATTGCTTCTGGCATGTTATTTGGCAAAGTTTCAGCCTTTTTTTCTTCTTTTTTTCCTGCGGTAACTGAAGCTGAAGTAACTGGCACTGAAGCTGATTCTGGGAATGATCTTGGAATAGGTTCGATTTTAGCTGTTACTATTGATTCTACATGAGACGGTTTTGTTTCGATCACTACTTCGGTGGGCTTCGATTTAATTTCTTTTTTAACTTCTATTTGTTTTGCGGGTGATTTAGATGGAGACTTAACAACGGTATCTGTTTTTATTGATTTAATTACTGGGTCTTCTGCTACCCTTTTCATTGGGCTAACCTTAGCTTCGATTTTGGGTTTTTCACTTAATACCTTAATTGGCGATGATTTTCTTGAGTCTATTATCTCTTCAGTATTTTGAGATGAAGATAGATCAGATAGATTTTTCCCAGATGGTATTAAATCTGGTTTAACAATACCAGTTTTGCCTTCTGTGCGATTTTTATTGTACTCAAATTCAGTTGCCTGATTTGCAAGTACACTTAAGCTACGAAGACCATCTAAATGCTTAAGCCATTCTTCTTCGCCCAGTTGAAAGTCACAACGTGAGGTTAGTTGCTTGCGAAGATGTTTTTTCATCATATCATATGGCTGAGGTTGACCTTCATAACCAACAGCTAAATTGTACAAATGAGAAGAAAATAGGACAATACACGAATATAGTTTTGATGAAATAATTGACTAGGGCCTTACATTCAATACGAATTAAAGGTAACGAATCGTTAATGCATAAATTGTTTTGCAAAAATGTTGCTATTAGTAAGTTTGTAAAATGATCAATGTCGCTCTCGAGTAGTACCGCAAAATGTGAATCGACTTTCCATGCAATTGGCTTACCGTATTTTTCAATCTGTAAAATGAAAAGAAATTGTAGACATTGTACGATTTTATTTTTACTATTTACAAAATGTAAAGGACTGCACAAGCTGCAGAACCTTTTGTATATAATCATAATTTTTTTGTATGACAATTTTTTACTTTGTGCTTTTTTTTCCTCAAATTAATTTTTGCAGTTTCAGTTATGGTATGTTTAAGGCTTTTATATACAGGTTAGTTTTTTTTATTAAATAAAACTTTTTTAAGGGAAACACATAAAAGAGCAGAGAAACATTTATTTCGTTCGCTATAGAAATATGAATCAAAAAGCTCATTTTTCCGAAACCACAATTAACCACATATTTGATCTCCCCATAGATGGAGGATGAATTTTTTGGAAACCGAGAATAAAAATTGGTAAAAAAAATTGTGAAAAAAGTTTTTTTCAAAAAAAACTAAAAAATGGTTAGGAATTCTAATCTTATTAAACATGTAGTTCACAGTAGATTTTTTTCATATAATCTACATTGTAGGTATACAGTCTGAAGAAAAAACATCTTTCTTAATTCTCACAAAATAAAAAAAATAATAATACCCAATGAAATATTAAAAAAAAAACTAAATTCATAGGTATACCAGACTACTGGTTAAAAAATTTTGTTTGATATCCAGCCGAAAGCTGGTAACCTGAACAAAAAAATGCTTAGGGACGATTTTGTTATTGGATGCAAGACATGTACATTGTGCATTTTACATTAAGGTTCATTCAACTTTCCTTACTTACACACCACCATCGCAAAAAGTAAAAGAATTTAAGAAACCCCTACAAAAATACAATGCAAATATCACCTTACCCCCCCCCCCCCCCGTTCCATTTGTTTGAATGTTTCTTTTTTAAAGCCTTAATGTTCTATTATGTGTAGATGTTTTTATATTTTCTATATTTAATTACATAATTCGTATTTAATAATTTTGAAATGATACAAGAGCAAGTAGTGGCTTTTCTTTCATTTTTCCTCGATTTTCCTTCCTTGGAAAATACAACTTTATTCCAACTTAGCTCATTCATTTTGTGTAGTAAACTTTTTATCTAGGTCATAACAAATGCTCTGTTTAATGTGTATGTATCTTTCAGATTCACCAAAATGCCTCCAAGTTATACCTGCACTCTAAGAAAAAATGTTTAAAGAACTAAGCCATCGGTGTTGTCAATACAATGTGCAGTCTTTCATAACGCTCATCGAATAAAACACTAACGTAAGAGCTAAGAGGTAGCATAAACGCTTAATGGTTTTAAGCGAACACAAGTTAAAGTTCCCCAACCACGGGTACGTGTATTCATAAGAATGACCTTATTATAAAATATATTAATATGTACATACATAATGTATACAAAATCGATTAGCGAATAAAAAGTAAAAATGAATCAACATAGAATGTTAGATATTATCCTCTTACCATAACATTTTCTAAGCTTGTTTCTTGCAATGAAGGAAGTATATCAGTCTCCAATAGTAAATGCACGGTGTTTGCCCTATCCAAATTGAGTTCCTCTGAGGAAGTACAGTTGAATGGAATTAGGGTAGGTGGTTCGGGGAAAGTCACCCATGGCCCGATGTGAATGTTTTGTGATGGTGTTAAGCAACAACCCCTCCGGTCAGCGAACATCCATAGGAGGTCACAGACCTTTGCTTCCGAACGGTTGGTGCATAATTCTGAAGTGACGAGGTTGGCTTCTGAAATGAAAATTTCATATTGAACATAATTCCAAATACATTTTTTTGGATCATTTATAATTATAGATACCATAACCATCTTTAGGAAGAACATAGAACACGACACTAGACTTCTCAGAGAACTTTTCTGCTATCTTCGTGCAGGCTTTCTGGATGCGCCAGGATTGCACAAAGGTTGCAGTCACATAGTAGAGGGACAACATTGTCACTTAGTATCCTATGTGCCTTTGATGTAATAGACTGAAGGTTTTTTCGGAAAAGGCAAGTGATTGAGAAGAGGTTATTAGTGGATGGGACTATTAATATTCCTGAAACAGAATTCTGCAACAACTCCTTATGATGTCATATTAGTTATTGATTATAATAAACACGGTCAGAACAAGAATTTGGCAAAGATGTGAGGGAATTAGTTTCCACGACAACTTAGAATAACAACGATTTTTTATTTACTATCTATCTCTGGAGAAAAGACAACTTCGCGCTGCAATCTAGCAGAATGTGACTCTGGCTAGCTCTAGGTTTGGTTTGAAATTTTTCCGCACACGATTTCGTAACTTGAAGAATTTTGACAGTTGTTTGCTTTTTAAGAGAAATAATAATTGAATTGATAAGAGAAATATTTTTAAAGAGACATTATAAACAGGAAAATTTCAATTCCAGACATTTAGTTCCAGTTCCGATCCGAGGAACTTTCAAATTAGGGTGTTCTGCCGTATCAAAGTATACATACAAAAGTTGTGAATTCAAAATAATAAAATAAATAAAACAAAATAATAAATTTGAACTGTGGAATATGAAAAAAAATATTAATACAAAAATAAAGTTTAGCTAAAATATCTATTTACTATCTTAAAATTTTCTTGTTTGTTTTTTTTTTTTCTCAAATAGCGACTGAATTGTTAAACAATATTTTCGTTTGTAAAATGAATCGTTTAACGGCATGTAAAATTATTACTTTTGTTATTTATTTCCACAGAAAAAATTATGCTCCCGCTTTTATTACACTTCCAACAAGTTTTCTTCACTCCCGAAAGCAAAAGTTAACGAAACTCAACGAAAGGGAAGAAACTGATACTGTGGATAGTGGGTCTATCGTTTATAATTTCCTTGTATTTGCTCATTTTCATTCAACCGTTTCCACAGCTAGCTTCGATGTTGCATTTAAGACAAAAATTGTTTAGCTAGGAATCGTATATAAATTTACATAGTATTCTCATGAGCACATTCCACACTGTGTTGTATGGTCGTTTAAGGGCGCACTTGTATATAAACAGAAACAGGAACCACAAAATTATGGGGTTTTCCATGGGCAAAATAAATCAATTTATTTTTTATCCAGATCAGTCAAAAATCAAATTTCCCCTGTTTTTGCATTTCATGGGGCAAAATAAATTGATTTATTTTTGATCTAAGATCAAATCTGCAGATCTGGATTTTTCGGCAGATTTACCCCTTTTTGCACTAATACTAATACAACTTTCAGCTGTTAGCTTGACAGATACAAGTTTTTATTTTTATTTGTAATTTGTTTTGGTTTTGTTTGAGTTTTCATCTATTAAACAAATAAATTTTACAAAAAATGGAAGCAATTTTTAATGAATTGGTAGATTCATCAACTTCTTCTGAAAAAAATCAAGCGGTGAAAATTTTTTTGATGTGATGAAAATTCTATTTCAAAAAGAAAACAAAATCGGGTTCCAGATTTTGTAAACGATTTTGTAAATAAATATACGTTTAAATCAATTTTTTGATCGAAATCTGGATTACCCATGGAAAACCCCATTAGTTAGGTGTGTGACACGATGAGAGTACTATAGATTTCATATAGTACAATGACCATGTTTTGCTTTGGCTTTGGAGACCTTTTATGTAAAAGTAGTGTACACTATGAACGGCAGCACTGACGAATACTTTTTTGACAATTAAAAAGCTTCGCTGAAAGCTGATTTTGAAACTTTTTCCATCGGCAGTTTATAAACAGATGTATTCCATATGTTTTCATATTTGTCATTTGTGTAGCGATCGAATTGTAATTCGTGTACCGTGCTGTCTATTCACAATAAAATAATTATTATAAGAATTTATTTAAAAAATTTATCCTAATTAATTCTTTTATCTTGAAAAAAAAAACAAGAACAGTTTTCGACTTTACAATTATTTTGGTTATTGTTATTATAAATGAAAATCATCATGCCTAATTAAAGAACATCTTGGTAGCTATGTTAATACCTACGTACATAACTATTCCGAATAATTGTGAAATGAAAACACATTAATCACCGTCTATCTGTCTACCTACCTCTTCAGATAATAACACCAATAATACAAAGTTTAAAAAAAAAATATATTTCATAAAATGGAAAATATTAGAAATAGACGCAATAATAGTTCATTGTTTAGTAATAATAACAAGGTAAATATTTTGCTAGTTACATAAACAAATTGGTACATATATAATAAATGTCTCTTTTGGCAGAGAGTTATTTCTCTGGATCTAATAGATGGTTTAAGTCGACTGCGGGAACAAGGATCGGTATGAGTCATAAAGCCCTGAATTAATAACCACTTAATTTGAATATTGTTTTTCTTTAAAGTTCTGTGATATAAAGCTGAAAACTGACAGCGATGAAGTGCTTCTGGCCCACAAAATTGTTCTGTGCGCATGCAGTCCTTACTTTAATGTCTTGTTCTCAGGTAAATATGAAATAATTTTTACAATCATAAACAAAATGATTATGGAACCGGCCAGGTAAAGGCGGTAGTCAGATAGTCTTTGGTACATTCCAACTACCTATTCAGTTTTAATTCTTTGAATTCGTGATAGATGTAAATATTTCATTTTCAAATGAAAGTGCTACGGACAAAGCTTTAATAAACTAGATACGCAGGTGTGGTACAAGAAAAGTGAAAACCCCCCGATTCGTAGGGGATTAAATGTTTCCCATTCCATAGTCGGCATTAATAAAATATCTTGAAAATATGTACATATGTTATTTCACATTGGTTCTAAATTATGTAGGTGTAGGTATTATATAATCAGGTTACAAAATATAGATTTTAAATATTGAATATTTATGAAATTTTAGTTTACTGCTTTTTGTCCCTCATTTTTGTTGTATCAAAGTGATTCCAAAAAATGTTCCATCTGATTTTGCTATTAATTCTGATGCTCAGGTTTTTTAAATTATGGTTTGCAAATTTAAACAAATTTTTTATTCTATTAATGGCGAATACTTCAAAGAAACTAATACAACTTCAAATAATAGGGATATTCATGCAACCGCGTAACCATCATTATCTGGTAAAATTCAGTTTTCTACAATTTACTCGAAACCCAAGTTTAAAAAATCTAGGTACCAATTCTTTATTTTATTTTACACAAAAAAGATTAATGTTCCCAATTTTTGGGAGTGGTGCATTTAATCAAAAAAATAAAAGGACACAACAGTGATGAAATGAAAATACATTAATCCTGGTTATTATTTATAAGAATTTTTAAGTTAGTTTATTAGTTGGACTTTTCTTCAGGTTAATGAAAAATGAATAGGTTAAGGCCCAGATTTAAGTTATTTTTAATCAAGTTTTCTATGTTTCATAAGAGCATTTCTTGCTTTTAAAAATATTGAATCCTTTTTTCACCATAACGGTTGTTTTAAAATTTTTTTTTCCCTAAAATAATTTTATTTTTTAAATAGAAGAAGACAACAAGCTGCATTAAAGGTGACTCAAAAAATTTTAGACTAACTTTTTTTCAAAGTTGTGAAATGAAATGCTAATTTTTTTGGTCAATGCTAATATCGATTCTGTAAAGAACAGATTTGATGAATGGTTTTCTGTCTTCTTGTTTTTGAGAAAATGGAAAATTAATAAAACTAATTTTTTTATGAGATTTTCGTTACTTGGTTATAGGAACCCCTGGTTGGACTCAGTAAAGGATTTGGGATAGGTGTAAAGTTGGGTGTATGCGAAGTCTCTTTTGCATATAATCTAAATTTAAAGAAACTTTGAATTTATCCTATGAGTTGGAGTTAGTAAACTGCGGTTTTTACTTTCTTAAAATTAAAACATTTGATCCAGTTACTAGGGCAGTTAATGAATAGCATTTTGTTTAGTTTAACTCTATATCTCCGAATTCTGTTTTTGTGATTTTATTCGGTGCAGCTGTGAACCCTCTATATATCTACCAATGTACAGGGTGTCCCGTAAAGGATGGTCCAAACTAAATATGGTGATAGGCCAGGTCATGACCTTTCAGAATTTGGTAACTTGTTTATCCCGAATCATAACGGTTTTCTCGTAACAGCTGTCTTTTTTTTTAATTTGCCCGAACTCCTATTTTTGACCACTGTTTTGCTCACCTCGTCGATATTAGTGTAAGAATAATAAAAATAAAAATCAATTATGGACAAAACAGTGGTCCAATGAAGGGGTTCTGGCAAATTTAAAAAAACAGCTGTTACTCGAAAACCGTTATGAGTCGATATAAACAAGTTACCAAATTCTGAAAGGTCATGATCTGACCAAAAACCTAAGCAATTTCATACATAGCTCATAAAATTATTTCTTTCAAAACAAAACTGAAATTAATAACAGACAATTTTTGAAAACGGGTTTTAAAACACAGAATTTTGAAAGCAGAGTTTTCAAAAAAGAAACTACGCTACACTGGCACTACACCTTTCTTTACAGTAACAAACTCTGACCATTTTCGACCCCCCTCTAACTTTAGTACCAATTGTGTGGGCCGATTTGAGAGAATTGTTATTATTTATATAGAGTACATACTTCAAATTAATGAAATTTGGTGATAGGTCTGAATTCGTATACAAAAGAACGAATTTTTAATTTTATCATAAATTTTAATTTTTTGATTCTAACTTACTCACTGTTTAAATGCTTCGAAAACTTGACCAGTGAACCTACGAATATTTAAGTCGTGATAATGAATTACATTCACTCGTGTGTTTTTGGTCTGATACTATACTACTGAAATAAACCAGCGAAATAAATAGAATTCATAACACTATTAAATTCGACTGATTGAAATATTGATTCAAGTATTTATAGTATATTACTGATGTTTTATTGTTTTTTTTTTTTTATTTTCAGGTTCATTTAAGGAAGCCGATCAAACAGAATTTTTTGTGAAAGACGTTCCAGGTGACTGTTTGAAAATCTTAATTGATTATATATATACAGGGCTATTGAAATTCGACTCAAGTAATGTTGAGAGAGTTCTTTTGGCAGCATCCTTCCTACAGATAACAACCGCCGAAGAGATTTGCAGTACGTTTTTGCAAAATAACTTGGTTTTGGATAATTGTATTCAATATATACTATTTTCCGGTAAATTTGTTGTACATGTTGTGTCTTTAAAAATAATGAAGTATCTATTTTGTTTTGTTGTAGGTAAACATTCCATCAAAAGCTTGCGCCTGAAATCAATAGAGATGGCTGTTATAAATTTTCATAATATATACCCAAAAGATGAATACCTGGAAATTGATTTCGATGAGGTTCGTAATGAAATTTAATGTTTCGACACATATTTGATTCTCCTTATCGCAAAAATAATTGCTTTTAATTTTTTGAAAATTTTTCACTCCTGGAAAAAGGAGTACATACAGGAGTATATTCACAATTTGTTCTAATGAATTGATTGCATTTATAAGCCATGAGATTGATTTGTGATTTCTGAGCTATTTTTGCAGGTTTTTAAAAATAAAAAAAACAATTTTTTGTTTCGCTAATTAACTATCCAACCGGCATAACTAAACGTCAAAATTTGTAGACTCCAAGCACTTAATAAGAATTTTTATTTTGAAAAATATGTATTGAACTTCCAAGGACAAAATATTATATATTATTATTATAATATAAACGATTGCATTTATTTACAGTTCAGACTCCTGGTTAAGAAAATTAAAATGAGTGGATATATTGAAGATGTAATTTTCTCATTCGTAATGCGCTGGATCCATCATTCATATGAAAATCGGGTTGAATTTCTTCAGGATCTTTTAAATTATCTAAATCCTCTTCAAATATCCCCCGATTTATTAGAAACGATCAGAAGCTCACGCACTATTCCTTACTTAGACCATTGGGCTACACCAGCTACTTCTGTTAATTTGAATGAATCGCAAGTGCAGATATTAATTACGCGAAGAATAAGCGATTTTGCACCTAGAACTGTTAAATTTTTTACCCAAAACGATCAATACGAAATACAATCATTACCGGAATGTATTTTTGATGGAAGCTACGTTTGCTTTGGCTACAATATATTCCATTTAGGTGGATGGAAGAATAAAAAACTAATTACCGATGCAACGTATACATTTCATAAGAAAAACCTTGTGTGGAGTCCATTTGTTCCATTACTGAAGGCAAGAGCTTATCACAGAAGTGGTGCGTTAAATGGAACCATTTACACTATTGGTGGGTCGGATGGACTGAAAGCCTTGCCATATGTAGAATATATAGATTTGCACACTGGAAAGCGTGACTTGTGTAAGGATTTGCCTCAGCCTAAAGAACAGATGGGGCTAGCATTTTATAGTAAGACTTGGTTTTTAAATTAAATTGACTTTTATGATAATTCATTTTTTTTTTCAGAAAACTCAATTTACACTATTGGAGGCAAAAATAGAGCGATCGATTTAAAATGTGTGCAACGTTACGATCCTCGGGTTGGTAGCTGGGAAGAAATGGAGACGACTTCTTACAAGGCTGGGGCTTCTTCTTGTGCTGTGGTTAATGATGACATTTATACAACTCATAAAGATGCGTTACAACGTTACGACGTAAGAACAAATCGCTGGACATTAATTCGTACTCAATACAATAGGTATTTGTAAAAAATTAAAAAAATGTTTATTTAATACTAAGTATTGTATATCTTATAGATATCCTGACGAAGTGTTTTCTGTTGATAATAAACTTTACGGACTTTTTAAGGACCATATAGGTCTTTATGTACTCGAAGCAGGAAAATGGTCAGTGTACCGGCAGTTAAACTACCATCACAATTACCTTAGTGTTTCGACGAATCTACGGTGTCCACTTGCCACAAATATCGTAAATGCAAATGGTGAAGAAGGGGGAGATGAAGATGATCATGATCATATTGATGATGACAACGATAATGATGATGATAATGGTAATGATGTGTATGAATATGCATGAAGCACAGTGAATAATCTTTAATTGAAAAATGTGATGAATAATGTTAAATCATGTTCTATGTATTATATTTATGTTTATTTATTGTATTAAAGAATGTTTATTTTTAAATTTATAAATTAATATATTTTTAATGTTTTATTCTTTAAATTTTTCAAACTAAAAATTCTTTATAAGTCAATCCATTTTAGAGCCTACAATATCACAGGCATTATCAAAATTATAAGTTGGTATGCTTACTAGGAAGAAAGATTGCGCTTTCATAGATCTTTTCTGGATTATCAACTATCAATCATCCTGTCTCAAACCGCATAATTACCAATTGGGTATAGTAGTTGGTGATACATATACTGCGTCTGTCTTTTTTCAAAAAAATAGATTGTGCTAAGTTTCATCTCGTTTGCTCAAAGTGTTCTCGTCTATTATAATCGATGAAGGTGGTAGATGCTGTGGTGCAGGATGCAATTTTATCACAAATTTCTCAAATTTTTAAATTAATAAACTTATTTAGGTTGTAAAATAAAAACTTAAAAAAATTTATTTTGGACATTCAAGCATGCAAGTCTCAAAAGTTAAGGCTGAAGAAAACTACTCACGTGTGGTGTGAATTTTGACATATTATTATTTATTTACATATAATTAAAATTACAATGTAAATATAAGGAAAAAAGAGCCTAGCAACAAATGACTTCCAACTCTGATACATAGAAAGGTTTTGGTATTATACAAAAAAAAAAAAATTAGTCAATAAAATTTAATTGCAATATGGAGGATCTAAAAAATTTTTTTATTAATACCCCACCCTTTTTCAGCGGAGAATGAAAATAAGACCTCGTGAAATATATTACATCATCAATTAAATAAAATTTTCACTTAATTTTATCATTTTTCGTTATGGCCAACTCCACTAAAGTAGGTTTAAGCTGATAAACGAAATAGTAAAATTAAAACATCCTCTTGACTGTTTTCCCTAAAAAGGACAAATCTAAAATTCAAGAGATCGAAATCGATCGAGAAATCGAAACACAGCAAAAAAATATGTATTGTCTTGTGTGTGTGTGAAACTTTTAATACATATTTTAATATTTTCAAACGGGTCAAAAACTCATGTCGTTTTTCAATTTTTCTAAATTTCATTTTTTTTTTTTGAAAAAATAACTAATTCTCATAGTTCTCCTTTTTAAATCCTTCCCTATTTTCCTAACGCTCGCACTGTGTTTATCATTTTAAGGGTTTACAAAAACCCATTTAGTACGCGAAAAGTCTAAAAAAAGGTAATATTAAAAATGCATTTATGCCAAAAGTAATTTTTTAATGAAAACAGTTTGAACAAAAAAATTATTTTATTTTTTTTTTTCAATCTTAAATTAAAAATAAAAGATACTAAACAAAAGTTTTAAATATTTTGTTTCGTAAATTTTTAATAAAAAATAATTATGTGTTTATTTTCAAAATTTTGAGTTGACAAATCAATTTTCTTCATTTTCGTCCAAATTTATAAAAATCTTTAAAAGCTAATATCTCCTTAAAGTAAGCGTCTTTCATGTCCAAAAGGAGCGAACAAATTTCATATTTTTTGAATACTTCAAATTTTGTGATCTAGGAAGTCAGACTTTTTCATTGTTGTATGACTTTAAGACGGAAGCAATTATAATTTTTGGCACTTTCGTTTTAATCTATGAAAATCGTTAAGCACTAATCGTATCGAGGTAACTGTCGGAGCGGAATTCTCTTCTACGAATCGGAGACAATTTGAGTCGAGGTAGTTGTCCAATCAGCTGACAGCTGATCGGAAATTCTCTCCGACAAAATAAACGCATGTGATGAAGTACTTCAATATTTTCTCCGAAGTGCTACGAGACAGCTACTTCGAACCGAAATTAAATCTTCGACGAACGATGCGTTGCGGAGAAAGTTCCGTTCCGACGGTTACCTTGATAGGGCCGAATATCTCCAAAGGAAGTGTCTTTTACGGTTAGAAGTAGCAATTAAATATAAAATAATAACAAAAAATCGAATTACAATGTAGCCATCCAAAAAGTTCTGTTATATCAGCATCCGAGCAATAAGCCTGTCAAACATCTACTCATATTAGGCAACGCGAAACTTAAATTATGCTGTATTTCTTTTGCTTTGGGACCCTGAAAAGTTTGAAAAAATCTAAGTATGATGTCGAGTTATTTTTTTTATCACACATTCAAAAAGAAACCCAAGAGATAGAAAAAAATACATCAAACTTTTCCTACATTATTCATAAATGTATTTACTTATTTATTAATATACATCAGTTCAAAATACATAATTTTAACTTTTCCCAGTTCTAATGTGAAAAGAGTACAAAAACAAATTAAATTATCATTATTATTATATAGTTGAAAAATGTCCTTAAAGTCATTATTTGCTGTATTTCATTAATATGATTAAAGTTTTAGAGTTTCTGGTCATTTGACAAACATAAAACTAGATAAGTTGCTTAAAAAATTTAACTTAACTATAGGTGTATTATCTGCATTCAACCATGATGTCACAATTGAAAATATTAAAAAAAAAAAAAGTCATCTTCTTTGGATTCCTCCTCTCTGATTAAAGTCGAGTTCTCAGTTATTATTTAGGAAAATAGTCCATCAGAGGATTTTGTACTCGACATGTACTGATCGAGTTCCTTGTCCAAGTCTTCCTTCTTTACATCTTGCTTATCGGTACCTGAGGGAAAATAAAATTGAAATTAATTTGAAATATTCAACTAACCTTGTTTTGAGGCGTCAAAACACTATGTCATTTGGTTAAAGTCTGCAGCGAAGCACTCACGAAAAGCCTCCTACTGACTTCGGTCCGTTTTTACCTAGTTGCCGTCCACCACCACGAGCACTGCCTCGACCTCGGCTACGGCTACGTCCGCGTCGCTGCTGTTGGGCATTTCCATTGCGTTGTACTCCTCCACCGGAAGTTGCTCCACCTCTTTGTTGGCTACGACCTCGACGTCCAATGCTACGAACTGCGTTACGACCCCGTTGCGCTCCACCGCCCCTTTGCCTATTGGCTACGGCGCCGCCGCCTCTGGCTACTAGATTTTTTCTCTGTAAAGGTCTGTTATCAACGCGACTCCTTGAACGACCACGACCACGTGCGGCGTTGCCTCTCTTTGAAGCTGATCTGCTCAATCTTTGATTAGCTGCAACTGGAGGTATTCTTCCCTTGCCGCGACTCAATCTGCTTTGCACACCAACAGTGGCAAGGGGAGCACCTTTGCCCATTACAGCCTTTACAGAGTTGCGTCTCTTCTGAATCCGCCCGGAGGCGACACCTCCTCTTAATGGCCTTCTAGCGGTACCTGGGCCTGGACGGCTGGCGGATCGGGCTCTTGCTACAGGAGCTCCTGGTCGCCTGCCTAAACGACTGGTAATCGGCACAGAATTAACACCGCGAGCATCGTTCATTCTGCTGACACGATCAATTCTAGATCGTGACCGACTGCGGATCAATGGGCGAGAACGACTATTTGAACGACCGCGGGCTAATCGACCCGATATTCCTGGCTGGGATAATCGCGGGGATTGCACAGCGGCTTGTCGTGTTCTAGAGCGGCTCCTGGATCGCATCCGTACCGCCGGTACTGGTTCGCGACTGGAATTCAACTGTGAATTCCCAGCCCACACTGGGCGACCACCAGCACGGCGAGGATATCTAGCCCCTGGAAGGCGTTTCCCTCCCATACGCTCTCCTATTCTTGAGACAGAGTTCGATCGCCTCGGAGACCGCCGTCCCATCAAGTCTGCTTCCATTCTGTCAGAGGGGGGAAATACACAATATGAGGATTTGTTTTGATTCTTAGGGAGAATGTTAGATTAAAAAATTGATTCTTCGTGTGATGGCGGTTAAGCCTCTGTCATCAGATAGAGACAGAGACTCAATCCAAAGACTCGGAGTACAACAGAGAGTGATCTTCTATTAGCGTTTGATTTTATCTCTCTGAGCCTGTGTCCGGTTTTACGATATATTCTGTAATTTCTATTTTGCAAATTAAAAGAGTTCATCCTTACGTTGCGACATTTGAAATGCTGTTGGCTTTTAGGAGCCTCCCACTGGGTCCCAGACGTAGGGCTTTTATGGTTCCACGTTTAAGTGGCTGACCATTGGTAACCCGGTTGTATGCAGCCGTCGGCTGTGGTCTCGCCTTCATGCTTCTCTGCAAGTTGGCAAAGAAAAAAATGTTGGTATCAATATCAATTAGGTTATTGTGATTGTGTCTAAATTTTTCTTCACAGTTGTAGCTTAAATATCCTCTGTATGTGTCTAAATAGTTTTACATGTTTTTTTTTTTGGGTTATTTTTTCAAAGCCAACCACACTGAGTATTTAGGGGTTTTTCAAATAAAGGGATTTTCTTGGATGCGTACTCTTTTTAGTTTCAATGCTGCTTCCATTGTGTGCTTCTGGGCCAACTGCTTCAGGAGACGGCGATTTGCTATGGACGCCGCTCGACTTACTGGACTTTCAATTCCTCTGCGTGATGTTCTCGGGTGTATTTTAGGCTGTGCGGAGAACGCTGTAAAACGATCGCTCAACGTCATTTTTGTTGAACTATTTATGTGAATCTTGTTGATTGCATTTAAAGATGATGAAGCGCTCGACATTTTTGTTGTTTTTGTTGATTTTGTTGAGATGTAAGATTTATTTTTTTTTTGTTGGCTGGTTTTGTTGTTGTTTTATTTAAAGTTCGGCCAAATGTATTTTAATTTCAACTGATGCCTGGTTTTCTCTGATTCAAAAGACAATATTTTCAAGGTATTTTAAGTCTTGTTTGTATTCCTTATTTTTTTTAGCTTTGCCTCATTCATGTGACAAAAGTGTTTGCACAGTTTATTTTTTAACCCTGAAACGAAATTTTAAATGTAAATATTGGTTTAAAAAATGAATAAAAAAATTCCAACATGTGTTGTTTGAATGGTGCAAGTTATTTGGGTTAAGATATATAGGATGTTATAAAATTGGGTAAAGTTTATAGTAATTTTTTTAATACATATTATCTAATCTATAGTTGTTTATATGAAATCGTAAAATCGAAAAAACCAGCACCTTTTTGATTTTTTTCAAAGTTTGTGAATCATCTTTAAGGTTTCAAAGAAGGAAATCAAGCAGAATATGATTCCCACAACGCTATATTATATATTATGTTAATATTGAAGATATCTAAACGTTTGAGGTGTCATTTAAGAGCCTAAAAAAGTTAGTTTATGAAAAATATATTTAAATTTATAAAATTATATCCTTATCCAGTATTTAACTGGCTCGCATTTTCCAAATATTGGATAAAACCAGTTAATATTTTAAAGATGATCGGCCCTATCGAGGTAACCGTCGGAGCGGAACTTTCTCCGCAACGCATCCTTCGTCGGAGAATCAATTTCGGTTCGAAGGAGCTGTCATCGGAAAAAAGAAAAACTTCCGCGCCAAGAACTTGTCGGAGGACTTCGGAGAAAATAATAAAGAAAAAAAATGATTTGAAGTTCTTCATCGCATGCAAATGGCATGCGTTTAATTTCGTCGGAGAGAATCTCCGATCAGCAGATCGGAGAACTACCTCGAAGCAAAATGTCTCCGATTCGTAGAATTTCGGAGAGAATTCCGCTTCGACGGTTACCTCGATAGGGCCCGATGTGTGCACATATGTATTTTCAAAGAAATTAAATGAAAAATTGACTCGTTTATGTTACATCATATGTACTAAACACCTGCAACGAATGGCTTCAAACCACTTCCAAGCCGTTCTATATTTTTTCAAATATACTGTTCATTGCATACACATCTTTCAAAACAAAACAAATGAATCATCAACTCAAACCAAAACAAATCCTTTTTTTTTGATATCTCATTTGTCACTTTACGTGTCATACAAGCGTCACAATCACAAAATAAGTTTAGATTAAAAATACACTCGAATTGAATTAGAAATTTTTTCTTAGTTCGTCGCCGCGACCAACTACCTTTTGAGAATTAAAGCTTAGAAGAGAAAAAAACTAGTGTATTTGATTTTATAATCGGTGCATTCAGTGTATTCGATGTATTTATAACTGTTTGACTTGTTCTGTTCTATTTGTTTCAAGCATTCAAGCCTAGGATAGAAACCAAAGACTGTATTCGTTCTATTATAAAGGGATCGAATCGTGTGCAGTGTTTGTTTTCAAGAATAGTTTATTCATTTTCAGTGTACACTACTTTCTATGAATGCAACCAACCGAATACACTAAAGTACTGTGCTTGGTCAGAGAAGGCAAACGAATGTATTCATGCAGACCTCTAATATGTACACCTTACAGACTGATCGTTACACCTGAATTAAAAAAAATTCCTTGAAGCCTAGGGTCACCCTAAAGCTTTTTTTGAAAAACCTGAACTCACCCTGACAATGAAATTCTGTGCTTTTTGAGACCTGGAGTCGCCCTGAAGTAGAACTAGGTTTTTTGCTGTGGCGAGTTGAGGTAAAGAAAAAACTGTCAAGAATAAACTGACACGAGTTTAAAGTATTTGTTTTGCTGTGGATTTACGTTTTGCAGGTAATTGTTTATTATTTAAGTACAAATAAATTTAATACAACAATAATAGAAGTAGAAATGGAAACATTTGATGTTGTCGACTGTGCAATGGGTGAATCCGAACAAATTTCAATTTAAACTATTAGAGCACAGAGTACAAAGTTCATGTTTTTATGGATTGAATGTCAAAGAGACAATTGACAACCCTTAAGTGTTTTTTGAGAACTGAAAACCAAAGTTTTTTGACAACTCTTGGGGTTTTCAAGAAAACCTGGGTCAACTCTGGGTAAATTTATATCTGCATAAGTTTTAAAGCAGTATTATTTCTTTTCACCTACTAAACTTATAGTTCAAATTAGGGTTTAGGGTAGGGCTGTCGGAGAATACATTCGGCCCTATCGAGGTAACCGTCGCGTCGGAGCGGAACTTTTTTCGCAATTCCACTTTCGTCGCAGATTCAATTTCGGTTTAAAGTAGCTGTCATCGAAAGAAATTTTACAGAAATGCGAAGACAGATTGCGATGGATATACATTTTAGTCAGAGATGTGCAAATTAACCGATATATCAAAAATGCGATATATTTCCGATATTTTTTTATAAAATAAATTAATTTATTGTTTATAAAAAGCGCCGATTTTAAAAACGAATTATCGAATAAAGACCCATCCCTACTTCCAAACATTATGTCTTTTGATTCCATTTCTCAAAAATAATTAAGTTATGTATTTGAATTAATACAAACAATTATATAAGAAATACGAACTAAAGGCACACAATAAAGAAAACAGGAGACAATTGAGAAACGAAAGCAATATACGTTAATTATCTGGCACGGCGTAAGTAAACTTATCTTCTTAATCTAATTTTTATCTTCTAATTCTACAATTATCTTCCAGATTCAAGAAAAACCTTCGCCTCAATAGAACTAACTCGAATCAAAATGTCTCCGATTCGTATAATTTTGGAGAGAATTCCGCTCCGTAACCGTCGGAGCGGAATTCTCTCGATAGGGCCGATTGTGTGGAGCTTTTATTAAATACGAGTTATTGACTTTTTTTTCATAAAACTGTGTGTGGAGCCTTTATGATACCGTTATTTCTTGTCCTAAAAAAAAACAAGTTTAAAGAAAATCCACAGTGTGAACTAGCTTTCTGTTTCTACTATTTAAAAAGAAAAAACCTTATAGATATGCAGACCCCGCTTTATTCAAAGAATAAGCGAAAAAAATTCGAATATCATCATTTTTTCGCACACAATCGATGAATTTATTTTCAACTTCCAAACTGTTTCTTTTTTCCACAATCAATATTGTGGGTAACTTAATTGTGTGATAAAAGTGAGTAAACTTTTTAAATTTGAATGTAATGAACAGAGACTGTTTGTATAAATTTAGAAATGTAAATATTTATTTATACATATACTAGATACCTTCATTTTCGATTCATTTCGATACTTTCAACGTAGCCGAAAAGAAAACGAGGTTTCTGTTGAGCCTTGTGCCTACCGTTTTTAAATAGCGAATCATGCGTCTTTGTGTTTTTCAGTATTCAGTTATGCACAGCAGCTGTTTGCTACCATTAACATAACATATTCGAATTAAAGTAAACATGTTTATCAGTTCTGTTTCAATACACAATGAATTACGTACTTCTTTATACATTGAAACATTTTCACTCGCTTCCAAATGTGAGATCATTTTTTGCGAAGCCATTTTATTTAATTAAATAGTCCAACGCCACAGAGCTCGATTGAACTTAATGCAAGAGATGTGTAAAAATCCGGGAAAACTAGTTGTTGAAACAATCACAACTGCAGATTACAATTTAAGAACTAGGGAAAGACTAAAACTATGAATGCTATAACGGGAAGCTGAACAAAATTTTTCGTTTCTGATTTTGTTGTCATCATTGTATGGTGTTTTCCATTTCGCTTCCTCAGTGAAAAAGCAAGAATGATAGGTAGCAATAGATGTAATGCATTTTCAGTGAAAAGAGAAATAAAAACTGACATTTCTCAATCGAGAACTCGATTTTCTCTGTCGTTGGGTACAACTCGAGTTGTGGATCTGTTTAAAACAACCACATGGCTACAGTATCAACAGAAAAAGTAATTTTTTTTTTAATTTGAAAATTTGCAAAGAAAAACAAATTGAAATAAAAGGAAATGAATTGCACTACATGATTCCAAGTTGCCTTTGAATCTGCATTTAGGGACACAGCTTAGTTTTTGTTTAAGCGTTTTGCTTCCACAGTTTAAGCAAGTTCAGTTTCAAGAATTTACCCTGTCATTATAATCGGCCCTATCGCGAGTATCAAGTGAATTAATTTTAAAATAAATTTGTTCTTGTTCCAATTTTCGTTTGGTCGCAAATCCATACGAATTTAAAACAATATTTTTGAATTTGTACGAATATGATTCCGAACGGAGTTCAGCATGTTTTTATCAATGGAAAATCTCAAACAAATTCAAAATATCTAATTCTGCTTGCCAAATTTTTCAAGAATTGGCAGCTAATAGGAAGGGGAACAGGGCATGGATGATAAGGCTTAATGGAAAATTATTGGTCGTGTCCGGCAGTATGCCGGGTTCATACGTAAATTTCAGTTATTTTTCTGAATATGGATTATTTTCATATTTGTTGTCATCATAATGAAAATTTGTTTTAATCCTTCAAAAAGCTTGAACTTGACGTACGTTTAGATCTTACTGCTGAATTTTTAACTTTTGGGTTATATTAATTGTCGTTTAAATATGACAATTTGGGACTTAAAGAAGGAACAGTATTTCCAATTTTTAAACGAGAAATAATTACCAGAGGAATTAAGTTCAAAATTTGTCCATTCCGTCATGCAATCGTTCCAGTGTTGTGCATGAATACATTTGGGCCCATTTGCTGATGTTCCACATAAACTCCTATTGTGACAGTTTACATAGAGACAAAAGTAGAACATAAGCGCTTTTGTTGAACATAAATATTTTAAGTTTCGTTTCAGCAAATGGCAAATTGCAAACATTATGATCGTTAAAAAAAAAATTGAGTTAAAGGCGCGAAAAGTTCGTGTCATGATCTGAACACTGTTCAGACCTCTGCCGTAAACAATGGACTACAAAAATAATAATCTAAGTTAGTTCCAACATAACTTTTGGGCCTGCCTACGCTAATGCAACAATAGCACCTACGGCGACGTAACAATTCAAAGTGTGATGACGTCAGTGGACGCCTTAAAAGAAACAATATCGCAAGCCATAATTACCAACGAACAAGGCAAATGTGGCAATGGCAAATGAGTAAAAGGTTTTCACAAAACAGTTCGGCAAAGCTCTAAGGGACCGATTGATTGAAGTGTGTATTCAATGCAAAATGGAAGCCTTGAATTGAAAAATGATAAATGGTAAACTTCTTTCTGTATACATCAGCAAGTACCAAAACAATCATCATCTATATCTACATCAAATTTCAATTCACCTTGTGCTACTTTTGTGTGAACATAAAATTCACGGTGCACTGTACACTTCACAATTCATCATCTTTAATATAGAAAACAGAATACACATTTTTTGCTTTATACAAAATATTTTTCAGGAAACAACATTGCCTAAAAATAGATTTATCTTCATCAACTACGGTATTTCGTCATAAAGGAATTATTTCTCAAAACCCATGATTTATAAGATTTTTAATATAACGTTCTATTCTAATATTTGTTGAAAATAATAATGTTACATACCTTGATACTGCTTTGAATTTCATAGGAAAAATATGTATTGAGTTATCTTTTCACTTTTTCAATGTCCCCTGAGATCCAGGTATGACAAAATAACTCTTGAAGATTTTTCTGCTTAATTCTCAAATAATTAATGATAATTGAATGTTATTATGATCTTTTTTAGTTAGTCTTTTTTAGAATAGATTATTTATCAATCTTAAACAACAAACTCTTCCCATTTGTTTAAATTTAAATTAAGTTTTGTTAAAGGAAAAATTAATGACCCGAAATGGCCAATTATTTTTCTTGAATGAAAGAGAAATAAAAATGGCGATTTAAGACGATGAACTTAATGAACGAATTCATTTTAATCGAAAACAAGCAGCAATGCCAGACTGAATGTTTTTGATGTACAGTAAGGCCAAAAAACTATTAGGGATTGCCCAGGCCAATGGGTTTTTTGTTTTTTCTTCGTGACCGGTTTCGCATTGCTTTGATGAAGCTTCTCAATATCCATATTAACAGTCTTTTTAGTAAGAAATGAGGTGATTTCGTTCATAATTTCCAAATTATCTTATTTCTCAAGCAAGTTCAGATTTCCAAATATGGTAATTTCAACCAAACCTGCACGAAAATAAGGTGAACGCTTTCAGGCAAACATAAATTTGGAGTCGATTGTGAACCAGCCTTATACATTTGAAATTTTTTCTTGGGGAGAGAAAGTGAAAACAACAATGAGCTGTCAAACGACTACATGAGATTATACTATTTATTTCGTTCTGAAAACCTGGATGGCTTTTAGGATTATATAGTATTGTAGTTCCAATAGTTTGTAGTGTGCAAAAAAGGACAAACAAATACCTGAAAATAAAACAGGATGAGGATACATGTGAAAAATATATGTACAACACCCTTGTCAATGGAATCCATATCGTTTTATTATCATAGCAAGATCCATATTTATCCTTTGATAATTAGGTACGCCGTTTGAAGTACTAGATATTGTATGGATCCATTGTATATAAATTTGCATAGTACTATCATCAGCACGTTCCACCACGTCGGCCCCAAGCGATCACAGCGCATACTTATTTTCTGGTTGCTGTTTCTGTGTATATACAAGTGCGCCCTCAGACGACCACAGCGTACAACTCAAAAATCATCGTGATGATAGTACTATAAGTTTTATATACAATGATGGATCTAAATTCTTATAAAAAACAAACGCCTTTTTGAGTGAATGATTTATATGACAAACAGGGGCCTATTTCTCCGCTACTACATCAACTACAATGTAGCAGAATAAAAGTTGTATTACATCATTTCTGTTTCAAACATACATCGGTTTTTCAGTTGTAGTACATCAATGTATCTAAGGAGAATCAACTGGAAATATTGGAAAAATGTATGATTCTGTTTCACAGCTTTTGATACTACATTGTTGTACTACAAATAACTGTAAATTCTTGCTACATTTTCACATCAAAAATTTTTGATGTTATTGATGTAAAAGCATATTAAAAAACTATCAATATTAAATTATGGCCAGCTATAAAAGGAAATTCAACAGCGTAAGTATTTTTATTTTAAATTTAAACGTTATAAATTCAAACATTGTATGAATCTCATAATAACTTACTTAATAAAAGGCGTGAAATAAGAGAACACACTTTATTAACGCATCGACATATGGTTGCTTTTGAGACACCATGCTTATTACCGATACCATGATATTGCCTTCCACTTCCAAGCCAATGGAGTGTTACCAAAATCTGTTGCAGCGGTGACAAAGTAAATTGGTTGCAATTAATTGGATGGGCAATGAATGCTCCCAAGCGTTCAACCAAAAATTCAATACAAATTTTCGGCATTCTGAATTTTTAAAGAAAATAAGGGTCGTCCAAATTAAAATTGATTCGTTGTAAATATATTTTTGTTCTTCTTTCAACACGTATATTAAATTCAAAATCATAGTCGAAAATATTTATATCGAACTCCATTTATTATTAATTTACTTTTATTATTCCAAAATCCAAATTGCAAAAGGCTAAACCAACAAAACACAAATGTTGTAAATGAAATCACATCCACTGCATCAACGAGCTACATCATACAACAAACAACACATCCACTACATCAACGAGCTGCATCATACAACACTTCCAGTTGTAGTTATGGAACAGCAAAATGTAGTTGATGTAGTTGTAGAATGTTGTTGTATGATGTAAGTGATGTAGCTAGTGTAGTAGCGGAGAAATAGGCCCCAGAGTGCACCTCTTCAAAAAAGTGGAAAAGAAAAACACAAACTTAACTTTGAATATCCAACGAAGGTGTTGAGGGTACACAGTTATTGACATTAGTGTACTACAAATTCACCTTTTCCACACAAAAACAAAAACAATCATTTTTCTCATTTTCCAAGAGAATGACATTCGCTGTCATCTAGCATTAAAAAGAAAAGCAAAAAAAAGCACAATTTGCTTTTTGCTCTGAGCGCGATAGCCGACGGCTGTTTTGCGGGCATAAATTTAAAATTTATACAACAAAAATTCATTAAAAACAAAAATAAAACGTTTCTTATGCTAATCATCAAAAATATACAACTGATTATAGGTTTCCAAGATATCAAACATCCGCAGTAAAATGGCTCACTACAAAAAAAACTGTCTTTCGGTATAGCTGAATGCCCTGAGGCGATTTATATAAAAAAGAATAGAATTACCAAGAACAGAAAAGATAGAACATTACGTGTCAATCAACATAAGGATAGGACAAGAAACTAGATTCGCACAAGTTCAAACCGTTCGAAACATCGAAGAGACGTCCGTTTTATCACCAAAATGGCCAACCTAGTTCCTGATTTGATTATCTGGTAAGTTTGATATAGTTTGAGTTGTTGTTGCGGCACTTATTTAGTTTCGTTTTTTTTAGTGGTTTGATCCTGATTTCACTGCTGGTCATACATTTCTTTTCGGATTTGATGCGCGTCAGCTTGGGTGGATATTACACACAGAAGACATTGTCACAGCTGATAGAATCCCAATCGAAAGAATATTCCTGGCTGTTGAAGCTCATAGTCAATTGCTTTGGTTACAGTTGTGTATTTGTACCTGGTTACCTAATCTATAAATATGTTAATCGCACAAGCTATTTGGAGAAAACAAGTGAGTTTTTATGAGTGCCTCTTGAGAAATAAACAATTCAAATAAGATACAAAATAAATTAATATTCTCTTCGTGTTTGATACTCCAAATATACAACTAAAACATCCCTTTCCATAATAAAATAAAATAAGTAATGGAACAGTGTTCCTACTCCTTCCCCCTAAGGTGTCATTAAATGTAGTTTGCTGGCTTAGAAACAGGTAGCTGTTTGTTTCTCAAGCGGCGAATTTTTAATGGCTAGATGTATTCAAAGTCCATAACAACCGGTGAATGCCTGTTGTGACAAATAATTAGGTTGCTCTGAAAACAATTGAATCGGCTACAAAATACTCTTAATTCATCTAGCAATACCAAGATAAACTTGCGAGTCAGAACATTAATCTCAGTCTCACTATTACCTATGTTCAAGTTCAGAGCTTGACAAGAAGTGATACAGACCGTTGGCAAGAAATCACAGGCCACTAAGGTGTTCTCCACAGAACTCTGCTCCATAGTTGTGAGGGGCAATAGGGAAAGAAAATAGTTATTAGTTTATTAATAACTAGTTTAAAAAATTTAAATTATAAAACACATATTATAATTAAAACTATTAAATAGATAAGATTTTAAAATATTAAACATTACCTTAAATAAAAATAATTTTACTTTTTTCGATGTTCAATTTTAAGTTCTTCAAGTAGACTGCTGAAAAATTAAAGTCCTCTGTACAGCAGTAAATTTTTAAGTTGAATAGGACCGAATATTTGTAACGATTTTTAATATATGTATATAAGCTTTTAATCCATTAATTTTTTTCACCTTTTTATTTACATATGTTACATTATATTGCACATTTGAAATAGATTTTATTTTACGAGGGGAGGCCAAAAAGTTCGTTTTTTCATTTTTTTCTCTTTTTTTCTGGGATGGTTTTTTAATAACAAAATCGCCTCGAATCCCAAAAAATGCCCGCTATGAGTTTTCCAACCAATTATGAGACCTTGAATTTTTTATAATGTTCTTCGTATTTTTTTTTTTTTGAAACCACTGAATTGACTTCTTCTTTGACTCAGGTTTAAACTGACAAAATCAAGTTTATCTAGTCGCAATTTTTCCCATAATTTCAGCTCTGCTTCCCATACATACATTCAAAAACTTGCAATCCGCCGCTTCCAATCCTTTCTTTCGGATTGACTTGTTTACCCAGAGAAAAAAACAAATGCTAATGCCGCATTTGTTTTTTTCTCTGGGTAAACAAGTGTAGTATATTTTGTATGTAGTTTTTTTTATTATCCTTGATGTCATCTGTAGTCTGCATGTTGATTTAAATATAACTTTTGTAATATGCAAAGAACACCTCATAATTTAACTAACTGTAACAGGGATTCAGAAGAAAAGCCGTACCCATTAAATCTTAACAACTTTACTGTCCAATTTTTGCCTGACACGTCCATTTGTGATTCATTTTCAAATTTGTATAAGACTTGTTCACTGTCTCTATAAAAACTGCCTTTGAAAAATTCCAATATTTTTGTTTGGAAAAGAAGACTTCCGCCCCACGTCCCATGAATCATATACAAATTGATGGAAAAAATTCTGTTGAGAATCTTAACAAGAGTTGGTGGAACTTGCAATTGCAGTACTTATTTGTAGTTTCAAATGCAGTAGAAAAATGATATGTATAGTATGTACATCTTTATTTTTATTTTTATTTATGAAGGGAAATATTTTTTTGAAAAGATATGGCATTATAAATAAACAGCACTGGAGCTACAACGTAATATTCATTCAATAAACAAATATCTGCTTATGCTGCGAATTGAAACAGTGACAGCAGAATGCCTTGCTGCATTATTTGCATTCTGTTTGAATTTGTTTTGCATTTATGACTGCTGCGTGACCATTTCTTTTAACATTGCTACAGCAAAATTTACAATGCTTTCTAACAATTTTAAAATTAGAAAACAGCTTTTTGTTAGGAGTATTAAAATTTGAGTTTAAAAGTTAATTTTTTTAAAACTTTATATTTGGTATTCAACTTGATTTGAAATGGAGTTTTGGCTAAAAAAATTAAAGCATGAAATGATGAGTTTTGGTTGGTATGCACCATGCGACATGCGAGTCTGACACACTCCAAAATCCTTATGCATTTTATGTATTTCTCTTGTCATTCTCTTAAGGAAAAAATGGCTGCATTAATGTATCCCGGGCATTAAACCATTCATAGTCACCCATTCATGTATCTAGGAGTGTTTAGTCCTTGCATGATTTATTAAATTTGTTATTCTTTAGCTGTCCAGATTTCCAAGAATCCTCTTCCACTACGAGTTTTTCAAGCATGTCAACGTATGTAAGTCAGAAGCTCTAATAAACAATTATAACAATGTTTTCATACAAAGAATGAAAGTGGCATAAGTTTATTTTGAAATAAAAACATATAATACATTTCAAAAAATGTTCTGGAAGTTTTAAAAAAGAATACATTTATTAGATGGGTTAGAGTTTTTATTTTTTCTAAAACTAAATTTCCTAAACACCATTAAATATATTGCATCAAATAGAAAAAATCTTTAGTTTCAGCCTTTGAATTGTATCAAATAAGCTTTTTTAATATAATTTTTGCAGACCAAACCATTATCCACTCGGCTGTACGAATGTGTATCACTGGAACTATCCACAATGACAGCGAACGTATCGACACTACACAAACAAAAACTGCTCCGGGGATGGCATCGCCTGTTAGCAATTCCATTAAACGCACAAGTTCTCAGGAAGCCGTATTGCTAACTTATTGCTTTGCAGGCCTTATGTGTTCCTACCTCACATGGGGTGTTCTTCAAGAGAAAATCATGACTCAGGAGTACATCAACTTCGAAGGCAAAACCTCACATTTCAAGGATTCGCAATTCCTTGTTTTCGCAAATCGTTTGTTGGCATTTAGTATAGCTGGCATATGCATCAGACTGCGTCAAGAGCCGCGCCATCGAACACCGTTGTACAAGTATTCATTTGCTTCGTTTTCGAATATCATGAGTGCTTGGTTTCAATATGAGGCTTTAAAATTTGTCAATTTTCCGACTCAGGTACTCGCTAAGTCGTGTAAAATCATTCCGGTAATGCTGATGGGTAAGATCATGTCGCGCACAAAATACGAATGCTACGAGTACCTGACAGCAGTGATGATATCGTTTGGAATGGTTTTTTTCATGACTGGTAGTTCAGAAGATAATCGGGCTTCGTCAGTAACAACAGTTACAGGGGTATTTCTCCTTGCAATGTACATGGTATTTGATAGTTTTACAACGAATTGGCAAGGAGCGTTATTCAAAGCTTATTCTATGTCACCAATTCAAATGATGTGTGGAGTGAATTTGTCAAGTACGATATTTACAGCAGCATCGCTGTCCATGCAAGGAGGATTTATGGATTCTTTGACTTTTGCCTCTGAAGTAAGTCAGCTAACCAACATGCTAACCAAAACATGTTTTTATTTTTTTTTTTATTTGCAGCATCCAAAGTTTATATTTGATTGTATAGTCCTTTCAATAAGTTCCACAATTGGGCAGTTATTTATATTCTACACAATATCTGTGTTTGGACCAGTTGTGTTCACTATCATCATGACTTTGCGGCAGGTAAGTCATTGAAACTGTCCGCGAAATGTTGTTCCGACGAGAAGAAAAACAAAATATAATTTTACAAAACATATTATTTTTCAGGCCGCTGCTATTATGCTTTCTTGCATTATCTACAACCACAGCATATCAATTCTAGGTGTCTTTGGTGTGCTTATTGTTTTCCTAGCCATATTCCTCCGAGTGTATTGTAACCAAAGAATAAAGGCAATTCGCAATCGGGCAGATGCGATACGCCCCAAATTATCTGTCTAGTGTCTTATGCAAAATATTATATAAATGTAATATTTCAAAACAACTGAATTGTGTTTTGTGGATTTTTTAAAGATATAACTAAGTATAAGTAATCGTAGTGCTTCTATAGATAGGATGTTGTTAATATTTTATATTACAAATAATAATGTACGTGTAAGTCTCAACGAAATACCAGACGAAAATATTGTAAAGTTTTCATTTTATTTACTTAAGACAAAAAGTCGCTTGATAACTACTTAATTAATATAATTTATTTATCCGGTTATACTATTCATTTAAATGAAAATTTATTTATTTTAAAATTCTATTTCTATTTGAAATAAAAAAAAAACAATTGTTTAATATTAACGGTTTTAAAAAGTAATTATATATTTTTTTATATTGTTGTAAAAGTAAATGGGGATAATTAAAATAATTACAAGTATATGTATTTAAAAAAAAAGTTCAAAAAATTAGTGTTTAATATTTAATATTGTGTCATTAAGTTTTAATGTTAAAAAAAAGAAATTATAATTATCCTAGCCTATCTTATTTTTTTGAGCTTCTTGCATATTATGTTATTAGAAACTGTTTTTGATAAAGCTGGCTCTTTATATAGATTTTCCCTAAATTATTATTAACAAATGTTAAATGATACACTAAATTCCGAGGGACGCTTTTGAATGTCAACAACGTTTCCAACCTTTGTGTAGAGAGAAACATTTTGAGGACGAGGAACATTTTTTTCGCCATAGCAAAAATAGGAAATCTTTTACTGTTTTTCAAATAATAAATTTTGATTTCTATTGAAATCTGAAAGTTTCCGGAAAATAGCCTTGAGAAGAAACACGTTCGTTTCATTGAAGAACAGAAAGTAGAATAATAATTTATTTAAAATATTTGATAACGTTTGATAACAAAATCTATAAAGCCAGAATGCAATAAATTGAACAAAGTGTTTCAACAAATTCACGCAAATTAAGTTTCGTGTCAAAATATGCCCTTACCCCAAAACATACGGCCACCGATGTTGATCATTCGATCAAGAAAAACCGTGGAAGCATGCAGATATTGGACAAAATAGAACATGGCAAACTAAGCTGCAACTGCTATGTATAAGAAGATGCCCTGAGAACCCAGTTCAAAAGCATCATCTTTTTCAGACGTAAAATTTTCTGGATTAAACAAATGCAACGAAACCTGCATTGAATCATTAAGTTATTAAGCAACCTCAGATAAATAATAATACAAAACCGGGATGCCTACTGACAATGTCTGAGGTGAACCCGGCAAACCCCAAAGATGAAATCTTCAGATGAAACAGTGAAGTTGAAAAATTACGATCCTAATAGAGGATAGCTAAAAAGCAGAAAACAAAAAACATCCATCATAAGAAAACCTTAAAAATAGAATCATTTCGAATGTGTTCTTATACAAAGAAATAAATAAACTTTACATAAAAATCGGTAGGTATAAATTTATTGATAACAACATTTTTTAAAATACATATAAATAATTAACAAAAAAAGTACATTTTGTAACTTAATCAACCATAAACAGGTGCATTGGACAACGTTTGAATAACATTGTTAACTGCATGCGCCACACCACCAACCAGCTGGCCCGGAGTTATATTTGCCTGAAACGAAACGAAAGGGAAGTTAATACTATATTATTATATTCAGATATAAAATAAATATCTTTAATTTTCTATTTTAATATTACCATTCCATTATTATTTGGCCCAAAATTATTGTTCCCACCATTCGTAGTGGCACTATTGGAATCAACACCACCAGTTGTTGTGGAGGCATCTGCTCCAGAGCCAGTGCCACCTAAACTGACATCATAATCAACAGGGTCACTCGGCGAACTACTCTGTTGTGGTTGTGATTGCTGAGGTGAAGCCTGTCCCGGATACGGTCTATTGACTCCACTTAAAGCACCACCAGGAAGGAAGAGGCCGAGCCAGTTTTGAAAAAATCCACGAACAGGTCGGCCACCGTAAATAGGGTCAGACAAGCCTCCGCCAAAGCCTCCAGGTCCACCAAAACCTCCAGGATATCCTCCACCAAATCCTCCGGGATAGCCTCCGCCACAACCTCCATTAGAATGAACATTGTAAATGTTGAAATCCCAAAACACTCGTCCTTCAGACTTTGGTTGATTGGCATTTCGGAAATAACATCCGTTTCCGATTCCAGCGCCATAACCCGCTCCGTATCCAGCACCATAACCTGCTCCAAATAGTTTCTTTGCTTTTTTCTTGAATGTTTTCCCTGACCCCACAGATTCTTGATTTTGCGAACCAAGGAATTTGGCATTTTCTGCGTCAGCTCTACTAACTGTATTGGGTTTTCGAGTTGTAGTGATGGTTCTGTAAGATTGTTGTTGGTAGTAACGATTTTGTGCTGCTAGTCGTTGAGCTTGAATACGCTGCTCTTGAACGCGTTGTTCTTGAATACGTTGCGCTTGAATACGTAGCGCTTGACTACGTTGCGCTTGCGCTGCTCGTTGAGCGTAGTAGCTTCTTTGTTGATTCGCGTAATAATTATATCCTTGAGGTGCACTTAAAACAAGTTCAGCTAATAATATAATAATTAGTACTACATACGACGAACTTGAAAAAACTTCGTTTAACATTTTAAACTGAAAATAAAATAAAAGTAAAAGAATGTGTGCAAAATTAATATTTTTAAATTTATTACTGACTTTTCTTTTGAATCAAGTTACATTTGCGTTTGTTTAACGTTAGATCCACTTTCGAGGGAACTTAGATTACAACTAAACATTTTATTCGGTCCTAAGAGTCAGTCATCACTTTGAATGGTGGGAATATGTGTAATTTATGAACTGGAACACAACATTTTATGTCTGATGGTGGCATTAGGTGTTATTCCTAAATTTGTTGTTGTATTGTAAAATTTTTCCTAAATAATTTTTTTTTCCTTTTAACTAACTGTGATGTAATAAATACATTTATTTGACCTACTTTTACGAATTTTGCATACGAATTCTGCAAACGAAAAGGTGGACTTCCTACGCTTGTTTGCGATTCGGATTTCTTTGGTGTATGGCAATAATTCCCTTTTATGGATTGTTTATCGTCGGCGGCGCTAGACTTCTCAAAAGTCTACTCACATTAAAAGTTGTTTTGATGGTAATTTAATTTCCATGTTCAGCTAGTTCAGATATATTTCACCAGAACCATATGATTGCCTATGATTAAAATACAAAATTAGCTTCCGCATAGTTAATTGCAATCAATAAAAAATGGTGAGAAAATCAAATATTAAAGATTTGACTAGTGTATAGCAGATGAAGTACCTATGTCTATTCATTTGTGCAAGCACATACCCTTCGGGATTAAAGTCTTGAGTTCCATGTTTTTTTTTTCAAATGTCTCCACAAAAATTGAATTTGGGGTCTTATCCAATTTAAAAGGTCAATAGGTAATTTGTCATTTATAGTTTTTATTTTGTGATTTCTTACTTAAATCATTTCTCAGGGTCAATACTGGAGATTAATATGGGACCTTATTTGTGGGACTTAATTTGGTGTGGACTCATTTTGGTAGTTTTTAGAGGTTTATCCAAAAAACGATTTTGGAAAAGAAATTTTTTAAATCATTCAAGCAAAACATTTATGGCTACGCAAACGCGAATAGTTGATTCTATAATTAAAATTAACTGTCCAAAAATTTAGTTTAAGCCTTAAACCTTAAACTTTAAGGTCCTTGGCCCTATCATTTCCATGAGTTTATTCTTTGGGGGGTATATGGCTGCTACGCGTCGTTTAGTATGGTTCTTGGAGATGTATTTCATTTGTCTTGCCAGATGTGCTGATTTTACATTAAACAATGTTTGTTTTGCATAAAGCTCGAAAACTTTTAGCATTTCTCTATTATCTTCCCATTTAGAAAGAGGTTGAAGTCCAAAAATAAAATAAAAAAAATTAGAAAATATTAAAGATTTTGTAGACACCTTACGATCTTTTATCAGCATTGCTAGAAACACGTCAGCGTATTCGTACTAAATAATTTAAATTTAATTTTTTTTGCAGTGTTTATTTTATATTTTGTTTTATTTTTGTACATTTTTTATAATTAACTTGTAATTTTTTTTAACTGAATATATGTTGCTGCTTGTAACATACGGACAACCGATAGTGGGTTTCGGAAACCATATTATATGAATCGTCACTGGGAATGTACTTACCCCCAAGACCGAATTCAGAATTTGTTTCGGAGAGGGCTCAATGTTTTTCGTAAGCAAACAAATATTAAAAGTCCGCAAAGCGTAGAAAAACGAACTGGTGATTTTAATAACTAAGCTTTTTAAGACATTGTCTTTCAACAATTTTTGATAATTAAACAGCCAAACTAATGATAACTGCCGTAATTTTTTTTGTCGTAGAATGATATTTTCTGTTTCTTCACAATGGTATACATAATTTTGACTGTTATCGAGGTATACCAGTTTGAGACTAAAAAACCGTTAAAAATTCTTTCATGCTACGGAAAAAAATAGTTCTTAAATCTAACCTCATATTTCTTCTTTTCGATCGCAGACTTATTTCACTAGGGCTTATCGCCCAGTTTTGGCTTTAAATAAACCGACTAACTTCACAGCTGAAACAGCCCATTTTCTGGTTGGAGTAATATTGAAAGGCATTTTAAGAACACTAAAAAGTTTTATTTTAGTCTTTAGAATAGTTGTTTTTGTTAAACTATACGAATGTGATTTAAACACATGGCTTGAAAACGACGTAACAAAAGTTCGGATCAACGCTGGCAAGAATCTATACCATATCTGACTAGCTGAGCCAAGTCGAAAAGCGAGTAGCCATCTCGCCCGTTGCCAGTATCGGTCTTTAGAGTCTTGTGACAAGTGGCCACCACGGCTTGGAATCTTGAGGTTTTTTTTTTTTAGAACGGAATCGCAGTTAGTCGTTAGATTTTGTTTTAACTCTTTTTTTCCAGTTTTTAACATTTGTATCGAAGGTACTCTGAATAATGTCGTTGATTTTTTTTTACAGATTAATAGTAAGCTTTACTAAAACAAATGCACAAAATTTTCTAAAAATCTTCATGGCCGTTTTCGAATCATTTTAAAATTGAACTTTTTAAAAAGGTTTTTTTAACATTTGTGTAGGGAGAGGGAAAGGGAATAAATTAGGACACCGATCTTTTTAAGTTTAAACAGTTTTTATAATTCAATATACATAATAGTTTATATTTAATGATTTAAAATATAATTAGAGTTTCAATTTAAATAATGAAAAAAATATAGAAAAAATATATGTTAATTAGGTTTGACTTTGATTTGACTTTGACTTTGATTTGACTTTGACTTAACTTTCTTAACTTGACTTTACTTTTACTATGCTTGGCTTTTCTTTTTAGAATGCCAGTTCATTACGTTAAGTTTTATCTCTATACTTTAGTTATTTCGTAAATTATGTATATTCGAAATGGAATGATTTGGAAATATGATTTTAATATTAATAGTGTAAATGTTAAATGTTTGGTTTTAATTTAGGATGATTATTTAGGTGAGAAATGTAGTCATCCTACATTTGTTTAGTAGGTAAAAATAAATTTTTGTTCAAATTATTAAAGATAGTATTAAAAATCAACTTTGTTCCAAATAAAAAAAAAAATATTGAGCCGTTTTTGAAATATACCTACACTAATTTTCAAAAATTTTGTTTTTAAACGTTTTAGTGAAAAATCAAATATCAAAAAAATGATTCTGTGGGAGGTGACGGTACCTATGTATCAATTTAAATTTACAGTTTTTTAATCATCGAAGCCTTTTCCAAGAAAATGGAATTTTCCAAAAAAGCCCAAAATGCATTGTTTTTGGTCTTTAAAAAATTGAAAAAATGTGTGAAGATACGACACCAACATTCAAGAAAATTTCCAACGCGCTTAGGATGTAGCTCAAGTAAAAAAGGCAACAATATTAAAAACAAATTTTATTTTTTTATGCATACGAAAATTCGTAAAGATATCTTTATTAACAAATCCTTATATAAATAATTAACAAAACTAAATGTAAGTATTACATCTAAATATACCTTAAAACTATTAACCATAATATGGATAGCTTAATTGCTGCAGAACATTGTTGAATGTGCTCGCAACGCCGCTAACCAACTGATTAGGAGTTAAACTAGGCTGCAAAAAAAAAAAAAAAAAATATATATAAAAAAATACTAGGGCCGGTATTCACCTAATTCTTCTTATTAACTTACCATTACATCAGAGTCTGATAAAAATTGAAAATTAGGCTCAGTAGGACCAACATTGCTGGATGAGCTCGAACCAGAATTCGTCGCATCAGATTGAGAACCACCCTGTGGCGGAGGTCTATTAACTCCACTCAAAGCTCCACCAGGAAGGAAGAGGCCAAGCCAGTTCTGAAAAAATCCACGAATAGGTCGGCCACCACCATAATAAGGATCAGCCCAAGGTGCGCCATAACCACCAGGATAACCTCCTCCTCCAGGATATGGATCCGCAAGTCCTCCTACTCCACCTCCTCCACAGCCTCCCTCAGGATAGACATTATAGACATTTAGATCCCACAAAACTCTCCCTTCACCTTTCTGTTCATCAGATTTTCGGAACCCACAGCCGTTGCCAACTCCTGCGCCATAACCAGGTCCGTATCCTGGTCCATAGCTGGCTGCGAGGAGCTTAGCTTTTTTCTTAAATAATGTTTTGCCCGATTCATCAGATTCCTGGTTTTGTAAACCAACAAACTTAGCGTTTTCCGAATCAGCCCTATTTATTCTGTTAGGTTTTCTTGTAGTTGTGGTTTTAAATGATTGCTGAAGGTAGTAACGATTTTGTGCTGCAATTCTTTGAGCTTGAATACGTTGGATTTCTGCTGCTCTTTGATGGGCGTAATAGTTTCGTTGTTGATTTGCGTAATAGTTATATCCTTGAGGTACACTTAAAACAACATCGGTCAATAATATCATCAGCACAATAAACCAATACGAACTTAAATCTGCTTCTCTTAACATATTTTACACAGAAAAGAAATTTAGTTTTTAAAAATATCGTATTTAAAGATCTTAAATAAAAAGTGTTTCTTTCACCAACACTAAAAATTAGTAGTTGTTAGGAGGTTTCGTAGATAACTGAACGCCAGATTTAACATTTAGCTCATGGGAACCTAAAACCTAAGAAATGGATCTAAAAAAAATACGTATTATGTACAATGAAAATCATTTGTTGGCATTGAGAGTTTTGCATAAATCTTTTGCAAAAAGAAGAGGTGGGCATGCATCCCACGCTTTTGTTAATTTTCAACTTTTTCTGTGTTTAATAATATTACCCTTTTTTGGAAATTATGAAAGAGTTGATATTGCTTTGATCTACTAATTTTTAGTTTTAAGCTTAATTTCCGTCTAGTTCCAGTCCATAAATATCAACAGGAAATAGAAAGAGGCTGAGAGAAGAATAGACAAAAATGCCAATGTGGAGTAAGCGCATCAGTGATCCAGAATAAAATAAAATTCGACGATTGAACTTAGAGGCGCAGCTAGAGCATTTGCCACCTGGGACAATAAATGCTAATGCTTTGCCAAGTCTTTCATTCACTTTGTAGTTAGATATTTCATATCGTCATCGAGTTGAAAAAATGTGTATGTCTCAAAAGAAAATCTACACTTAGTGGATTGATTAAACCAAAGTAAGCCGTAGGAAACAAATAATATTTATTAATTATTAAAGTACAACAATTTGGGGATTTGCTATTTGTCAAAAAAGTGTCGTAAAAATGTTGACACTCGCGTTTGCTACACTCATTTAATAGTAAAAGTAATTATGACGGTATGGCAGGTGGACGCAGTGAAAAAACTGAAGAGGTTGATCAACACTCTCCATGATTTCTACAGTTATTGATGACGTTGGTCACCCAGATTTTGAGTTTTCCAGCGTTGTACCGGCCTCTTGAATTTTTTGACCCATTTTCGAATAAGAATGCTTGGCGCATCGTCTAATTTGCGAAAATCTCGAGTACTGCAGGATCTTCTTCAACAGTCCCCGAATCACCGTTTTTGTACAACTCTTGCACGCACAAGGCGCGGCTTTTCTCCCGAGAAACGATCCATAGCGACTGAATTTCCATGAGCCGGGCTACCGATTGACATAATTTCCGCGCCCCAAATAAAATGTAAGTATGGCAGGCACCGTTAATTTTGATCCTAAAACAAAATAAAAAAAAACGTCTGGAGATATGACTCATATAACATTACACTAAGTTTCAAGAAAATCCATCCATCCGTTTAGGCTGTAGTTTCGACTTCCCTATCATAGTAATGTCAAGTTTGATCAAAATCTCAAGTTCGAATTTTTCACGAATTCAAAGTTTGCTGCAATTAAACATGAAGTGTGGTTCCGGCCTTAAGTTTTTTTCAGAAAAAAAAAAATTAGAGTTGTGACCAAGTGGTATTTGAATTAGCAAATATTTATTATTATATTGTATCTTCAACAACTGGATGGCATGCCAATATAACATTATTTACACCCAGTAATCTCAAAAACAATGCAAAACCTGTTCAAAAAATATGTTTTATTCAATGATTATTTGTGAAAAAAAACTGAAATATAAGTTAGAGGTCTATTTGTTACTTTATTCAGATAAATTGTAACTGGAATAAGGTTAAGTTCAGTTATCATGCTGAAATTTCAAATCTTACAAATTGTTATCGGAATCCTGCTTCTGACAGGGTTTAGTCAAGGTAAATTTCAAATTAATAAATTATGATTGTTATATATTTTATTTAATGAAAAAATGTTAAGAAAACGAATCTAGTGGACATTCTCAGTTACGAAGGAAAAGCAAATCAACTAATGGTGATTTTATTGACTTTTTAAGGGACGGTCTTAAATAAAATCGAAGAATAAATGTTAAATTAAAAAAGAACACTTAGGACCGTCCTGAAAAATTTTGCTAAATATATGTAAAGTAAAAATTAAAAAAAAAAAAATATTCAACAGAAACGACTGCAGCTGCTGGAATAACAACTACTGTGGCTCCCGAAATTACAGATAAACCTTGCCTTACTGATCTTTGTAACAAAGGTCTCAAGGCAAAGAAGGGTTTATTTGTTATAAATTTTTTTAAAAAGTAACTTTTCTTTTCATAAATTATCGTGAAAAGAAGTTGAAAATAGTGATTGACAAAATAAAGCGAAAAAATGGATATTCATTTTATATAAATTTTATGTAATGTAAAATATTTATATACTTATGTACATACATATCATAATAAAATAATTCTATCAAAATTTATAAACACTGATTTTTTTTTGATGTGTCATCAGAAGGGTTGGAGTAGAGATGTAAAAAAAATTCGCGTGAAGATTAGAAATTCAGCAAAATATCCCTCGTACTTGTTTGTTTTTGCTACCTTCCAAACCCAAAATTAAATGCTTAGGTTGTTCTAAATTCTTTTTTTTTTGTTTTTACTGTAAATTTCGGAAATGATTAAATTGTTGCATTTACTGGCAAGACCTTGAATGTTTCAGCAGCATTGGTAATTTTTTTTTGTTTTATATAAAATACGTTGCCTGCGGCCCTTAGCGTCACTACCCAGCTCACTGAACTCCTTTGCTCCACTTAGGATGTGTTCAGTCGTCATCGTCAGACAAGCGCCAATGTAAATATGTAGTTATTTTTGTTTTTAATTAAAAGCACCTTGCGCAGAGCGTATCAAGAGTTCCAACGAACTTTCAAGCAGAAAAGTATTTTTAAAACTAAAATTTGCAAATACATGGCCCTAAAAGTGCGAAAGGAGTTGTGAACATAAAATATTTCTAATTTTTAAAAATGTTGCTAAAAGATTCTTATAGTACGTCCTAAAATTTCCACATTTCTGGAATTTAAGTTAACAAATACACTTTGAATTATTTCTGGCAAGTTTATTATTATTATTCGTTTTTTTTTTTTTAAACTCAATGGCAGAATTGTTTTTAAAATTAGGTAGTTTGTATTTAAGACCAGATACTTAATATTTATTTTTTTTAGTATATCCATAAAAATTTTGAACTTTACGTTACCAATTAATTTTAATTACAGACACTTACAGAAAAAATTTTATCAAAATCGTTAGAGCCGTTTTCGAGATAAATAAGTTTTATTACGGTTTTTTATTGTTTGCTCTAAATATGAAAATTGTAAAAATATATACTTATGCTTATTTTGTTTCAACTACATACTTGTATTGTGTCCAAACAAAAATCGTGAATTTTTCTATATGAGCGTTCATGTGCAAGATATCAAGATATCGATCCAAATGATGGTTCTTTTTTTTTTATTTGAAAAATCCAATTATTGTCAAACCAGTTAATGAATCAGTTTCGCTTAATAAGTACCTCTGAAAGATGTATTAGAAACCCAACAAACTTTGAACAAACCTAAGATATTTATATCTTGCTTTACAACTCAAAAAATATTAAAAATAATGTTTTTGCAATAGATTTTATTAAATTTCACCTTTCACTTCTACTTACATATGATTTTTTCGTTTATCTCCAAAACAGATTTAAAAAATGGACCAAAGACTACATATTATTTAACTTTTTCAGTAGATATGTCATTAACGGCATTTGAAGCAACTTTACCAACTTTTTATTTGATGTTTAAAAAATAAACAGCTGGAGATGCGGGGCATCGATCCCCGTACCTCTCACATGCTAAGCGAGCGCTCTACCATCTGAGCTACATCCCCTAATTAATTTTCAATGTCAAAGTTGGTATTTGATTTTATGGAATATTTTACAAATTGTATTGGCGTGTTTTTTTGTACTCGAACAGCCCGGAAAAAAGTTCTATAAAAATATAAACTGATTCTATTATGAAATATATTTGGTACAGACCGAAGATAAAATGTATTTTATTAATTTAAAAATTATTAATAAATTAAACACTATACCTACATTATAATTCAGGTCATGACAGCAATAGTGGCGTAACCCATAAAATTCACTTTAGAGCTACGAGAGATTTAAGAAACAGGGTTTCTTTAAACATTTTTTCTATTTTCCCTTTGACATTTTTGATTAATCTAAAAACTTAGAAGAGTTTGAAAAAAGACATACTTTGTAGGGCAAGCTTTTTTTTTTAATTCAACATTATTTTGGAAAAAAAAGTGGGTTACGCCACTATTGCATTCATGGTTTTCTGTAAAAATAAATAAAAAAAGAAGGTTATGTCAAATTTATCTATTATTTTTTGTTATTTCTTTCATGGTTCATATTTTAACAAAAAATAAATTATGCATACATTTTTACTTATTTTTTTTAATCATTGGTGTACAATGATAAAACGTCAAATATTTCAATTTGAACACTTGTTGACGTTTTTGATTTATTATAAAAAAGTGATGGATTGGTGGTATAAATTAAAGGAGTTCTATTAAGTCTTTCTTTTTTTATCATTTATTTTAGGTTCCTTAAGTTGGTTGAGTTTTTTAGTATCCACGGATTGTCTCTTTTTTACATTTACCTCTTCGAATAAAACATCAATTTCATTGGAATACATATAAAAATTTGAAAATATTTTATTTTTTTCGAAATATAACCACTGAATTTTAAGCCATTCAACCTTGGAATTTGAAATGGACATTTTCCTGTTTGTGATATTTTCTTCCAGAGATTTTGTGGAAAAAAAATCAGATGAAGTCATTTTCACAACTCCAAATGGGTTCTCTTTGTGGCCGAAATGGAAATGACGTTAACCCAAGCATCTGGGACGAAGATATCTTTATAAAATTTTGTATTCTTATCTATTGCACCAATGCCCACCTATGGTCCATTTCTTCAATCATAAAATCGGGATGAATACATAATAATTTTTGTAGACCATTTTATGCACGTTCTTTAAATAATGCATAAGACAAGATCTAATTTCTTGAGGCCCCCTTGACACTGTAGAGGTAGACTCATCCCAAACATACATGTGAACTTTTTCACTGCCCATACTATGTATACCGAAGTAAAAGGTCACAATCTATACAGAAGCAAACAGTTTCTGAGGGAAGTATGAAGGTTACGTCACTATTGCACTCAAACTATGATCAAATTATAAAATGCAATAACACCTTTTTAAATGCCATCTAGTTTTGAGTGTAGATATCTGCATAAAACTATTTTTGTATTAAAATAGATATATTAAGGGACCCATTTTCATGAAAAACTCATTTTTGAAAAAAAGTGGGTTACGCCACTATTGCACTGACGGCCTCAATTTGTATAGTTTGTTGTTAAGAGTGTTCCGCAGTGAATTGGCGATCCTATGTATATATAAATAAAAAGTTCATAAAAAAGTGGGTCTTAATAGAAATGGATTGAATATTTATTTTTTACAGGAGAATTGCTGATTTAATTTGTCTTCTTGTTTTGTTTGTCATGGTTTTAGTTTCTTATTTTATGAATTAAAATGATTGAAAATAATCGTTTTATCAAAATTTCTTATTGAATTTTCTTTCTATTTCAGTGTCCTTTAAAAAAAAAATAACTTTTGAACAAGGCTCTTTGGAGCGACTACTATATGTAACTAAGGCGGCCCTGATGCATGTAAGAGGATGTTAAATACATAATGGTTTTTATTTGGTTTTTTTTTTTTGTGACCAAGCCTTAGCTACCGGAATACCGAATCTGAAAAGACAAAATAAAACCCTGAATGCAAAAATCTCAATCACGAATATAAAAATGTAGAATCCCAAAACCATTCTGAATTTCAATAATTTTTACTATACTTTTGATAAAACTTATATGAAAATAGTTAAACTAATGTAACTATTGATCAGATTATGGGTCTATCAAAGAATAAACATTTAAGTTCAAGGTGTGAGAACCGAAACAGTAAAATGCATTTATCTGCAAACATGGCTGTGAGGGCAAAGTTGTCATTCAATTCAAATTTGTAGCAAAACTTTCCCATTTTCAACCAAACTGTTTAATCAAAACTTGGTTGCACATCAAAATAAAAAATTGTGTTTATAAATTTTGAAAGAATATTATTTTTATTACTTTTATAAAATTCATTTAAAATGATTATCCATTTTTTTAACTGTTAAATTTAAATTTACAAGAAATTAATAACAAATAATCCTTTCTTAGCTTTTAGACCTTTGTTACATTGATCAGTAAGGCAGGGCTTATCCGTAATTTCGGGAACGGCAGTTGAAGTTGTAATTGGAGCTACCGTTGTAGTTGTTGTTATTAGTTGTGTTGTTGGTGTGTCCCATCCCATGGTCCAATCTATTAAATCATATACTTTAAAAGTTATATTCGAAAGTTTGTAATGGCAACATTTTTTTTTTATATGTTTTTTCAGACCGTTTCAAAGATTTTCGCTAATGTCGTTTTCAATTGGCAATCTCAGAAAAAAGCATTCTGAATGCGTTCAATTGGGCAAAAGTGACAGTTCTTATTCTAAAAAAAAGAGAATTTCTCTTTTGGATTTGAAATCAGAAGCAAAAATAGAATCACTCATACATTCAAAGATTTAAATGTCACACTTGATAAATGTCATATTTTTTTTAAATTTACAAATGTGAAGTGATTGCTTGAAATACTAATACTGTCACACCAAACATCAAATTTTTCAGAATCGAAAAAAACTGTTCAATTGGGATTTCGAATCTAAACCAATTCCGGATTGCCAATCGAAAACTACATAAGAATTAACTGCTTGGGTCAAATATTGACCCAAATAGCAATTGAGTGATAACTAAATATAAATTTCCGAGATGAGAAAGATCATCTTTTCTTGAATAAAATATACAAAATGGGAAAAAAGTTATCAAATAAGTTTGGGAAAAGGTCAAATATTTGACTTTGACAACATTTGCCTGGTGGTTGACGGAACTGAGAACAGTCGATCAACTCGTTATGTAAACATTTCATTAATAAGAAAAACAAAATAATAATAATTTGAAATTTACCTTGACAATTTATCTGAGTAAAACTAGCCAATAGCAGGATTCCCACGAGAATGTGTACGATTTGAAACGATAGCATGATATAGCCGATATTAACTGTCTCACAATTAATAATTAACTGAGATAAATAGTTATGATTTTCCAATTACTTATATATCAACAATTTTGTAAATAACAATTAAAATAAACATGTTTTTTCCCCATTGTTTGTGTTTACTGGGTGTAAATAATATTATATTGGCATAATAACAAGCGGCTTGAGGTAGTTAAGTAAAAGTAATAAATATTTGCTAAGCTATATTTAACGTTCTTTTAATTTTAAATAAACATTTCAACTATATCATATGGCTTTGAAAACTTTTTGATTTTTTTTCAATACCGTACACGGTAAACAATATACATAGTTTAGTAAATATTAGACAGAGTTACTTACCTATACGTTGTGTCAAGGCAGGAATAAATCAGTAGTGCCCCCAGACTTGCAATTTTTCCCCCGTGTTTTAATCAGCAACAAACGATTATTTCTCCTAAATTCCAAAAAAAAGTTCCATTTTATTTTAAAAAAAATGATTCTTAACCGTTTTTATTTTTACAATGTCCTCACATAAACATATAAACATTAGTAACATATTTAGCTCAATCGCGAGCGCGTGATGTGCACTCATCCACTATTCACACGTTTAGAACGATACCATTTTAATTTAGCTTAACCCTTTGATTTATGGAAATTACGATTTGCAACTCTTTGCTAGTAGGTATCTTCTATTTCGACATTTTTTAAATCAAGTACAATTCTTCATAGATCAGAAGACTTGAGATCAGAATTTGTGAGAGTAGAAAATAAATTGTTTGCCGACAAATTTTTTTGATTTTCGATTTTCTCAAAATTTCATTTAATTTTCCGATTTTTTTTGGATTTGACATCTTTTTAACACTTCCTAAAATATTTTAAAAACAGATTAATTATATCTTCAGAATATACACTAGCTACATAAATTATGGAAATAATATTTTTTTAGTTTCTATTTTGTGTTTCTCATGCATAATACCATCCATAGGCATCGACTTGATGAGGACAAAGTAGCAAACAACCTTTGCCCTGGAGTTAAGCCGGCTGCTATAAAGTCACCGTTTTGACAGGTGAAAATCTCCCCTAGTTCTGGCAGCATTTATTTGTCTGTCGAAATACAAATACTGATCCAACCAGATGCCAACGTTTGGTACGTACGATCGCTGGTGTAAATGCTAAATATAATCGTCGAGTTAACCGCCCTGATGAAGACCATTTTTAATATTAAAGATTGTGGTAAAAGTCACATTGCCACTCTTGACAAAAAACTTTTTATCATTGAGCATGTCATAAAGCATGCACAAAAGTTTTTTACCTATGCCAACCCATGTCAGCTTTATATAAAAACCCTTTAACCAGATGTAACGTAGGCTTTCTCCAAGTCAACAAGACAGACAGTGCGTCTGTCAGAAAGCCATAGTGCTTGCCGTACAGCTTGATTGATCGGTAGCTGTCGCAATTTCGTGTATCACCCTTCCCCTTGCAGATATCTCTATTCTGATTGGACATTTGGTCATGGAAAATAAGTTTGAAGATCAGAACCATGAGCCATGTAGAAACGATGTCTCCCATCTTTTTTACAGAAGTATCCCGACTGCCCCAATTGCTTTTCCCTTTTTAAACTTTTTCAGCGCAACACTAACTTCTTCCACTGTGATGTCGGCAACTTCTTCGTTGTTAGAAAAGATTAACCTTAAAAACTGTTTATTTGAAAGTCCTTAATAACACTGTCACCATCTGTGAAGAACAAAGTTCATCAACAAGGAGTTGGCCTTGACTGTTGTTAATGAATTTTGGTGAATGAATCTCCTGAGCAAATTTCCTTCTCTGTGGCGCGACTTTGAAAAAGTTTCACCCTTCTTCATGTTGTCGCAGTTCATGGGGAGAGTATGATAACCGGGGCGCCGAGAAATGATAACGGATTTTTGTAGAACACGGCAATACAAGCATTTTTTACTATGGGAGGTCTATCTCCCCCCGTTTAGGCGGTAGGAGCAATTTAAAAAATATGTACGTTAAATGGAAAACAAATAATTAAAAAATAACGGTAATACTTACAACTAAGTTTTATACATTTTTTAAAGCAAACACATCTGTCTATTAGCCAGTTTTTGAATCAAGTCAAAACTATGTATAGTTTTTGAAAAAAATTGTTTAAACTCAAAATTTGGGCAAAAAATATTTAAAATAAGGTTTAAAGTGTAATTTTTCAAAACTTTAACATTACCTACTGTTATTTTTTTTAGCATTCATTGCTTTAATTTATTTTTGATCAAAAACTGAAAACTATATGATTTTATGTCTTCTAGTTCTTGAGAAAATTGAAAATTACCAAAAAAAAATATTTTTATTAAATAATTTTTTCCTTGCTTGAGTATTTACGTAGTTTTATTTTGATAGTAATTATCGAATATGGATTGAGATATACTAGGATAAATCAATTTTTCTTAAATCCAGTTTATTTAAATGCAAAAGAAACTTTGCATGCATCCCACCTAGCACCCACCCCATGTTGCACGCACCCCAAATCCTATAGTGAGGCCAAGCAGGGGGGTTGCACCACCCATACACACCTCGGTGTATCATACACCCAACCTCGCACCTACCCCAAATCCTACAGTGGGCCCAAGCAGGGGAGTTGCCCCATACACACCCCACTGTTGCATACATATAAACTCGCACACACCCCACTGTTGCATATACCCAAACTTGCACCTAACATTATTACATCATAATAAGACCACTCAAGCAAAAAAAACATAAATAAATTAAAATAGTACTTGTGGTTATTTTCAATTTTCTCAAAAACTAAAAGGCATAAAATCATCTAGTTTTTAGTTTTTGATTGAAAATTAATAAGAGCAACAAATTATTAAAAAAAAATTATTTATAAACTTATGGCTTTGAAATATTGAAATTAAAAATTTTTTTTTAACTTTTTTTTACTCAAATTTTGAGTTTAAAATTAAATTTTTCAAAAACTATGCATAGTTTTGACTTGATTTAAAAACTGGCTAATAGAATAGAATGTTAGCTTTAAAAAACGTATAATTTTTAATTGTAAGTATTACCGTTATTTTTTAATTAATTTTTTTCCATTTAACGTACATATTTTTTAAATTGCCCCTACCGCCTAAACGGGGGGAGATAGACCCCCCCCCTCCTTTAGGAAAAAATGCTTGTATTGCCGTGTTCTACAAAAATCCGTTATCATTTCTCGGCGCCCCGGTTATCATACTCTTGCCCAGTTCATGAATAGCATGATTTGCATCAGCAGCCGGTGCAGATATTTCATCTAGCTCCTGATGCATGCTCTTTGTAGTCTGTGTTTGAAGTTAGGCACATTTTTCTCTTTCTTCATTTATGGAATTTCTGTAAACTATTTCGAGACGTGCTTTTTTATGTACATATGGAGAGAGGCAACGGACAAGAAATTATAATACTCGTATAACATGTATTGTAAAATAATTATGTATGCATATAAAATTTATTTGACATTAATATCCACTTATATTATTTTTTTCAAGCGCTAATTTCTTATAATATGTATTAACTTTTTACAAAAAATTGATTACAAATAAACCTTTCTTAGCCTTAAGGCCTCTGTTACAGAGATCAGTAAGGCAGGGTTTATCCGTAATTTCGGAAGCCGCAGTTGTAGTTGAAGCTGTAGTTGAAGTTGTTATTTCCCATGTAGTTGAAGTTGGAGCTTCTGTTGTAGTTGTTATTGTAGTTATAGGACCCGTTGTATATGGTTGTCGTGTTGTCGTTATCGTTGGTACGTACCATATGTGAGTAGTAGTTGACCTTGACCGTGGTGTTGTTGGTTTGTTCCACCCCATAGTCCAATCTATTAAATATACACTTTTATAAACATTTGGTATATTACATATGTATAAATAGGTATAGTTATTTGGAAGGCCCAAACCCCTAAATATTTTTTTTTACTTAACGGTTTCAGACCGATCTTCAGTATAAGAAATTTATTTTTTTTTGCATTCTTTATTGTTTATTGTACTGTCAAAGATTTGCACTCGGAATTAACCGTTTGAATAAAATATTGAGATTTCATACAAACTTTCAGTTCATAATTTTGTTTAGAGTGAAAAATTTTACAAAAAAATTTAACAGCATGGGGCACATTTTTTGGTGAATAAGTATCAAATCTCCGTGAATAAAATACAAAAAATGGGAAACAAGTTTTGGGAACAAGAATAAAATATTAATAATAATTTGAAATTTACCTTGACAATTTATCTGACTGAAACTAGACAATAGAAGGACTCCGATTACAATGTTCAAGAATTGAAATGATAGCATGATATAGCTGAACTTAACTTTCTCAGGAGAACAATTTAACTGGGATAAATGCTTACGATTTTCCAATAACTTATATATCAATAATTTTAGAATTAAAAAAATTAAATTAAACAGCTTTTTTCCCCATTGTTTATGACTACTCAATGTAAATAATATTATATTGGCATAATAACAAACTGCTAACTATCAAACACAAGTTACATATAAATATTTGCTAAGCTATAGTTAAAGCACTTTTAATTATTTTAAATAAACATTTGAATTCTATAATATGGTTATGTAAACATTTTTATTTTTTTTTAAGCATATGAGATGTATAGTAAAGCAATAGACAGAGTCACTTATGCATAGGTTGTGTCAAGGCAATAATAAGTCATATATCTAATTAATGCCTTCAGATTTTCCGTTATTGTTTATCAGTATTTTCCGTATATTTATCAGTATCAAACAATTTTCCTTAATTTCCAAAGGAACTGAATAGTTGTATACTTATTTCTACTTAAAAAATTCAAACAACTTTAAGACTGGGCCATCGGGTAACCAAAAGCAAGCAGTTCAACCTGCGTTCCTTTTATGTTTTTAAACTCTTTCTGTCATATTGGTAAGTTTTAGTAAAATGTTTGCGTTATGAATTATTTATGCAGGAATAAATAATTTTAATGATTTTAGAAATAAATAATTTTTTAGAGCCCACCAGAAGTTGCCAAGTCGACGATTCGGCAAACTCGTCAAGTCGCTGAATCGCCGAGTAACCTAGCCGATGATTTACACAACAAAAACAATAATAACAATATACCATTAACAATTTCTAAGAAATATTGTGCTGAAATAATGCAACAATTCTGAGTTTGAAGAATTGTAACCAATTGATCATTAACTAAAAATATTTGGAAAAAAAATTCAAAATGTTTATAACTCAGAATATTCATCGGCTCAATGGTCTAGGGGTATGATTCTCGCTTTGGGTGCGAGAGGTCCCGGGTTCAAATCCCGGTTGAGCCCGCAGTTTTTTTGAATTTATTTTCAAAAATAATTATTTGTGTTCAAGATAATACTATAGTATGTTATACGAGTATGTATGTATGTATTTTTAATTTAAATAAAAACAAAAAATGTATTTTTTTCAAAGAACCTCGAACTTCAGCATTAAGTAATTTTTCAATGTTTTTTTTATTTTATTTACAAAAATAAATAAATAATTTTATAACTTAGAACTAATTCAAAAACAACATGTAATAACAATTCTATCTTTATCCAAAGAATGATGGCTGGCCAAATCCGTATCCACCACCATATGATGGATACCCATATCCTCCACCGTATCCTCCAAAAGGAAAGCCTCCATAGCCTCCATAAGGCCCACCACCATAACCTCCCAAAGGTCCGCCTCCAAATAATCCACCAACTCCACTGTTTACAGGTCCTCCTCCAAATAATCCACCAACGCCACTGTTTACAGGTCCTCCTCCACCACCAATTAATCCGCTTAAAGGTCCACCTCCACCACCCAGGCCGCTGAGAGGACCACCTCCCAGTATACCATTTCCTGACGAACCACCAAAACCACCTCCTAGTCCTCCCGTTGGTCTTCCTCCTAATCCCAGAAAATTGGTAAACAGTCCGAGGGGTCCACCACCACCGCCTCCTAGTAATCCACTTCCCAAGCCACCACCACTTCCACCTCCTAAAAGTCCACTCAAGCCACCACCACCTCCTAATAAACCAGGAAAAATTCTTGGTTGATTTTCAGGGCCACTTGGAGAACCATTTGACTCTTGACTTTCATCCTGTGGGACCGGCACTGCTATCACATTGGCAACTAAAAGCACCACGCATGTTATTGAGATTTTCTAGAAAACAAAATAAACAATAAAGATTTAATATTTGAGCTGTTCCTGACTACTTGTCAATCCTTACCTGCATTTTTGCTTTGATGTTCTCTTTAATCTATTGATAACAGTAAAAATTTAAACTTTAAAGATTAAGCTTGTTTGTTATGCTTTATATAGTCCCCAGCTCGAAGTACGCGCACCTACTCAGAAAAACCATCTCAACAAAGACTGGTTTTTGTTGACCGTTCCGATCTTAGTGCTTTGATTAATTTCGCAATTCAACCTTCGTTTGGTTTTTGTTTATTTTTTTTTTTTGAAAACCGGAAACATTCTGTGCATCTTTTGGTCATTTATGGCAGATTGACCATTAGCTATGACTTATTTTGGGCAACGGAAGTTTTATTATTTGCAATATATAAATGAAAACTTCTGGAATAACCCAAACAGTATTTGTTTAAATTTTAAGATAAATCTTGAAAAATAATAAAAATGAATAAGGTGAGAATATTTTTATTGGTGATACCTTTGACTATGAACGTTTCTAACATTTATTTCCATACATTTATTTCGGTGGAAGGCCCTTCTTATTGGTGCAGTAATGTGGTTTGCAACAACGTGCAATGCTGACTTTGAAAATTATGGACAAGGTGGCAGTGTTGGTGGCGGTGGTGGTGGTGGTTTTGGCGGCGATATTGGTGGCGGTGTTGGTGATGGTGTTGACAGTGGTATTGTTGATGGCAATGCTGAAGAAGGACGATTTTTGGGGCTTCTTAAAAAAGGAAAAGGACGTGTTGAAACATATACTAATTATGTACCATACCCGTATCCCGTCCCGGTTGCAGTTCCTGTATATCAAAATTACGGACATGTTGGAAAATTAGGATTGGGTAAAGGACTTATTGGTCAAGGATTAGATCAAAGTTTTGGTCAGGGAATTTATCCCGGTTATCCTTATCAATATTCTAATATTGGTCCTGTGGGATATGGTGGTTTTGGACCTGGTTTTGGCCCGGGTTATGGTTATTTCAAATGAATGTTGTTGTTAAGTTTATATATGCGCATAGATTGTTATTGTTTGTATCAATAAAGATCTTTTTAAAATTTATTTTGAATTTGTTTTGTAAAAAAATTTCATCGTTTGCAAATATCAATATATCAATAATTTAGAAACAATATTTTTTTTGACTCCTGAAAACTAGACTTGTCAGAAATAGGTGATTATGTTAGAATCAAAAAAGGTATGATTTAGACTACTTTAGCGTCTTCGATGGTAGAATTTTGAGCGCACAAACTCTAGAGTTTACGGAAGATTAAGTAATTCTTCCAGTACTTGTCTAATGTTGTTGAAAAAATTATTGGCTTTAGATTGGATACTAAAAGTTGGATGATTGTGAGAAAGATCATTGCGGCGTGTAGCTAAATACTCCGTCTTGGATAATCTTGTCTTTTCGAAATTAAAAAAATGTCTGTATTTATGTAGTTGACTGTTCAAAATGCGTTTTGTTTCAAAATTCGAGATTTCTATTGGCTACCTGTTATTTAAATTTTAGTTATTTTAAAAAATTAAAAAATTGCTACACCATTTTTGAAATTTAAATACTAAAAAATATTTGGCCTCAGACATGGAACAATCCAAACATCAAGATGAGCCTTAAGGTGAAGCAGTAGAGTGGGACCATAAGGTACCACTTCAATGCACATATGTATATTATACGTTACTGAAAAAATCAAAACTACCAAAAATTTTGCTACTAATTGCTTTTTTTTACGACACTACTACTAGACTGTTAGTAACACATTATTAAATGTATGTAATTGAATAAACGACTTTAAATTCAGACGTAAAGCCATTCCATGTTGAATATTTCAAGTATGACCAAACTTTGGGGAACGTTTTTATTTTAGGTACCTCAAATAAACGCAACGAATAAATGGAAAACATGTATAAACAGAAGAACAATTTGCGGTACTTGTGCGCATTATAGGTTTTAAATTTGAATATTGTATTAACTGCAGTTAAAAACGCAGGTTAAATCTAGACTAAAATCGTAATTTGTAAGTTACACATTAAGAATTTGGATTCATCCACTTGAATAGAAGTCGCTGCTGCCATGACACAAATGTAACTACATATATCCAAAATGTGGGTTTTAATCAATATTTAAAATCAAATATAGTCACTGCATTTTTAAAAGACTTATTGCAAAATTTTCATCTTGGCTCATAGCTCATATTAACTGATAAAAAAAATCCCACATACGACTCAGTTAACCACCGGATAACTGACTATACTCGACACTCGTATTAGTTATATGACACTTTTGTCTCTAAATTTTTATCGGTTTCCGTAGTGTAGTGGTTATCACGTGTGCTTCACACGCACAAGGTCCCCGGTTCGAACCCGGGCGGAAACAATTCGTGAGCATTTTTTTTCTTTTAAACGGCAAGTAATTCAGTTTATTTACAATCTCGGACATCTATTTGTGAGTTAACTCTTTGTATATGAAAACTATAGTACTATCATGGCGAGTTTTTTTTAGGGTTGCAGAGGTCCTGGTGGTGGCGCTGCAAAATGTGAGGTGTAAAATTCGATTTAGGGAGTCTTTAAGCGTCGAAAATTGGTGGTAGGGGCAAGAGTAGACTATTTTTTGGATTATTGCATCCAAAAAATATCAATAAATATCATTTAAAACCTCCATAAGCTCTCCGCAAAAAAAAAAGAGTAAGGGTTGCATAGGTAAATTAGATGTCGCCCCATTCGACTTCCACCATGATAGTACTATAGTTTTCATATACAAAGGTTAACTACAGGGCTTCAAAATTTTAAGTAAAAAAAAAAAAAAAAAATTTGCCTTAAAAAAAAAGGGTTTTGCATCATTAAAAAAATGCAAAAATGAAAACGTCAATGTAAAGAAAAAATAGTTTTTATTAAATTACAAAAAAAAATGGGCTTGTTTTACAAAGTCTGATTAAAGTTACAACTAGGAAGATTAGCTATTTCGATTATTGTGAAACGCAAAGCTCCCTAATTGGATAATTTATTTAGCCATTTATACATAGCTCCTTAAAACTTAACTCAGACTTATAACAAATAAAACACTAAGATAAAAAACACAATATAAAGTAGGAATTTTTTCTAAAAAAAAATTATTAAAAATAATTCTAGTTTTGCATAAGTTGTTTTTTAACTTGCACTTATTATTGTTACTTGTTTTATCCAAACGATTTTTAACTTTTATACAATTTGCTTTAATACAAGTATTATTCAACTTTTCATTCATTCATTCATTTCGTGTTTTCAAGTTATTAGCACTGACATTTGAAGCCTGTCAAACTTAGCTGTCATTTGGAATATCACAATATCGAATATTTGCCATATTATATTATATGTACTTATATATATATCTGACAACTCGTTTAAATTATTAAGGCTCGTGTTCACAGAGCGCTCTCAGTTTTAAGGGCCACTTAAATCAAAAAATCCTTCCTCATTAGGTCCTAAAAATTCCCGTTTCATGATCTAGTGAGGGAGGATATTTTGATTTCAGTCTTAAATGTCAGTCTTAAATGTAGCCACTTTTCGCACATTACTCGGTAATTATGATCGTCATAATTGACCGACTGCCCAATCAATAGGTAAAATTGTGAAGAAATTCGAAGTCAGTGGAAGCGTTAATGATGTCGTAAGGCCTGTGCCGCATCGTAATGCACGCTTAGCTCAGTCATAAATATTGTTGCTGCAAATGTTGCTGATGAGCCAAATTTATCGATTTCCCGATAACCGATGATATGATTTTTAGCTGGCTTGATTAGCTGATTTGACTCCGTTAGATTGTTTTCTGTGTGGTTATACAAAAGACCGTGCTTAAGCTAATAACCCCTTAGCTTTGCACACATTTAAGCCCAACATTAATGAAGTTATGGTCGACAAACCGCCCTAATGGTGTGAAAAAGTGGTTACATCAAAATAATCGCATGCTGTGCATCTTTCCGAGGCGGTCAATTGAATGATATTGTTTTTCACACTCAATAGCAAAGTCCAAACATTTTAATCAAATAAAATTTTCATCGAAAGTGTAGCGCTGTGTGTGTTTTATTTAGCTTTAATTTCGAATCAATGAATGCTATGACATTTTCTAAATACAACATATTTTTTGTTTACATTAAATATCTAATTTAGAAAATTAGAACACAAAGTAAGTGTTTTTGAACAAAATAAAAATTGCACTTGTACCTACCTTTCTCCAGGAAGAATGCCCATTGCCCAATGTGTATTTCATAATGAAAAATCGTAAATTCTTTTTCACATGTTTAAAATATTTAAAATTGCATATCTCTCACGTTATCTTAATGAAAGGAAATCCTTTTTATTACTTGCGTAAAATTCGTCAAGAAGTTTCAAAAATAACGGTAATAAGTAGTCGTATAACTATAACTGTTAAGACAAAACATATTTATCTCGAAAACGGCTGTCATAATTTTGATGAAATTCTCATACATATTTGTTTACAAAGAAGTCCTATAAATCTTAATACTATTCTATATTTTCAAATAATATTTTTTGGTTTTTCGAAAAAAAATTTTTTTTTTGAAAGCTCAATATTTTGTAAAAACGGGTGAAGAATTTTTTAGTATTGTTAAATGCTTAAATCATTGAAAAAACGGCGCTAACCACTTTTTGGAAAATTTACCATTTTCGGGGTAAAATCCATAATAGTCTAACAGCCCAAATTGAATTTTTCGAGTGCGAAAGTTAACCAATGGAAAGCTATGGTTGGGCTTATGATGGACAGAAATGGTCGCATAGAACGCGTGCCATGCCAGACTTTAAAAAAATCCTTCCTAACCCCATTTCGGTATTTGGAATGTCAATTGATATTGATTTTAGCCAATTGCTAAGTAATAACGCCTTAATTACGATATGGTAGGTCAAAGATCGGATTCTTTTCTTTCTATAATGAATTTTTTTTCTTTAAATGGAAAATTTTCTTTCTATAACTTATTTTGAACTCCCACGCTACAATTCTTTCCCACAACTTATTTTCTAAAAAAAAGCTAAAACTAAATATATTAGAATACAATTTTAAAAGAGTAGCAGACATCCCCCTAAAAAAGTTTGCGCCCAGTTTCAAAATTGTTGGTGTTTTAAAATTTCCAGTATCATCAAGGTATCCCACTTGAAAAAAAACTTCGGAAGCGTCCATCTTCGGCTTCATAAAAATATACATACATATGTACATACATACATATGTATGTAGAGCGCATTGATGCTCAAATTTACTAAACACTATGTGATGAATTTCTACGAGTTTGCTTTTTTATGATTGACAAGCATAAATCTTTAAACTAAACTGTCTTTACCAAAGCAATGACATGATTCATTCAGTTAATACCCAAGTGATAATGAAGTCAACAAAACTAAATACTATTCACCACATTAAATCAAAAAGTTGTTGTGGGTCTGTCTGCACGTTGCTAAACAAAAATGACCTTTCTCTGTTAAAAACAAAAAAAAATTATACATACAACTTGTATGAGCAGAGTATTTGTGGCAGACAGCACAGCAAACACAGCATATCGAGGTCGTTACTCTTGTAACTGATCGATTCATTATGGACCTTCTACATAGTCACCAAGAGCATAACCGCTGAAGTTCAGAGAAATCGAAATTAAAAACCGAACATTTATAGTCAGGAAAGCAGAGTTGCGTTTTATTAGAAAGTCAGTAAAGGTAACAATTTTTTCAATCTATGAGAATCCAGTACCTTGGCAATTTAAAATTCATTTTCGATGAAATGTACACAATTTGTGCTAAACGCCAACAGCGGGACCTTATATTTGAATTTCTTTCTTATTCAGTTTTACTAGAAATGGAGAATTTCGTACCAAAAATTGCGTATCAGTCAGTCAGTTTTCAGAATCTGAAATATTTAACAGGAAGTAGCTATTATTCTAGGTGAATTGGTACGTAACTCGATATTCATCAATTTCAAAATAGAATTAATTTAAAAAAAATGTATGCTCACATTTTTCAAAATGAGGCATTGACGTATATGCATAAAAAGAAGTAAATGCTTTTACTTGGAAATGTCTGCAGTAGTTAATTGAAATTTTCCACTAACTAGCACAGCAATTTACAAGTAAAAGCATTTACTTTTGTTTACGCATATGACTTGTTGTCATTTAAAAAAATTGTTTCAGAAATTGGGTTATTGAAAGTTATGAAAAATCATAAAAAAAATTATAAATATTTTTAAAAATCACAATAAAAAATCTTGCGATTTTTATAAGATTATCTAATCAGAATTTTCAAAATGTTCAAGAAATCATTCATATTGTCAAATATAGTATTGTGACTTTTTAATTTTTTAATTAGGCTAATATTAACAATATGAATTTTTGAAAAATCAATAGTTTTCTTATTGACAAACAATTAAGTAAGAAAAGCTTTTAATTTTAACGTTTTTTTTTTAAAGATTTGAGCGTCCTTTCACACTTCAATTTTCAGGCTTTCTCTCTTTAAAAAAAATTAAAACAACCAATTTTTTCAAAATTATTTGTGGAGTTTTTACCTAACGCTGATTATTTCCGACTGAATTGAAAAATGTGAATATTATTATTTTATTTTGCATTGAAAAATAACTCAAACAAATCGAAAAAAATATTTTAAATGCTAAAAATTTGCGAACTATACGTACCCCAAGACAGGGGAACCTATATGTTCGGGAGCACCGCCCTTCTCGGCTCAAAGTAGCTATGCCGCATTCGAGTAGGTACACCATGTTTTCTCTAATTCATAACACCACATAAATGCTCATGATTAAAACTTAAAATTAAAGAAAAGCTTACTTGAATTGTAACTGTTTTTCCTTGACTATATTTAGTTTACATCTTTTGGGTTTTTTATTTTCAGAAATCATTGAGAGGAGGGAAATTCCAAAATAATCAATATAAAAAAAAGAAGACAAAATAAAAGACCACTCATGGACCAGGTCAACATAATATTATATAATGAAATTAACCCTCACAGTTTTCGATTGTGCATTGCAAAAGAAAAAGATATAAGGCAAATTTGGACTTTTGTATCCAGTTAAGTAATTCACGTGAATCTATAGAGACGCAAATTAAATTTATCGATCGATTATGAATTTCATCGTGAGTTTGTGATCATTTTTTGGCTAAGAGAAAAGCGGTTTAAATTTAAGTTTTTTTTTTTTATTTTGTTTATGTTCTTAGAAATACACTGTCGTTATCCTGATGTTAGTGATGAGTTATGCATTTGCTGGTGCTACTGATGGAAAGATCCTACATCGCCAAGCAAGAGGACTGTTCTTCAAAAAGGGAAAACTAGGAGGCTTTGGAGGAGGTGTTAAAGGTTTTGGTGGAAAATTCGGACACCATCATGAAGAACACCATAGTTATAGTAGCTACGGTGGTGGCGGTTTTGGTGGAGGTGGATTTGGTGGTGCCGGTGCAATTGGTGGAATCGGAGGATTTTTGGGAAGATGATTTAAAATTAAAATTTAAGTTAAGTGATGAAAAAAATCGTTTGGATTTGTGATAGTTTTTAAAGTTAAATTTATAGCCATAAATACAAAAAAAAAAACAATTGAACCAAACAAAGTTCTTATAGATATAGATATTAATCTTCATTTATTAATTCAAAGTGTATAAAAATTTTTCATTCATTTAAAATAAATAAACAAGTAAATTCTGTTTTTTTTTTTATAATTTCGTTAAGCCAAGCTATGTTCACATTGTCTAAGATTGAATAATTCTAAATCAAGAATATACAAGAATTATTGTGATAACCATGCCTATTTGGACTGCGAGCGGGAGTATAGAGTTCTGTTTTCTTTTCATAGCGATTCCTGTATTGCGAATTCTGTAATCCCCCACGTATAATTGTAGCAGATGAAAATGAAATAAAACCCTAAGTTTTCGATTTGTCATAGTGTTAAATGTGCCATATTTGTAAAACGCAATAAACAGGAGAAAATACACTTCCGCTCATCCAGTAGCGTATCCAGGAAGATTGGGGATTTAGGGGTTGACATAAGAAATTATCTCGAGAACGACTAAAACGATTTTGATGAAATTTGTTTAGTGGGGTAGTTTATTATTTAGTCAAAGCATTTAATTGGATTTTTGGTTACTTTAACATAGGAACAATTTCGTGCGATCCAGTCATACACTTAGTTTTTTGCTTGTAGCAATTTTTATTAGGTTATTAAGATTTTCTCTTGGAAAAAAATCCATAGCAAATTCTTATGGTTTTTCTTCCATATTACGCTGTTCTATTTCCGTGCCTGATGGCTTGCCTTCTATCATTCTGATTTTTGTTTGGTTTTTGTTGTGTTGCAAGGGAATGTGTTGCTCAGCCAATATTGCAGCAACTAGTTAGCTACAAAATACGTGGTTACTTCTGCATCATTAGATTTTTAAATTTCTTTTGTGGCTGGCGGTGCTAAATTGACTTCAAGCTAGGGCCGACACAGGTTTGAGGGGGGGGGGGGCAATTTATTGCTCGGCCAAGTTTGCGGCAACTAACTTGCAACAAATTATTGCTTCTCTGGATTTTAGTTTCCGTTGTGGCGGAGCCATCATGACGGACCTCAATTGTATGCACAATTGATTAATGTCTTCAGTAAAAACTATGTTCTAATTGATGCAATTTGAAGAATATGTTTCTTTATTCACTATGATTTAATTTATAAAATATATTTGAGTACTTATAATTGTTATAGTTTGAGATTGCTGCGTAAGTACATATTTAACATCTTGGAATAAATAAATATATTCTAACGAATAGGAAAACAAATAAAAGTTTTTATTTCGCTTTTATGGAAAAGCTGAAATATTCAAACTTTTATTTATCGCTTCATTACTGACATTCATCGCAATTTTTGAAACTTGAACTTACGAAAACGCTATACGTCTTCGTTACATGTTGATGTATTCGACATTACTTCATACTTTCCACGCCCGAAGATGGACATATAGTCCGAAACGCGTCGCGTATATATTTATAACAATAAATAAAATTTAATATTGTGAAACAAAGATAACAAAAGATAATAAATAAAATATAAAATTAAAGAAAATTTCGTTCGTTTTTGTTTTTATTTATTCAATAAATATTACTTCATACTTTCGTTTTTTGGCTTTTTGTAAACTAATCTTGCTTGATTGAATTTTTTGCGTAAGTTCATGGCACTCTAAGGTGCGTAGCTCATAGGATTTGCTGCGGGCCAATCCATCATTGATTTTAATTGGATAAATAGCTTTACGAATAAACTATCTACTCATATTCAATAATATATTTTTTCTAGGTTGAGAGTTCACCTACTTTAAATAGACTTCTATTTACAACTGATAATTTTTTTTAGCAAACATTTGAATTGCTTCTTATTAAAAAAAAAACACATCTTATCCATTTAAGGTTTATTCACAAAACACTTTTTTAATTGCTTTGGTTTAAAATTTTTTGCTAATATCACAAATTCTGATTTAAAATCCAACATCAATACTTACAAAAGAAAAAAAAATTATACACTAACTAATACGCATCTAATGAATTTGTCACAACTCACAATTAATGGCTTAACAATAAAAAAAAATAGCGAAGTAAATTACTTCAGCCAAAATATGATACATGGTTACCATGATTACCTACGAAGTCTTCACCATAGTCACCATGAACTCCTTCATTGTGAACACCAAGCAAATCGTTTTCAAGGCCATCATGGGAAAGTCCGCTTGCAAAATGGCTTCCACCATAGTATCCTGTATGCAAATTACCACCATGAAAATTTGCTCCATCATGAATTCCCGATGAGTGTATAACTCCTCCATGGAATCCAGTTTCACCAATACCATATCCATTAGCCCCGTATGATGCATAGAGGTGATGGACACTAGGATAGTGTCCTTCAATGTGCAAACCTGAGTCATAATAACCCAAGTCAGCATTCTCTAAAAATTCTTCATGATGATCCTCTTTCCTGTGCTTGTGGTGATTATGGTGATGATTGTGGTGACTGTCGTGGTGAAAATGTTTTTTTAAGAAATCAAAAGTGCGCCTCTCAGCTCCGACTTCTATTTCAGCCAGTAAACAGGTGATTGCTATCAGGACAAGAATGAGTATGTTCTGCGAATTAAAATGTCCTCGTTAGAATACAATTTCAGTTAAAATGTTGAACTATTTCTCTCACCAAAAACTTCATGCTGTGTATTTTTATTAATCACGACTCGATTGAGTCGATACTTATAATAGATTTAAATGTAACGACTTTCATCTATTTATGTCGAAGAAGAGGTACACTTAAATTTGTAACAGTTATTCATCCATTTAATTGTTACATCTTTCATAAGTTGAAGAAATTTTGAATATGTAGCTAATTAAAATTATATTTTTATGACCGAAACAATTTTAAAGCAATGAAACACCAAATATCAAATAAAAAGTGTGTGCTATTGCATTGAAAAAAAAAACAATAACATGTCGAAAGAGTTCAACAACATTTTGTTGGTCATATGTTTGATGCTTGACTGCATCTGGACAAAAGATGGGAAGTCATTCGTAGTTTTTTTTTACCATTTGCTTTGAGATTTCCTCAAAACAAAATATCTCAAATACCAAGTTAATTATAATGACTTGACTTGATTGACGAAAAATACAGGAAAAGTCTTGTTGATGCGGCTGCCTTAGTTTTGGGTGTTTTGAAGTGCTTGTCAGGAACACTTGTTTTATTTTATTATTTCACATAAAATGACACAACCTTGAGGTTTGTTAATAATTTTAGCAAATACAAATAATAATCATGCAACGGTTGGGCGGCAAAAAATATTCGTAGCGCATAATTATCGACTTTATGGTCTGGTTAATATTGCTTGGTAATGAAATTATATCTATATACATATTTTTATTGTTGTATTAATAGCATAGCTTGCATTTCCTTTGCATGGGCATAGAATTATGTGAAGAATTGTTTTGAAAATTTTATATTTTTTTTTTGAACGGAGAGGCACATATTTTTGGTCATCTAACAAAATAATTTCAATATTTTATGATGTAACTCAATTATTTTATCTGCAATTTAAAGAGAAAAGAACACTACATTGGAAATAACTGCGGATGTAGTTTTATTGACTGATTGGTAGTAGTTACTTGTGATTTTTTTTACCGTTAACTCACTTTAATGGCACTGACCCATTCAAGCAACCCAATAACTTCGCTTAGGGTATGTTCATTTGTTAAATCATTTGTTCATGCACAATAATAAACATTTATTTGTTGCTATCCCAAGGGTTTTTTTTAAACTGAAATGTGTTTCAATACTAAAATTAAAAAAAAAAATTGTTGAAAAAATTCCCAAAAAAATACTTGTAAAAAAATTATGAAAAAAAATTTTATTTTTTATTTATCAAAAAAAATTGCTCAAAAAAAATTGTCATTAAATTGAAATTTTGGAGGGTTGCTTAAAAGTTCAATAAAAACATTTTAAATCTTTACCATTTTTTTGGACAAAAACCACTCGATTGAGAACTAAAGGGTGTCCCAACAAGTACTAGGTTTTCTGAATTCTATGGTTTATGCGAATAAGCCAACGACATTAATGAAATACCGCAGTATTTATGCAAAACGGTCATTGAAAATTTCATTAAAAGATCGCGTATGTGCCAGCAAAGCCGCGGCGGCCATCTGCCCGATGTGTTGTTCCATACATAACCTCATCATCCTCATCATCGGGTCGCACCCAGCCTCGGGCGACATCAGATATAAATTGAGTTAAGCCAACGGAGAGTTCCTAAATTCTACGTGCAGGCATGGCATGCACAAACAAGTTAAAATTAAGGTTCCCTAAGTTCTCAATAAAAGTTGGTGTGCACCAGGGCAGCATTTTGAGCCCTTTGCTTTTTGTATATCCTTGAATTGCACACGAATTTGTATTATTTATTCTTCTATGACGTTGATAGAGCTATCCTTGCAAATAGTGCTTAATATTTGGGTGGATATGTTCGTCAGAAAAGTGAAATGGTTAGTGCACGAGAAGTTGGAATATGAATGTAGCCCACTTTCTGATCCATACGGACCTATTCCGAAACAATGTTTGCCATGTGAAATACAAAATGATCCACACCGAAATATCTTAACTACATTAGCATGGCGTAATCAGTTGATGTTGCCATCTTCTGTAAACGAAAAATATTCCCTAAGCTTAAAGAAAAGCTCTACATGCCAGTTGTTCGTCCACCACTTACAGAAAGTTGGACAGAATGTTGGATGTAGTATGGAAATTAATTGATGGCAGCTCAGATCAATATATTCCCATGATATTAGAAATGAGAAATTTTGTTAACATAAGAAGAAAAGACTCCGAAAAAGCTAATACGTCAAAAACACAATCTTGGACAAAATACATCATGACCAATTCAACTGGTACCGTCATGCAAAATGAAGATGCCTTGAGAGCTAATGTAGTTATTAAAAAAGCAATGAGACATGACGTTTCAACACTATCGCGGAAAAAACAAATACAATGACAATGACACACGAATTTAGTTGGTCTCAGTCAAGGAACAATTACAAACCGGGTCGGGTGGCTGAAGAAGAAGTGCAAACTTACAAGAGGACTGAGTGTAAAGTTAACTGTAGATTTATTTGTTTGTAGTATTTTAGTTGTAAAAACAAATCTAAAACATTTTTGTCAGAACTTTTTTGAACAAAAACATAGCATGTAGTGTTTACTTGATGTTGTGAGTGAAATTAGCCAATAAACAATGCAATCAATTGTAGCACAACAGGTTATCTATAAGAATAAACCCCTTAAAAAGAAAACTTAATTTTTTTGATTTTTTCCTTGCATGCATGAGAAGAGCTCTTAAAATTATATCTTAAATGCAAATTTTCATTATTTTTGTCAACCTGAAGAATCCGTTAAGGAGGTTCTAAATTTGGAATAAAGAACAAGAAGGTTCTATAAAATTGGAAGTTCCACTTACTCTAGGATAGCCAACAACCATATCAAATATGTTCATTAGAATTCAATCTCCAAACTATTGTTGGAATGGAATAACCTTTGCGTATTATCACTTTTTAAGCCACCTAATTATTACTGTCATCATAATCAACAGCGTGTGTAGTGTAAACAAGTGTTAATTATTGTGGTTTTTTGTTGACCCTCGATAAAACCCCAAAAAGTACTAACTCTAGTGAGTACACACCACTGATGGACAATGGATGACGTCGTTACCGTCATCACCCAATGTTTAAAAATCTCATAGCATAGGCATGATGGCGAAGCAGCACTTTAAGTACCTATATGTAGGTATAGTTAAATCAAGTGTAGCAGGCGGTGTAATACAATACAAGTTCTTGAGAGAAAAACGAAATCTTAAAAACAATTCTCTTCGCAGTTTCCGCAGATGATGTTAACTTGTGAAGACGTATATAAAGCATTGCCACGGAAGTCTTATTAACTTAGTATTGCTCAAGTCGTGATTGAAGAACTTCAAGAGATCTAGAATATTTATTTTTTTAAAAGATGCGTGCCTTCGTAAGTCGCAATCAATTCATTTTAACTTGTTACGATATCTTGTGGAGGTGAATAATTTAAATATTCTTGCAGATTTTATTCGTTACGCTTTGCGTAGTGGCTGTTATGGCGTCAGATGATAAACCTCAGGGCAGGACATTTGGCTTACTTGAAGGTGCCTTAGGATCCACACTTGGATTTGGAAGTTCGCTTGGTGGAGGATACGGTGGAGGGTATGGTGGAGGATATGGTGGCGGATATGGCGGTGGATATGGTGGCGGATATGGTGGTGGATATGGCGGTGGTTATGGTGGAGGATATGGCGGTGGTTATGGTGGTGGTGGTGGATATGGTGGCGGCTATGGTGGAAATAGCTTTGGGCCTGGCTATGGCGGTGGTTATTACAGGCCCTCTTACAATGGTGGCTTTGGAAATGGTTTTGGTGGTGGCTACAATGGACATGTAAGTGGACATTATGGAGGATCATATGGAGCTTCATACGGAGGGGGATATGGTGGGGGCTATGGAGGTGGTGGCTATGGAGGCCAAGGGGGATTCTTTGGTTGAAATGACAAAAGATAATGTTTTGTGATAATGAACATTATGTATGTTTTTAAGCGCATTGTAAATAATAATTAAAATCAAATGTAACATAATAAATGACAAAAAAAATTATTTTATGTCAAATTTTTTAAGCAGTGGGTTTGAATCCTGGTGGGAATTTGTATACATATATTCAAGTGAAAGAGAAGCCAAAAGCATTGTTTTAGAAATTTTTTTTTGTTGCTTCTACTTTTCTCCACCATTGTGAAATTGACTTTAACGTTCGAATACGGGTCTTTCATCTTCTAATAACTCATCAAAGACACTTTGTTGTTTTACTTTTTTTTATTATTGATAACAGTTGGTACCTTTCATTTATTTGCCAGATCTCGGGACTTGTACAGTTAATCGAAGAATTTATTCAAAAGATTAATATAGGTACCTATAATACTTATTTATTTTACTTATCATTATGTCCATGTTGAAAGGCCTTTGAAGCAGTGTTGATTATACCAAAAGAGAATGAAAAAATACAACCAACAGAATAAAATCGCAGGTTGGGAACGACAATATAAAAATTCAATAAGATATAGGTAATAATTCATTTTGAATGAATTGAATCTGTTAGACCTCACTATATCCGGATCACTATAGCCGCCGCACAGTGTATGCTTACTTATTAATACTACGCTACTGGAATTGAAACTAAGGCTGCAAATCGTCACTCCAGTAAATAAATGCCGATAAATAAATGTCCCATAATGCTGATTCTCAAATTATATTAGCCAGAGAAATTTGACGAATTTGGACCAAGTATGATAAGTTTCAACGACTTTATAAGGGCTCGCAGTCCAAATAATTTAATTTGTAGGAGAATTTAATTTAGTTCTCTATGCATGTTATATATATATATATTTAGGACACCTACCAACAAAATACAGTGGTGAAAAATATACATAAGTCAAGCAAAAATTTGAGTGAATTACAGCCACACGATATAAGAATTATTACTCAAAGTAATGAACAGTTGATATCCTTTAAAAAAGCCCCGCCTTTTCCAGGTTGAAAAATGTAAGTTTAAAGTCTGAATGCAGTCTTAAGCTAAGTACAGACGATGGGTTGATCATACAATGTCAGACCTGTCAACGCTCTAATAATACTTACCAATTAGCTGACAATGAAATTCAATTTTTCAATAATCTTTCAAGGCTTAAGTGTGTGTTCACACGGTTGTCAGATTTTATTTCAAATGAAACAAACAAAAATTGAACTTCCACGATAAAATTTTCCGATTTATTTCCATTTTATTTTATTTTCCACCAAGATAAAACGCAAATTCAATAAAAATCATTGTAAGAATTGACAAATGGTAAGATGTTTTAATTCATAGTACACTTATTACAGGTATTATCTACAGAAACGTTTTCAAAATCATGCTTCAGAAATGAAGTTTTCGAGACAGATCTGACAATAACATTTTTTTTTACTACATTTGAAGATGATAAGTACCACCTACTTACTTCATTTCAAAATTTGACATTTGTCTAGAAAAAATAGAATTTTGTTTCTCACAAAAAATATTTTGGCGCATTTCATCTTTATTTATAGTCTTATACAAAAAAATTTGTGGGTACAGCTTATGAAATTTGTCAATTTTTGTGTTAGAATACCCCATCCAGTTATAAAGGGTCCGCCTTCTAACGTTCTTTTTTCAACTAGTGCTTATTTCGTGAATGGTAACACTTAGCTCATGTCTGATTTGACAAATAATTAGTTTTATTTTTTTGCTGAACGAATATGGTTGTGTATACGCTTGAACAACGCTGGGAACTTAGAATGAAGCTTATTTTGATCTTGGCGGGTATATAAACAAGCAAAATTGTAGCATTTGGGGCACAGAAAACCCGCACGCATACATTGAAAAGCCGATACACCCAAAACGAGTCAATGTTTGGTGCGGATTTTGGTCCAGAGGCATAATTGAGCCATTTTTCTTCGAAATTGAGCAAGGAGTAGCCGTTACAGTCAATGGCGATCGTTGTCGGGCCAGGTTGAACGAATTTTTGTTCACAAAAATTGAAGGGGAGGATATTGGCAACATTTGGTTTCAACACGACGGCGCTACGTGCCACACAGCCGAAGCTATACTCGATGTTTTGCACCCTGTTCTTGAAGATCGCATTATCAGCCGCAGAGTTGATGTCGTTTGGCCACCTCTGAGCTGCGATTTGACATCGTTGGACTATTATTTATGGGGTGCCATAAAAGATATGTAAGTGTTACGCCGGCTACTGCATGGCCAGCCGAGGTAGCCATTTGAATGAAATTATTTTCCATTATTAACCGGAAAGATTGTTCTTTCAAATAAAAAAAGAAATTTGAGAAAATATTCAGTATTTTTTTTATAGCATTTTCAAAAAAAAAAGTTATTTGGCGGACCCGATATATGTACGTCATGGATCGGATATGTCAATTAATAACAGTTTTTGACTAAAAAAGTACTATCTATACTCCCCTAAGGGCCACGACTTTTAACGCTTCGCTGATAGTATTTCGATCAAAGCAAAATATTAATCTTGTTTTCAAGCCGAAGCCGAAGCCGCGAAGCGTGTAAGCTTCAAATTTTCCGGCTCTAATCACAAATGTTACCATAAGTAAAAAAAAAATTACTCTCTTCTTAAAATAAAATTGATGTAAACCGCATAAACTCAAACTCTGAAAAGAAACAATAATCAAATTAACATCAACTTATAAACATCTCGGTCAGTCTTAATTATTATTAATTCACGATGTCAAAATTTTATTTCATGACTCATAAGTTGTTAGTTTTGTTAATAATACACAGGTGGTAGTGTACGAGTATAGGCCAACAACATTCAAGGTTTTCAAGGTTACCCAAATTTTAATTCACAGCACTCTTACTCTTTTCGTCGCAGATTGCTTTCGCTTTCAGTAAAGAGTGGGGAAAACTTTTTTAGCTAAAAAGTGTTGTAGTCGCATCGGTCAGCGGTTAATACAAATGATGAAGATGATGATTCACTTTTTTATATTTTGGAACTTAAAGCAGTTCGTCTTTTATTGTTTTTTTTTTACGGAACAAACGATCTCTTACATAATATGCGTTGAGATGAAGAATAAGCCCTTTAAATAAAAAAACTGGTTATATTCATGGTCATTGGCTGCATTGCATATATACTGACGAGTCACAGAAATGGGCGGCGATATCACAATCTTCCACCAAAACGAGTTAGGTACTTAATTCAAGGACTTCAACAACAGCAAAAAAGTTGAATATTGTAAGTTAACTGAATTAACGACAACTAAAAGCAGAAATGGTGTTTAAGCTCTTTCGGTTGCATTTTTGTCGTACCAACCAGATTTAATTAAGATTTAAAATTCCACGTCATTGAGGGAATTCCCTTGAAGAAACAATCAGAATTAAAGTGGACAATTTAGTCACGTGCTCTATTTCCAATAAATTGTTTGATTTAGATCACTTTCACTCTCCATTAATATAGTATAAAATCGCCATTGGAATATTAGGTAAACCACATATATTTTCTTTTTTTTTTCTTTTTGTTTCCCGGTGACCACGCTCAATGCAATTTGATGCGAAACGTTCGGGGTGAGTTCCTAATTGCACTCTTTACATTTAAATAACGCGGTTAATCCGAAAATACTTATTAATCACATATATTTTTAAAGGTACTGCGATATAACTTCACGGGAAATAACTTCATCACTGTTACAAAAAAATTAAAATTACTGATGTTTTTTTTTGAAATGTTGTTTTTTGAAATTTTTTGAAAATTCACGCGAAACTTCAAAAACAAAATTAAAGTTATTGAAAATACTTTGAAAACTGGAAATCGAGAGAAATTTAAAAGTATTTTTGAAAAATTCTCGTGATTATTTAAAACATATTTTATTATCTTTGAAAAAATGTGTTGTGAATAATTTTGAAAGAAACACCAGTTTATTTTAGTTGATATTGAAAAAAATATTTTTTGCTTAGATAGATATATTTATTTCGTAATAAATTTTTTCAAACAAAGCCTATGACCGCACGTTTTACATTTCAGAGATATGAAAAATTTTATCTTGCTTCTGAGACATTTTCTTATATTTTTATGAAGAATTTAAAGACATTTATAAGTTTTATTCGAAGGAAAATACGACAAAAACCTCCATTTGAATAAGAAAAAAAAAAAAAAAAAAAAAGTATTTGCAATAATAGAAAAAGTTAAATAGTTTATATTTACTAAATAGAGTTATACATAACATGAAAAATTGTTGCAAAGAAAAAAAATATATATTTATAATAAACATGTATATATACAAAAAAAAAACAAATAAATAATTATATAAATATATGTATAAATGCATAAATAAATAAATAAATTAATGATTGAATAAATAAACAATTTAATAAATAAATAACTGAATTAATATGAATAAATAAAAAGGTGTTAGTGGACGAATAAATGTGTCAATAATAAGAAATAAACATAAATAAATAAATTAAATTAAATAAATTAAACTAGTTAATAAATTAACAAATAACAGTAAACAAAAAGATAACAAATAAATAAATAAATAAATAAATAAATAAATACATGAATAAATAGAGAATAACTTAATAAAAATATAGAATAAAGCAGACGAAATAAATAGACTTGAAATATTGGAAAAATAACGTAGGTTATCACAGTAAGAAAAGTTGGTTTATGAGCGGATTCTCAGCAATATCACAGGTATTTTTAAAATTATTGGTGAGTTTTTGAATCCTTTCAGATATCAATTCAACATTCGCTATCCTGTGCAGATCAGAAGTTGAATGATGCCAAGGAAGATTGAGCATCATTTTCAAAATTTTATTTTGCGAAATTTGCAATTTTTTAATATGACTTTTAGCAGCATTTCCCCATACTGGAGACCCATATAATAAAATTGATTGCAAAATCACCTTATGTATTTAAATTTTATTATCATTTGATAGCGAAGATCTTCTATTAATAAACGGATACAGCATGTTAATAGCAGTACTTATTTTCTTCAATGTATTACTTACGTGCGAGGCGAATGTTAGGTTAGAGTCAAGATGAACTCCTAGATATTTAACGGATTGTTCCCACTTTATAACAATTCCATTGACTTGAAGCTGACTGCTGGGAAGATAGCAAGCTTTTCTTTTTCGTGAGAAAAAAATGGCTTGCAACTTTCCAGTGTTCAGCTTAATCTTCCATTTATAATAATATTTTTCTAATATTTCAATTGCATGTCTTAGATTGTTCTCAATGTTGAGAGCAAACTCATGCGATAAAAGAATTGCTGTGTCATCAGCAAAAATAGCAGATTGGCAATACGGAAGATTTGGAAAATCTGATGTGTATAGATTATACAAGATTGGCCCAAGAACTGAACCTTGGGGTACACCAAAATCAAAACATAATAAGCTAGAAATACCAGAATAACATGAACTTGAAAACACCTACCAAACAAGAAACTTTGTATTATTTTACACAAATAAGACGGAAACTCAAACGTTAACATTTTATAAACAATTCCATCGTGCCAGACAGAATCAAACGCTTTCTCTATGTCTAGTAAAATCATTCCTGTAGACTGTCCTTGCGATCGATTTTTAACAACATGGTTACAAATCCGTTTGATCTGATGAGATGTGCTGTGAAAGGGTCTAAACCCAAATTGTTCATCAGGAAAAATGTGCTCATTAGTAACAATTTTTAAAATCTGTTCCTTTATAACCTTTTCATAAATTTTGCTGATGTTGCTAAGCAAACTTATTGGCCTATAACTTGAGGACATTTGCGGTGGTTTTCCCGCTTTAAGTATTGCAATAACCTTTGCTTTCTTCCAAGTATTAGGAAAATATTGAAGTTTAAGGCATGCATTTACGAGAAACGTTAAAAATTTGATCCCAACACGCGGTAGATGTTTTAAGTAAACATTTTTTATTTGATCCAATCCTCCAACTTTTCGGCTATTTAGGCTTTCAATTATACTTTTAATGGTATCTTCTTCAACGAAAGCATTTACTGGCGTCAGAACCGGTGAACAATCCAAATTTTGAATTGTATTAATCACCAGATCATTCGTTTGTCTGTCGCCCAAGTTTTGTGATACTAAATGATTAATTGAGAAATTCCTAGCTAATTCGTTTGCCTTTTCGTCGTCTGAGAGGAAAGTTGTTGAAGAGTTTTTTAAGAATGGAATCTTCCTGTTTTTATTTTTAACAATCTTAACGATATTCCAAAATTTTTTTCCATTCTTATCAAGTATGCTAAGCTTTTTATTCCACTCTTCATTACGATAGATTTGTAACTGGTTTGAAATAAGTTTATTGAAGTGAGAAACCATATTTCGTGAAAAAGGTTGACGATATCTTTGCCAATTCCTTCTATGCAAATTTCTAACTTTAATCAATTCCACAATTGTAGGGGGGGAGCTGTTTATAAGAATCTGTCTTAACTCTTTTAGGGACGCTTTCATTTGCTTTGTTTAAAACAAAACTTTTATTTTTTTTATAATAAGCTTAAAAAGATAAATAATTACACATTTCTGATGGGAACCTATAGGCCTGTTTCAACAGTAAAATCCTCAAATTTTCAATTTCTTCCTTGCAAAATCCTTGTTGGGAAATAACTTTTCATATGAATATGTTTCCCATATTTAGAGGAAAAGAACTTCACATGAAAGAAGTGAAGTTATTTCCCAGTAAGGTGAAGTTTATTCGCTAGTATAATTTTTTCTCGTGAAGTTATTTTCCTGCACCTTTTCAGGTGATATACATTGTGTAGTTCTTGGATGACATAATTCAAAATTGAAGTTGAAGTTTGTCAAAGTTAGAGCCAGTCAAGGGAATATATGTATATAATATATAAAAATCATAAAAAAAACCTAAAATAAAAAGCTTAAAATAATAAAACTTCAATAACTCAAGGTTTTCGCTTTCAATTAAATTTTATTTTCGAATTCTAATACACAGCAATGGGGTCTTTCATTGGTAAAAATAATCAATTATTTTTTCATTTTAATCTGTCAAAATGCTGATTTCGACAACTATAGCGTTTCATTGGGCAGAAATAATTGATTATTTTTTGATTATGATCAATTTTGCAGATCTAAATTTTGCGAGAGATTTACCCCTCCAAGCACTAACACTAAAATAATTTCTATCTGTCAGTTGATTAAAGTGGATTGTGATTGGTCTATTACAATTTTTTGAAACGATGATGCTTCTATTTCACAAGGAAAAAACACCGTGTAAAAGATTTCAAATGAAAATAAATTTGAATGCTAATTTGACAGCTACACCAACGAGAAATAACACCAACACAGTGACAAAAAAAAATCAATTATTAATTGTGTTCCATTCGTCATGAAAGAATCAATGTTTATTAATAAATCTTTATTTACCAATGAAAAACTCCATAAGATTAAATATCTTACTGTTAATAATTATTAGAAACCAAAATTCTTTTTCGGCGGTGGACACCCTGTATAGTTGATCATAAATTCGAACAAGGTTATCGCGGTTTTTGAACCATTTTTTTTTTAATGGTAACACGAAATTGTCATTAAAATCAAGAATAAGATTTCCTGAATTCTCTATTTATCTAACAAATTTTGAAGAAAAAGTAAATAGTTTTGGTTTTGTGTGTTATAATTTAATGTTTGGATGATTAATTGTCAGTTTAAGCAAAAAGTGCCATATTTGTCGATATACTTGAAGCGAGGTAGTATAGGCATTATGTATGTACCTATATATATTATTTTGTGACAAGCACAGTTAACAGGTTTGAAAAGAAATAACGTTTAAGATAAGTATTATTGTGCGATGTTTTAGCATATGGAGTTGTTTTTCATTGTGTACATTTTTTTCTTTTTTTTGTATGTTTAAGGTTGTTTGGATTCGATGAACTTTTGTATTCTGCTTTAAGCTTGAAAGTTATTATACTTATTTCGCATAATATTTACCATAATTACGATCGTGAGATATTCACTCTGTTTCTTTATTTTATGTTTTTCAGTATTTGCGTTTGCGTCGCAGATCACAGCTTTATGTTTTTGTTGAGTTTAATCCGCTAGGCTTTTGTTAAATTAATTTTTACCATTTCTGTTTTTTTTTTTTTACACTTAGGGTTTGTTTCACAATATCTGAGTGAAATTTTAAGTAGCTAACCGATAATCAAGATAATTGTTAATTATATGCTCCCAATAACTAACTTTGCATTTCACAATAATCAAAATAGCTAATCATCAGGTATTCCAATTTTCCAGACATTTCTTTTGACTTTTGAAAATATTTTTAATAAAATATCAAATCAAATTGTATTTTCTTACATGTGTCGTGTTTTTATGTGTGAAGTGAAGTTAAAGAACCATTATAAATTTATTTGTTTAATTTAGATGTTTAATTGCTTATTATTGCTATTCAAATATACAAGTAAGTTCCAAGTAGTTAAGCAGATATTGTGAAATAAGCCCTTAGTCGAGGAAAATGACTGTAAGTTTTGATAATATGCTCAGACATTCAAACACTCGGACACACAGACAAATGGAATGAAATATCTGATCACTTAGTCAATTATTCATTTATGAGACAAAATTTTGATACTTATTACCCACCAATAGTAAACGCATTACATCTTTAAGAGGCCTCCCTTTGTATATGAAAACTTTAGTACTATCATGGCGAGTTTTTTTTTAGGGTTGCAGAGGTCCTGGTGGTGGCGCTGCAAAATGTGAGGTGAAAAATTCGATTTGGGGAGTCTTTAAGCGTCGAAAATTGGTGGTAGGGGCAAGAGGAGACTATTTTTTGGATTATTGCATCCAAAAAATATCAATAAATATCATTTAAAACCTCCATAAGCTCTCCGCCAAAAAAAAAGAGTAAGGGTTGCATAGGTAAATTAGATGTCGCCCCATTCGACTTCCACCATGATAGTACTATAGTTTTCATATACAAAGAGTTTTCATATACAAAGAGTTTTCATATACAAAGAGGGCCTCCGGACAAAAGTTCGAACTCAGATTCGAAGATTTTTATGTTCGAATAAAAACCAAAAGTTAATAAGCTCACCCAACCCCTAGGAACATGTTTATATGTATATTGGTTGACTAAGTGTTTCTTGCAGACGGATTCGTTTAATAATCTAGGGCTTAAAATTAAAAAAAAAAATTAAAAAGTAGTGGGCTCAACCGGGATTTGAACCCGGGACCTCTCGCACCCAAAGCGAGAATCATACCCCTAGACCATTGAGCCGCTTGGAAATAAGTAGTCAATTTAAAAATAAGACTACAATTTTAGAAAAGTACAGAGTAAATATTCGAGTTTTGTAGAATGTTGAAAGGAAAATAAAATGACAACGAAATTTTATAAAAATAGATTTTCGAGCAGAAACTTCTGAATCAGTCGATTTAAATATTCTTTTAATGATCTTCAATAAATTTCAGTTTTTTTTCGGTTTGTGTTTTTGGTTCGTATGAAGTTTTCTTATCATATTCACAAGTTATTTGTTATCTTTCTTGAATGAATGAATGTATTGGGTTAATATTTGCACTGCGACCTTATGATCTATTGTGCCCCCCTTTTAATGTGGATGAGGTTTCTCATCTACAATTCATCCTCCAAATTCGTTCCTTTGAGGAATTTAATGATTTGGGGTATTTTTAGAGAATGTAATTCATTCTCTTCTATATGGTACTTGCCCAGATATTTATGTCTATGATGCATTAGTGCATCACATTTTCCTATTATGTGGTCCGGTGTCTCCTCATGAGCGTTGCAGAATCTGCAGGAAGCGCTGCTCACTAGACCAAGGATACTGAGGTGTCTTCTCAGTTTGCAATGACCGGAGAGGAGACCCGTTACTCTCCTAAGATTGTTCCTACTTAGGCTGATGCAGGATAAGAAACGCTCTCGGTTATATTCCCCGAGTAAGAGTTTTGCCTGTCTCAGTTTGGGGAGTTCTTCCCAGATTTTTGATCTTTTAGCCTTCTCTTCGGATTTGATATTGTTTTTAATTATATTCTCCCCTATACCACAATAGGGCTCTGGTCCCATTAGGGGTGTCATTGCTCCTATTTTTGCTAGGGAGTCAGCCTCTTCATTGCCCAGGACACCGACGTGACCTGGTACCCAATGTAGTGTGACTTTGTTTTCCTTGCCCAGTTCATTGAGCTTATTCACACATTCCCATACTAGTCTAGAAGTAATGGTATATGAATTTAAAGCTTTAAGTGCAGCTTGGCTGTCTGACATGATGGCAATGTTTTGGTTTTTGTATTTTCTATCGATGTTACGTTCTGCGCATTTTCCGATGGCGTTCACTTCCGCCTGGAATATGCTGGTGGACTTCCCCATCGGTATGGAAATTTTGGTTCTAGGCCCAAAAATCCCTACACCAGTCCCGTCAGAAGTTCTCGATCCATCAGTATACCACTTGATGGTGTTTGCATTGAGATTGTAGTTTTCCATCTCACCTACCCAGTCTCTTTTGCAACTTAACTCCGTTCGAAAAAGCTTTTCGAAGTTATATTTTCTAATCATGCTGTCCCTGGGAATGTCGAGAAGGTTCATTTCTGTGGACTTGAGGATCATGTTCTTCTCTCTATGACCAATGATTTTCCCTGTCCCAGTGCCCTCCTTAGCAAACCTCATGATTGCTCCCTTAGCAGCACTTCCTATTGCCACGTGTAGTGGCGCTAGATTTAAGATGTTTTCCATTGCTGCTGTAGGGCATGTTCTCATTGCTCCGGTTATACATATACATGCAAGCCTTTGCAACTTTTCTAATTTTTTCTTAGTGGTTGTTAGTTCGGTTCTTTTGTGCCATGCAACCGCCCCATAGGTAATGATGGGTCTTACCATCATGGTGTACATCCATCTCAGGATGTTTGGTTTGCAACCCCATGATTTTCCTGCAATTCTTTTGCAAATCATCAGGGCTTTTGTGGCTTTTCCGACAGTTATATCGACATGTTTATTCCAAAGGAGCTTGCTATCTAGTGTTATGCCTAGATACTTGACCTCTCTTTGGGTGTCGATTACTTCTCCAGCCAACCGTATTGGTTTCATACGTGGTAGAAGTCTTTTCTTGGTAAATGGTATTATTGCCGTCTTTGTGGGGTTGATATTCAAACCCACTGAAGTACACCATTTCTTTGTTACATTTAGTCCTCTTTGTATTATGTCACAAAGAGTTTCTTCAAACTTCCCCAAGGCAGTTATTACAATGTCATCGGCAAAGCCAATGCAACGTATACCTTGAGAAGTTAGAATTTCAAGTAGTTCATCTACAACAAGGCTCCACAGTAAGGGTGATAGTACCCCTCCCTGAGGGCAACCTCTTGTTGTGATGACTTTCTGAACGTTTTGTCCTGCGTTTGCTTCCGCCGTTCTTGTACCTAGCATTCTACCTATCCATCTAATAATGGTGATGGGTACCCCCTTTCTACTAAGAGCCCTGTCAACAGCTTCATGTGAGGTGTTGTCAAAGGCTCCTTCTATATCCAGGAAGGCACAAATGGCAATTTCCTTGCCATCTAAAGCTATCTGTACATTGTTAATTAGTTCATACAGAGCGGTTTCTGTGGACCTACCCGCTCTGTAGGCATGCTGGTGATGATTTAGAGGCATGCTTGTTAAGACTTCTGTTCTTATGAAGTTATCGATTACCTTTTCCAAAGTTTTCAGTAAAAAAGATGTTAAACTAATTGGCCTGAATGACTTAGGATGGGTTGTATCTTTTTTCCCCACTTTGGGGATAAAAATTACCTTTGCTCTTCTCCATAAACTTGGTATGTACCCAAGTGCAATACTACTTCGAAGCAATTTTATGATGTAAGGCATTACTTCTTCCTTTCCTTTTTGCAGAAGGGCTGGAAAAATGCCGTCTACGCCCGGTGATTTAAAGGGTTGAAAGGTACTTATTGCCCATTCGATCCTATTGCCTGTACAAATAGTCGAAGCTATCTGCCAGTCTATCCGGTTTGGCCTGAGAGGTATTCTCTCTGTCAAGTTATCTACCATAGGTAGACTACCCGGAAAATGAGTGTTTAGCAGTAGGGTAGCCCTTTGCTCCTCGTTTTCCGTGTAGCTACCATCCGAGTAACGAAGTGCTAGTGATGTGATGGTAGTTTCTTTTGCTAGAGCTTTGTGAAGTCTAGCAGCTACCGGAGTAGATGAAACCCCCTCACAGAACATTTCAAAGCTCTTTCTTTTTGCCCTTCTGATTTCCCGGTTATAGTTGGTCAACTCTGCAGAGTAATTATTCCACTCTCCAGTACTCTTTGCCTTATTAAAGAGTTTTCTTACCTTGGATCTTAGTTTTGACAGATTTCTGTTCCACCACGGAGCATCCTTTTGTCTTTTACCTTGCTTTATGGGGCAACTGAGTTCATAAGCCTCAATTATTGCCCCACTAAGCTCGTTTACTAAGTGTTCTAACTCAAGGTTACAATTTGTCGTTTCTACTGGACCTATTCGTTCAAGGTTTGTTTTGAGAACGCTTTTGTACAGGTTCCAGTTAGTTTTCTTAGGGTTCCTGCCAGAGGTATTCTCTGTGAGCAAGTTGTCTAAGGTAAACTCTATAATTCTGTGGTCAGACATGGATGGTTCGTTTGAAACCCTCCAATCCCTAATCAGGTTACCTACGTTCGGGCTTCCAAACGTTAAGTCTAAGACTTCTTTCCTTACTCTAGTTATAAAGGTAGGTGTGTTCCCTACGTTATAAATATCTAGATTTTTTTCGATAATAAAGTCTAAAAGGTACTCACCCCTTTGATTAGTATCGGTACTACCCCATGTTGTGTGGTGGGCGTTTGCATCACAACCGACCAACAACGGTAGTCCTTTGCTGCTGCAGTAGTCCGCTAACTTCCGTACTTCGATTGGTGGAATATTTCCCTCATCACCGGCGAAGTAGGCTGCTGCTACCACCATCGTGCTGAGGTTGCCCTCGTTGTCAATCTGGGCTTGGATTGGCACCAGGTCCCTCGTCATAAATTCTGAAAGACATATAAATTTTATGTTATTTCTTATTTTTATGCATGCTCGGGGCGAGTCACTTCTCGTATCCCAAATTAATTTAGAGTTCTTACATGTTAGGCCTCTAATTTGGCCCCCGTAAATCCAGGGTTCTTGGATCAGGACTAGTCCCAGGTCATCAGCTGAAAATTTTCGAGATATAATAGCTGATGCTGCTTTTGCGTGGTGCAAGTTTACCTGGGCTAGTCTGGTTCTGATCCCGCGTCCAGACATAGTCTGTTTAACAGGTGGGGGCTGGTGCCCCCTCATCTGCTAGCAGACTATCTTCCTCCTCGTTTGTGGGAAGCACCTCGTCTAAGTCAGATGAACTAGAAGAGAGGTCAATGCCCTCCATTTCTTCGTCCATCTGACTAGACACTTCCATTGCCAGTTGTTGTTCCTGGCTTTGGAAGGTTGTCTCAGTGGGTTTGGGAGTTACTAGGGAAAGGATGGGTTCGGGAGTAGACGGGATTAGGATGGGTTTGGGAGTTGCGGGGTTTTGGGTGGGATCCGATATTACGGAGGTTGGGATAGGTTGGGTTTTTTGGGTAAGTAATGGAGTGGGGGGTATGTTAGAGCTGGTAGTTGGGGGGATGGGGGGATTGGAAGGATGGTTTTGCGCTACAGTGACTTGGCCTGCTATACGCTTTCGGAGTCCCGTTACTGGGATTTTTCCGAATTTATAGTGAAGCTGGTGTTCTGCTTTCACTATAGCATTCGCGGACTGGTCGTCAACGCCGATCACCATGAGCTGACCTTTGCCTTCAGCTTTACTGGTGAGCACTTTCCATGCGTGTACCAACAGTCCGTCATTTTGTGCCTGGATGAGCGACAGCGATTTTTTATTGTCTTGCCCAGCACTTCTTGGCAAAAACAGGGTGATATTTTGCATCTTGGGGATTTCATCCCCCATGCGTGCTATCAGCTCACTGCCCTTCCAAGTGCTCAATTTGGATGCCTTCTCCTTGAGCCATTCTGCCGTCTCTTGCCCATCGCAATCGACTAACAGCAGCCCCGTTCTGAAGTGCAGGCCATTGAACTTGAGTTTGTGCTTCCACCCAAGAGACACTTCCTCAATAATGGCTTCCTCCAGTGCCGATAATTCATCCGCGCTGAGGGTAACCTGAGGGTATTGCCTTGGTAGAACCGCAATCCTCACACTCCTGGCCGCATTCGCATACGAGAGCTGTTTCTCATCCGCCACGATTTTTGCGGTGCTTGGTCCCGCTTTTTCTGTGGTCGACGTCCTGGATTTTTTGGCATCTTGCCTTTGGGGAGGAGTGATGTTGTCGCTCTTCCTCTTCCCAGTATCCAGGCTACTAACAGGTCCCTTGTTAGGGTCTGCTTTCCTCTCGTCAACCTTTTTCCGGGCTTCCTGCGGGGACATCCCCTGACCCAGGAACCGGAGGTACCACCTGCACCCCGCTCCACTCAGTCCTTTCCTCAGTGGGTCATCGAATGCCCCTGGCATCCCCTTTTGCGGGAGTGGACCAGTGGTTTTCCTGGCCTTTTCACGCCGCAGGTCTTTCGGTGGTGGAGAGGCAATCTTTGCTGGTGTCTTCCCAACTTTTTCGCCTTCTACGGCTTTGGCAACATCTTTAACTTGCACCGGAGATGTTCTCCCAGTACTAGCTCTAGATGTGCTTGGAGTTTCGTCTTCTGCTCGTCTGGGTGTTGTTTTCCCCTGACTTGCTGACGATTCTCCCTGAACTGCCCGGTTCTGTGTTTTATCAAGAGACCTGCTCTTCAAATAAAAACTCATTCCCGGTCTCGAATCGTTAAGAAAGATATTTTCCATGCGATTCGCATACTCATTCGCGGTGACATCCCGCGGAATGTTATATTTTTTGTGGTTGTTGTTGTTTTTTTGTTTTATTTTTTTTGGCATATTTTGTTCCCACGAGTAGCTAGAGAAAGGTTGGTCCGCCATATCAGAGCTCCGCATGATATGGTAAGGTCTAAGTTACTCTCCGATTCGACCTGGTGTCGAAGAGGTACCGTTAGAATACAGCCGGTATACCCCCTGGCTGCAAACCATCCAATGGGCACGGTGCACGTAACACCCTGGATTAGGGGGGGCAGTACTTAGTTCGTAACTCCTCAAGATTACTCCCGGCTTGGGTTATCCCCAATACCGGCAGGTCAAATGAATCTTTGAAACTTAAGCCCCCGCACCACTACAAGGTGACTGCCACGCGAGGGTTATCTTTCTTGTATTTCGTTTAACTTTACGCCATTTCAATTTGTATATTAAACTTCTAATAATAAAGACTCACTTTGCACCTCTATTATGATGTACAACCCAAACTTCGACTTACTTTTGTGCAGGTTTGTTATTTCAAGAATACCAAAGAAACCGGAAGGTCTGCGTCCACGTCCTTGTCCAGACCATGACCATTATCTTGGATATGTTTTATAAAGATATGCTTTCTCTGTTCCGTGTCCATGCCCACTTCATGCACTAACCCCTAAGGGTCCATATTATTGTTGTTATATCTATTCTATCTCTCTAGGCACTTGGTTATGATGAAATCAAAACAATCCCAAACCCACATTCTCTATAAACACTTTATTCTCATCATCATCATCATCCATTCGTTCGAGCTTCAATTGAGTGAAGTTGGCCAGGCCAGGGTCGTTGATGGGTGGCTTTGGTCAGGCAAGTATTTGGCTACTAAAAATATGTCTGATGAGGACAAGGAGGACGATGATGATGATGATGATGAATTCCTTTTTTCCAATTAAAAGCGAATTGTTTTCTTGTCTGTCCAGTGTTTATTTAGGACTTGTGAAAAAGGTTGTGCATCATTCCACTATTCTTTTGTCCATTTCCTGTAATGGTTTTCAAAAATCTATTAAGGTATAGTCTTCGTTCATGTTCATGATTGAAAGTCCCCCAAACTATAACAAATAGGTGTAAAAAAAAAACAATAATAACTTTCCAGGTTATCTACAAGAAACTTGCATAAACTTTAGAGTATAAGTGTGGAGTAGGTATCAACGTTTGAAAAAAGTGCTTGTACTCAACTTCTTCAAAAAGGAAACATCAGCACCAATTGTTGTGTATGTTATAAATGTATACCTATAACACCTACTATTCCTTAACAACAAGTTTCTAAAAATTATGTGTGTGTTTTCTTCAAGGTGTGTTTATTTGCATGAAAAAGTGTGAAATTCAAGCTCCTTAAAATAATCCCAAGTATTTTAATTTTATAATTATTTAGAGCCTATTAAATGCTAGAAATTAATAAAAATACATGAGCACGAGAAAAACATGCAAGTTATAGACTTAAAATAATAGAAATAATGAAGTGTAAAGGGCAAAAAGCCGCGACACGTTTTTGAGTTCTAAGAAAGGTCTCCATTGTGCTAGATGGGTTGCTATAAAATGACTCAAATTCAGGTGAATATTTTCGAATTTGATTTTTTATTTCTATGAATGTACATAATTATATTCTCAAACCAGGATGCAAAGATTGCGCCCTTATCTTCTTCAAAATAACTACTTAAGTCGGCTGGCACGCGTAGTATAGAGAGGCTTCATTTGGTGGAATAACAGCTAAACTCTTGGATTTCAAAATGCTGTAAATTCTGTAAATTATAAAAGAAAAATTATTTTGATAACGATTCACAGAACTTTGGAATACAGAATTTTGAAAATAATGAATTGCATAGTTTTGAAATCCAGGATTCTATTTTTTCTGAATATTAGAATATAGAATTTTGAAGTACAAAACTCGGGAACTGAATTTTTGCACCTACAGAATATTGGATTAACAAAATTTTGAAATAAAGAATTTTTCTAATACGAATTTTGCCACTTACAGAATTATAGCCCTAACCCAAAAAAAAATTCGAGTTTCCCTCAAAAGTTTCAGAATTTTCTTTGATAAATACAAATTTCTTTGAGCATTTTAGTTTTAGCATTTTTTTAAACATTTTTTTCGGCGTTTATATTTTAGCTATTTGTTTTTGAGGAAGATATTTTGTTCGACAAAATGTTTTTTTTTTTAAATTTATATTTTTATTCATTGAGGAAAATTTTTAGAAAGTTTTTAAAAATTTGTTGTCACAATTTTGCTTTGCCAAAAATTTTTTATCGACAACAGTTTTTCTCCCAAAAGTCTCTAGATTTTTTATATTTGTGTGTGGAAAGGAATTTTTTTCTATTAAAACACATTTCTGTTTAAAAATAAATCAATCAAAAAAAATTGTTTATATTGGTACCTTGGCAACTGTATATTTCCTTAGCGGAAGAACGCTGTTGCGCAGCCGTATCAGAGAATGAACGGCAAAAAACACGTTCACTTTAGGTGCCTTGCTATACCAACTATTTAGATATACGAGATTTTGAATGAATGAGCTAGTGGAACCAATCCCAAGTATATTTGAACTTTTTAAGTTTCAAGATGCGGAATTGCGGATACTTTTGTTGTATTTAAAAGATGCATAATGTCAAAATCACGAAATTTTAATAGTTTTCTTTTAAGTTATTAATTGGTTTTCAAACATCAACTATTAAGGGTTTTGTTTAATGTCATCGTAACAAAAATATTTTTTTTTTCAGTTCCTTACAAATACTGTATCACTTTTTTACTATTTCACTTTCAATAAAAGTAAAACCATAAAATGTAAGCATAAATCTCATAATCATCATCGTCATCAGACATATCAGTTTTCAGGAAGCCGATGACAAACACCAACCAATAACAAATAAACCATTCCACCAGAATCTGTTTTGTAACTAGCAATTTCCAGATTTATTTTATTTCGTTATCTATATTTTTTATGCTCAACCAAACAACAAGGAAACAGCATAATAAGGACAATAGCTTTATTATACATTTAACTTTTATGGATTTAATTTCCAATGTCCTGGTGCCGACATGGGATATCAATGTTGTTGGTCATAATATAAATGTTGAAGGTAAAGAGAAAAGCAGTCAGAGTACTACTGGCTGATACTATGTGAGTCTGAGTTGGAGCGCTTAATGTGAATGATAATAATGTTTGCGGGGGGGGGGGGGTGTAGAGGGAGTATAAATGGACAATGTCCTTTCTAATTTCCTTAAATGTTGTACAATGTCCGAGAAAGTGTAGACCCGTATCCTAATCTTTGTACCAAAACCATTGTGCGAAAAGGACATGATTTTTCCACAATTGTCAGCAATTTTTGTTTTCTGATGGTGTCGTCTGTGCTGTGCTGTGCGGTGTGGTGTGGTGTTGAGATTTGAACGGTTTATGTCCTTTTTTCATCGAAAAGAAAAGAACTAAACGGATATGTCCGCCCATATAGAAACATGAGAGTATTGTATTGTAGGCGGACGTTAACATAATTTATGTGGTTACATACGGATGTGCTGTATAAGGAGTGATAGTTTCACTTGAATGCATATAAGTATTTTATGTGTAGTTGGAAGAAAAAGTTTTGATAGCACAGTTTTGTGTAGATTTTCTATTGATGGGGGACGACGCATTTGTTAAAAGCAGTTTGAAACTATACTTTTGCTCAAGGGATATGTGAAGCTTGTTTGAACTACAGTTCGTAAAAATCCAATGGAAGCATAGCATATTCAATTATATCGGTATTTTCAGGTGATACCAGGATATAGGGATAAGGTTCTGAATTAAAATAACCTTATTCAACTTTTATTCTATTTAAACATAAAATGGTTAAAGTACAACATAGATTAAGTAAAACAAATTCTTAAATTTTTGAAAAAACAAAATTTCTATGTAGAATTTGTTTTAAAATGATTTTATTATTTTGCAATGTATAATTTGATGGTAAGCCATTAAACCGCTTATGAGAAATTCAATTGACAGGATCCGTTCATAACGTTTTTTTTTTGAATTTTTTAATTAATTAATATCAACTTTTTACAAACAGAAAAACAATAAAATCTTTGGAGTAATTTTAGAGATGCATTTACATTTTTTTATTCGTTAATAGCTTCCCGCTACTCGCTAACAGCTTACTACTGGCACAGGGACATAAGTCCCCGGGACATAAGTCCCGAATTTTTTTTTCGGGACTTATGTCCCAGTAAAGTGGGACATAAGCCCCAAAAAAAAAATTCGGGACTTATGTCCCGGGGACTTATGTCCCTGCGCCCTTACTACTGTCATTCGCTAATCGCTTCTCAATACTAACTACTCGGTACTTTCAAGATAAAAATAAATCGCGATTTAGTTAATTTCCGCATTACACTAGGTATTGTATGAGGATGCGGCTTGAAAACCCATGAATCAATTTTGTAATTTAATATACCTATAACTAACAAGCAGACGCTACTGTTTTCAAAATATCTTCAGCCAAATTGAATTATGTTTAGTTTTGACCTTCCCCTAAAAAGGTTTGGTTGGTTCTATTTGCAAATCCCATCTGTCTCACAAAGTATTTCGTGCTTCAATGCTTAGTAAAAATTAATTGATCCTTGTATTGATTTGCTCATAAATGTTCATGATCATCATCACTCTTTGGGAACTCCTCGTTGCCTAAGTGCATCGCATATCAGGTCATCTGGTTGTCTATCGAATGCTTCTTGTTTTCACTAATAGAAATATATTAAAATGTTAACAGCAGACTTTTTGGTGCAGAAATTCACTAAAATTACTTAAAAGCTCGATAGGTAAATTGCTGCAAAACGTTGTCTTATAATTTAGACTAAAAACCATAAGACAGTTTTCACGTTCGTTTGTGCGTTTACTTTAGGCCGTCGTTTTCTACCTTGAAAAACTTAAATAAGAAGACCAAAGGGTCTAGATGACGTTCCTTTATTTTAAATTTTGAAATTAGTTTGGAAAATAAATAAAAATAAATTTTTCTCGAATTTTCGTTGCAAGAAAATCATTCCGACTCATATCATAAACTCAGCCGGGAAGGCCATGACCTTGACAAAATGTAGCTACTCAAAGTAGTTAGGAAATGATTTATCCACAAACATATTTTTCAGTGTCCTGTGTCAAAATTTAGCTATTTTGGGAAGTGAATTAAGATGATTCACCATAATCATCGACTTATCTCACTTCACTTGCAAAACCGATTGAGCTACATATCTAGTGATATGTGTAAGTCCGAATGTTGGCACACTTGAAAGAAATGAGTAAGAAATAGAAAATGAATGAAATAAACAAGAACGTTAGCAAAAAAAACAGGAAATCCTAAATCTCGTCACCGGTTTGTTCTCAAAACTCTGAAGAACGCTTGTGCAATTTCCAGTTTAGATCATCATCATCTGGTTCCTTTTGACTCTTTAATCCAACATAACTCATCTCATCACTCTTCTCACATAATATCTTTAATTTTCTGTAAAATCTCCGACTTTAAGTCGAAAACTCAATCCCATTTTTAAAATGACTTTGATTTTTTTCATCGCAAACAATGCTGCAAATAAGATAATTGAATTATACATTTTTCATTGATGACGATTTTTTTCCATTCACAGAGCCTCTACATAGGCTGATGATGCGGATGCTTCTGCCTTGCTGCCGATGCAACAACAGGTGTCCTCCATTAAGCCATCCTGATCCTGACTTGTCCTGCAAATATAGAAGAAAAAAAAAATATCAAAAGCAATGTTTACACAACATGACACGACATCGATTCATTGGACTCAATGCAAACACTATCCGGTTCAGCCATTCGTTTGCATTTTGCATCAACGATAAGGACCAAAAGGACCAGTAAGACCAACCAATATATTGTTGAGACTACTATAGACATCGTTCTCACTCAGTGCGGTTGATGATATATCCTCAGCGGAAGTCGGAAATTGATGGGTATTGAACAGAAAATATTGTCGGCTTGTCGTATTTTTTACAAATGAATTTTTGCCATATGAAGTCAATCAATTACAATTTGATAAGCAAATAAAAAAAAACGAATACGCTCTCGCAACGGTTCTGTGTTATTCTGTAGAAATTTGGCTTCATACAAACCATCTGGTTTCATAAGAGTATGAAAAGATGTGAAAATAAAAAAGTGAAAGGCAAAAAAGAAATCCTTTAAAATTGCCTATGATTTTTCAAAAACTTTGTTCGTTAAGACTTGAAGTTAAACAGTCCTCCTTATTATTATCATCATCTTGACAGTTCTCGTACGTTTTCAAAATTACAATAAAAACGTGCGAAAATTTATTTGCACGTACCTTGCATTCAGCTTTATCCATCCATTCCCTGGTACCATTATTAACCCTGGTGGAGAATAAACAAAGCACTTTGGTGGTGGTGCTTGCTTTGTTTTGTGTTTTTCTGAAGGAGGCGTGAAGTGAAATTTTAAATCATCATCCTGTGCTAGAAGCTGCAGATAAGGCTACTGAAACAATGCTTTGTGTCACCTGTGGGAGATTCTAACTCCAACTCGCCCACATCACTCCCCACCTACGACCGGTCTGTCATAATTCATATACTTCTTGTGCCGGGTTAAAACCGGGTAAAGAGCGATAATTCTTGTCAGATGTGGAATGTTATGTGCCAAACGAAATGAGTCCAAAAGTCGCCTCACACACATAACACTTTAGAGCTCGCAGAACAAGTGAATGTTTTTTAATAAAGAAATATTGCCGAAACGTGAATTGGTGAATAAATGAAATTTTTCACAAGACGGACGAGATAGGCGGTGTCGGTTATTTTGGTACTTTATCAAACTAAAGCCTATTGGAGTGGAACAGTTAATTTATTTATAATGGAATCACCTGACATTCAGGGTATATTATATTTAGTACAATACATATCTAATGTCGGCTAGTTATCATAAAAAGCATTTTAAAGAAGTTAGGTTTAAAATTGGTTTGGAAACAAATTCAACCGCCATATTATTAAGTCTTGGAAAAAGTGTGCCGAACATCAAGCAAAAAGTACGAAGAGCATTAATCGGGAGCTAGAGAAAAAATATCCATACTGGATGCTGATGAAAATCATGCTATTCGGGAACTGCGACATTTATTTATTAATTTTTTTATTTCGCTTATTTCGAGCTATGATAATTATGTTAACAATATTAAGATAACTTAAACCATATAAATAAAAAACTTATTCTAACTTAAGACTATTGCAGGAGGATGGGGTTAAGGATAATTAGAGTAGAGGCTTCTTCTAAGGGAGGAGATACTAGGGTTGAAATCAAGGAGATGCTGTGGCTAAACGTAACATTCTAGTAATTGGGTTAAAATGGGCATAATTTGTACGGTGAGTAGGAAGACGAAAGAAGGGAACAGATCTTAGGTTACGTGGATTGGTGTTAAAGAAAACTAATTTAAGAAGAGGCGGGGAATCGATGGCTCCCGTGAAAACTTGGTGAATAAAAAGTATGTCTGCAACAGTACGACGTTTAGCGAGGGTGTTTAAATCAATTAATAGTAGACGATCTTCGTATGGGGGAAGAAAAAGAGGATCAGACCATGAGAGATTACGTTGTGCAAAGCGGAGCAACCTACGTTACACTGCTTCAATTCTAAATGAGTGGGTGATTTGATAAGGGGACCATACTTGACTGGCATACTCAACAATAGGTCTAACATATGTGGTGAAGAGTGATTTAGTTACGTATGGGTCTGAAAATTCTTTCACCAGCGCTTTGTAAAACCGAGGGATGTGTTTGCTTTAGCGATAATATTGTCTATGTGGGAACGGAAATTGAGCTCTTTATCACATAAAATTCCGAGATCACGAATGGACAAAGATGACATGTTAGCATGAACAAAATCACCGCACTGAAAAGGACAAAAGCTCAGAAGATTCGTTCACCGAAATTCATTAACAACGCTCAAGGCCAACTCCTTATATTGATGACGACAAAGTTCTTCACAGACAGTTTATAAGGCTATTCTTTCCTAAAAATGAAGAAGTCACCGACATCAAAGTCGAAGAAGTTAGCGTTGAAAAACTTTTACCTTAAGAGTTCAGGAAAAAGATTAGTGACATCATTTATCATCACATTGATTTGAGCCATCATAAGTAAAGATCTCACGTACTTGCAATGAACCAGTCATGTGTGAATGGAGAGAACATAACTACCAAAAAGACATCTCTCACGCAGGAATGCAGACGATTTGGCTAACCTAGAAGGACATGACGACCAACAATCAAAGATGAATTAGCACAACTAGGGAATAGTTGGAGAGAGATGCAGATGAAATACATCACCAGGAACCGTAAACGAAAGCGTGTACGAGTAGTAGAGGCCTTTGCCCAGCAAGGGGAAACTTAAGAACATAATTATGTCTGAGGACATAAGTATGTAGGTATTTGAATCGGAGAGTGCGTCAAACGCGAATAGTTTTGTGATAAACAAATATCGCATAAGAGTAGGGTGGATGAATTGACGGTAAAACTGTGCCATCTTCTGTGATCGAAAAATGCAAAAGTACAAGAAGTATGAGAGTATAAGGCAGCTGAAATGAAAATGCTTCACATGACAGCAGAAGTGTCAAAGCGTAATCAAATAAAAAGCGAGAAAATCCGAGAAGAACTTCACGTCAAAAATGCCATCTTGCACAAAATACAGCATGGCTTAGCTAACTTACCTGGAAATGATATGATTCTGCATAGCTCAGTCAAGTAAAAGTCTATATTTATCTTTCATTTGTACTTAAGGAAATAAATATTTAGTTTAATTGTCAAATTTTTAAAACCACTAAACTGTTGCTTTCATTTCCAGCAAATATATTTATATACTCACAAAAATAGAAATTCTTATTTGGAAAAAAAAAAACACAAAAGGGCAAAATCATTTGTTTCCATAAAATTAGCATAACATTAGCAATCTTATACACAAAACATTTCCCATTATCAATGTTCTTATCCGACTACAGACGATTATGACCATAATAACATGGCGTAAGGCTATGATTATCTGTTTAAGATATTTCGTCCTTACTGTCACTTTATTATCGTGCAAAAATTAACATACCAAATTGATGCGATTACACAAAGAATATTTTCCTTAATTTTTCGCCATGTAGTAGAATAAACAAAAAAAATGTGTTGGCAGAAAAAAAAACGGTGCCATGACTCGTGGCAGGGATGAAAAATCTCGAATCCTTGACTACAGCAAGTATGTTTATTTGTTTGAGGCTTTTAACTAATCGATAACGAGAGGAAAAAAAATGTGAGAATATCATATTTCAGTGATTGAATATAAATACACAAAGAAGGAACAAACTGATAAAAAAAAATATGAATTTTGGTAACATTTACTTGCCATGTTCATTGGACAGCAATGTTTACAAGGCCTACTTCAGCCAGGACAGCCAAGTATCTAAAAATCTAAAGACTTTAAAACCCAAATTGCAAGAACCCGACAACAAAGTTTTTGAACTAAAAACACTTCGCATACTTGCTTTGGATAAAATTGTTGACAATTGGATTGGTTAAAAAAAAAACACAAGGTCTAGACTCAAAGTTGCTAAAGTCTTCTAATTTTTTTTTTCAGAGATGCCAATTTTTAACGAAATAACAAAACAAGTCGACAGAAACTACATTGTGGACAACTTAGCCTTAAATATTCCTCTAAAAATCTCAAGCGTTCACATAAAGGATGACTTCTTTTGGAGAAAATCATATCAACATCGATGGAAGACTCTGCCAGTTGATGTTGAAGAGCGAAGTTGGATCAACGTTTATATGGAAAAACATTTGCAAGAATATCTAGAAAATACCACTATCAGTGATTACGACCAGGAGAGTGTACAAACAGTTTTGGAAATTTGCGCTCCTTACATAAATCGGCTTCAAATAGATTTCCTACAGCCATCAATGGGCGAAGTGAATGGTTTGAGTGTGGATTCCATTCAAAAAATTTCTTTCTTCTTTTTTGTGTTGTTTTTTTGGTTCTTCCAGATCATATTCCACTGGATATAATTTTAAGTTGTCTCCCAGACCTAAAGTCCCTTAGAGTTACTTACTGCACAAAGACAATTGAGACAAATTTTTATTTGGGCTGTTCATCGTTTTCTCGGAATGATATAACAACTTTTGCACTTGGATTAAGCAATTGCTATGAACTCAAAGAGTTTTGGTAAGATGAGATTGGAGATTTTATGAAATGGTGTTCAAAAATGTTTTTTTTTTTTCAAGGCTTCATAGTGTTAAACTTGAACCATATCAACTTGCTTATATTTCAAAATCTCTGGATAAAGGATGTCAGAACTTAACGAAACTGGCCATTTCTCACTGCGCCATGCATGATGATGGATTGCAACAATTTTTGGACGGGTGTACAGCGGATTCTTTTCCCAACCTAAAAATACTAGATCTAACTAATAATTTGATTTGTAAGTATCGTTTTACATATACGTTCTTGGATAAGACGGTCTGATTAATGGCCAGTTGCACAAAACGCTTCTAAGAATTTATCAGGCATTTCAGTCTTCGAATGATTTTTGTTCTATACAAAGCAAATGTTTTTTTAAATTTGAAAAAAGCCTGTTAAATTCTACGAAGCTTGCCATCGTTATTTTTACTGTTTCAACGTCATTGACTTCTTTTAGCGATGTGTGTGTTTGATCGAGATAGAGAACTAGGCTGTGGAAGGTATAGTTAATGACTGGTCAAAAGGAATTGCTTTTAGATCAGAATTGTTATCTACTGACTTATTGCCTGGTATTCTTTGCATCAATGAGTATAAACGGTTGGGAAGCCCAGCTATTTTTCTGACCAAATTTCGTAAATGCTGGTTGAATTTTAAAAGCTCTTTAAAAGCTCTTTCCCACGTAGCTTACCGTCCGTAGGGCTGCTATGGTAGATCATGGAGTTTCAGGAGTTTCCGTAATTGGCGAAAGTCTCTACTAGTTCAAAGTGTTAATCAGGATGCCCTATTTTTTGTAGAATTGGAAAAGGTTTACTAATTGTATAAATTGAATTAGTTTTTGACTTAATCCGCTATCATCATTTTATTCCATTATTTGTAGTTCCACAGAAACAAGGGCCAGATAGTATGAGTTTTTTTTAGATTTTATGTAAGTATTAAATCACTACCGTCTCAACTGGTTGTCCAGAAATATTTCCCTAATTTTAATTCTAAGGGCACTCCTTTTTGTTTCTGTCTATTTGATCTTTAGCCCAATTGATCACAACTGCAGTTGTGATTGGATCTACTGTATTCGTCCGTTTCCAGTCGTCAAAGAGATGCGTAACCTGCTGTGGTCCCTCTATTTCTTCATTTAAAGCTTGTCATGATACTCTGTTATTTTCTGGAAATAATTTTAAGCATTATTTTTCTACCAGAGAATTGAACCAACACACATAAATATTTATTTTTTATCATTAAAGCATCTGAAGGAGCATTTATTTTAAGCCGAGCGCTTAAGGAAAGACAATTGGAAAAATTAGTTCTAAGACTAAATCCAATCGAAAGTGATGGAGCAGCTGCTATTTTGTCTGTTGTTCAACACTTACCACTTAAGGATCTAGATATTAGCGGATGCTCTTTGTCAACCATGGTAACAAAGATCTTAATGCAATTTATAGTACAAAATGCAACCATTTTGAATTTGGATATTTCCAATAACGTTCTAGAAGAGGTACCTACAGATTTTCTAAAAAAAAAATTAAATTCAACTAAAAATACTTTTCAATTAATTTTTCAGAGCTTCGGTCAAAAAATTTGCAAAATTGTAGGATTCAATAAAATATTATGTCGATTGGACCTCCGAAATACTGGTGTAACATTAGATACGAAAAATAAAATTATGGAGGTGCTAAAGCTGAATAAATATTCTTCATAAATTAATAATGATTTTTCATTCTCCAAATCATCATCTTCAGCTTCAGCAAATAAGAATAGGTAAGCGCACCACCAAAACAAATTTCATCAAAGTCATGTCAGCCAAACAGTAATCCCGCCATAATCCGTAGTAAATTTACCTCTTAATACTTAGATATTTATTTATCTTTGAGATACACACACCTTTTTGGGGGATATTTTTGTTTTTTTTTTTGTGGTCTTATGATAGGAACCATTCTATAATATTGGTTTTTCCTGCTTAATATATACAAAAGCCATTCAAGGAAAGGTGATGATGAAAGGTGCTATGAAAAAAAATAGAATCAAAAGTTGGGTGCGCCTTTTGTTAAGTCCATGGGATGCCACTTAAGGTTTGAAGAGCCATAAATGATGAGGGAGGATTTGCTTGCTAATGCTATTCAAGAAATGGCAAAATATTATTTTATTGAGTCATTCAAGGATTTTATCCCAGGATGCTTATTTTCGTTGATTTTATGGCAAAGGTGCAAAAGTGATGGCAAATTGGTTGCTATTTGAGAATGAAGTGGGAGACTGGCTAAAATGTTTAATATTGCGATGAGGTGTAGGTATTGGTGTATTTTTGGTGAAAATTAACAGAGAATTGAATATCAGTGAAATTGTAAAAAATTTGATTTCGGGAAGTTAAATGCTTTAATTTTACGATGTTTATGTTGATGTTGATGATGTCGATGTTTTTTTATTAAAAATGAAAATTAAAATAAATTTCCCTGCTTTTGGAATCAAATACGATCAGGACATTTTAAGCAAGGAGTAATAAAAAAAGAGGTTTTTTTTTTTTAATTAAATTTGCTCAATTTACACGTAGTATGTATTTTTAATAAAGATTGGAAAAAAAGATTGATTGTCAAGCTCCCAAAGAAAGGAGACTTACGGTTTTACTGTCACCAAAATTTTTCCTGTAGTGAAGAGCTTGTCGACTGGAAATGGAAGAATTCAATGAATCCCGCAATGACACGGACGACACATTCATGTCCATTGTTCAATTAACAATAATGTTGGAGAGTGAACTTTAGATCACCATGACAAAAAACTAAAAGGATCAGCCTTGAAACTTCTGCTCCTGTTCAACTTAATATTTTTCGAAACCCGTTAAGCTGGTAGAAAATTTTCAATATCTCTATCTATAATGAGCCAAACTAAACTGTTCATTCCTACAACAATTGAATCGGAAAAGCTAAAGACCAAACTCCAACTGTTCCGCTCCGAAACGAAACTTAATCATCTGCGTCGCATCTAAGATGAGGGTTAGACGATATAGTAGTTTTCGGGCCCAGATTTATTTAGAGTCTCGTAAAATCGGAAAGAAGTGAACTTAATCGTTATTTCCCTTGGCCCTTCCTGCGAGTATGTCTTGCATCAATTTCGTTTCGTGGCCCACCCGTAATAATATTTAAATCTCGTCTGTCAACATCTTTTTAATGATAATTTTCATTATCAGAAGCTTTATAATGTACGTAATTGGCCATGATGAAGGACAAACTAGGAATCTTAGGAAAACTGTTCCTGCTGTTTCGCATGATTTCAGAAATATGCGGTGAAATATGAAGAAGTTCCTTCCAATCATTCCAAACATCCTTAGCATAAATTATTTTTTCCCAGAGCATTATTTTCATTAAAGTTGTAATCATTAGCCGATCCTAGTGTTGCTCTATTATACCCTCCATCCTCTACAACCCCTAATTAACCTGAAATTGAAGAGCAGACGAAACTCAGTCTTCAGGTGAGAATCGGAAAGAAAGACCGTCCATGACTTGAAGCATGTTGTAAATATAGTTCTAACAAAAACTTCCGATAAGGTCAATAGTTGTGCCAAGAAAAGAAGGGTTCGCTGCAGAAGTGCTTATAAAATATTTTTTCATCTTTTATTGCAAAATGTTCAAAGGTTCTTTATAAGCTTTTTCCATTGTTTAATTTTGTTTGTATTATTTCAAAATAAATTTAGTTCCTGTTCACTTCAATAAACCTACCAAACAAAATAAATTCACGCCATTCTGCTTCCAAACGCCAACTGCCATCTCCCCTCACATCAAAGTCGTCAGTAAACGCAAATACCGAATGCGACAATTCTTCTACAAAGATAGCTGAATATTTATAAACCCAAAGTTGATTTAAATATTCCAGCCATTTGTGGTCTCCGCACTTGTTCAATATAAATTTGAGGAGACTGGGTTTTCAATTTAATAAAGAAAAACTCAACTGCAAGTGTCCTTCTGTGTTTTTATTCAGTTTGTACTTTTTCTCGATTTGGTTCTTTTGTATAGGTAGTCGAAATATCGAAATCTGCCTGATGACAGAGGAAGACAGTTTATCTGAACCGTTTTCGACGGCTCTTGTATTCATTTCCATTGTGCTTATTATTATCTAACTGTCGCTGTAAGTAAGTACCTTCACTTCCACAACCAACCAACTAAGCAACCAACCAACCAACCGACCGACCGAACTCGAAACTCGCTCATTGTCGCATTCAATTTACTTTTATTTTATTGGAATTTTCCGGACAGGAAAATGGTCAATTTCATTTTCTTTTCTGTTTGGCAGCCGCCTGTCCCCATGAGGTTTCTATATATAACATTTTTTTACCTTAACAAAAAAATAAAAAAAAAAAGACATAAATCAAACTAAATTGGAAAAATTCCTTCAAAAAACCAAACAGGATGCTACCTAAATCATGAAGTTCTGAATATCCCCAAACCATATTTCAACTCAACAAATCACTTTTTTGAGAAAGTTTTATTTAATTTTTAATTGCGGAAGGACATTTTGCGGTTATATTGCTGGTGCTGCTGCTGCTTAGAAGATTCAAAGCGTAATTAAATCCTTTTGCTGCTCATTTATAAGAAAATAAAACAATGTTGCAAATCAGTTGTGGTTTATGAGATCAGGGCTGCATTTTAAATAGATGAAATAATGAATCCGAGGGGCGATGTAGTTCGTGAAGAACGTTAGAAAACGTGGAGAGTGTTAATCAGAATATTCAGTCTGATCACTGGATCTCATTGCCAATTCGTAATAAGTAATTTTATTGTTCTACTAGCTGACCCGGCAAACGTTGTTTTGCCATATAAATAATTTCCTAGTAATTTTTAGTGTAGACAAAAAATAGCTTACTTATTGTAAGTATGTACATATGTATGTTAGAATGTGTAAATTGTATGTATGTAAGAATGTGGTATATGCGTGAAATAAGCATGGAGCGCTGTGAACGATGAGGGAATATAAAAATAACAAAAGGCAAACATTATTTTTAAGTTATTATAATTTATTCCTTAAAATTGTATATCATTAATTAAACAATTACGACAGTAACACTATTAAACAATATCAATCTCTTAATGCTATAGCGTGAACAATATTTTTTGTTAGTCCATCTTTAGCTAACACAAACAAACTGGATGGTTTACCCACTCGAGAGCATGCCACGTAGAATTGTCCGTGTGAAAAACATGGTGTTCTCAAATCTAATCCACAAACAGACATCGTTTGACCTTGGGATTTGTTGATAGTCATTGCAAATGCCAATCTAATCGGAAACTGAATACGTTTGAATTGAATTGGCACATCTGTAGGTATAATAGGAATCCGTGGTATGAGTATATTTTCACCTCTGAACTTGCCATTTAAAATCCTGGCTTCGATCACGTCTTTCATTAATTTTTGAATGACTAATCGCGGCCGGATTTTTGCCGCAGTTTTGAAATGATTAGTTTTAATTTATGAAATTATAACAAAATTATAAATTTTATGGAAAAATTTTTCAAACAAAAGTAAAAAATTAAATTTTATGAAAACATTGTCTCTTATAATTTTTTCATACAATCAATATTTCCATTGACATTTCAAAATAAAGATTCATAATGATTGATTTTTTGGAAACTATGAAAATCTTAATTGTTCAATTACATTTTTTTAATAAAATTAAATTAAAATTACATTTTTATAAGATCAACAACATTTTCTATATAAATAAAAAAGTATACTTACAACACAAAATCCGTTGTTATTGGAAGCTCGTGTCACGTGTTGAGTACTTTTGAGGTTATAAAATCACTTGATTAACTAATCGTGCAAAATACACTCAAAATTGATAATTTAATTATTATTGATAAAATAGGAATGATTAAAAGTTAATATGAGAGTTACACTGAGATAGCAAAATAATAATTGTCAACGTTACTACTACACTTGATGCATAAACAATAATGATGGCCGACAACTGTGTAGGGAGTGAGAAAGAAAGGAGACCGGCTTCGTTCTCATCTCTACTCCGTGCTGTTTACTGGGTCAGAACTCAGAAGTGACACCTGTAGACATCTGGCGGGGATAACTAAATGATTAAATTACTAAAATGGCTATTAAAAAATAAGTGTTGATCATAGAAGGGTGAAAATTGAGGATTGTTTGTATTTTTGTATGTTGTATCATAAAAAAATAGAAATTAAAAGTTTTGTCTAAAAAATAAAAAAAAAAATTTAGGGGTGGACTACCCCTAACATTTAGGGGGATGAAAAATAGATGTTGGCCGATTCTCATAGATACCGGATAAGCACAAAAAATTTCATCAAAATCGGTGAAGCCGTTTCGGAGGAGTATGGCAACGAAAACTGTGAAATTAAATGAAACTGTGTTAGAATTAAATGAAAACCCCAAACGTGAGGGTCTTCATTTGGACGATATTATTTTTTACAAATAAATTTCCAAATTGTGTAATTTAATAATTAGTAAACATTTGTTCGGTACACCTTTTATTTTTTTATCAATCAACTAAATATAAACTTTCTTTTGAGACACCTTTCAAAGAACAATTTCCACTAGGTTGCTGCGACGCAAATGTTTTTTTGACGAATCTCTTTTGTCTTTGTTTTTTAGAAAATATTTTTTGACGATTTTTTTCAAAAAGTTTGTTTCATTATTTTTTTCTACAATTTAACTGTTATCAACATTTTTTCAGCATTTTTGTCAAAGATTTTTTTTTGATTTAATTTTTAACCAATTTTTATTCTGGATAAATTGCTTTTGGTTGTTCACTGATGGTTTTTTACCAGAACATTTTTTTGACATATTTTTTGACAAATTTTTTATCAATTTTTTTTCGGCTTTAATATTCTATGAGGATGAATACTTCTTTGGCAAAACTATTTTTCGGTAATTTTTGAACAATTTTTTCTGCACCTTGACAATTTTTTTTTGCAAATAATTTAAAAAAAACACATTTTTAATTGTTTTTTATAAAGTGTTATGAACGTAGATTTGTTTAGGTTAATGAAAAAAAAAATGTTTGTTGCATTTTGACAAACTTTTTCTTGATGATTTTTATTTTTGAAAATTTCGTTTGACAATTATTTTTTTGGCACTTATTTTTCAAAAACATTTCTATTTGAAAATTTCTTGGAACACGCAAATAATTTTTAATAAAAAAATGTCTGGCTACGTGTCAAAGTCCAAAAAAAGTGACTTAACGTTAAAAAAAGACAAGGGACACATTAACTTCCTTGCTACCTGGCAACTATTCTGTTATAGTTTTCGAAATACATTCTATCAAAGTGTTGGAAAAAGTTACATACTTTCAGATATTTAACTATGTAAAGTTACGTCGTTTAAAAAACTGTTCAGCTTAGAATATATATTTTTAAGCAACGAACAGGTCGACATGAAACGTTGCCCATATATGCCTTCACTCAATTAAGTTCAACCCTGCTGAAGTGATTGTCTTTGTCATAGCCTCAAAAGGATTAAACTTTTAAAATGGCTTAAACAAGCAAACTTTTGTTTTTCAGAATTGTTTATAATGCAAAATCTGTGACAGAATTTGCTTCTTTATATTTTTATGCTAATCGATTCAATTATTTTTCGCAGCAATTTTTCAGCTGGCTGTAAATTTACGAGTCGATTCAAAATTATCATAAAAAGTTATGATTTATCAATTTTATTTGACAAAATTATGACCAGTTGATGGCAGAGTGAGATAATATTTCTCTTAGAACAAGAAAAAAAAACTGAAACGAATGCTTTTATTGCTCTATGCAAATACCAACGGAATATATTTCTTTATGTTTGCTCATAAACGTCTCCGATATTTGAATAAAAACAATTCCCACATCGTTCGATTCCATGTTTCGTATTCTATTTTTTTTTTGCGTGTATTTTGAAGCAATATAAAAACAGCGACAAGGATTCTCCCCTTTTTTTTTTGTTGTTGTTGTTGAATGTCATCACACATGTGGGAATTGATTTTTTATTTCTGTTTGCGAGAGGATACACGGTGGCGTATACGTACTTTTATTACTTTTTATGTGCAATTTTACGGTGCTCTTATTTATTTATATTAATATGAACGGGTGAAAGTTGAAAAAAGATTTTTTTTTGTGTTTTGGCGTCCTAACGATAAGTGTAATTTCGGATTTGGGAGGGACAATTAACCTAGATTTTTATATCCACGTTATATTAAGGGTTAAATAGAATAAATCAAAATTGTTCTTGTTACTTTGAACGAGAGTTTTAAGGGTCTTAAAGTTTTTAAAGCATAAATTAGCTATACAACTAGATGTCAAACATAATATCTTTGCGAGTGGGTTTATTTCCAGGAAGGTACAACTTATTTTGGTTAGTTGATGGTTGCATGCGTTCAGATACATTTACCCACATTAAATCTAAAAGCCCTGCAGTGTGCGAGAAACAATTGCTGTGTAAATATTTTTAAAACATCTAAGAACACAAAAAAAAATAAACACAGCAAAACAAAATTTACCACAATATTGGGGTACATTATATAAATTCTATAGCAGAGGTATCTATACCATAAACAAAACAACTGGTGGAATGATTGTTTGGTTTTAATTCGAAGAAGATACATAATGAAAATCATACACCGTTAATAATGCATAAATTACCACAAGAAAATAAAATAAACTCTCTTCATTATACTCGTTTGCCAATAGAGGCACATCATTGTTGGAGCCCGGTCCCATGATTCCCTAAGGCTAAGGTAATGTTAACAAGGAAAAATCATTGTTTATGATTGAAGAATTATATTGCTAACATAATTTTGTTCTCCATTCTATAAAAAAGGGATTCTTCATTATGAGTGTATTGACTTTTTTAAACTGCAATCTTTTAGTAGTCCAGTCAAATGATTAGCTATGAATTTTTGATTATATTGTCTGGGTTTGTACAAAATTGAAAAATCCACTACCTATACCTATGTTCTTTTTAAGATATTTCAAGTACTCAGCTCACAACTAAGATCAAAACTGATAATAGGTTTGTTCAGTGAAGCTGTTCAGTTTGGAACAGTTTAGAACAGAAAATTACAACTTTTTGCTGTTCAGTGAGAAATTTTCTGTTTCAATCTCTTCTGATTTGCTGTTCAGTGAGTCTTTCTAGAACAGTTTGGAACACATTAAACAAAATTTCTTCCACTTCCTTTTTAGTCAGAGTAGACTAGAACAGATTCATGATTCATGTCAGAACCAGCTGTAGGTAATATTTTGTTTATCTGTCACGTGACTGACTGTTCTAACTTGTCTGACATTTCTCATGTAAACTGTTCAGTTTTGCTCTGTTCTGTTCTACTCTGCTCTGAACTTTTCGTCATTGAACAAACCTAATGTTAAATCAGCCCCTTGTTAATAAATTAACTTTAGCAACTTCTACCGGATAACTGCATTAACATAAAATATTATGTCATGTACATTGTATATAAATTTGCATAGTACTCTCATGAACACGTTCCACACGTCGGCCACCTAGCGATCACATTACTTACTAATTTTTGGGTTGCTGTTTCTGTGTATATACAAGTGCGCCCTCAAACGACCACACCACACAACACAAAAACCATCTTGATGATAGTACTATAGGTTATATATACAATGGTCATGTATAAAAATTGCAAAAAAAAAATGTATTAAGGGACCAAGTTGAAGTTCTTTTGAACCGCGAAAATAATAATTTTATACAATAAAAAAAAAAATTAGTTTTGAAAAAATATTTGTCAACAAAAATGTCGGCAAACAAGTGGAAATTGAACCGCCTACCTAGGGTTGGCCACAAGACGAGACCGGCGCGAGACTTTTGAAGTTTCGCCAAAGTCTCGTCAAAAATGAATCATTTCAGCCTCATATCGATTTCTCCTATTAGTCTTCTCTTGTTAGAAAACCGAGAAAAAACAATAATAAAATAATAATAAATTAATTGAAATATTGAATTTTATGTTTGAAAATTAATTTTGAAAGATTACCTTTAATGGAAACAACACTGAGAATCGCAGTTAGTCTTGGTCTAAAAATTAGACTCTTGTCTTGGTCTAGTCCTGGATGTGTTAAAGTAAGTCTGTTCTTGATCTCGTCTCGTTACTCGAGTAGACACCGAGACAAGACCCAGATCGATGCTGGCCTTCGTCTCGTGGTCAGGCCTTATTAGGTCTTTCTTTTTTGAGAATGACGTGCATCATCTAATCAGGAAACTACTGACTGCTCAGAGAGTGCTAAGTTATGACAACACGTTTCTCTAATCATACCTCAAATACATTGACTACGCTGACGACGTATCCTTCTCAACAATCAGTAGAGAGGGTTCAAAATTTTCAAAATCTTGGTTCTGAATTAAATGTTGACAGCCGCACCGGTTAAGCAAAGGCTCCGTTGGTTGTGCTGTCCACAATTTTTAGAAATAACTCTATAGTTTTAAAGACCCAGCAACCACTATTTCACTCAGATGTTGAATTCCTGCTACTTTACGGGCACTTGGAGAGGAACAACCGCTTCGAAAGGGTAACGAGGGCATTGCGAGTCAAGGGATGCAATGGAACTCTTTTACTCAGAAAGGCAGGCGACCAGGAAGCATTTGGCGAAGAATGTTCGACGAGGAATCAGCACTACTGGAGAAGAGTTGTATCTCCAGGAACTGTACACGATGGCGCATAAAAGTAGTAGAAGCCCTGTGTATGTATGTATGGGGAAGCTAATTAACATAATAAGCCCGATGATCTAAGTTAGTAAAGTACCTAAATCCAAACATGCTTTAGAGCAAACAAATTTTTTAACACTTATTTAATTTATTTATGGTTAAATAGCAACAAATAGTACAATGGGGACTAAGAAATCGCGTAGAATTTAATGCTCCGAAAACTCAATGCTGCTTTCTGTCGTTAAAGCGAGACGCACCCCCTGCCATTATATAAGAGTGGCACTAGCATCGAAGAAACTAATCAGCTTGCGATTTTAGGTATGTGTATCACAAACCATCTTTTGTGGAATGTTAACGTTGCCAAAAATGCCGCAAGATCTTTAGGTTTCTTTCGGGAGATGCAAGAAATTCTTTTCCCCTTTTGATCTGGCTGTTTTCTGTAAAAGTTATATAAGTCCAAAGCTTGAGTATAACTCCCATCTCTGCGCTGGTGCTCCAGCAACTTACTTAAGCCTCTTGGACAGTATACAAAGACGAGCATTCAAAATGATCGGATATAGGAACATCATCGATACTTTTACGTCACTCGAACACCGACGTAACGTTTCCTGTCTCACACTCTTTTATCGTTACTTTTACGGTAAGTGCTCTAATGAAATAGCCAGTTGCATTCCTCCCCTTAAACGTTTCAACCGTAATACTCGCGCTTCCAGGAATGCTCATCAGTTTACTCGTGAACCCAATTTAGGCCGTACTGTGAAGTACAGGGATTCGTTCTTTAGCCGTACTACGCGAATGTGGAACACCTTTCCACGCTCTGTCTTTCCCTCTCATTGTGATGAACTGAAATTCAAGACTAATATACACCGACATCTCCTTTCAAATCCCCTCCCACTTACCTAATGCTCCCTCTGTATCTCTGACATATAAGTGATACAAAAAATCCCTATGTTGCGTATTTCGAAAGTTATATGAAGAGAGGGTATACTCCTATGTTTGTATCTTTTGGGCATCATAATTTAAGTCCATTCTTAATTTTTTGGTCATTGAGCAACATAATCGAACTAATACGTAATATGATGAACATACATGTTGTACAGTACCCATATATTAAATAAAAGAAATGATAAACAAGAATAAAAAACAGGACCTAGTATCTCTATTTAAACTCGTCCATATCTATTACACTCACTAAACAAAGCAAAAGACAAAAAGAATTCAAATTCAAAACGGATACTTAGTATACCCGCAGGCTTCTTTTTCGTATTCCTTATGTCAACAGATGTCCTTTTGAATACAATGGACAATAACGGACGTATCATGATGGTCAGTTCTTTTTTTTTTGTAGAAAATGAAATGAATCTCCCTATACATACATACGTAGTAAAGTTTTGGTGATTTATACTTCCACATGCTTTTTTGTGGCCTATCAGAGTTTCAAGCTTTCCATTCCAACCATGAAACAAAACATCATGCATGTAAAAGATATGTCCTCTCGTTATCAGGATATCTTGTCATCGCAACTCGCAAGTTCGTTGTTATTTTTTTACGAAGTTAGTTATGACATTTTTTTTTTTTTTGAACGAGCTTGCTGATACTCGGATTTTTATTTGTTTATCTCATTTTCACTCTTTAGCTGGTTATAATAAAAAAAAAGGATTTAACGAAGTGGACACTGTGGATTTAAATTTGGTTTGTTTAATGCAATTTAAACCTTGACAGAGCACGTAAGAGTTTTTAATTCACAAAAGATTGAAGTTATTTTTTTTATGTTGCCTCAAACTCGAATTGTGCTGACTTATTAAAATGTTTTGTAGATCTTCAAAGTTCAGACCCTTTATTGTTTCATTTAGGGCATATGATATTTCAATATTCATATTCATACAAGAATAGCTCCTTTCTAAGTATCTGGGATGTGTGTTTCAGATATCTGCTATAACTTTTCCTAAATTGAGCTGATTCTTTGGTATGATGAAATGAATTCTAAGGTTCAAATTTTTTTCGAACTAAATTTTAGGATGATTTTTTTTCGAGAAATCAACCGTTAAACTATTTGCGAAATGAATTTATTTTTAAGTAAAAAAGCTGTATTATAGCTATAAAATTTCAGTCGGTATCGGTACCGACATGAGAATGACCTTAATCGATTTCATGACCACACCTAAAGCTTTTCTATAGAAAAAGACAGGTTTCGTGTGGCCGGAAATGCGTTGAAAGTATCTACAAACATTAGTTTGTGAAGAGTTTCCTTAAGATATTTAGTCACAGATATATTTATGACCACAAAACCAAAACAACAGTCTGTCACTCAGAACCGGATTGTAAGGCTGTCATTTTAAAATTTTATGAAAGTTTACCTATCTATAACCAAAGCTTAATACAATAACCGATGAGGTCAAAATCGGTCGTCTGCTCTCGCGTCCTCAGCCATCCTGGCAACCTTGGCGTCTTCGGCGTTCTAAGGTTAGATTTGAACGTCATTGGTATCCTTAGCATCTTTGGCATCTTCGGCTTCTTGGGTGTCCTTGAATCAAATGGAAGTGAAAAAACCGATTTTTGGTTTGCACACTCCAGTCACACTCTTAAGTCATACCAATTTTTTGTTTTGAAAAAATTGTTTAGGCCCCACAAGACTTTTTTAATTTTCTAAAAACTACAGCACCAAATTTAATCGAAATTTGTTAGACTCGTCTCGAGAGAGTAACAAATTAGAAAAAAAAAAAAACAACTCGAACAGCAGCAGCCTTAGCAATAGCAATGGCCGGAGCGGCATTGCTGATGTTTGAAATCACTGAGTTACAACCTTGGTTATAGGTATCTAGTTTTCTAAATGAAATTACAAGTTCAAAAGTTAAGTTTTAAGATTTAAAAAACTAAGAAATGCCGGTGGTAATCCGCGTCACGCTATCTGGTGTACAAATGCAATAATAAACTTCTTCTTTATTTACCGGCCATTGTCATGAACTTAAGTGGGACCCAACTCTCCCACTCCATTGCTTCACCTTAGGGCTCCACTTCTGGGTTCAAATTAAAAAAAAAAATATCAATCAGTTTTGTTTAAAAAATTTTATTATATTTTTGTTGACAAGAGATTTTTTACTACGTATTGTTATACTTAAATACATATTTTTTCATGATGACCCACTTAATACAATCCAAACAAAATTTGATTCCACCAATATTTCCACTTTTCAATGTACCTATAACGAAATGACATCCAATAATATGTAGGAATATAATGTATCATTGGCCTCATAATCCCAATAATATTTACAGGCAATACAAAATATAATTTGCAACACAAAAAAAAAAATTCTTGCAAAAAACCGGCAGACATGAATGCATGAACATTTTTTTTTTTTATTTTAAAGAAATCCATATTGTCGGCTTTATTATTATGCTTACTCAACGAGACGATAAGTGCCATAAAAATAATTCAAAATAAATTGCTTTACATAAAAATTGGCTTCGTCTTGGGTTATTTCATAAATAAATTTTTTCTTATATTTTTTTTTTACTTCAAAATAGATACAATGTATCTATAGAGAAGAGTACAATGGTTGACTGAAGGTGAATGATGACGATGCAAAAGCATTTCGTTCCATCATCATTGCTGGGATAATTTACGTCATAAGCAAAATAATTTGGTAATAATAATGCGAGTCATGGAGTTCACCGCAAGAACGTTTTTTAATTTCAAGAGGATTTATGTGGGTGATGTGCTATCACACCAAATTTATGATAAAATTATATTTTTGAAAAAATAAAGGTCCATCAAAACGCATTTGATACACAATGTTTTTTAAAAATATATAAAATGCTAAACGCATAAACCTAGAGACTAATAATGTTTGGTGGAGGTAAGGTATTAATTCAATTCAATTCAATTCAATTCAATTCATTAAGGAAACGATCCGAAAATTTTTGAAATATAATTTCTCCATTGTATTTAAAAGGAATTGTTTTATGTATAATTTTTGAAAATTTTTAAGAAAAAAAACTACTATCTAAAATTAAATCATGAATTAATACATATTAAGTTAAAAATTACTTCAAATAAAATATAAAATATTAGATTTTCAAAATAGTGTATGTATTTAATGATAGGCCGTACTTAAACCAGGACCTTCACACACAATTTTTTCCGTCCCCTAGGAATTTGAAAAAGGGTTCATTCCTAAGTATAAAAATGCCCATAAAACCGGCACCGTTTATAATAATATCTTCAGTTAATTTTTTGATTGTTAAAGATTGTACTAAGAAACTGTTTTATACCAAATTTCAAAAACATATATCGAGCCGCTCTTGAAAATCAAAGAAATGATTCTATAAGAGGAAACTGTTTCTCCCACATTTTGGTTGGAGTGAACAAAAATCTACTTAAATTTATAGAATTGTTTTTTTTTTTTTTTTGTTTAATTTTCGAAGACATTTTCGAAATTGGACTTTTCATCGATGCAAAAAATGTTGGCAGGTAGTAACGTTATTTTTGGTCATAAAAAAACGTGTACATGGTGTAAAACGTCTTCTCACCAGTTTATGCCGTAGCTCAACGGACAAACAAAATTACGATACCTACTTTTTTCGACTTCTCTTTTGTACTAGTGTCAAGTTTGATCAAAATATCGAGTTCGAGTTATTTCACGAATCAAACTTGCCCTATAAATACTATAGTCATAAGTAAAAATTATTTAAAAAATTATAATTTTCGAAATTTACATACATGTTTATTTCGTCTCATCTCGTGATTGGCTAAGCATAAATCAGAACACAATCTATGATAAAAACCTAAGACTTTATGTGTCTTAGCGGCAGCGACTCGGCGAACTAGTGGCCCAGTGACTAAGCGGCCCCCGACTCAGCGGCCAATTATTGAACCACTTTTCTATCAAAAGTTTTATTTTAGATCCCTCTAATCCCTACTACTATCTTTCATTCAAATGTTTGGTATGATTTATATCTCGAGTTCATTTTTGTTTCGAATCCAAAACTTGGCCTATATCTTTCTTATCAATTTTGAAAGAAGATAAATCCAGTTGACGTGATCATTTAAGCTCCTAGAAAAGTGCGAGGTCTTGAGTTTTTAGTATTTGACTATTGTGAGTGATTAGAGAATTATTGAAATGAAAAATACTTAATATCGTAGAATATTGAAAAATATCAGTTCGAATACAAAATTTCAGGTCTGAAAACCAATTTTTCAAAAATGATTCGTTAAAACAAATTGAATTTATAATAATTTAAAGAAATGGACACCTGGCTTTAATTTTTATAAATACAATTTTTCTCAGTGTAGTCATTTTTTTACGAAATTTAGGGAAATGGAAATGTCTTGGTGGAAGTAATAGGCCCTAGCCTTTTATCACACTTAATTGAAATCACTCAATAAAGAATAATTAAAAAAAATTTTAATTTTACAGATATGTTGATAACGCTGAGTTTTTTTTTGGTAAATTTAAAAACTATCGCAAAATAATCATTCCCACACAAAAAATCAGATTAGTAATCATAAAAAAAAGCTTTTTTTCAATCTACTTGAGAGATTGCTGGTATATGCTGGTATCCGCAATTTAAGCGTAGAATTTAAATTGTATTACTATTTGTAACTATATGCAAACAAGCACTTCTTTGCTTTGTGGATATACATATACATAATAGTAAATTGAAAATATTTAAAAAATAAAGTATTTTTTGAACTGAAATGAACTTGTTTCTATTCATCTCTCGAAACTTATAATGTTATTGACGAATTGCATGTCATTGACCGAATTCTATTTTTGGATTGTGGAAAGAAACTTTCACTTTTTTATGTTTGCTACAACTTGGATACATTTAAATTGTTCAAGCATTGAATACTTAATTTTTTTTATAAATTTTATTTTCCGAAGTTGTACTCGTACAATTGAAGAAAAAAATTATTTGGCAAAAATTAAAATAACGGGGATGTAGCTCAGATGGTAGAGCGCTCGCTTAGCATGTGAGAGGTACGGGGATCGATGCCCCGCATCTCCAAATGATTTTACAAAATTATTTTAAAAGTCGGTTTAGACCATGACTTCAGCCTTATTATGCATTCTATCGTGTTCGGAAATTTTAACGAAACCCAACAAAATCGATGTGAAATGAATATTTTTTTGAGCTTTTCCACAACGTTTCCGATTACGATTGAATGCATGATAAGGCTGAATGTTTTGAATTGTAGATTTAATGAATGAATAGATACAATAAAGTCAGAGTTCTGGTGTTATTGTATTTTCAATCTACGGCAAACAAAATTTAAATGATTCTATTTTGTTTATTCAACGATATTACTAATTAAGCAAGCAGACATAACAAGTCTACAGTATAATTTAAATTTTTAGATTAAAATTCAAAATAAAAATGTATATGCAAATTATCGCACTATATCGCACCTGTTATGCGGAATGATATTTATTTATTTTTGCTTATTCACTGAAATATGATCTCAATAAGAAGTACCTATGGTAGGTAAGGTATGCAGGGTGTCCAACAATCATTACCGCAATAAAAAGCCACCACAAGTTCCACTTGGTCTTATTAAGTCAAAAAAAACTTAGCATTAATAATAGATCACTTTTTCATTCCTCTTTTAAAACAGTTTTTATACCTTTTTTTAACTGCAGCTGTCAACTGTCAAAATATTTATTTTGACGTCAGATTCAAATAAAATGTTAAATATATAGAAAAAATAACAAATTTATGTATACGAAATTTCGTTGTGAAATATTTCGGGTTTTGATTAATTGACATAAAATTTTTCTGTCAATTTAAAATATCGATATATTTTTTATATTAAATAAAAAAAAATTAATAACTAGGTAACTAAGAAAGTGACAAATTTAAGCAAAGTCATCTCCTTTCACATCCCCTCCAACTTACCTAAAGCTCGCACTGTGTTTTTGACATGTAAAGGGTACATATAATCCCCTTTTGTGCGCGCTAAATATAAAAAAAAAAATATGAATTGGAGTTTTGGCAATTAACCTAAAACCAAATGTTCAACTTTTCCATCCATCAGATTTACTAAATAATTTCAAAAAAGTATAAAGAAATAATATACGAGTTCGTGTTGATGTTCAGTAGGATGGTGTATTTTCCCTAAAATTTACTATTAAAATTTATTTGGAGGAAAATGTCATTTTAGTTCAATGGTTCGTTTATTGTCTTCCAGAACTAAAAATATTTGATACAACCGAAAAATATAATTTTGAAATTTATCGAAGCCATTAATATTTAGAAGTGTTTCGTGCAACCAGGCATTAGACACATATTTTAAGAAACTAAAAACATAAATTTTGCAGTTTTCCAGATCTTGGAAAGGCTTGTTCTTACGTCAAGAAATGGGGTGGGAAATGATTTTTGTCGCCAGAGCAAACCAACAATTTAGAAACAAATAATAAATTCTCCATAAAAATAAATCTGTATAAAAACTCAATAAACAAGTAAATATAGAAGTATTTGTCACACCTGCCCTAGAATCTCCTCATCCAATCACTGCGAAATCTCTTGTTTCGACATATGCTGCAATGCAAACGATTTGCATATGCCTACCCATCACCCTTTTTTAAATGACACAGTGTGTAAGCTTTAATTGAAAATCAGTTGGTCCTTGTCATTGCAAAAAAAAAACATGCAAACAAACAATAAAACCATTCTCACACCACACATCAAAAACTCACAATATTTTCGTATCTTATCCTTTTATATTTTTTCGTTTTGATTTATTGACTTTTAATCAGAAATGGCAAAGTCATCAGCATTTATTTTCTTATCATTATTTTTTTTTTTTTCGTTAATTTAATTTGAAAACTTTCGCCGACTCGGCTAAATGCCAAACAATAACCAGAAAATAGATGAAATGGGGTAATAGTATCCTTTTTGCCTGGCGCCAATTCTAATTTTTTAACCCTAACATCAAGGAAATTATCTTTTGCGAAGAACAATTATTTTTAATGGAAAAATTAAGCAGCATGGACGCAGCAGTTATAACAAGGACCATTCTGCGGCATCGTAGGGAAGCTGGATGGGGGGTCAAATGTGCTTACTTAAAAAGTTTTTAAAAAATCATAAAAATTTTTGTTTTGCTTATCAAAAAAAAAAAGGGTTGGCCTTCTTCGCATCAACCACCTTCAATGTTATAACTTTTAACTGTAGGTCGAACCTTTGGGTTTGAAATGAAGAGAAAAAATTAGTTGAGATTTATAATTAGTCTGCGTCTGAAACAATTTCGTTCTGCGTTTTCGTTTTAAGTAAATTTGTTTATTTTGTATCGTTTTGTGTTTGTTTTTGAAATTAATAAAATATATGAATCGCAATCTCAAGTAGATAAAAGTGAATGTGGTGAAAATTCAGCGCCAAAACAACAATGAGATAAAAATCAATTTACTGCTGCTTTTGGTTTTTCTATGGGTTTTGTGGTATATGCTCATGGAGGATTCTTTTTTTTTTTGTTAAAACAAAAAAATATAAAGTACAAACGACTTGTGGCTCCCCTTTAACATAAATCACATGCGAAGCCTTCGGAAGATTTATGGGGTGTTAATATCTCATTTGAATGGAAAAAGTTGGGTGTCCCTGCAGGATGAGAGTGTTTTTTTTGTTGTTGTAAACTATTGAGAGTAAAAATGTTGATGTCACAAGTGATATTATGTGAAGTTGAAATAAATACTTTCAACTTTAAGAACCAACGCAAACAAGTGTGACTTAAACAACTTTTTATCTAAATAAATGAAAAAGAACGACTTACTAAAACCGTAAACATAAAGTTATTTGTATATAAGCAAATAAACTAAAAATTAAGCACTTGAGGCATTTTAAAAAAATTGTTGATTTGGTTTTTTAAAAGCTTTAAGACGACAAATAAATGAACAAATGGGAATTAAAACCACTGAATGGTTAAGGTGAGTACAAGAGCAATTTGAGGAGACAAATTAATGTAAATACATTTAAAATAAAAAAAATTACTAATTATTCAAGAAAGAGCATTCCATTATTAGCAGTATTTGACGTCAAGCATGTTAAAGTAAGAATCGTCAAAACTAAATTTTTTGGTGTGTTTTTCTCGTTTTTAGGTTAAATTGACAATTTATATAATTTTTTTTGTTTGATACAAAAAAAATACGAAGGATTATTATTCTTCTAATCGGTAGACAGAGTTTCTTATTCGTATAAGACCAATTTTTTTCTAATTGAACCACAGAGTGATTTCCTTGTTAGAAGATTTAACAGCACTTGTATGAACCGTAAAGGAAGTTACGTCCTACTTGGATACAGAAATCACCACGGATTATTCTTGACAGAGAATCAGTTGGTGACATACGTTTGACGAAAGGTCTTGACGATGTTCAAACCTTCCACCATTGGAACTACAGAGCCGGCGCTTCTCTACTGAACCGAACCGAGGAAAGATAGATGTGCAAACAAGTCTGAGTAGTGCTTCTCCAAAAAGTCCTTCAAAGCCCAAATTAATTTCTCAGCTAGAAGTTTCATTGAAATTTACCTTAGAGATATCACCTGAGTTTTAGTAGAAAATCATTTCGAAATATCGTTCAAAACTAAAAGTTTACATTGAAATTATTTGGACTTTATTTTCATCTTATTTTTTGGTGAAAATATGATTTTTCTTCAAAATTGATTTGGGCGCTTTTTTATTGTGCATTAGTGAGTAATGCCAGATATTTACTTTCACCTTGTAAAATCTTGAAAAATAACATTAAATATCTTTATTTAAAAAAAAATATTTCCAGAAACAACTTGATTAAAAATTAGAAAATGAATTGATTTCTTGATTTAAAAAATGATTATTTATTTAATATGAAATAATAAAACTGAATATTGCCGTAAATAGTTTACTCTCTCTCATAAACAGAGGGAAATACTAACACTTCCTAAAAGAATTTTTACAAAAAGTATAGCTTCCTGTTTCGATTTTGAAACTATAAAAAAAAAAATAAAATAATTTGTATTTTTTTTAAAGAATCTGAAACCCAACATTTGTTAAAAAAAATTCTGCCAGGTGTCTGTTTTGAAACTTCATTAATTAATTCAAAACCCTTCAAAAAATACCCAATAACCACAATGAACATCCTGCTTTCAAGTTGTTTTTCTTTAATTTCAACACATTTCACTATTGAATTTTTTCTGTCATCCGTCTCTTGCTAGCCTAGTTTTTTTTTTCAGAAATCAATTTCGAAAGATGATGACGTTCGACGTGCAAAATTCTTCAAAATATTCGTTTCCTACACCCCCTTGTTCACCTCCCCAAACCATCTGATCTGGAAATAATCAAGAAGCTTCACATAATACTCTACCGCCTCTCGAACTATCACAACATGAATCCTTAATACATACCCAGACAGAGAGGATGGATGGATATGGATATTTATCTTACTGCAGGCATTCATCTCTCTGCCTAAAACCAGATATGAGTAAAATAAACACACACAACATAAAACCCCGAGGAGCAAAAAAAAAAAAAATAAAGGAAAAAAAGAGAAAATCTCTGTGTGGTGTTGCGGTGTAGCCACCATTAAAAAGATTCTTCTTCATTTTATAAGGTCCTTTTTCAATTAAAACCAAATCGTATTCTTGTCTGAAACGTTAGGTATAAATGTTTGTTTAGGTTAACTTTACCTTACTCTGCTCTCAGAGCTATAGAGGAACAAACACACTCCAGTGGTCTACTACACTCTATAACTTAAAACAACAATAAAAGAAAAAAATAAGTGGCATCACTGTGGATTTATGCATAAAATGTTCGCGGTCAAGGATTTGTAAATAACACTATGTATGTATATGTATTTCAACGAATTTTTTTTTGTTTATTTAATATGCTGAAGAAAATTCATACAACACACATCAGACGCATTAGTCACTACTCAAAAGGATCGCAAGTAGGTATTTTGTTTTATTGAAATTCCAAGCTCATTTCCAATAGGAGTATTCTATTCAACCCTTTTTTGAATTTACATTCAAGAACTTCAACCCTTCAAATCGTAAAGGAAACTACATTTTATTCGAAAGATGTTTATTGAGTGTGTCCTTTTCCAAATCCTAAATAACGAATGGGAGTTTTATTGCAAAGGATGTTCCGTGTATTCCCTGAGCAAAAGATAGAATCAAAGTGATTTTTTATGAAGTTTTAACAGAGTTGTCTTTGACTTAAGGTTTTAGGATTAAAATTGTCAAAAAAAGCTGAAAACACCCAAAATAATAATTTATTTCAATTCATTTGTTTTAATCCGCTTAAAGGATTGCAAAAGCTTCCTGTATATAAAATAAAATAAAAACATTTTTAAACAAGTATCCTGGCAATGTACGATATGAAAATCAGAATTTTTTTTTGTATAGAAAAATCAAGGTGTTTTCAAACCTCAGACACTCGCACAAAGGTAACAAGGATCTTTTTATTTTATACACCTTCATCATATTGCTCTTTTTTGTTGGGTTATATTTCGTCTTAATAAATCAACTAGATAATCCTGTCAAGATTTATTGGATGATTATCTATTTGTAGACAGATGGAAACGAAAAATGTCCATCGTTTGTATGTTGGGTATGTGTTTGTTTAAGGGTGAAAGTTAAGATCTTTTGTTTAAGGAGATGGAAGAACCTTCAGCAAAAGGTAAGTCGTGTGGAAATGGTTTGAAGTATGGTATCTTTATCGACTTCTTGAGTTGTCCGTACAGATATAATTTTTTATTTTTCTTAAACAAAGATTGTCATCCGAAATACATTTAAAATTTGAAATTTTTTTGGTCGCAATTTTGCTCCAAAGGTGGTTTAGGTTCATTTTATTCAAATATTTTAAGACAAAGCTTTTGTTGTAATTCTATAGGTACAGAATAAAATATTTTGTTTATTTTTGCGGTACCGTCGTTTGTCTGCCAAAAGTAATACGTAAACAGTTTAACTGTGCACAAATTGCAAACGGTGCATTATTAACGAACAACAGTTAAGATACATTTTTAACAAAGTAAAGCAGCGAAATATACTTAAGATACAACATAGCTAGCTAAATTTTTTTTTTCTGAAGGCTAGACCTTTTTTGTCTGAATTGAAGAAACACAAATTAAAATTGTGACAAGCAAAGCTCATGTATGTAAATCAGTTTGAGTAAATTTAGTTAATCTTTTAAAAGTGAAAGTAAACTTGTTTGAGGTGAGATGAATTATTTAATTTGTGTGTTCAAGCATTTATTTTTTTTATTAAAATAATACTGGGCTCAACCGGGATTTGAACCCGGGACCTCTCGCACCCAAAGCGAGAATCATACCCCTAGACCATTGAGCCGCTTATCAAATTTACTTTTAAATACAATTTTGCAATTTTTTTGAGGCATGAAAAAAATATTGCTCATACGCCACAGTAACTTTGATAAAGTAAGGCTCCTGTTATTGAAACACACAACACTATCTGAAAATGTGTAGTTTCAGATTTTTGTACACTCACAAAAGGGGTTTTGATTACCCTTAAAATACTTCACAGTACAGCACTCAAATATTGTTGGTAGAAATACCGACATAACAATGAAAGGCTGGAAACATTGAGGCGGTGTTTAAAGGGGCCGAATGTTTCTGTTACATTTTTTTACTACCTATCTTTTTAATACTTATTTTTGAATTCTATCCACTATTCAGATGCGTTATAGGAGCACATGTGGGAATTGTACTCGAGTTTTGGGCTAATTAAGGCTTAATAGATTCTTTCATCATCCGAGAAAGCTTTATTACTTTTCAGCATTTTTGGCGACTTCAAATTTTTCCCCAAATGTGGTCTGTGATGCACATACAGTTCATAGAAAGCGGCCTGAAGGGTGGGTTTTGCTTTAATGACAGGAGGCAGCAGTTGAGTTGAAACATTCAGGTCTAGACAGTTTTTAAATCTCCATTGAACAATGCTGTTGAAATCGAAATTTAATGATCTATAATCATACCCTACAGTGCTAGTTCAACATCCGAAGAAGAGGGATAAAGGTCTGAAAACGAATATGAAAAGCTGAGGGTACTACCGTCAGCAAAACAGTGTATTTGATTAGAAGTTTCAAGCAAGAGATCATTGATGAAAATAAGGAAAAGAGTCGGAGACAAAACGGAGCCCTAGGTGACATCAGCATTTATTTTATGAATGTCAGACCTTAAACCACCCAATACAACTTGTATTGAATGGTCTGAAAGGTAATTTCTAATCCAACGAAGGAATCAATCAGCTATACCAAAATACACGCATTTTGTGTAAGAAAGCTTGTTGCCGAATTCCATCAAACAATTTTCAGATCACTCGTGGACATATTGCTGCAAAAGCGTATTGTTGGTCGTTAAGAAGCTTTCGTTCCTCGAGCGTTTGCATGACCTTAGAAAGAAGGACGTTTGTGCTATTGGTCGATAGGAAGAGCGTGAGGAAGATTTGCCTTTTTTATAGAATCATGGCTACATAGCTGACACCTTTGACTATAACGTTCTGGCTAGCATCCTTTTTAAACTAAAATTATTTGTAAATCTAAAAGAGAGAAAGAAACTACTGAAAAAAAACAGAAAAACTGCTTTATTTTGGTCTATTTAAGTGGCTTAAACATGCGGCTCAATGGTCTAGGGGTATGATTCTCGCTTTGGGTGCGAGAGGTCCCGGGTTCAAATCCCGGTTGAGCCCGGCTTATTTTGCAAGATAAATATCAGATATTAATAAAATTATGGCCAAGGTCATATCAATCTGATTTTCCAGCAAGTCTTTTATAAATATGTTTTTCCAAGTCATTTTATACTTAAATCAAAATTTTTTTTGGCTTAACAAATTATGTAAATTGATATTGAAGACGTTCTAAGATATATTTTCTAATTTATTTTTTGAATTATTTTATAGCTTTTCATAAATTTACCGCTTCGTCATCTTTTTAAAATGGAGCTTAAAATAAAGACTAAAACATCACTTTTTTGCAAACCATCCGCGCTGATTGTTAGTTTGTTTCAAACTAGTGTTCTTCGGTTCCCATGTTTTTGACTTAAACTTTACTTTTAAAAAAAAACTGTAAAAAAAACTAAAGAAGCAGTTAATCCAATTGTTAGCTTTCAAATTCATTTCCAAGTTAGCCTAGCATTAACCCACTTTATGATTTTTTGTCTTGCAAAATAAGCCGGGCTCAACCGGGATTTGAACCCGGGACCTCTCGCACCCAAAGCGAGAATCATACCCCTAGACCATTGAGCCGCTTGTTTAAGCCACTTTAAAAAGCCAAAATATAATTTTTTTTTGTCGCCTCTTTTCATACTTTCTCTTTTTCAATCTTTAGTATTTTTGTTGGTTTCATTGGTTTTATGGTAATAAACCATGTTAATTTTATCAAAAATAATTACAATGGATGGAATGTTTAAATGCGGTTGGTTTTAGTCCATGGCAATTTATGGACATCCGTGTTGGGCGCAGTGGCAAGACCAGTAGAAGCATGGTCTGACAAAGATGAAAAAGCATTGACAATTATCTTTCTCGCGTAAAAACTTTACAACTCTTGCATATAAGGAAATGAAATAATTTTTCTGCTGTTAGGAAGAAGCTCCAAAAAGTTCAGCACCCCAGTGGCCCGGCAATGAAGGTAATAGTGACATTGTTCAAGTAATTGCTCAATCTTAAAACGACGAAAAGTATGAGCCGCGAAATAATTTATGTTCTTGAATGAAGTTGTTTGAAGAGATGGCGATGAGAGGGTGATGTTTTCTAAGAAGTTAAATCTAATACCTGAGGAAGCTTGAAAAAGGTCCGGGAAGATTCAAAACCTGTTACCGAGGATTGGAATAAAATATATTTAATAGTACTAACAATCTCTTTTTAAATCCAATTACAGTTCAAGAAGCTATAATTCAAGAAGATGGAAAGAGTGGTCAAATTCAATAAAGTTGAGTATGACATGCTTCTGTCCAATGGATCATGGCCGCTTTCTGAACTTACTAGCAACCATCATCGTCATCATTGGCTCGACAACCGGGGTCCGGTCCTGGCCTCCTTCAACAAGTCTCTCCACCTATCCTGGTCTTGAGCCGACGCCATCCAGTAGCGCACCCCAAGGCTTCGGGCGTCCTGGTCTACGCCATCTCTCCATCGCAAACATGGTCTACCACGCAGCCGTCTGCCATAGAATGTACTACAAAGGGCTTTCCGAACCGGTTCCTTTTCACTCATCCGAGCTACATATGTAGGTGCCCTGCCCACCGGAGTCTAATTTGTGTCACTATGTCTGTTTCAAGGTAGATTGCGTACAATTCATGATTTTATCATCTCCGGAATAGTCCTTCTCCACATTATGGGGCCAACAATTCTCCTTAAGACTTTTTTCTCGAACGCGGCTAAGAGGTCGGAGTTTCTTTTGCTAAGTCTCTGATCTATACGTGAGTACTGGCAGGACTGGTAGTGAGATTTCTGGATTTGAAGTAGAGCTTTGATTTCGATCGGGTACCTGGTACACTGAACGGGTACCCGGGTAACCAAATTTCCAGGTATTACCAGGGTAGCCGGGTACAATGAACCATTATAACTCAGATGAGAGATGAAAAAATAACAATAATGATAGGGTGCTAAGGTACAGGTAGAATTTAAAAAAATCGTTTTCAAAAAAAATGTATTAGGGTGGTGCAAATTTTTTTTTGTCGTTTTAAAAAAAAATTCATTAGGGTGGTGCAAAAAAAATTTCTTTTCAATATAAATTCAAACCAAAGCTCAAAATCACATTTTTCACATTTGTGACACGTTTTATTTGGCCGCCATCTTGTTTTTAATGAAAATTTAGATTTTCCGCATAACTCGCTCAATTTTGATCCTAGAAGAAAAAGTTATAAACAAAACTTTTAAAATAAAAAATTTTAAAAAAAAATATTAAATAATTTTTTTCCAATAACTGCTTTTGTTTAAGAGTTATAGTACATTTTGTTAAAAAAATAAAAATTAAATGTTTTTTTTTTCAACGGGTACCCGGGTACACGGTACTAAAGGATTGCACCACTTCAAATTCGTGCTCCCCTACCTTGATTGTTTGACCAACTGTTGTTCTCGCATTCGACGCCACCATGTAGTTTGTTTTACCTTCACTAATGTGAAGCCCCAGATTTTGTGCCTCCTGCTCGATCTGGATAAAGGAATCGTGTGAATCCTAGTGACCGCCGAGCTGTACATCGAAATGGATATTCAACAAGGAAAAAGAAATTGGTCGCTATAATCCAGATTGACTGCGAAAGGATGTAGCCATAGGTTTGACATTGACTACCAACAGACGTTTTCTCTTTAACTAAATGGTATTTTTTTAGAGGTATAGAACATTGAGATGAAATAAAACAAAGAAATTTAAAAATTGACATGAATATGACAAAAGATAATTCTTTGGCATTATAATTTAAATATAATTTATCATATGACAGCCACGGCAGACTCGGACGTAATTCAATCTGGAATTCTAATTTTCGATTAATTTTTCCAACATTTGTTGGCGTTTATCGCGGTGGTGAATGTTGTACTCCAAATGGTCGATCATTTTTCCTTATCGGCGTTGACTACCGACTTCACATATGTTCACAATTGTTAGTATTATTGTTAAGTTAGGTTAAATACTAGCCTACATATACATACTGTCACAGCTGTAACAATAGAAATATTCAAACGACAAGAATTTTACTTTATCAACAGTGCCATTCACTGTGGCGTATGAGTAATGTTTTTTTTTATTTAAAAAAAAAATACGAATTGGGCTTAAAAAAGATTAAACAAGCGGCTCAATGGTCTAGGGGTATGATTCTCGCTTTGGGTGCGAGAGGTCCCGGGTTCAAATCCCGGTTGAGCCCAGTATTATTTTAATAAAATTGGAATTCACTACCAACTTAAAACAAGTTATCATTCAATCTAAAGATTGGCTTAAACTTGATTTAGCCAATCGCTAGATAATGGCTCCCAGATTATTACTGAATGGTAGATCCAAGAGCAGATTGAGTGTGGCTAGCGCCACCGTGCCAGACAATTTGGCATCATTATTAATCATCTTTCAAGTTTCTGTTGACGTATTGTGAACTTTTTTTAAGTTTTTGATTTTCCATTAAGCCAACATTTTTATACACTTTTTTCTTGTCAGTCAATATTTCAAAGACTCGAGATCTTAAAAGTCAGTTAAAAAAAAAAACAATATACTTTCAAAAAGTCAATATAATCCGACATTTTGACTATTGCGTTAAGGGTTCTTATATTTGATATATGTAGTGTGTTGGAATCAGACGATGCTTCAAACCAAAAATGCTACTTAATTAATTCAGAGGTCACATCTCTGGACCCAATGGATCCAACGTTCTTTGTTAGTTCACTTTACGGCTATCAAACGGGCAGCAAGTGATGGAGGAGACGATCCTCCTTAGATCCCAATAACACATAACCATCAAGTTTTCCATTTACGTTTTAATTACTCGATCCAACCAAGTATCTTTCTGTGCAATCGACATCATAAACTAACAGCCCGATTCTCCCTCTTTTGAGGAGTCATAAGTCACAAGCTCTTGTTACTGTTTCTTGTGAGGATTGTTGTGATTCGATAACATTTTGGTATTCTCCCCCTAATCGTCACAACAAAACTCACAACGAAACTCACCACAGCAAAGGTTAATTTTTTTGTGACTTTTGGAACAGCTGATAATTAAAAACAAGAACAGATTTCCAAATTGAAAACTTAAACAAAAAAAAATTTCAATAATGCAAGCATTAACATTAATTATATATTTTTTACAAAAAAGTGAGTAAAAGTACCTTAATTTATTTTTAGAAGAAGAGACTACAAAAAGACTACGGTGGAGTAGTTGGAGTATTTCGTTGTTTTTTGGGGGGATTACCTGCAGCTTTTTTCCAACAAAAATGACCCAACTGATCCACCGAACCTTATCAATGCCATCCCATGTAAAAATATTGAATCCATTTACTTTACATTCGTAATAGCGCGTCTTTGCTGCAATCTACAAATATAATAGATTTGTTAAAAATTCTTCGGGTAATTTTCGTTTTCGGATAAAACATCTTAAATAAGATGTAATAAAATAAAATCCACTTCCTTATTATCTCACAAATGCAAAATCAGAAACTTTTGTACAGCGAAATATCAAAACTCAAGTAATTTGTGAGTTGTGACCTGCCTAGAAGGAGATCACAATTTCGATAGTTTTTGTGACTCTCACAAGTTGTGACCGTGGGGGAGAATTCGAAAAAGTCAAAAAATCAATTTCACCACTAGTTGTGACTTGTGAGGTATCAGTGATGTTGGGGAGAATAGGGCTGTTAATTTTGTTAAAAAGAGTCAATTCGCACATTCGAGTATATTGTATAAATGATTCTAACAAATAAAAATGGGCTCAACCGGGATTTGAACCCGGGACCTCTCGCACCCAAAGCGAGAATCATACCCCTAGACCATTGAGCCGCTTGAAATGTTTTTGCTAAAAATTATTTTGTTTTTGTCTTTAAAAAAAAAAACAAAAAAATGCTCATACGCCACAGTAAACGATACCATTATGGAAGTAAACAAGTTGTTTTTTTAATATTATTAAATTGGCCGAATGGCCTGTCGACGTTTTATGAGGTCAACCCGGCAAACCCGGACCAGGGTTGGCACCTGCCCATGTGGTCTCCATGGTATGGGTACTAGAAATTTATATTCAAAATTACTAACGCACACTTCGCACAAGAATAAAAAGAGTACGCGGGCAATAATTCACGCTTAAAAAATTGGGTTCCAGTGTGAACTTTATTTGTAAAAAAAAAATGCAAGAGGGTCGAAAATACAAGACATCCAAACTCAGCTCAGAGTTCATTGGGACAAGTTCTTGTACTACAATGGGCACGTAAACATGCAGTTAAGGAAAGCAAGAAGGGCATTCATGTCGCTAAAAACTATTTTCTGCTCTAAACATCTGAGATCGATGTGAAAATTATTTGCCACCAAGCATTCGTTCGTCTAATTCTGACTTATGCGAGTTCAGTATAGAGGAACATTAGCCCATCCTATATGGATAAGCTTCAAGTACTCGAACGCAAATTCGTACAAGCTTGTATTTGGATGAATAGAAGTGCACTTTCTGACTTTTTGTTTCCAACAAAAACTATTGCATGCTTCTGGAGTATCTAGAATTAAAAAAGTCAGACTAGACCTCGGGAGAAATCACTTCGCGAGATCTGCGAGCGTTATGGATATTTCAGAAGGTGCGGGGAAATAAATCCACGGGAACTAACTCCACTGAGGGATTTAGTTCCCACTGAGTGGGATTTAGTTCACTTTAGTAAAGTGGATTTACATAGTTCCCATGTTAAGTGGGAACGAACTCCACTTTCTTATGGGAATTTAGTACACATTCAAAAATATGAAACAACAGCTTCAAATTACAGTTAGTTATCAGATTCTTGAAACTTGTTCGATTTTGATGAGTACAGTCTAACATCAGACTTAAGTAATTTAAGAAAACAGTGCGTAGTTTGAATAAAATTAAAATAAAAAATTAAAAGCATGGCAAATAAAATTGAATTTACTACCGGGTTTCGTAAAAATAGTGTGTTAATTTATGAGTTAATAAAGGGAGTTAAAATCTTGAGGACCCGCGAAACGAGCCACCCAAGGCACTTTTGAACAAAAAAAACTGTTGACATTGGCGCCTGCCTGGCGACTAAGCGGAGCGACGAAGTCGCGTGAGCGGGTGCGTCCCCGAAAAAAGGAGTTAAAATCTTAAGGACCCCCGAAGCGGGGGTTGTTGTTGTATTACATGTTTAAAAATAACCTAGAACCGTATAAGACAACCTGTATTGGTATCATCTTTTACATTATGAAACTTATTTCGTTTTTGACTTATAAAATTGTTAACAGTTTCCCATATTCTACTTGCTTTTTCTTTTAAAAAGTGGGAATTAATTTCAAACTCAAGGAGAACTTAAATCACACATTTTTTCGTAATTAGATTCCGAGTTAGCATGGGAACTAAATCCACTTTACTAAAGTGGATTTAGTTCTCACTAAGTGGGAACTAAATCAATGGAGTTAGTTCCCGTGGATTTATTTCCCCGCACCATTTCAGAAACGCTTTGGAAACTGGATGCATACCACCAAAGACATTTCTCTTTTATGATGCATATGGCTATTTATCAGATTCGACGAACGTACCGATAATATACTACATATGTGCCAAGGAGAGCAACGGATAAAAGAATCGTTTATGAGCCTTTTGAGTCGGGGGATGGGAATACTAATCTATAAGATACTGCTTTAGCATACCTGAAAGAGATAAAAATAAACGAAATCGGTTGAACCAAGAAAGATATGGGTGGCTAGACTGGATTGAAGTCAGCACTTAGATAAAGTAAAATAGGTCCCGACATGTGATCTATGATCTGACGATGACTGCTTTTCTCGGCTAATCTGTGGATCTCCGATGACATGAGTGGGCTTAGTCCTAAAGTAGTTTAGATTAAATTAAGTTAGTTTGTAAGTTCAAGTTTTAATTAAAATAATGAAAAAAAAGTTACGGCTGTCCTGTAGCTTTCCTTCAAACAAAAAAAAAAAAATATAATTTAATAACAATATCAAAAAAAAAAAATGTTTGTTTCTCATTATTCTCACAGAAAAAAAGATTAAATTTATTGGAAAGTTCTGAGTATTTTAATTTTGACAAGACAGAGACTAAACTTCAAAAGACTCGTCTAGGTCTCGTTTCGTGGCCAGCCCTATGGAGGATACCGTTGCAATTGAAATTTATTTCAATTCAATAATTAAATTCGATTTAATAGGTATGTATGTATATATGTAAGTTAAATAATTTATTTTTTTATTCAAAAAGCCCATAGAATGACATTGTATGCTTTGCCATTGTTTTTTAATAGATATAAGTATCGATTTAGTCATTTTAAAGTAGACACTCCTTAACAATCTCCAAGTTTTAGGATCTTCTTTACTCCTCATAAATATCCTATATTTTACTAAAAGCCAAAATATTGGTCAAATTATTGAATGCTTTAATGCCCCACAGACCACTTTTTCGGGAAACTGGTGTTAAAGATGCACTTGAACTAATTCGTATATTCTCTTTCGTTTCGCGCTGTTCCCGTTGCTTTATCTCCCTTACTAACAAAATCCCAGAAACTACTATTGCTCCATTTTTCGTGCTTATTTGCTGCATATCGATAATTTGTACGAAGTGGGGCAAATTTTCGATTAAAGTTTTAAAAATAGACGCTTAATGCTTAAATACCTCATTCCAATGGACAATGGATATAGATCAACTTTATTGTCCAAATGAATTTAAAAAAAAAACTTATGTTCCTAAAATTTCTTTCTATATCTTTTTCAAATGAACTTTAAAAAAAAACTTTAAATAAAAACCCAAAAACTGCTACATATCGATAAAAAAAAAGGTTTTTATCGATAATATTCAAGCATTTTTTTTTACTAAAATGGATACATAAAAAAAAACAAAAAAGGTAAAAACCAAAAAAAAAACTAATTTGAAAAACTGCGAAAAAATACTAAAACTTAATCCTATGAATGCTGAAATATTTTTTAAAATCATTATTCAAACCATAAAATTCGTTTTCTGAAGAATAATTTTTTTTGTATATATGTATATATTTATATTTTTCTTGTCTCAAAGCAACCTACACGCCCTAGCATTTTTTCGCATTGCTCATGACTCACCCGGTTTAGGGCATTCAAGCATTCAGCCGGTCGGCGATATTAAGTTTTACATAATGACATTAAAAAAGTGGAAATCGATTTCTAGTTATTGCATTCAGGGGACGAATTTATCTACCTCATTCCGTTTTGAGGATACCGAAACCCAGGTTCCTCAAGAAGCAATTTTTTTTTTAATACTTACCTCTTTTTACCACAAAATACAAATTAAGTTATTATTTTTTTTTAAATTCCACAAAAAAAAAATGTTTTACGAGTATTGTATTACCAATCTATGTTACATTAATGCCGATATCCAATTCTCCTTGCCTACACTTTACTACCTAAAGTCACAAGTAAAAAAGATCAACAAATAAAAGTACAACATACATTACATATGCATACACAGGTTATAGGACATAGGTACAGCTATGGCATTTCTATAAGCCCGATTGTGGAAGATAATGATTTTAAACCGGTTAAATACATTAAACACAAACTTGAGGTAAGAGGATTCAACAATTTTTGTTCAATCAAAATAATTTTGGGCTCAACCGGGATTTGAACCCGGGACCTCTCGCACCCAAAGCGAGAATCATACCCCTAGACCATTGAGCCGCTTCTTTAAGCTTCTCATAATTACTTTTTGGTTTTTTTTTTTTGTTTCTCAAAAATAAGACAAAATATAAAAAATGCTCATACGCCACAGTGAACTACAATGTTCGTTAAATAAGACTCTTACTTATTACACCTCCTCACTCATTGTCTGTCCCAAAATTAGAACGACGAAATAAAATAAACAAGGGTATTGTTGTTACTATTGCAATGCTTACAAGGAATAGCGAAGAAGACCTATTCCGTTCCTAGTACAATTTTTTATGCTGCAATATTGCTATTTAATAACATAATTTCGAATCAGACACCACAAAATAAAACTACCAAACAATTCCTCTGGCATTTTTTGACTGCCTTCCAGTGAGGAAATTGTTTTTCGATAAAAGTCACACCGAAATAAAATCAAAAGTACGACCAAATTATCCATCATTAAACTTTTAATACCCGCAAAACATGAAAACCCACAACAACTGAAGAAATCAGTTCCAACACAAAAATAGGAATGCTAGTCTTTTTACAACCCTACAGCCTGACACACAAATAAGGGAGGGTCATTAAATTGGAGTGATGGTGAGATATGGAGAACCAACGACTATGGCATTAAAGAAATTTCAAAACTTCTTAAGTTATTTTTCTCGGCAATTATTATGTATATCAAAGCGAAACACCAAAACAATCTAACACTGTTGTAATTTTTTTTTTTGTTTCTTCCTTTGTTTCAACCAAATTAAACACCACTAAAGGTCTCAAGGGGTATCTGGAAGGGAGTGTTTTTATTTTTATAATTTTTGGGGTTAGATGATTCGGCCCTTGGGGAACAAGGAACCACCAAGCACCATTGGAAGTACCTAAACGATTTATCTGCACAGAAAAGTTAAAAGCTGAAAAGAAAGTTTTGCATTATTTTGAAGAGATTAAATTGTTTTAATGGCTTGAAAGTTCGGAAGCGGTTAAAACTTTTCAAAATGTTAAATGCTAAATTGTTTTTACTATAAGAAGTATTTAAGTTTTATTTAAGAGAAGATTCAATAACTTACGGTTCTGCATGTTTAATGCATGAGATGTTTGCTTAATGTTAATAAGATAAATTTGGATTTTTCAAAGTTTTTTTTTCGTCCATCCTTTAATAGAATTGTGGGTTGACAGATGGGCAATGAATTATACTCTGACGTAGAAAGAACATTTTGTTTCAAATGCCATCTAAATATCGAATTGTCAGAACGAAATTCCGAATTTTTCAGAGGTTTTTTAATCCTTCCATCTTTAGAATAAAAACAGATTATTATAAAGCTCTCAGCCTTCAATATGTTCAAAGTAGGACTCATTGGTGACTCTAATCATATTAAAACAATAAATCAGACTCTACATAGTTTTGTGCATTTGTATAGTTGAAATTTCAAACGGCCCGATTTGTCTGGAAACGCTCAATCATGTGTGTTGGAAAAGTCCAGATCTATTGGAAAACGCCTAGTTCTATATTGTAAAATGCCCAGCTCAGTCAGTAAACACCCAGGTCTATGGAGAAACACTCAGGTCTATTGGAAAAAAAACCCAGATCTTTCAAAAAGTGACCAAGTACGTTCGGAATTGCTAAAATTGCAGGCTTCCCAGATTATACTGGCCAGCCTGGCGTTTATGAGATAACACATCAGTAACTAATAAATCATTATAATAAACTTAAATATTCAAAATTATTTTGCATTTCCTAAGAGACGTCCACTATTTGTTAACGATTCGTTTATTTTTATGGCGGGCGTCCTGATTGACGCTTTTATAAGAATGATGCCGTGAAGCTGTAGAAGGATTCACCTTAACTTGGTTACCTCTTGGGGAACTCAGATTCGACAGACACACCTACCCTTTGTACGGTCGAACACATAACCATTTGAGGCCGCCTAATATGAGAAAACAGACACCTTTTGCAGCCGCTCAGTATGAGTTACAGACGTTACTATCATACTATCATACCGTTGACCGCCACCTGCGATTCATCCGCCTTTAGGGGGCTTCTAACCATCCCAAGGACTTATGTGTTCCCTTTGCAGGAACGCTGATTTGCCTACTTATTATACCATCCATTCGGTCCCCCTGAAAAAAAAGAGAACTATAATTTTGTTGAATTCTATCTACATTTCTGTACATTTCAGTAAACAAAATCTTTCAAATAAAAAGTTGCATATTGAAAGGTTACCTCCCCACAAATCAAATGATGACTCCAAAAGTGATAGAGCCACCGGGATTAAACATTCGTTTTGTTTGCGTATTTTTACTCAAAAACAAACGAACAAAATCAATATCACCAATAATTTTATATGTTCATGATGGCGTCTTGTATCTCAGTCTCAGTGTTTATATATACCACCCTTATTCCTGCACTTGAATTCTTTCTTTCTTTTTAGATCTCTCAATGGCACAAACAAAAAAAGAAACCAAACTCTTGTTTACCTAAAGTCTTTAGCCATAATAGATGACCTCATAAAAAAAGTTTGATTTTTTATTGTTAAGCATAAAAATCCAAATAGCAAACACACTTAAGTCGATGCTGCGCCAAAGAAATTCCAAAGAAATCTCTCCCCTTTAAAAAATATGGGTATGTACTGTACATATGTATACATAAAAAAAGATCCAAATGTCAATAGGAGATGCTTGCCGCCGACGATGCTGCTGGAACAAAAAAACATTTATACACTCAACGACCGCATAAAACTTAAGGCATTCAATAAAGACTATATATACATATTTGACCTTTCTTTATTCTTTTTAAAAAATTCCTTTTATATACTTGTATGTTTTGTACAAAGCATTTGTGTTATTATACCTACATATCTTTACCTATATATATTCTATTGTTTTTTTTTTAGATACATTTTTTGGGGGCTGTCTTAATCTTCTACTAAATGTACAAACAGTTTTAGACGCTATAGGATAGTATTCCGAAAAACATTAAAGTTGGGGAAAAAACCATTGAAATAACAGGCAAGTCTTAAAAGTGGAGATAATTTCATTGCATTGTTTTATTACGATGAAAGAAAAATATGCAACTAAATACCCAATTAGAGTGATCTGAATCAAGAAGAGGTAGAGGTTACGAAGCCTTACGCTCCACTTTCTCCAACAACAATAAACAACCTCTCGAAATGGTGATCAACAGTATAAGAACATGTTACCAACCTGCAACTCAGTGTTATCACTGAAAATTTTTTGAAAAGTCGCTTTGAGAGAAAAGAAATCCTCGAACAAAATAATTGAGAAACCCTCCTGGTTGGTCAAATCATAGGATTTAAGGTAGGCAGGCGTTTGGGTGTATGAAAAATACATCCAATCACGCACCTCTAGTTGTCACTTTCAACTACCATATATGTATCTGACAGTTCAAAGTGACATAAGGTAAAATTGGCTTTGTGACGTTTTACAAAAAGTGACATAACCCCTACTCTTAAAATTTGGCCTTATGTCCCTTTTGTAAAGTGACATAAAATACAAACCCAAAAATTTGGCATCATGTCTCTTGGCCTTTTGCCATAGCACAAATTTTTTGATGGTTCATTAAGGTTACTAAAAAGGTGCCTGCCGGCATACAATCACCGGGTTTAGGAAAAGTTAAATATGAAATGCTTTTTAAGGTCCTGATCTTTCCTTTGTCCTAGTGACTGGGTAGATCGTCGCTCCGCCAGGCCCGTAGAAGGGTGTGGTTTTACGCAGCATCTAGTAAATAGAAGGGTTTAATAGATAAGTGGTTGGTTACGGATTCTCCGCCAGCTCCCGCTTAGGCAGTTAGCACGTGGATTTTCAGTCGTTTTCTTTCGTTTCATTTTTTCCTGCTTCTTAATAAGATTTTTATGCAACGTGAAAAGTTTAACATTAATTAAGTACTAATTTTAATTTCAAAATTCAATGTTGTTACCTATTAAATTTGAGTCAAAACCAAAAAAAAAACGGATGCAAACATTTTATGTTGTTTATAGAAATTAAAATAAAAAAACCAAAACCATCTTTTTCTAAGAAAAACATTTATTTTAATTTTAACGAGGCTGGACTTCTAAGTTAATTAATTTATGAAGCATTAAACTTGGTTTTATTACTTTTTTTTTTAATTAGAGTTTCATGAGAACGCAATAAAATGAAACAGTAGTGGATTGACCCTATTTTTTAGATCAAACCGGGCCTTAAGATAATAAAAGCACAAACAAAAAGTTTTTGGCTTTTCAAAAAGGTATCGCACAGCATTCTGGATGAAGCCTATTTCTATTTTAAGTCACTTTTTTCGAAAAGGGGGGAAAAGACCCCCCTCCCATACGATTTTTTTCTTGTCTCTACTCAACATACACGCCCTAACATTTTGGTGCACTGCTCATGACTCACCCTGTATATTGTGAGTTGAAATATTTTGTTCCCCCTTTTTCACCAGAGTTTTACTTTCTTCGGGAGAATTCTGGACTAAGACTATAGTTTAGCTCAATCTTAGCAAAAAATCATCACACTGCATGGAATAACATCAACGTCGAACGACAACACCTAATTCACAAAAAAATCATGCTCGTGATATATGATACTTAATGTCCAAATCATATTTCCAAAATCAGTTTGAAAATTTGTTCTTGTTCACCTTTTTCTGTTACCAAAAAAAAATGTACATAGGTAAACTAAAAATCCCATATAGATTGTGATTCGTTATTTGCACGTGTTTACATATTATGAAACATCCATACAATGGGTTTTTATAATGTAGCATATCCCTGAGAAGCGTTCTTTTGGAAATTTGGCGATTTGTTTAACTGAATCATATCCAAAAAGAAAGTAAATATGAAAAAAAATTAGTCGTTTTTTTTACTAACTAGGGTGATACCCGCATTTGGATGGTTCGTTAAACAAGGGACACGTTCTTGGAAATTTTCATTTAACCATATGCAATGTTTTGTGTGTTCTTTTTTTGTATGGACGAGTATAGCTAATAATAAGGATTGCTTGCAGAGTGCGAATGAAGGTAGTACATAAAATCCTTTGTAAATATTGAATTTTTAGCATTTTTTCATTCAAAAAGGTTGCCATGTTAAAAATTTATGTGAACATTTACTTAATCAATTGTCCTGATGCAAAAGAAAATAAAAAACAAAAGCTTTTACTGTTTTGAAACTTGTTTAATTTATGAAATATTAAACATGGTTTCATGTAGAATATTGGAATATGGGTAGGTATAACTCTGTTAACTGTTACTTTGGGCAAATATTGCTGTAAATGAGTGTTATGACCGACTTATCTGAAAATTTCACACATGGAAACTATGATTAAATTGATCGAAAATACAGAAATTCAGAATAGGATTTTATATTTTAAAGTATCAGATACAACAGATATTAGATTATTATTTCATCAATGCTGATTTTTTTTTATAAATAGGTAGTCAAGAAGAAATGGACATAAATGATTAAAGGTGTATTTAATTACGTTACTTTATCACAGCGGAAATACTTAAATTTATTTCACATTTGGCAAGCAACTTGATGAAGGTTGTTGTGTCAGAGCTAATTTTGTATATTGATATTCCTTAGAACACTAATTAACAATATTTCCCAAGTTGGCAGTTACCTACAGTGGGGCCTTTGATCAGCCTACAAAACGTTATTAAAAAAAGAAAAGAAAATGAAACCATTTTTTTTTTTAATTCAATTATAAAATACTACAGCGGATATACAATATTGATTTTAAAACACTTACTATCGAAAGTTTTTTTTATTATTTATTAAAGTACTTTCAAAATCAATTTTTATCTTTTCAATAGGTCTTTCAATTTGGAGAAATATTCATGTCGATTACAGAACTTTTAGAATTTTACTCGCTGTGAATCAGATCGATCCGCTGCCCTTTCGTTTTCGTTGTAAAATTTAATTATGAAATTCGCCGAATGAACTACATTGTCGATTCTTAAAACTGCCTTATCATTTCTGAACTTTCCTATCGACGCTGTCAGTTTCTGATTTGCATATTTGCATGGCTCAGGCTCAGAGTACCTACTTTTTCAGTTGTTTTTGATGAGGTATTTGGGATTTTAGAAGAACATTTAGTGCCAACCTGCAAATGACGGATGAGGAAAAACGTGAGGCTAGAGCATATTTTTACAGAAAATGTAAGATCCCTGGCGTGGTTATGTTATTTAAACCCACTGGTGAACCGTAAAGGATTTTTTAGACTCAATGCCATCTAAATCATACATTTTTTATTTAACTTTTTTTCCATTCCGAAATCTCTTTAAATGGTGGACCTAAGGCATTGAGATCATTTTGGACTCTCTCCCAGAACTTTTGGTTTTCATCGGGAGATTTTTTTGTAAGGTTTTTTTTTTGCTATGTCCCGTAGAGTCTTCATCAATTCAACCGTTTCTCTAAATTGACCTCTATGGTCCGTTTTCTATAAAAAATGTTAAATAAACACCTAAGCATTCATTATGATAAACTTTTAACTAACATTTTTGCGCTTTCCATTGTTTACTTTTGTTCAATTAAAAATCCAATTGTTTAATTCGTCTCGAAATTGGCGCGAATGAAAGATGTTTGAAATTGTATGGAGTGTGAATTTAATGCGATTTAAGTAATACCAGATAAATTGAACAAAATATAGGTGGTGCAGGGAATGTTACCCACACTCGTTCAACTTTCTTTCGTCGGATTTGGTAATACCAAAAGTTTTGAAAATAATTGAAACTGTCACTTTATACTTCGCCGAGCTCTGTTATAGGGGTGATTTATTTGTTCTTCTTCCGCACATACTTTTAAATAAAACTCTAGTTTGTGTGTATGTATGAGTTACTGGGCTGTAAAGATAAAAATTTGCTTATTTTGAGAAACGTTCAATTTTTTGTTGAAAACAATAATCCTGTTTGGAATATACATATAGCTTCAAAAAAAAGTCAATCTCAAAAACCCGAAATGATAGAGTAGTTCCAAGCTTAGGTTCAAGTTTAGCATGTATACGAGAGCTTTAAAAACATCACTAGCTCTGTTACATGATCTTAAATACACCGACAGAAAACTTCTTTTTTTTCAAGAGAATGAAAAGATTTCGGATTCAGCATACACTAAAAACCTTCGAAAAAAATATTTTGGTTTTTGTTAAAAAAAGTAAAATTTTTCCGACCAGGATAATTTTTGTCCACGATTTTAACTTTGGTTTAGGGGGTGGGCGTTCCAGAAAAACGAGAAATAACCTACACCTTAATGTATGTACTTTATCGTAGAATTGAATGTTTTTTGACACTCTTTGTCACCTATTTTTGTTTTTATTTTAATACCCGGTTGCAAGAAACGCTTTTAAATATTTATTCCTTCGATTAGCTTTCAAAGGTCATTTACGCCAAACAATTTTATTTTTGAAAGCCAATAAACGAACCCATAAACTAAAATTCCATTTCCCTGCATATACATTTTAAAATCATGTTTTAACAAAAATTTACCATCCCACTTAGCATTAGCACATGTATACATTGTATATAAATTTGCATAGTACTCTCATGAACACGTTCCACACGTCGGCCACCTAGCGATCACACCCCTAACTAATTTTCTGTTTCTGTATATATACAAGTGCGCCCTCAGACGACCACACCACACAACTCAAAAATCATCGCGATGATAGTACTATAAGTTTTATATACAATGCACATGTATCATTTTGTTATACTTTTTTGACATTCTGTTAATACTAAGTACGATAGGGTGGAAGAACTTTTCAGTTAAGTTTGACATTTCTCATATTGCTATTTCACTACTTCCACTGGTTAAACTTTTTCGTTAAGTTAAAAAAATAGATGATGAGATCCAGGGATGGTTCACAAACAGTAAAGGGCAAAAGTGCGACACAGAAAAAATGTATCTAAATCTGGTTTTAGTAGATATCGATGCAACATGCCATAAGCTACTTTTACAAGGTTGAGATCTAGTCATGCATTATATATCAAAATACACTCGTTAAATTATAATTCAATATTCAATTTGAATCATCGCACACAAATAACATTTCTTAGTCCCCTTCACTTGCAATCAAGCTTAAGACAATAAATCCAAAGACACAGGATCTAAAACTATCTTAACATCAGTACCATTATCATTTGAAGTTTTAAAATAAATCCTCAACAACAGGGTAGTAATCTTTATCAATCAATTAAGGCTTATCTTATAGGAATATTCTGAGGGTATTAACAATTTATAAGCAATTCCCTTAAATCAGCTCTTCACCAATTAAGTCATCACCAAAAGAAAAAAAAACACACAACTCAGCTCCAAACATCCTCAGGCCTCATTCTTGCGGCAATCAATTAATTCACAAACTATCTCTTACTTTCATATCCTCCTCCTGGTCCTGAAAGACCCAAAGAAAATATACAGATCCCTGCTCATGCATATGCAAACATAAATATTTAGTTACCCCGAAATAATAATAGTTTAATGTCTTTGATAGTCTTGATTTAATAACATTCACAATCCACTACTATATAAATTACAGGAGCGAGTGCCACTTGACTCCATTTAACATGTGTCAGCGATTCCATGTCGTCCTTTTACCACACTCGCATATATGAATACGGACATGGACAAGGATGGTAATTAGTTTCATAACAAACCCTTCGAATTCGTTTTTTTTGGGCAATTCATAAGACATTCCAGAGATCCTCTTCATAGACCAAAAATCACAGACGAAAAACACACCGCCCCCTTTGCTTATATCACAAGAGACCATTTATTTATAAGAACTAAAAAGGACGAAGAAGGACACAACAGCCAGCTGAAAACCAAGTAGATATAGAAGTGCGTTATGAATAATTTAGGTGTAACATCATGTCCTCCCTTGTCAGTGTTGTTGGTAAACCATATTTCCCGAATTTCTAACATCTTCTTCTTTATCAAGGACACACCGCACCACTAATACACATGTCTCAAACTTGCAACACGTCTTTGGCGTGTATAGATATCCTTGAGCAAGAGGATAAGTTAATAAGAAACATAATTTGAAATTAAATTGATAAATTAAGGTTTATTGTCAGACATGCGGCATATCATTGTTTGTTTCGTTTTTTGTTTGGATAAGGATGAGATTTATCCTTCCATCGTATAATAATAATTATTTAAACACGTAAAAAGGATGAAGATTCTGCTGTAATTTGTATAAAAGCCACAGTGGAACGAAACAAAAAAAAATGGCAAACAATTAAAATTGAGACAAACAAAACGATAATTTCCCTTATCTTGTTAAAGTTAATATTTCTTTTATGGGTCTCGCTTTTCGGGGGAGGAACGAACTCTCATTTCTCTCTCACGTGGAGCGAGGAAGGGTAAAAAGAGGGTTGAAGAAAAGGGCTAAGAGGAAAATTATAAAAGAAAAAGATGTAATCCTTCGGCAGAGGTAATTTCTTGTTATTCTTAATTGTGCGGTCGTTTTACAAGGCTTTACTTTAATTAGGAGCCGAGAAGGCGACGACCGACAACGATGACAATGACAACAGGGTGATAGTAATGATTCTGCACACCGATACCATGTTTTTGTGGTTGCTTTGGAAAATAGAAGAACTCTGCCTAACTGGACAATTACATAATTTCAAGTTATTAACGGAGAGAGTAGTGTATGAAGGGCAAGAGGTTTTGCCATTAATAGGCATTTTGTGTTAATTATATTCTTTGCATAACAAGGCACCACAAAGAAGAGCAGGATTTTAATAGGTAAATATTTGCGGTTACAAAAAAAAACTTTAAAAAAAAAAATGCACGCCTTTCTTACTCTTAACTGCTCTTGTTTAGAGAATTTTAAAATTGTAAAACTGATTTTGTGTATACTTTTTAATAGACGTGAAAATGCATTATGCATGCTACTTTAAATTTTATTAGACTTACTTACCGGGCAAGAGCCTCCATTTCTTCTATGCACCACCGGTTTCTGGAGATATATTTCAGTTCTCTCAACCTCTTCCTCAGTTACGCTGACTTCTCTTCGAACGTTCTTCACCTAGTAGTTCTAGGTAGAGTCAATAAGTTCCTGACCTCCACAAGATATTTCGCAGACATTTTATTACGAACGTTTGTAGCTGTCTCGATATTATTTTCAAGTGGTGCAAGAAGCACGGATTCCACATTAAAGTGGTACAGCCGAGCTTGATCCTTAAGCTTATAGAGTTTTTTTTTTTATTTTGGACGGCATTCCCAACACCAGGCGCAACCTGATTTGGCTTTTGATATTTAGTTCGGTTCTGCTATTAAGATTCATCTCAATTGATGTTCAGAAATACATATCTACTTGGAAGAAGTTCCAGAGCTGATCCTTTTTGTTCTCGACGTATTGATATTTAGATCAACGATTTGAGCTTCTTTCTTCACCCCTGTTTTCATTTGGTGGAGATCCATAATCCGTCGCGTCCACATAGTCCAGGTTTTTTGGGGTATAATTGCAGAATCCAAATGAATGCTTCCATTTGCAGTCGAAAAATGTGCATGCATCAATAATCACCAATAAAAACAGTATTGGTGACAGTATATAGGTACAGCCTTGTCTAACCCCACTGGATTTCAAACTTCTCTGCCAAACTTCCTTTATGAAGCCTTGATTAAAGCAATCAATTTATCTCGGATGTCCCTTGCGAAATTCAGATAAATTTGGGACTGTCAAACCCCAAAGTCGATGAACCATGAACAGAAGAGGAAGTGGTGACCAATATTCAACGTTGGTACTCATCCGAAACTAGTAGTGATCTAGAGATAGATACACCTATGGCTATGATGGTGGTCCCGGCCATTCCCATATCTACACCTCTTCTGTTTCGGACCTAAAGATTGCTTCCTAATCACCGACTGATCGCGAAGTAGTCAATTTGGTTAGCAATTGTTTTTCTGCCAGTCGAAACTCAACCGACTTTGAACTTGGCCCTTTCTTTAAAAAGCATTCGCCATTCTCGTTGCCATTAGGAAATTAACAAGTGGTGTTCTATCATTAACGACATTCTAATTTGGGGTGTTCTACTGAATGATTGTGACGCGACATATACTTTAGTCCAGAATCTGGGTTTTTTCCGGGTCAACTAAAGGGTCCCAGAAAATAAATGTTTTGATAGCTGTTTTAGAAAGCAGCAAGGGACTTAAGCCTACCCTAGCCCAACTTGCAAACTTTATATCACCTCCTGTAGAAGAATTTGGCATTTAAGGGACCTTCATTTCCATCAACGAGAAGCTTCTTCATATTCCAGAAAACAATAATTGTCAGAGTTAAATTTGCAGAAAGTTGTCAACGGATCAATCCTTATCCGAGGCGTAGTGCTGATTTTGGTAGCGGAGCGGTTCTTATTTTATTTTCGAAGAATACTAACTTCCATAATCTATCCAAGAAAACTAGGCCTTTCGAACTTGTAGTTTAAGCCTATTTACATATAAAGATAAATAGTTTCCCGGGAACTACCACAAGGAAATAAAACAAGCACCTCATCATGACAATGACCAAAGCAAAGTTCTGGACAATCAAAAGTCCGGCATGTCTCTTCTTTTATAATATTCCAGTTAAATTCTCTACGCTAACAGTTGAACACTCAGCATGTGCCCATGTCTTGATACTGGCGTAACGCTGTGAGTTCGTACAAAACTGATGCCCATGGTAGTTTTTACAAAATAAATATATGAATAGACTTTTATATGTATCACAAAATTGTTAATTTTCTTTCAATTTAGAATTTTGGCAGTTCTTCCATTTTCAATCAGACGAAAATCAATAATATTTACAAACACATTTGCCTTTTGTATCTATTGCAAAATGTCTAAACTTCATCGAACAAGATATTATTCTATTCAAGCGTTTTATTAAAAAAAAAAAATACTATAAATATTCTCCCAAGAAAAGTTTTACATTACAGATGTCAACTCTCTATCTTATTTTTCTTGCTCGTCCCTCACCCACCCTACTCGTTCAGTATTCACCCAAACAGCACCTCCTGAGATCCTGACAAAACATTCATCATAAGAAGAAAAACACCAATGGCACCATCAGGAGCACTAAAGCAAAAATGAACACCGATATACAGTTGGAAAAAAATAAATATAATAAGAATGCAAAAAAAAAACAAAAGAAATAAAAAATCACTGTTTATCTAAATGAAAAATCTTTTCTTTTTTTATTTGCTTTCATCCATCCATTTTGTTGGCGTTTCTAGAGTTAAAACAGAGATTGTACGAGTATTTCTCCATTCCGACCCTCAATCCTAAAGGAATACGCGCGTTTGGAGAAGAATTTTAAATTTCCATAATTATATGCATCAGCAGGTTAAAAAATAAACGAACATGGAATACTATATCTACGGAATCCCAACCCTCAAAACAATGCAGATTGAGGAAAATATAATATTTTCGCACAAAACAATGGCGTTTTTATTCTGCTATAAGTAAATATTGACTTGGAACAAATGATTTTAAATTATAAACGCGGCTGTGGTTAGGATACACTTCAAATAATTATTAATATTGTATTCTCTTTAAGGATAAAGATTTTCTTATTCTGGTTTGGGGCCAAGAGGTAACTTTATTTTTTTTGTATATTCTACACGATTTACCTAGTAAAATTTTGAGTTTTGAAGACAAAATTTATTTGTATGCAAACAAATTGGCTGAGTAACCATTTTTTAATCGCCTTCACACTGAGTAAGGTGTAATAAAGACCTACAACCGAAAAATACACGCGGTCTAGTTTCATATTTCACACGTGGCCTAATTTCTCTCGGCCATTGGAGAGAATTGTTGACCAATAAAAGAGCTTTTTGATAGCTTTCACAAATCATAAATTTCGCAAATCTCGCAATCTCGCGAAGTGCGAAATATAAAGTGCAAATACGATGTTTGGATTATGAAATATCATGTGCGTAGTCCGAAGCACTAATTGTGGAGAAGTACGGAAAGTTGTCGTACGGAGTGTGAAGTATAAGGTGCAAAGAATGAAGTACTCACTTTGAAGTGCGAAGACGAAGTCCGAAGTGCAAAGTGCAGTGTGCGAAAAGAGTGCAAAATTAGGAAGTGCAGAGTGTAAAATGCGAAGTGTGCAAAGCGAAGTGTGTAGTAAGATGTGCGGAGTGTGAATTGCGAAGTGCGACATGCGATGTGAGAAGTGCGCAGAGTTATGTGTTAAGTGCGGAGCGTAAAGTTCGGAATGCAAATTGTGTAGCGGTTCTTATTTCAAAAAATAAAATGGAAATGGAAACATATAAAAAAGAGTGCTGTCACGCACAGAGCGGACTTTGTGAGTTAAAAAAGGATACATAATAAATAAAATTCAAAAAATATAATTCTTCCGTAAAATTTATTAAGGAAGCAAGGGTTTTTGGGTTAGGTTAGGTTATGATTTATGGGCTGACGGTATTGATACCGTCACACTTAGATCAATGTAGATCCATTGTGGTACCCTGAAGTGTTGTAAACTCCTTGAAATATTAACCTATGAGTCCTATGGTTCGTCTTACCATTTGGAGGTTTTGACGAAGTTCAGTAAGCTTTTGCTTGAGAGTTCTGATAATTCTTCTAATTCCTTGAAGAAGTAATAACCTAGGGTTTTATTTCTAGTCTGACAGAGCGATGGACAGTGACAGAGAAAGTGAGCAGTGTTTTCATGCTCATCTTCGTCACCACAGCCTCTGCAAATATCATTGGTACGGTAACCAAGAAGGTTATGTCCCGTTAAAGAAGTTTTATTAAGATTTAAAATTCTAGGAGATTCTATCTTTCGATGGATTTTTGCACAACAATGTTATCGACGTCTTGAATCGGTTCGGGATTCCTATAAGAGAGGGATCAAGTACTGAGCCTTCTCTCACCAGTTCATCTGCTTTTTCGTTACCTGGCACACCGCTATGGCCAGGAACCCAGCAGAGTCTTACATTATGCTGCATGCCAAGAACCTTCAGCTCTTCGCGACAGCAAGAAACAAGCTTTGACTTGATTTGAGTTGCAGAGATCGCTTTTATTGCTGCTTGGCTATCAATGAAAAAAGTGATGTCCGCATGTGATATCGCCATCATTGATATGTGATAAGCAGCGTTTTTCACTGCCAAAATCTCAGCTTGGAAGACGCTGCTATGGTCAAGAAGTCTGAATGAATTGGCTAGATTAAGGTTTTCAGAGAAGAAACCTGCACCCACTCCAGTGTTCATTTTGGAGCCATCTGTGAATATGGTAAGTGTCGACTCATTTATGTGTGGCACACTGTTATCCCAATCTACTATGTTGGGGAAGCTGGTACTAAAAGATTTGTTGAGGGTTTTTGGGTTACTTAATGGTATCCCTGAATGTAGGCTGGAATAAAAGATGTTTCGTCTAAAATATTTATAAATATAAAATTTGTACTGAGCCGAACAAAGAAACTTCATCTAAATTCTCTTATAACAATTCAATCCGATCGGACTCCAATGCAAAATATCTTCCAAAATTTTTGCAAATTTATCATTAACAACATTAAAAATATTATCAGCACAAGCATACACACTTTAACCAAAAATGACACAAGTTTCCATAACGTCTAAGCGGATTTGAAATGGCTGGACACTTCCTATTACAATGTATCCTTTATTCAGAAGTTAGGTTACCAACTAAATGAAAGTCCTAAATCACTAACGGTGTTGTCACCCTCCGAAAAATTAAAAAAAAAAAATACAAGCCATTCCCTTCGAAATTAGCTTCCTCCGTTTGTCGAGAATGAGAACGAGTGTGAGAGTACATATATCACAGAGTCGAAACCCCATGGAGCACATAATGTACACATGAATGGGATTTTCAAAGGACGAGTGCTTAAAATTATTTCTGGCAGAGTGATTAAAAGTTTTTATCCCAGCTTTCTGGTGGGAACGACTTATATATGAAAATATGGAAAACATGTTTCATATACTGTAATTAATGCCATCACTTACGGTCCCTTTTTCAAGTTGTACTTAATGCAATCAGAAGTTCGGAAAAAACAAGTCTTTATAAAAATATCCTTCGACAAACTATACCTAAACACCACCATGTAGGTACTCAATTGGGATCATCAGCCACAGAGCTAAAAAGGACCAACTCAAGTATAGTTGTTCGATGAACTTTAACGTAGCTTTTATGCAAATACGAGCTATTTATAATAAGAAAGACATCGTTACACTTTCTTTTGGCTGTAATGGTCCTTGGCGGAGGCACATGCAAATGAAAATTGTGTATTCCTATGAAGCAGGATCATATTCAATAAGCCATTTCGGAAGACAAAACTCCTCAAGAGTGCTTATTGTTTGATTTATATGTCTACAAGGACTTCGTTTATTGAACTAAGGGCTCTACTATTACCTACTCGCATAACTTGCAATTGTAAAGTATAAAACTGTTTGGAGTTCGAAAACAGTTATTGTTATAAATAATGTTGATGAAAAATTTAGATCCTTTCCTAAGCCAACATCTCAACATCGTCGTCGTCGTTGAATTGTTCTTTCTTTCCAAATATTTAATAATGCATAACTTATAAATTTCAATTTAGGCAATTTCATGCCCTGCCATCACTAATTAATTAACAAATTTTTGGCGCGCACACATATTTTTTGATGAGCTTATCATAAATTTTCCTAAACTGAAAATCTCTTTGTATGCCACACATATTGCCTATATGTTTTGTGGCAAAATATTTTGGCCGCGAAAAGACACATACTCCTTTCCGTTGAATCTCGCGAGGGTAAACAATCTACCACACATTGTGTTGTAATGTGTAGATTGTTTGCTTTTGAGAACAAGAAGAAAGTTTTGAAGGAGTTTCTTCCTGGCTTGTTTGTCCCGCCATAAATTTAGTTTGCACAAAAGTTTAAGGATATTTGAACAATGACGGTACATTCATATAGGATGTAGGATATTTCTTGTAATGTTCAAATAAAATATGGTATGATTTGAAAGAACATCAATAGTTTTTGTGTATAAACAAAACAAACATGAACTGTAGTAATGTATCTAAAATTTATTCAATATTAGAGCAAATACAGCAAAAGGAAATAAATTGTTGCAATGGCTGTGGATAGGAACACTTAACAACAATGGAAATAACACAGGCATGAGTTTGTGAAGTTAGCCCTATTTTTAAATTTGTTATTTAAAAAAAAAATCAGATTATTCGAATATTTCTTCAAAAATATTCGTGCATGAAGCACCGCATTTTGAATTTTTTTAAAATGAAAGTGTGCCCAACTTGTGCTACTAAACGTTTTGATTTTCGCCATTTTCGATTTTCAATACAAAAAAAATTGCTGAAATATGTTCATCTTGTGTGTACAACTGGACAACAGTAAGCATCACAGCCGCAATCGTAAATAATTTAAAGACTAACCCGTTCCAAATGTAAACAGAACTTTCTGCATATATGCTGATTATTGATGCTCACTTATGTCCAAAATGTAGAAGCCCACATCAACGCAGACTCTTCCAGATCGCAACCCAATTGCTCCTCAATTCTCTGGCCTACCAAAAATTCATAAACAAGGAATCCCAATTCGACCTCTTATAAACTACACCACAGCACCTAGTTATAAAATAGCAAAAGCTCTACAAAAAATGATAAAAGCAAACATTCGATTACAAAACAACCACAGCATAAAAAACAACATTGAACTAACTAAAAAACTAGAAAATATAAATATAACACAAAATCAGAAACTAATATCGCTAGACATCACTAACATGTATACAAACATACCTATAGAAGAAACAATCAATATCCTAAAAGAAAACCTAACCAACACCGCCACAATTGATCAACAAGAAATAAATGAAATAATAATTTTAATCAAAATAATACTAAAACAGAACTACTTCACATTCAACAATAAATTCTATCAACAGAACGAAGGCTTAGCAATGGGTTCACCTCTCAGCGCATTAATAGCCGAAATATATTTGAACAATTTTGAAAACAAATACATACTATCACAAAACAACCCACAATCTCAAAAAATAATATCATATTCACGATACGTTGACGACACATTCATAATATTTGACGGAACATACAGACAAATAGACTTATTAACCAAATACATTAACAATATAAACAATAACATCAAAGTTACAAGCGAAATAGAAAACAACAACACAATAAACTTCCTAGACCTGAGTATAACTAAAAACAATAACAAAATAACTTACAAAATATATAGAAAACCTACCACAACTAGTACCACGATACACAATGACTCTCACCACCCATATTCCCAAAAAATAAGTGCATACAATTCCTTCATATACAGACTGACAAACATACCAATGAGCAAAACAGACTATATTAACGAACTCAACACCATCAAACACATAGCAATTACCAACGGGTACAACGTCAACACAATAGAAAAAATTCACCAAAAATACAAAAACAACAAGAATGTAAACAAAAATGATCGCACCACAACAAATGAAAATAAATACACATCAATAAACTTCACCAACATATTACCACAAACACTTCAATATGAATTCAACAAACACAACATAAAAATTGCATACAAAACAAACAATAATATTTCCAAACTACTCAGACCCAAACAAGAAATAGACATCAAAAAATGTTCAGGAGTTTATAAAATGACATGCAACGACTGCGAAAAATATTATATTGGACAAACTGGAAGAACATTCATGGAAAGATACAAAGAACATAAACCCAAAATAAACACCAAATCGACTTATGCACAACACCTAATAAACAATAACCATAATTACACCGACATCAAAACAAATATGAAAACTTTACACATATGCAGAAAAGGAAAACTACTCGATGCTACAGAAGAGTACGAAATTTACAAAGCTAACAAATTAGAACAAGACAACCTATTAAATGACAAACTAAAACTAAAACCAAATCCATTATTCGACACAGCCATTAAAAAGCATAAAGATAAAAGAAGACAACAATAGCAGAAACAAAACCACCAAAAAGCTTTAAACATACCAAAAACAACAAACAAAGAAATAACAAGAATAACAACAAGCAAAACTTTGGCTACACAAAAAACAACAACAACACACAAGTTTGCGCCCGATGATGGACTGAGTCCGAAACGCGTCGCCTCCCAAAATTATAAATTATTTTTGTGAAATTTATTAAAAATAAAATCTAATTAAAAACAAAATTTTTTGTATTTTAATATTATCATTTAATTGATAGACCCTTTGCACATCAGTCAACAGCAGAAAGATTGACGTGAAACTAACGGACGGATCTACTATAATAGTTAAGTGTAACTTGAAGTATACCTGGGGATACACTCTAATTCCTGACATTCAACTCAAGAAATGAGCCTCAAAAAAGCTATTTGGATTCAACCATTTATTTCAGTCTGGGTTCTCAATTTTGAATTTAGCCACGATAGAACTCTAAGTTTCCGAAAGGGAAGATAATCAGGCTCTACACCGGAATATACTTCGACCGGCAGTGACGAAAACATCACACGAACGAACATCTCTGCAAAGAAGCTAACATAATCCTGCAGGACAAATACTTAGTGCTTTCGATAAAGAAGCTAGAACGGAACATCACCACCCATCCGAATCAACTAATGAGCAGGCTCTCCTGAACCCAGGTAGCTTAGTGCAATAGAAACCATCGGATGACAACTATTATTTTTGCAATATATGAATGTATATCTTCTCAAAACTAAACAAATTTTTCTTTTTAAAAGGACAAGTTTCAGTACGAGCTGAAACTGACAAGGCAGCACAATTGAGATTTGTTTAAATCTTAAAATAACTGCGTATAAAAATGAAAAATATTTACTGCACATGGCAGCACAAGGTGACCAACAATTCAGCACAATTTTTTTTCGAAAATGGTGGTCCTTATACTTTAAAAAATGGTAGCCTTCGGAAATCCAAACGCTTGCTCGAATCTTGATCCGAAGTATTCGATTTTTTTTCTAGAACTCGCTTTAAATACTTTGGAAAAAAGAAAACAAAGGTTACAACATTCATTAGAGCAACAGATTTTTTTTAAAAAGGTTTTTAATCGCACAGTGCATTACAACAAAATGTTAAATAATTAAAATCCTCAGCTTTCGGACTCAGAACTATGATATTTTTTTACACCGATATACATGCTTAAATAGTAGATTTCTTATAGAACTTCTTGTTTAAAAATATTTTTTTTTTCAATTTAAAATTAAAATGCTCATCATCTATCAATCCCTTGAAAGATAGCTCCAAGTTTTTAAGCTAACAAAACCACCATCATGAATAATTAATTTTTTTCCATCCAAGAGAAAAGGCGATGGGTCAGGTGATTTTGAAATAAAAACAAAAACGTCAAACTGCTTTCGGGCATTGTTTGTTTTTATATAGAAAATGTTTCTCAACTTTTTAATGGCTGCTAAAAGCACTTAAAAAAAGGTCCTACTTTTTTTCTAGAAGAGGGATAAAAGAAGGAGACTGGAACCCAATTAAATTAATTTGATAACCGATGAACTTTAATCCGATCCGAATAATTGAGGCCATCTGGTTTCTAAAGAATAAAATGAAAACAAAAATTAAGTTGTTGTTTTGCTCTGCAATAATTCTCATAGATAAAGTTTTTTTTTGTTGTTTTTACTTTGCATTTAGGTGGCATAGACTGATTGTAACCACCAGTCGTCGTGTCGTGGTTGAAATCAATCAGGAATACGTAGAGGTTTTGATGTCAGCTTTAAGTTTTGACAATCCTATTTAAAAAACAATATTGGCAACTTCAAGACTTGACATTTGTCTAAAAAATTTGTGGACGACTTCAATTTGAATTTTGATTCCTACAAAAAATATTTAACATTTTCTATTCGCAATATTTCTCAATAAAATTCATTCTTCCATTTGCTCATTTTGAGATCGATTCAGTGATTTTGTTAAACCGAAATAAATTGAAAGTGGGTTTTATTTTGTTCAAACAGTTCAAAAGGGTTAAACATACACTGCGAGTCAAGCAGCGGAACCCTCTTATGTAGGCAGGCAGACGAGTGGGCAATTGGCGAAGAACAGTCGAAGAGCAATGAACATAACTAGGGAAGAGTTGGTGAGAGCTGAAATACATACCAACGCGTTTGACAAACGTGTTTGCGTAGTTTATGGGTCCTATAATGGAGGCATTTGATTTTGAATAAATACACTTTACAATTTATATATAGGGATCAAAGTGCTTAAAATAGTTTACTTTTGAAAAGTTCACAATAAGCTACAAACCAACGTCACGATTCTCACTTTGGTACAATGACAGCTTCGAAACGCTAGCTATTTGGACTGTTTATGACTCACAATCAGCAAATCACAAACGTTAAAGTCCTCCCTTTGGCCCAATCACAGCTTTTTACTTTGGTTACCAATTTTTCATCGGGGATGTAGCTCAGATGGTAGAGCGCTCGCTTAGCATGTGAGAGGTACGGGGATCGATGCCCCGCATCTCCAAGTTTTTTTTTGTTTTTCATAGGATTTTAATGGTACAGGAACAGAATTCACGAGAATTTTTTTTTTAATATAGTTTGACGTTTGAGATTTGCGGGCCTCTCTCTCTTTTCTATAATTTTAGCTTAATGTTTTAGTACGCTTCTTTCTGTATCATATTATGTTACCGTGAAAATAATCAAAATTTAGATTTAAAATCAGTTGAAATAAGGGTTTTTGGAAAAGTGAACACCTTCATATTTAAGGTGGTGAAAAACAAAGAGGAATGTATAATATTAGACCCCAAACAAGTGGGCCAAAATTACATGCAAGGTACTTATTTTTAGTCAAAAAAAAACACGAGATCAGGGCTAAACATGCTATATGAGATGTGATTTTAATAGATCTAAAGGAATTTAACGAAGAACACGATGTTTGGGCCAAATTTTCATGTGAATTTGTTTCTTTTTATTTCAAGCCCCAGACAGATTGGACGGACAAAGTTGTGGGTTCGATGTCATTTATTGGTGTACTTTTTTTTCAATAGTTCCTCAGAAATTGGAAGAAATGCGCGTTGTCAATTCGTAAAGTATTTTGTGAAGAAAAAATTAGTTCGGGCTGTTGTTTTTGCCCCAAGAGAACTAGGCAAAGAAGCTAGACTAAGGCTAACCAATATTTATACATTAAGTTTAAAAAAAAAAACTAAAAAAAATAATTCTTAGTGGCTTAGATAAACTTGATAATTTTCGGGGTTCACCTTAAAATTGTTATTGCAACGCAAGCAACCGGGTGTATTTTATTTCAGGTAGGCTTCTGTTATCATATCAAAATACGTACAAAACGTCGTTAAGAATTTTTTTTATCGGGGCCAATCTTTAGGTCTGCATTGTTTTACAAAACAAACACTAGAACAAGTATTTTTTCTGGAATCTCTTTTATTTTGATAAAGAAAATTAGTTATGTTTTAAGTATCTGCTGATTGTCAATTTATTAACATTTTCGATTGGTGAACCAGGTGATGAATTTAATACGTATCAACAGTTCAAATAATTCATAACATAGGTAAAATAGGGAGCAAGCTTTGTTTTTTAGAAGAAGAACTGTTTTTTTTTTGGAGTTGTTCCTGTAGTGCATTTTTCTTCAGAGTAATGGCAGCGCTAAAACTAAGTACCCTCTTAAAATATATGTACATTATATTTTTATCCATGATTCTTTATTTATGAAACAAACAAATGTATTCCCAATTATAATACACCTTCTAAGCCTTAAACATCAAACAGCAGTTTACTTTTTCGCTTAGCTATTCTTGCAGGCTTCAAGCTACACTCTGGCCTACACGCTACACCTATTAAAAAATCCCCTCAGGATTTCTAAGTGATCCATTTATCTTTTTTTTTCGTAAGGCAACGACACCGCACAATTACAACAATCGATTTATCTTTTGAACGAAAAATACCGACACAAAAATAGATGCAAAAGATATACATACATAGCCGCCTCAGAAATCCTAAATAACAAACGACAAAGATATCCACAGCTTTGGCATCTTAGAGCTGTCGAATGAATTGTAATCGAAAAAATACAACAATACAAAAAAAAACATAAAATAAAGCAAAAAAACGTAATCATCGATTGCAAATGGTAGGTATCTAAAGAGAAAAAGCCCGCAGAACAATTTCAAAAATGAAAGAACAAAAACAAAAAAAAAACTTCATTCTTAAAGAAAGGAAAACTCACTAAAAAGTATCAAACGGACATAATTTATACCCATCTACTTTGCCACACCATTTTGTATGCCGTGCCATACCACAATACAGTAGAATTTTTAACCATACAATGTGGCTTAAAAACGTCATTTAAAGGAACGGGCATTTGGTAGGGTGTGACTCGAGAAACTTTTAAAGTTTAACACTAAGTCAATTTTTTCCATTTAAATTGAGACAGTTTGATAGTTTGAATTTGTGACCGTGCGTAACGAATTCTGTTTGAAGTTCAATAATTTTATAGGCCGTTTTCATTAGGCCAAATGAGTTGATTTCGTTCCTAATGTCCAAATCAAATATCAAATTATCTAATTTCCCTTACAAGTTTACATTTCCAAATGAGATAATTTCAATCAAATTTGCACGGAACTATGATGAAAAAATATAAATTTTGACACTATTGTGACCTAGCCTCATCAATTTAATATTTCTCTTTGAAGTGTGTCTGTTATTAGGGCTGACTACGACACCGAAACGAGACTAAATTTTAGGCCCCCGAGACGAGACTGCATTGTTTTACATTGACTTACAGAGAGGTGTTTCCAATGAAAAAAATAATTGAAAATTTGTATTTTTAAAACATCAAGTTCAATATTCCAGTGGAAATATTAAATATTGAAACTGTGAAATATGACTTTCACTGTTTTATAGCGTGACGATGTAAAAGTATTGTTGTGAAATTGTTATATTGTAACCACGAAATTTTGACAGCACTGCAGTATAACAGTTAAGGTGTGTCAAAATTACTTCATATGGATGAAATATGCTAGCTTTTTTTTTTCTTTTTGAGGATGATCCTTTTTTTCAACAACTTTTTTTCACAATTTATTTGCATACAAATTTATATTTTCGGTTCTTAAAATTATTTCCACTTTAGGTTAGAATGGTTAAGAATATTAATCAAATAACCCACTGTTTGCCACCACCGCCACTTTTTCGTGCCATCATCTCGCAAAAGAACGCCAGCGATTATCCTTCGAGATAAGGAAGTGCTATAGGAAAGTGCCACCTAACCACCCATTTGCTATATCGATTGATTTCTGTTACCGAAACAAAACAACTTGTTTTCCATTACCATGTCCTTCCGATTCAAAGAACAAAAAGGACGAAATACAAAAAAAAAAAATAAAGAAAAACTGAAGCCGAAATAAAATGTAGAAAAAACAAAGAAGTACTTCTGCCAGGGCTTATAATAGCTTCACCTAAAATGTACATCTTTGGGGGGAAATTGGAATAGATGGTTTGGTCGGTCAGCATTGGGGGGTAAGGTTGGGTTATTTAGTTGGATTTAGCCTTCAACACTTCGTCCGAGTAGAATCGAGTCGATAAGGGGCGGGGAAATCCTGTAATGAGGGTTATTTCATTGGGAGATTTGTCTGCGGGTTATCCTGTTATGGTTAGTCGGATTCGTGTTAGTTGCCAGAAAATCATTTGTCCATTTAGCCGCACTGGATTTCGAAGTTGGCCGTTTATATATCCCCTCCCATCCCCATTAAAGAAATCGAAGGACTTTGTTTGATTTTTGCTGATCTTACTGATTGTGATGCGAAACTATACCACTCAAGTTTGCTTACGCAGTAAATATAAGTTCTTTATTACTTTTAGGTCATCTAAAGAAAGAGAGCTACAAATCATAAAAGATGGTAATTTGCAAATTGTTTTGCTTATATGGAAAAATATGACACCATAAAAAGCAATCTGGACCCGAAGAGGACATTATAAAAGAAACCATCAGGCAGTGAAAATATGCGAAAATGTTAGAAAAATTCCGCAGGGTATGTCAGCATTTTTTTTTGTTTTACTGTTTAAGGACCAGCATTATTATATTTTGTTAATAAAAGCTACAACAAAAAAAAAGGACACATCAACCTTAAATGATGGCATCTACCACATTACCTTCAGCTTGTTTTTTTGTTTTTTTTTTTGTTTTTCGTGTGATATCTCTAAAAGAGAGGAGGACATTATAGCATTAACATAATTTATGTGGTATTGGGGGTGGTAACCATATCAGGATAGAACGATACGACATCGTAGTCCAGCAAGAGACAATTTGTTCACTTTACACTCACATCTCACACAATGAATGTGTCTGGTCATCCTTGAACAAATAAGCACCTAATAAGGGATTTAATGTCATAGGGGTGGATATTTTTTATCGCTCGAAGGTTTTTTTTTTCTTACTTAAGGTATTCTTCTGGATCACATTATCTGCGAGTGTTACATTGTTTATTCCATAATTTGAATCGGAGAGTTGATGTAATAAATTCTTGTCGATTTCTAGGGCGCCTGAAATAGTTCGTAAAAAGTTGCCAGGAAAGTATTTGGGAAGTTTCGAAAACATTATATTAGGTCTGTTCGATCTTAGCAGTGGGTCGCTCTGAATCCACTCTGAAGTTTCTTACTTAGCTAGGGTTTAGAATGTAAGGCTGTCAACGTCAACAGCCAATCAGATGTTGAAATTTTTTGAAGCAGTGAACTTTCAAGAAGAATTCTTACTACAATTTCAGATCGTACAGATACAATGTGTTATTTATTTAATTTATTAAACTATTCACAAAATTTGTGAAAATATACAAAAGGAGATGAAAACGATGATCTATAGTCAGCTGATGAAACTTTTAGCTCTGAAAGTTCTCGCTGTCAAATAAAAACCTGAGTAGCCCTGGGTTTTTTGACATTCCCAAGCCGCTCAGGAGTGGTTTAAGTCAAACAGACCTAATATTGTAGATAGATGTTAAATTTTAAATCTTCAATTTTTTAGGTTTCTGATCCGGAAACAACTTGTCCAGAACTTGGCCTGGGCCAGTAGTGGTTCCTATATACATACAAGATTAGACTTAAATTAAAAGGGCAAAAGGCCTAGCTTTCTAGGACAGGTAAGGGAGGTTAGCAACCTTCGTAACTTACATAAATCAATCCCCTCTACCACCGAAAGGACTAGGTGGCTTTTTATGATAGTACGCTAAGTGGAGACATCATAATGTTAATGAGAGACTTGAAATCCAAGGTCGGCAACGACAGCTTCAAACAGCTAACGAATGAAATGCGAGTCAAGCAATGAAATGCAAACCTCTTTGAACAGGTAACATACAAGTGGGCCGACCTAGAAGCACTTGTCGAAAAACAATCGAAGGGGAATCAGCATAACTGGGGAAGAATTGCAGAGATATGAAATACATCTATAGAAATCGTACACGATGGCGCGAAGGAGTAAAAAAGGTCCCCAATTTTCCCCAAGGGGAAACTGAATATAAGTTGACCAACGACCAACCTAAGTGTCCTAAGTAAATATGTGTTGGAAATATACATGTCGATTACAGAATCCGCAAAACTCGATCCGCAGTTAGAGCTCTGTTTCCCACCTATTCATTTATCATGAGAAGAAAAGAGAACACTACACTGTGAATCATTGCGGATCGAGTTTTGCGGATTCTGTAATCGACATGATAATCTTTTATTGGCAGACAGTTCACTTGACTTTGCATATTTGTTCCACTTCATTTGTAAATCTGACCACTGTGGAACGTTAGGTAAAAGAAGGCAATCCAAGGTTCCCATTCCCTTATTTTATCTGCATAGTGCATATTTTCAATTCATTTTGTCTGATTAATTCGTAAAAAATTAAACACCTTCCACGCTATTTATACCATCACAGCCGTTGGTATAATTAAAAATCTGCCTGTAATTGTAAAACTTTCGATTACTTTGCTTCTAAAATCGTTATTCCATTTTATTCGAAGGCATTAATTGCTTGCCATGTCCTTCTTAACATTTCAAACTTCACACCATGACTGCTACCAAAAAAAATGTTTTCTAGTCTAAAAGCTATTTACCTAAATGAGGCTACTTCTTTAGCAAAATAAAAAATCCATTAATTGCCTGCGGTTTAAAGAAATAATAACAAAAAAAAAGTTAAACAAAAGAATCACTGAAAGCCATTGAATCATTTATTTCCACTTTTTTTCCGTTTAGATAACAAATCTGTCTGAATGCCAGCAATTTAAATGAATGGAAGCAAAATCATTAACGCCATTCGAAACAGAAATGTTAACCATTCATACCCCTGGTCCCTGACTTCCGAACGAAACTTTATACCAACATACATGACGCTGCCATAGAACCATTACTCCTCAAAAAAAATGTTTAACCAACCCTGAAACCTCTGTAACCACTTCGAGCAGTGTTAACTTATTTGGGGTTTGAGGAGAAGGCCAAAAACTCAAAATTAAACACCACGACACACTTCCACGAAGTAGGTTCATTTTCCGAATATGCGATAGTTGGGAAAACAAAATTGCCAAAGGGTTGGTTGGATTGTTTTGCTGGGCTTGGGGTGTGAGAGATCTTCAAGAAATGTTCAAATTGTAGGTTGGTACATTTTCTTTCTCTTTAACGGGATAACTTTGTTCTTGCTGTCTTGACTTGGCTTGAACTGAATTTAATTATTCATAACTCCTTCGGGTTTTGGTAATAACGATGTCGTTAAACATGTTTTCTCTGAACGTTCCTAACTGAAGAGATGGGAATTGGGGATGTTCTACCTATGAGAGTTATACCTTTTGTTTTGTGATATTGAGACGCAATGTAAATACACGAAAAGGAATATTGTTAATTGGTTTGGGGGAAAATTGTCGTCTTGGTTGGTATCAAGACAGGAGTCATATAAGGGTAATTTTTGAAAACATATTGTTATTCAATGGAACATAAGTTTCTTGGCTTGTTTGAGAAGCTGGTATAAGTTGTGGGATGGGATAACTTACGACCTAAAGATACGAGTTTTAATTTTATTTTAATAGCTTGTATAAATATCGTAAACCGTAAGGTTATATTTCAACGTGGTATATCTTTGACTTTTTACATCGTGTACCTAAGACAGCTTCTTACAAAATAAAAAAACATTTCACGTTAATTATAGTATTAAATGTTCCAGTTTTGCAGCCATCGCGATTTATATTTTAACTTTGTATAGCTGGAGGTATTAAATTTAGATTTTGTAATTAATTGACATTGTGTAGGTAACCCTAAAACAGTAACAGTGTATCACACACCTTTCCCTTCCCATCCTATCCTATCCTTCACGCCCGCGCTGTGTTGATACATATAAAGGGTAAACCAAAAATCCCCTTGAGCGCGCGCATATTAAAAAAAAAAAAAAAAATCTAGTATTGAATGCAATATTATTCTGAAATTTTTTTTTGAGTCTTTTGTGAAAATTCATATAAAAAATAATAGTGTTTGACTTTCAGCTCAATCCATAGCTAGATTCTTCCAATTACAGACACAATTACTTATGTAGTTTGTTTAAGTAAGGTTTTTCTTCTTTTTAAATTTCTCTTAAAAGTTTCATAATCTATGTATGTCCTTGGGGAGACTTTTTACTTATGTAGTTCCTTGAACCTATTATGTCCTTCAGGCTCCACTTGAGGGGAATAGAACCTCCACTACTCCTAAACCACATTGTGCACAATTCCTGGGTAAGTATTTTAGCTCTCACCAACTCTTCCCCAGTTATGTATGTTCATTGCTTTTCGACTGTTCTTCGCCAATTGCCCGCTCGTCTGCCTGCCTACATAAGAGGGTTTCGTTGCTTGACTCCCAATGCACGTTTAACCCTTTCAAGGCGTATGACCTATCCAATACCACTTCAGTACAGTAGTAGTCAGTAGTCAATAGAAACTTGACTTCTTCTTGTATGAAATTCATCGTTGAAAATACGGTTGGGACAGAAAATGCTTAAGAAATTTTGCAGACATCTATTCAAGACCGTTCGAAGCTTTTTTGTGATTTTCCTAGTGCTGCAATAACAAGGAAGCACATTTTTGCCAGTATTCTAAATGCAATCTTTGCTTCCTTAATTTTTTTTTGCCTAATAGTTGCAGCTTCTCTTTTCGTCATTTGATGAAGATCTCTTTTCCTTTGAGAGAGCTCTCTCTCGTCAAGTTTAGCGTTTAAAGTATGATTCTGAATTCCTATATTCCCATTTGACCAAATGGTTCAATCCTGCGTGTGAACACCAATTATCACTAAAATGTGATGAAAAAATGCCCTGTCTAACCCGACTTTGAATTTCAAATTCTTCTGTCATCCTTCCATTATGCCCAAAGTGACATAAGTGCTTCTTCTGCAAAAAGCGAGTTAGATAAATATTCTAGATCCATGAACATCAGCAGGTGAAGTGGTGATCGATACACAAAACGCACTGTTCCATGACTATCCACAAGGTGTAAATGTAGTCCAAAGAGGAGGATCCACTGCTTCGAATGTGCCTTCGGGGAGGCCTTTTACTCGTTCTTTGCCTTGGTTACAGCAGGAACCACGCACATTGAACCTTTATCAACCTGTTGTACAGAAAGAAATTGGATGACTCCAGTTTATAAAATCTTGCTGTTAGCTCATACAAGTGCGTTGTTATTTCATTAAACAAAAAGAAAGACATTTTATTTGAAAATAAAATTTAAAAATTTGAAATTAAATAATTTTATATAATTTTGTATTATAAAATACCTTTTGGTTACTGGCGCAATGCTGGAGGTAACCAACCAAGTCAATTAAAAGTCGAACTGCACAGTTATGAATGTATGACATTTTGGCGTATACGTACTCTCATTTTCATCACAATTTTATCAAAAATGTTCCAATTAAAAAAATTCAACTTTCCAAAATTATACTATCAACCTAGTTGGTATGAATTAAATACTTGAGCTTGATTTCTTATTCTGACTCATGAATAAGATATTGCTTTTGCTTAACCAAAACACGCGTATAAGTTTTAAATAACATAGCAGACAATGAGGGTAATTCGTCTTCAAGAATCTGAAAATAATTTCCTCCCTGAGTCATTTAATTTATCCCTGATAGATAAATCGAACAAAAAAACAACTATAATCATTCCCACAGCTATATAAGCATTAATGGAATGTATTTATTTTTACTGCGATAACCAAAAAGAATATCTTCCATTCGAATGGAGATTGTAAGTACATAAAATTTATATTAAATAGCCTTGGAAAGAATTGGCCAATGGTCAATGAGGTTCCATTCCAAAGCGTAAAAGGCAACCAAAAATGCTAATTTCATTTTCATCCAAGTGTATAAACCGATTACAACGATAAACGTCCATTAACTGGGCGAAGGCAACCGACATTCCCAATCTGAAATTCGAAATTCTTGCCAGAGTGAAGAAAGGATACCCGCAGGATGCCTTCTTTTGGGATACTCCATTCTGTATTTCACGACCACCTTGCTCACGCATGGACTATGATGATTGCGGCAAAGATGATGATGATGAAGATAATAATTCTGATGGTTGTATCTGCTGTCACTTACATCGGTCCCTCGGGTACTATTGCAGCCAATTAGGAGAACATTTTCGGACTAAATCGGTGCTTAGCTATGCAAATGGTGTCCTATCATGTATAGCTTGGCTGAATGTGTTATAGGGGTTATCATCATTTATATGAACTTAACCAGGCGCGCTTGCTAGAATGCGGATTATAAAATTATTTTTGCCCAAAGGATATACATATATCTGCGGGACGGTTGTTTTGTTTCTATGGATGATGTGTTTTTGGAATTTGGGTGTTGTCTTTTGATTTTGCAATTTCCGCTCCTTTTTTGGGGTTATGATAGACGATTTGCTTTCATGCGAATGAAGGAATTATTTCTCTGTTGGGAAGATTTCTCCTAGACAAAAGGACAAAAGTTATCTTAATTGATTGCTAAGAGGTGATAGACTTCTTCTTGAAAATCTCTTAATTAAATATTTGTCGTCTGGAAGGACATATTATTCAAATCATATGTGTACCTTCTTTACATATACTTTCATGTAGGGAGATAAGAAAGCTTATTTGTTATGTCTTTCATCTGGGAAAGAGAAACGGTTAAAATACAGAAAAAACATCGTATTCATAAAATTTCCAATCAATAATTGAACAAAAGTATACGAAAATGAAATGAACAAAGAGCTGAAGTTGGACACTGAATCAAAAGAAACTGATTTTTTTTTTTAATGAAACCTTAAATTTTCCGCCCTCTAAAATTTAATATAAAATTAATTTCTTGAAAATTCCAAAGAACCATTATTCCATAGTCATATTCCCGAGATCTTATTCATAGAAAATCTAAAATCCCGAAAATATAAAACACGGAATATCAAAGATCACGAAAACTGAAAATTCTGAAAAAGGCAAAAATAAAAATAAAAATATTATAACCCTAATATTCCAAAAAACCTTAAAACCTGAAATCCTGAGAGAATCCAGCCAAAAACTTGAATTCAGAACATCCAAAATCTCAGGAACCAAATATTCCAAAAGTTTCGCTTAAACCGAAATTTTGAGAACCGAGGATCTTTGAAAACCAAACCTATGTTGTATCCTACGTACATTATTTACCCTGAAAATCCTTTAAGCACATAACGTCGAAACACACAAAACCCAAAAAACTAAAAATCTAAAAACAAACTCTCGCAAAATGAAAATCTGATTTTAAATCTCAAAGCGCCAGGATTGTAAATCCCGAGGTCATGGAAACCTATTCCAAAGCCTCCAAGTCCAATAAACACAAGATTGCGAAAAAAAAGTCCAAGAACTCGAAGACTCAAAATTCTGAAAACCCAAAACCCACAGCCCGGAAATCCCTCCCAATGTAACGAATAGGGTAAATAAACCGATTATTAGCACTTTCCAAAGGTCTGTCTAAAAGATAAATAAGTTAATAAATAAAGTACCTACTCAAGATCCCAAACACCAAAAATTACCATAATCCATTTTTTTTTTAATATTCTGAAAGTAAAAAGTAAAAATTAAAAAATCCTAAAAAATTAAGCAAACTTAAAATCACGAAAACCTGACAACTAAAGACTCGAAAAACATAAAATCCCTAAACGCCAAAATTTTGAAAACCTAAAATAAAAAGAATCCAAAGTTCCATAAAATAATAATCATGAAAACCTAAATTAGACAAATACTCAATACCATAGAAGTCCATAAAAAACCACTAAAATAAAAATCAAAATGTAGAAAAAAATAAAAATAAAATTACGAAAATAAAAAAAAGCCAAAAGCCTTACATTTCTAAAACAAAAGAATCCCGAATATCCTCTGTAAACAAAAATCCACAAAGAATATCCTCGAAAAAAAAACTAAAATCCAGAAATCTTTTAATTCTGAAAACCCAAGATCTCCAAAACACAAAATTTTTAAATCCCAATACAGTGGTGGTCCAGTATAACGAATGCCCATTATAAGAAGTTATCGATATAACGAACACTTTTTTCAAGTCCATTAGGTATTCTATACTACGAACAAATAACGAATTTCAGAAAATAAAAAAAAAATGACTAAAAATGTTTTAATATCTACTGACATATATGTTCCTGATAATATTGGAAGATACATACACAATTTCCCATTACACAAGTGTTTTTTTCGCTTGCTTAGTCCTAGGTCTTCGTGTATGTAAACAGTTGCTCCGTTCGCTATGCACAAAACTGTAACGGATTTTTAGTCCCATTTTTTGTTGTTTTACATTTTTTGGAATATTTTATTTGGTTTCTCAGTTTCATGTCTATAACATTCAAAAAAAAAAAAATGTGTATGAAAAAAAAAAGTTTCGATATAACGAATTGACTCTCGTTCGTTATACTGGACCTCCACTGTATTTCAAAAACACAAATTCTCTCTCTAGCAAAGCTACCTCTACCTCCAAAAGTCCAAACCCAATGCAAAACCGTTGCGAAACAGACGAATGTGACACAACGTGTTGTTTTTGTTGTTCCATCGTCGTCTCTGAATGTTTCGCATTTGTGTGGGAAAGCTTTTACGAAGTTTCCGGGTTTTTTGATTTTTAATATCTTGGGTTTTTTAATTAGTTGTTTTTAATTAATTAATTCATTCAAATTTTCGGTATTCAAGGAATTATTATCTCGATTTTATTGTCAAATAGAATAAAATCTTTCCATTTGCACTGACACCACATAGTATGGAAAACAACTTACCAGGAGTCAATAGTCTTGTTTTTTTTCTAAGTTCCAAGGGAATGTGACGAAAAAAACAACAATCAACAGAGAAAATTAGCGGGGGACTAGTTCGAACACGGATAAAACCTGAACGATATTTTCTCATGTCGATAATTTGTATGAAAGCTCTTTTTTTTCGTCATGGCGTCTTTTAACCCAGAGATCGTACTTTGTTTTTGTCTATTCCCCCGGGGGTTGAGAAAAGACACAGCTTTAGGTGGCCATAAAAGACGAACATGTTCAATAAAAAACATGCTCGTTTGCATTTCCCCCTACACGGCGAACACAGTTTGCGAACATCCATTTCATTTCGATTCTCAAAGAATAAACATCATATGCGACAAAGAAAAGCAACAACCAAGTTCACAGCAAAAATGAGGTTTGCTCGCGAACATGGCCCTACACGGCGAACATTGAAACCAACGAACACGAGAAAATCGAAATGTTTCGCCAACAACGAGCCGTTCGCGAACTAGCCCCTACACGACGAATATCTAGCGAACACGAGCATGTTCGTCGTTTATGGCCACCTTTATGGTTCTTTACTTATGAGTCCCTTGTTAATTGAGAAAAAGACAACTGTTATGGCCGTTAAAGTTTTCTCAGTACAATGCGAAACATTCGTTTTATATTTCTAAGATCTCAGGGATCTTTGTATTCTCGGAAATATAAACAAAAATTCTCATATAAATTTCTCAATTCTACTGTCAAAACTCTGAGAATGAAAATTTTTGGATTCGATTTCACAATTTTATAAAGTTAACTATGGTGGCTAACCCGAATCCTTCCTTCGTCTGCCGAGGGATTTTCTCAGTTCCCGTAATTCTTCAAATTTTCGTCCTCTTGAATGTTTAAAATTTTTTTATTTTTTTTTATTGAAACCATCTGCATTATTATTTGTTTGCTATACAAACACAAAAATGTTTCAACGGAATAAAATTGTTTTCAAATTTATGACAAATGACAAAACAATTCTTATTTCTTTGAGATTTTTTTTCATATTTCATTCTCAATCTCTGTCATTTTCATTGAAAATATTCTCAGAGATCTTAGAAGTATAAACTGGCCAATTAACTACTCCACTGTTTTTTTTTTCTAAAAAGAGTTTATAAAAGTATATCATTTTTAAGTTCTTTTAACTAGATGTCAAAAAAAAAAATAATTTATTGATTTTTTTATTTGAATAAAATTTTGTTCGTTGAAAAAAAAAACCGTTTGAGAGCAACTGATTTTCTCCTCTGCGCATTACACACTATCGATTCTATAAACTCTTACCAACTTCACATCTATTATTACCGGGTGCTGTTATTCCAAATGTCAGCTGCTGTCACTAACACATGTGGAATAACTGGATTCGTGAGTTTTCGCCACAAAAAATCAACAAATTGTTTTGTTTTTATTTCCATTAAATAAAATAAAATAAATATTTAGTTAAATAAGTTTGCAAAAATGAATATTTTAAACATTCCTTCTTTATGGAACACAAGTAATGTGTTCCTAATTGATGGAATGTTACAATAAAATCAAGTTAAAGTGAAATTTGTAAAGTTTACCCACCTATACCTACTACTGCCTACACAAAGTGAAATGGAACTTAATTTAGTCCTAAAAATATTAATAAAAGTGAAAATATAAAAATTAAAAATGGAATCGAATAGTAAATCAATGCCAAGTGAAAAAGCAAAAGAAAAAAAGAATTTTGCCCCAAAAAAGAAGTCGGCGGCACAGAAAAAGAAAAACAAATGCATTTCAAAAGCAAAAGCATCACAGTCGTCAGCTTCGGGTTCGTCCACCAGCAAGAAGTCCTCCTCCAATTTGAATCAGTCAGCAGGAAAATCCAGTCGACATTCTGACCACAATGACAGGAGGTAAGTGATGTTTGTTTCATTGTTTTCATGAAAATGAATTATCAATATACCGCGGAACATTTAATATTTATGCATGTCTTCCGGAAAAAGGGTTTGGAACTACATGATGTCGCTTAATTCCTACGGAGTTCTTGGAGATAAGACTTTTTTTACATGAGCATTCTGGGCATTTCGCATCCTATTATCCAGACATATTTATTTGTTCCGAAGGTCGGAATCAATATACTGTTAGCTATGACCAATAAAATGGAAGCTACCCACCGTCTTACAAATGCCTGCCTTAGTACATTTATGTATTTATGTGTGCGGTGATTTTTTATCGAGGTTAATTAAGTTAGTTGAATTTGACGATGACGAATGACTAGGTACATAGTGTCACCATATGCCATTGTTAGAGATGGTCAAAAAATCAGCGTTGTGAAAGATCAAATTTCAAAAGACCAAGTCAATAATTAATAAATTTACCAAAGCCAGACGTAAATAAGAATTGGACATATAGAATTTCTTAAATCCTAAAAAATTACCATAACCATAAGGTTCTGAAGCACTGATGTAGGTACATAACTCAGACCTCTTATTTATATTTAATCAAACGCTTTTTTGGAAAGCGTAAAGCAAAAGTCTTAGGTACATCTACCAAGGAATTGTGTGGACGATTGAATTAAACATAATTTTTTTCAAAGCGATAATAGTCATTAAAAGTTTTCTATTCACTCGGATCAAAACTGGTTTGTGTATTCTGCGTTCATCTGTTTAGATAAATCATCGAGATAGTATAAAATAAACGTAGCTGCAAGATATTCTTGGCTCAGTTTCGGTTTTTAATTTTTCTAAATAGAAAAAAAGTACATCATAAGTGAAAATCCTGTACCCTTGCAACGACCACCTGATGTATGGGTGGATGTTCTGGAGGAAAATAGATACCACATCAACGCAAAAAAGAGCCATCTGATCTACACAGGCTTATTCAGGAAATCTATTTGAATGGAACAGTGCTTCCCAGATGCGAAAAGTTTAAATATCTTGGATCTGTGACCAATAGAGAAGGATCTTGTGATGATGACATCAAACATCATCGCTTGAGCGTAGGGTGGATAAAATGGCAGAAAAACTCTCTTCTGTGGTCAAAAAAGTCCCCATTAGCAGCAGTTATTAGTCCAGTTCTTACATAATGCACAAAAAGTATGAGAGGAATTAACGGCAGTTGAAATGGAGATCCTTCACAGATAGCAGGATTGACAAAGCGTGAATGAATAAGAAGCGAGAACATCCGAGGAAGCCTTCACGCAAAAATACTATCTTGGAAGGCATGACCAACTTAGCTGGTATTGTCAAGTAAAATGAAGATGCCCTGAGAAATCAGTTTAAAAGGTAATGCTACACAATGTTCCATCGCTTTCGCGGAAGGCGCAAATACGAGCACTTCATATGCCCGTGTAATTTACTTTTTGGGGAGATAACGCAACATTAACATTTTTTTTTGATTTATCGTGAGTTTCAATGAATTTTAAAACAAGAATGTATTTTAATAAGAATGAATGGTCCTGTTTTCAAAATAATGAGAAAAATGTATTTTCTAAAAAAATTTCGTAAAAAAAAAAATTGGCTAAAAATGTATTTTGAAAAAAAAAAAATTACAGAAACAATATTAAAGGAAAATAAAATAATCATCCAAAAAAATCTGATAACAACTTTCAAGAAACAGGTGAAAAAGTATTTTTAAAAACGTTCGTCTCAAAAAAATGCAAAACAAATTGTTTTTCAGGAGATCAACAAAGAGGTTTTTCCTGAACCGCCTACAGAGTCACTCATCCTATCTTTTGGGCGTAAATATATTTTTTATCATCACGAAACAGCCCGCCTTAAAATGAGCAAATAAATCAATAATATATAACGGTTTTTCGAAAAATATTTTTTGATAAAATAATTTAAATTTCATTTGTGTTAACGGTTATATGACCGTTATTTTTGGAGCCAAAAAATGTGGCCTCTATACCAAGTTTAAAGAAAATCGCTTCAGTAGTTTAGACATTACAGACCGACAGACAGAATTGCAGAGCGCAAAAAGGGCACAGGTGTCTTGAATCAAAAATTGATTTTAATTGGAAAATTGACATTTTTTGGAAAATAATAAAATATTTCCGACGAAGTAATGAATAAATTGCTAAACTTAATAAAAAGAAATTGATTTTTTCTAAGTAATCTCTAAAACTGCTGAAACTAATGCTGAAGAAATTATAACTTCTTTCTTGTTTAGAAAGCAAAAATTTGAAAATACGTTTTTCTTTAAAACTATAAAAATTGAAATATGACCTTTTTTTCTAAAAACGCTAGTATAACCCCAATTAAAAATAAAAAGTAAATAAATGTTATGTTGATTTTAATATCAACACGAATCAATAGCAGCTGTAGAAAAAATATTAATAAAATAATATTAATATATTAAGGGCCATTTCCTGAAACGAATCTTAAATACGTCAAACTTCTTTATAACGAACTTCCTTATAATGTAGTTCTCTCTATAGCAAATTTCATTTTGTTCCCCTTCCCCTTAAGAAATATCTCATAAGAATTAGGTTCTTTATAACGAAATTCTCTATAGCGAAATTCTCTTTATAAGGAACTAATTTTGTGGCCCGAAAGCAAAGTTGTTTCTTTATAACGAAATGTCAATTTTCAAATTTGAAAACAAAGTATACTACGATTTGTATTCCTTATTTTAAAAGGGAACTCCCCGTTTTGGGAAGAATTTTCTTAAAGTGAATGAAAAAGCACATGTGTAGCAGAAATGTTGCGCATATCAACAGGTCAATCGTTTGAGTTGGCATTTTAAGTTCGAGAATTGCTACCGAAATGTCGAAGCGCAAAGCTATTTCGGTATAAGAGAAGTTATCGATTATCGAAAAAGTTAAAAGAGGAGAAAAGAAAAAAGATGTTGCAGAAAAATTTGGTGTATCTTTTAGTACATTGTCGACAATTTTAAAGAATGAATATAAAATTTTAAAGTTTGCCGAAGAAAGTTCAAACAGAAACCAAAAAAAAAACTAAAAAAAACAAAATACTGTAATGTGGATAAAGAAATGTTAAAATGAGTGCAGATAAACAGGAAAAGAAATTTACCGCTCTCGGGCTCTATTATCAAACAAAATGCTAATTTTTTTTCTGAATCTTTGGGGCAGCATAATTTTAAAGGCAGTACTGGATGGCTGGATAAATTTAAAACACGATAAGCTTGCAGTGTTAAAAAATTCTATATAACGAATTTTTTATAAAACTTCTTTATAACGAAGAAATTTTTTGTTCCCTTGAAGGTTCGTTATAAAGAAGTTTGACTGTATTTATGTTCAACCTAAGCGCTTATGTTCTACTTTTTCCTCTGCGTAAACTGTCACATAAGAGTTTATGTGCAACATAAGTATTTATGTTCTGTATCAGCAAATGGGCCTAAATAACTTTGAAAATCAAAATAAACTACAGCGTCATTCGTTTCGTGGTTTTCAGTTGCTAGCGCTGGCATTTGAGATCTGTCATATGGAATGTCATAATATCAGTTAACTTATTATGACTAGGTGGTTGCAAGGCGCCTAAGGCGCCCGTGGATATTAATAACTTATATCAGTTATCAATATCCTCGGGTGCCTTTTAAACAATAATTGCAAAAATATTGTTTCTTGTATACTTACTTATAAATATATCTATAAAAGTATACATATATAAAACTATAATAATTCATATAATGTATAAAAACGCATCGTTGACTTATTAAATCACTGATTACACGATGGAATGATTGATTCATAAAATGATTGAATGTCTAGGCAATATTTTTTTTTGGCAATCAATGACAATTTTTTCATTTTCTTCTTTATGGAAGAAATTTTTCTTTATAATTTATTTTTCACAATTTTTATTTTTGTAATTTTTTTTTTTTCTTTAAATTTTTATTTTATAATTTCTTTCGAATTCTTTTTTATTTTTAACATTTTTGTTTTTGCGAAAAAAGTTGTTCCCGCAATTCGGTCTGTCTGCCTGTCTGTCAACCTACAGCTTTAACTACAGGAGGGATTTTCTTCAATTTTGGACTTAAGGCTTTAAGGAGATGCTTATCGGGAATTTATCAATTCAAATAACAAATTTTATGCTTTTTCATATTTTTCTCTGATGAAATTATTGTGACTGAATGACTCGGTTCAATTTCCACTTCGTTGTACCGACAAAATTCTTTTTGACAATTTTTTCAGACATAACTTTTTTTGACGGAATTTTTTTGAATTTTTTTTTCTGACTAATTACTTTTTTTTTTAATATAATTTTTTGAATATAATTTTTTGAATATTTTTTTGACAACTTTTTTTAAAGATTTTTTCCACAACTTTTTTTCAAAATTTATTTTTTACCAAATTTTATGGTTGAAAAAAAGCTTAGTCAGAAAAAAATATACATACATACCTACATATATTGTAGAAAAAAGTTTTTTTTTTTAAATATTCGTCTTCAAAAAGGTTGGAAAAAAATTTAAAAAAAACGGTCAGAAAAAAAATTGGTCAGAAAAAAAAATGTTCAAAAAATATTTAGTCAAAAAAAGTTTAAATGTGAAAAATGTGAAAAAAAAGTTTCGTCACAAAACAAAAAAAATATGGTTGAAAAAAAAAGTTTGGTCAAAAAAAGTTTAAATGTGAAAAAAAAAGATTGGTCAGAAAAAAAAATTGTTAAAAAAATATATTGTGGAAAAAAATTTTGACGAAAAAATATTCGTCTTCAGAAAAAAATGGTTGAAAAAAAACAATTGGTCAAAAAAAAAATTGGTCAAAAGTTATGAAAATTTTTTTTTTGTCGTACAACGAAGTTGAAATTGAACCGTCTACCGAGTCATTCGGTCCATCAGCCAGTCATCCTATCAGTGAAGTGCGTAACTATATATAATATATATTAATAAAATATATTACGAAAATAGTTCGCTTAACAATGGAACAAAGAGATTCCAAAGTTGGTTGGATTCAAGAGTGATATAGTCGATTGTTTTTGGTCGGCAATTTAAGATCATGGTTTGGATGAAATGTTGAGGAAACAAGCCACATAACACTTCCAATTGTGGCTTAATTTTGTGAGAAGTTTCCTGGTTTCGAAATTTCACGTTTTGTCTACGTGTTTTCATTTCCACTATGCACGTGCCAAGAGATAAACTTTGAACACACTAATATCAGAGTTGTAAAGACTGCAGTCTTTTAGGTAATGCATTCAATTTAGTTGCAGTTAATAAACTAAGGTTTTGAAGATGGATTTGAAGCAAGATGGCGGCCAATTATTATGTGTCAGGTAGCCGGGTACCCGATCATATTTCGGGTAAAACTCGGAAATTGGGTTTCCCGGATAAATAAAATATCCGGGTACCCGGTCGAAATCAAAAGCTCTAATATGTACCTCTTTACTAGTTCTTTGATTTCCCATATGCAACTTACTATTTAAAACCATATAAATTTGACTTTTTAGTAAAAATACTAAACAAAAGTTTAAAGACCTAAAGTTAATTAACTGCAGTCAAAAGACTTATTGACTTAAAGCAAAACCAGGTCAGTGCTGAAGACTTTCATCTGACTAAAAAGACTAAGACCAGTTAAAAAGTACTACAGTTAATTAGCTTTTAGTCAATTAACTGCTTCTTTTAACTGTCAAAAAGTACATAAGTACTGACTGCTGACTGTATAGTTACAGTTAAAGTTTTTTTTGTTAATTGAAAGGCTAAAGAAAAAAGTCTTATTCGTGAAATAACTACAGTCCCAAAAAGACTACAGTCTTCACAACTCTGTCTACTACACCTCTGGACCCTCATAAGAATTTCCAAAAGAAGTATTTAAAGATTATGTACCATTAAGCCAATTATGTACTTCTTCAGTGCCACGAACTATTTAATTTAATAGGTTTACTAACAGCCCGATTCTGGCGTTGTGAGGGCTCACAAGTCACAAGCTCTTGTGAGGTTGATTTCTTATGAGATTTTTGTGATCGATAACATTTTTGGTATTCTCACACAATCCTCAGAAGAAACTTCACAACAAATTCACCACAGTAAAGGTGATTTTTTTATTTCGAATCTAACAGCTTATTATACACAAAAACACATATCCATAATAGTTTTATGTTTAATTCGAACCAAAAATAATTATTATTTATAAATGTATTTCAGGATGATGAAACAAATGTAGAATATCTTAAATCTGAGTCGTTTGTTGAATATCTTAATTCAGCCCAGAAAGGTTTGAACCAAACAGAAATGGTTCCACCAAGCCCACCATCAGCTAAAAAATTTCCAGAGTTTGCCGTTCCTCTTTCTGATAAAAATATAAAAGGCAACAAGAACCGCCAAACAGTTTTGGACCAAGTAATAAGATCATTTGTGTCTCGCAAGGATCTTAAAAGTCGTCGGCAATCTAACCAATGCAATAAGTTAATTAGAAAAAATATAATTGCATTTGAAAAAATGATACTTTTCATTTTCGGATGCAATTTCTGCCATAAGATGCACCAGAACTATCAATTCCTTTTTTTTTTATAAAATATATCGAACGTCAAATATATCAAAACTCTAGTAATTTGTGAGCTATGATCTACTCTGAAGGAGATCACAATATCGATAGTTCTTGTGATGCTCACAAGTTGTGAGTATGCTGTTAGAATACGAAAACTCACAAAATTATATTTACCTCACCTTGTGAGGTTGTTGTGACTTGGGAGGTGTCAGTGAGGTTTGCCAGAATCGGGCTGTAAGTGCATTCCATTTACCATTCTATTTTTGTGTATCTTATGAAATGGCTAAATCAAGCGGCTCAATGGTCTAGGGGTATGATTCTCGCTTTGGGTGCGAGAGGTCCCGGGTTCAAATCCCGGTTGAGCCCACCTATCTTTTTCTCAAAATTGTCTAAAAACTGAAAAATGAATCAAAATAATTTCTAGTTATTTATAAAAAAAAGTGCATTTAATGAAAGATGAAAATTCCTTATTGCAATGTTTGCTTATGAGATTGAGAAAGAGTAGAGCTTTTTTACCTATAAGCAAATAAATTTTAAAAAAATCTATAGAGTAAGGAATAATGTTCACCATGAAGTACAATATTTCTTAACCTATGAAAATACCAATTTATCCTTTTTTGAATTTTTTTTTTAACATGCGTGTGAGTCACGCAGTGTTTTAAAAGCAGATGTTGCAAGAAATAAAAACAAAAGAAAAACAATAATATACCAATTTATCGAGGGAATGGGTTTGACTTTCACATGCGTTATGATGGCGAAAACGTGTTCCTGTTCATAAATAGGATGAAGTTTGGGTTCGATGAAAGAACTTGGAATATAGAGGGCGGGTTTGTTTTGCTACGTTTATTACCAATAAAGGGAATCACTACAGCATGGGCAACAACACACTTTTTGTGTTGATCCATAATGCGATTTAAATGCGAAATGTATTCGATTCAATGATTCGCAATTTTTTTTCGTCAGTGATATAATACACTCGTATTTTTTTTTTTGTTCATAATGCGTTTGATTTAGTAAAGAATATATGTATAAAAGAAATTTAAGATAAAAGCGGCTAAGGTGAAAAGTGACACATCTTGTGGTCGTGTGTTTCTATTTTTTTTAGGACAAAAAAGTGCGTATACGCCCGAGTAACATGAAGTTAGCATGAGCTCCGTTCTAAAAAGTAGTGTAGTTTTCAAAAACAACACAAAAATGAACATCTACTGGAGATGCGGGGCATCGATCCCCGTACCTCTCACATGCTAAGCGAGCGCTCTACCATCTGAGCTACATCCCCATGAAAAATTGTTTGTTTGTTGATTTTTTATTTTATATGCACCTAGTACGCATATAGCTACTCAACTAAACTTATGCTTTCACTTTCTTTATTTACCGGCGAATGTCATGATCTCGAGTGGAACAATAACTCTTCCACTTCACAGCTTCACACTAACGATTAACTTGTGGGATTCGCGGGTTTACCGCTTTTGGATTGTTTCATGTCTGAGGCCAACTAAATGCAGGTGTCGTTGCATTTATTTCATCTAGGAGTTTTTGCGCCTTCCTTTCTTTTCTCTATTTTGTTGGAATGTCGTATGGCATTGCCTTAATGGGTTCCCAGAGCTTGTTCTTCACATGGCAATACCAGGTAAGTTGGCTTTGCTGCAAGATAGTATTTTTGACGTGAAGGCTTCGTCAGATTTTCTAGCTTAAAAAAGGCAAGCAAAACGAGTCTAAACCTTAACTTTAAAACCTCCCACATAAAAACAACACATGCTATGTATATAGTGAAAACTGTGATAAAAAGATGACTTTTATTTGGTACCACAATGATTCTCCTACCTTGCTTACATCCCAATATACAAGCAAATATTTTTAAAAAATTCTGAAATTTCTCGAATCAGCAGACATTCCTACAAAAATATTTAACTTTAAAATGAAAATAAATTATAATTTTTATTTTATATATAGTTTTTTAAAAGCAGATTTTTATATCAAAATCACATAAAAAAATCGATAGAAAAAAAAACAAGATGTAAAGAAATTTGAAATTCTCATACAAAATTGTATGGAAAAAGTATGATTTAGGAGGCACGGGGTGACCTCGGATTGAATTTTTTGGTCAATAATTGATTCTCACGACACTCACCCCTAATAAACCTAAGTCGTGTTTTTTTTGGGAAAGATATCTATAATATGTTAAGATTTTATATGAAAAATGGATACTAGCGATAAAAGTTAAAGTAAAATCATACTATCGATTGAGATTTTTCATTTTTGGAGGTTTCATTTTTAGATGTTAGTACCAGTTGTATGCTTTCACGAGTCTCGATTGCTATGTTCATAGAGTAGGGTCATCATGAAAAGTTTGTCGTCTAAAACTTATGAAAATCTGATATTCGAATAAATTTCAAACAATAATCTCATTCAATTACTAATTATTATTTATTCAAAAAAACATCAGTTTAAAGCTTAACAAATGGGTGACGAAATAAATTTGGACGTAAATAGATTATTTCGTTCTAAATTTAATTCCAAAGCCTTATAATTATGAACTCGAATTTCAAGCATTCATCTTTTCTTTTTTAATTTTGACAACAAAAAAATCTAATGGACCTTTCATTTTTCTACTTCACCTTGTCTCCGTAACTTTCAGAAAGGTAAAATTTTCTATCATGTGTACATATTTTGCAGTTTGGAAGAACTGACTAATTTAAGCAGAGTCTACGAACACATCCTTTCACTTTTTTTTATGTTTCATGGCTGAAAATCAAATTTCGTATTTTAAATTGTAAGAAATGATAAAATATGGACAAAAACTGAATTTCATTTTTTGTTCATTTACCTTTTAAAATCCAAAAAAGTCTATATTTTCTCTTGACAGGTGTTCAGGGGTACCAAAAGAATAAAAGATATTGCGGATCCGCTTTTTGTAAATTTTATACTGTACTATAATATAGGAATACAAAAAAACACCTCTATTATTATGCACAACACTGATTGGATGACGGGCTAAATGAATACGTATGGGGTTCAATTTTCATTTGGTTTTAATTTGCATTCTCGAAATTAAAAAAAATTACACTTGTTTTTCCCCCCGACAGTTATTTTTTTTTTTTTTTTTTTTGTTTGACGTTAGTTAGGTCGAGGGTTAGACCAGTTGCTCCAACTAACTTCGTTCATGTAAATAACATTATTTTATATTTTTGTATATATTTACTATTTTATTTTAGTTAGTTGATGAGTTTAAATATTAATAAAACGAACATTTTTTTTTGTTTGCCTTTGTGGATCGTTTTTTTTTCACTTTTCAATACTAATCCCACCATCCCGCCTGCCCTACCTATTTTTTTTTTTTTTTGTTTTTTTTTTGTTTGACAAAATTTAACCATTAGCTGGCACCTGACGGGTACTCGGCAAAGCTTCAGTCAGGTACCCGTGTAATTACTAGAAACTCTAGGCATCAGGTGCGCGGGTATGAAGCCCTGGTATATTAATCATATCTAATGATTTGAAATCATTTACCAAGAATCGATAATTAACTAAAACTGTTCTAGATTGGAATGCAAATTTATAGTTATTTTGTTCCTAACATAAAAAGCTCACATTTTGCTACTTTTCTTAACTTTTTCGTTGCGGTCGAGATGACTGCTTACGATGGAGTTAGCAGGACAAAAAGTTGGCTTTACTCATCACGCCAAACTTAAAAAACACAATTTATACTTCAATAATTTCTAACCAGTAATTTTTTTTATTTTATTCCATTTTAAAACTTGACAACATTAAATTTGTCTTGATTCATCCTAGTTCATGGTTCACTGGGACCATTTTTTCAAATTCCCTGGGACCCGGCACCAGACGGATACCCAGCAATGTTTCAGTCAGGTACCCGGGTAACTACCGGAATCTCTGGGCATCGCGTACCGGGTATATTTATCATATCTAGTGATTTATAATCATTTACCAAGTAGTGATTATTAACTAAAATTGCACTAGATTATTTAGGTTATTTTGTTCCTGGCATAAAAAGCTCACATTTTTCTCCTTTTCTTAAACTGGAAGTGAATTTTCAGAAATTTTTTTATTAAATAGATGAAAGTGAGTGAAAGTCAGAGAAATTTAGTTTTATTGCAACTCATTGCATTACAATGTTTGGATTTGAAACTCCCTCAACCAATCCATTTCATAAAAAATTGTTTGAATTTAAGCTCAATATTTTAAAAAAAGAAGTGGGCTCAACCGGGATTTGAACCCGGGACCTCTCGCACCCAAAGCGAGAATCATACCCCTAGACCATTGAGCCGCTTATTGAAACTAATTTAATAAACCTTGTCTACTTTTTAGTTACTTTTCTTTCTTATTTTAGGTACTTTCTTCTTAAAGCTTTTCTACAAAAACATAAACAACAACTTACCTATCCATTCCAGCTAAACAAATAAATATTCGAAACCCATTTTATACTATGTCTAGCAGCATTTTTAATATCCAGTATGTATCTTCATTTGGTCCTCTCGAAATTCACTTCAACACAAATAAAGCGTATTGAAAAAGTTTGACAGGACAATTCACTTGGAATGATTAAAGCTGTATAAAAATCCTCCAACCGAAAAAAAATAAAGAACAACAAAAAAACTTTCTCCCGTTATTGGCGGAAATTTATGTGTTAATTTTCCTATTTTTCACTTTGAGTCCGTTTTTCGTCCTTATTGTTTGAAAACAGAAAAAATCAAACTTTTTTCTTCGGGGACACCAAATCAAAAGGTGAAAAAGGACCTACCCTCATAACCCACACAATATGTCCCCTTTCCGAAAGGACGAACGACGACGACTATGTATGTGTCGTCCGTCGTCGTCCGGTGTGAAAAGTAATTTTTCTTAAATACACAAAAGGTGACAAACAAACACAAACAGCTAGAAAAAAAAAAAGTTGGAAAGGATATTAAAAAAAGGACCAAAGAATGATTATAATAAATGAGCAAGGAATGGTTTATTTTTTTTTTATTTAAAAAAGAAAAACATATTCAGCAAAAAAAAAACACATTTTTTCTCGCGAATATTCACCAAGTGTGAATGGCATTCGAATCCGAAAAAGAAGTTGGGTGCGGATGGCCACTTCTTCCAGATAAACCCCTAATTTTTAGGTAGTCTTTTATTATTCCAAGAATTTCAATAAATTACCCACTCCATCCGGATGTTTTTTTTTAATTTTATATATTTTTTTTTTTTTGTTACTGGCGCATAAAACAACGTCCGCCACAACCTAACCAATCACTGGATCACAAATAGCAATTATCCAAATCCCTTGTTGTTTTTGTGTTGAAAATTTCCCTAACCACTGCGAGGGAGGGAGACGTGAGCAAGAATACAGAAGACGTGTAAATTGGACAACTGACCGAAAACCAGGCCCATTCCATTGAAATACTTAAACTAACAATCCAGATCCTTATTTGTAGAAAACCATCTGTAGACAGACAGAAATTTACCACACACTCACATTGGATCAGTGGTTGCGGTAAAACGGTAGTCGGGTTGGGGTGAGATGGTTCTCTTTCTAATAAGTAGCGTGAGTCGAACTCGGGATATATGGGTTTTCAATTTTTTAGGTTGGATATAACGGATATAATGTGTAAGAAGGAAGAGTGGGTGGTAGGCGGGGGGTGGGGGAGATAATAAAAATAAAAATTCCAATCAATCGCCGAACAGAAATTTTTCTTGTTTCTCTAGACTCTGGACTCATTTGCTTGCTTCGCATCGGTTGTTGTCCTCAGTCATCGCTGGCCGTAAAATTCAAATCGTAGTGGTTAGGGTTGCCATTAGCTTGTTTGACAAAAAAATCAAAGAACCTGAATTTTGTATATTAATGTTGCAGAGTTTGAAATTTTAAAATAAATTTAATGAAAAGATGAGATGATGTGAAGTGCTTTGAAATGAGATGGAATGAAATGAAATGAGATGAAACTGGATTGGATTAGATTAGATTAGTTTAGAATTAATCTGACATTACTTGGTTTGATTGAATTGCATTATATTTGATCAGATTCAAGAAAATGAGACATTTAATTATTCTCAAATTTGAATGTGTTCGGCGTACAAAAATTATCATGATTTCATTCCCGCTAAAAATTTAGCTATACGCTCAGAAGGCAACCCTGTTATTAGCTCAATATGCGCTCATTTATCCCCTAACAAGGAATGAGTTTTTGGCGAAAGGATTTTGAAGTTGGATCTTTCAACATTCTATTTTTCTGTAGTGTGAGAATATGGGCAAAATGGAAATGACGTCGATGACGCCGGCGGCGCGAAACCAAAGTAATTTTTCGGAACGATGATGCTGATGACAACAAAACTCTACGACAACGAGGACGAAGAAGTGTCCAAAGTCGGAGAAAGTCCGGTCAGATTCCAGAGGATTCATCTGAATATTATTCGTCGTAGTCGTCGTCGTTGTTGAACAGGAAGATGTCGTGGATTGTTGTTTTTTCATCGTCGAAGGTAGATACATTGTCGTCGTCGTGGGTTGCATCATTTTTTTTTTTGGCGTAGTAAAGAGTGAAAAACTTTTTCCAACATGATAACATTCTCTTGTGCTTTTAAAGGATGTTTCCTTCTATACATGCGACATGGTAATCTCTGCGGTTGGGTGAATGAGTATCTCATAACTTGTAACATAAACAAAACACAATTCAAAGCAGCGACGGGATGTTTTCATTTATTAGTTTGTTTTTAATTTTCTTCTAGCTTCTCTTGACTTCTAAAGAGTCGGGATTGAATTTTTTTGTGGACGTTGAGTTTGTACCTATGTATGTATAAGTATATGTACTTAATTTTAGGGAAATTGAACGCAGTAGCAAGCTTAATTTATTGAGATATCTTTATTAACTGCTAAGGTTCATCGGGCATGGAAGTACTTGCCTCTTGTATGTCCATAAAATAGAAGTGAGGTTAGTTCTGATTATTCAAACCTTCTCCAATAGCTTAATTCTGATGACACAGTTTGGTCAGAGAGTTATTCATGTTTGAAAAAGTAAGTCACTAGGCCTCGTAGGCAAATTGCATTATCCCATTGCAAATATTTATCATCATCAGTTTTTCAGGTAAGAGCGCGTTTTTTCAAGAATAATTTTGTATACGTATAATTTTTTTTAAATTATTTTTGACATTGGTATGCAAGTTTTAAGCATTTAAAAATATAGACGTACAAAAAAATACTGACCCGTTTTCAAAATATTCAGTTTTCAAAAAAAAATTTTTGATTTTTTTTAGAAATCCAAAAAAAATACTGCTTTGAAAATTTCAATATGTAAAATAATTTAAACTATAAAAAAAAAAACAAAGAATAACAAAATTATTTATCCGGTATTTATAAGAAAAGTTGAAAAATATAAACATTTCAAAAAAAGAAATATTTTGGAAAATAAAAATTAATTTTTTTACTTCAAAATTTTTCCAATTAAAAGATCTATCTTCCAAGATTTGACAAAAAAAAAATAATTACAAGTTCTATTGGATGGTTTTAAGTCAGATATTCAAAATATTTTCATCCCATCTTGTCTTAAACTTCTAATCTATTCAACTGTTTTGCTGACAATATTACCCTTAGATCCTCATATTCGTTTAAAGACCCTCATCCCTCTTCTGCAGATGTAGAACAATCTCTTCTATTGTCGTTGAAGTGAAAGCCACTCCGCATGCCACTGTCCATGAATGGCACTTGCATCGAAGAAACAAGTAACATTTTAGTTCTCGGTATGTTTTTCCCAGACCGCGGAATGAATGTGGAACGCAAGCTTAAAAATAATTTGCGTAAATTAGATTAACTGATTGTACTTTCATATTAACAATTGAGAATAGTTTTGAACTACAAAATTGTTGAAATTATTTACTAACAAAAATTTGTTATCCTTCAAAAGGATATTTTGGAGATGCGGGGCATCGATCCCCGTACCTCTCACATGCTAAGCGAGCGCTCTACCATCTGAGCTACATCCCCGTTGAACATTTACAATGGACAGTAAAAATACAAATTAAGAGTTAGTAAAACTTTAATTCACAATGCAGTATGCAGACCAAACTAACTACTATTAGTGCGGATGCTAGTCCAAAAAGGCCTTTATCTTCAATTATTATTTTAAACACGTCCGCTCTTATTGGTGCCTTTTACGACGACGACGACGGTTGATTGTAAAGGCATTAAATAAGTCCGTTAATAGGAGAACATCTATAAAACATCTATTTCTAAGCCAGTCAAAGACTAATATTTTGTGAAATTCATTTAAGGCATGTTACAGAGGGGAAAGACAGTGACTTAAAATAGTGTAAACCATAAAAGAATTTCAATATGTCAATAGATGGGGCTGGAGTAGCAGGGATACATTTTAGAATGTTTAGTGTTGCCACTCTGCTGGAAATATATAGGGATATATTGGTTCTTTAAGTCAGGTAGTGGAACGCTTTTAACAAAAACGACATATGATATGTCAACAGATAACCCTATGCCCGGCTGACATTTTAAGATAGATTCTATTAAGTGTTGCCACTTTCATAGAATTTTTGCAATGGAATAAAATGTTAAACCTTTTGCAAATTTTTTCAAAAAAAAAAAAACAAAAGAGAACTAGTTCTTCGCGTCTGGAAGAGACATAAAATATGTTAAAATTTAGAAAATCAGAACATGGCTCTAGGGGCCAAATCTTGGAAAAAAAATATACTTGGTTTTATATTTTCTGAGAAATTAAATGTTCTTTATTTTTATACCGCATAGGTAATAGTTTTAAGATTTTTAAGCAAAATACTGTTTTCGTTATGAAGCAATATCCGAAAACAGTTTCAAAGTTGAAATTTGGACTAAAAACTGCAGAAAAAATCGGTATTTACGGTGTACATCTTTCCTTACAGCTTATGGGCAGTTTTTTGACTATCAAAAATCACGCTTATTCAAATAATTTAAGACAAATTAGTTGTTGTTGTTCTACACATATGTACATTTTGGAGCCCTTTCTCATTTTATTTGGAGTGATATTACCATTTTTGGAATCACTTTTTATTTTCTATTCAATAATAAAAAAGTGGGGTCATATTTTCATAATGAAATATTTTCCCGAAATTGAAAATTAAAAATGGCCCAAACAACCCCAATTTACAAAATTTTTACATTTGTTGCTTTATATGTAAACTCATAGGACTATTTCTCATTTGGGTCCATATTTCATAAAGCCTATATACCTCCATTCATTAACATAAGAACTTTCCTAACTCTTCAAAACACCATATTTATTGACTATAAGTCAATGCTTCAATTTGAGATTATAGATGACGTTTGTATCATTGAAGCAAGTACCGACAATGTGAAAGAACAGTATTTGAAGTTTTTTGTGCGAGGCACAGTGTAAGATAGTAGTTGATCAGTTGTTGTTGTCACCACATCAATCTCTTTCAAAAGGTTTTATAGTTGTTGCAACAGACCACTCTAAATCAAACTATCCAGATATATCGCCTCGCCACTTTATATCGACTTATCGCCTCAGGCCAATGAAAACGTGTTTATTTGCCATTCAGTCAACTAGCGGTAACTATTGTATTGCTGATGGCAAAACGTGAGCGAAATATCAACGAACCGGTTGCTCCAATTACTATTCAAAAAATAAATGTCTTTTCCTTTTTACTTTTGAAGTTGGTCATTGTTGGTAAATTTCAACGGGGATGTAGCTCAGATGGTAGAGCGCTCGCTTAGCATGTGAGAGGTACGGGGATCGATGCCCCGCATCTCCAGATATATCCTTTTAGAGGACACATAATTTTTGTTATTATACATTTTTCTCAAATTTCCAATAGTTCATTCAAATGATCATTAATCACATCTAGTCTAAAGTGAAATATGAATTCCAATCATTTTTTACCCAAATGTTATAACATGAATGTAATGTGAAAACTGTGGCGTATGTGCATTTTTTTTTTGAGAGCCTAAATTAAAGAAGCGTTTATATTTCTGTCCAATGCTGGTTCATGGATACGGATAGTAAACAAGTTTTATATGCATATAAAATACACAAAAATTCATATTCTCCATGAAAATGTCTCCTTATGAGCATTTAAAACAGGCAACTGGCTATAGTTAAATTAATTTTGCAATTTATTTGACTACAAAAAAAAAAACAATTAAAAGTTGAAAGTCTTGAAAAGATAAAGTTTATACTATTTATGATAAAATTCGTTCTTTTGAAAAGCGGCTGACTTCTGCAAAAATAAAATAGATGAAGGACAACATCCCACGATCCTATGTTAAAGTGCTAAAAATGGCATAATTATGTATCATAAAAACACGAATTTTTGAAAGAACCTTTCGAAAGTCATAACGATTAAAAAAAAAAATTTGAACAAATTATTTTAATTATTTACAAAACCCCATCAACAAGAGTAATATCAAAAGAAATTGACCATTTTGTAAACTAAATCGTTATAGTTTTAGAAAAAATCCGTGTTTGAGGATGTTGAAGATCATGGTACGGAGTGATTTGCCAGTTGATTTTTATCATTTTTTTTAGCAAATAAAATCATCCCAGATGTTTCAAGACTGTGAAAAAACCCATTCGGAATTAATGTATGCCTTTGACTACTTGACTTTCTGGATGCTTATACATGTGTTTCCATTTCCAAATAACACCGTACGAACTGTCTCTATGACTAGCTTCTAGCGTTAGATAAGTATATCTACCTCCAGTGTTCTTGACAAATTTTAAGAATATTAATGGAAGCCAACGATTTCTATTGCCTGTTCTGGAAGATGATAACTTAGGCTCTCCTGCCGTTAAGGCCGAGAGGCAATTTGAAAAACATTGTGATATTATTTTTGTAGTAATTATTATTATTTATGGACCAAAAATGTTTTTTTGTTTTTTGTTATTTTTTGTTTTTTGCTTAAGAAGAAGAGACGATTTTAGAAACACATGACTCAAAGTGAAAAAAAAAATATTAAAAAACAACGGCAACACTTACAATGAAGTATTATACCAGCTTTGAAAGCCAATTTAATTATTTATGTCGAAATAGTTTCCAAAAAATAAGCATGCAATTTCAAAATTTTGGTAAACATTACGTCGTATGAACAATTAGATATGTATGGAGGACAAAACATCAACCCCATTGCCTGGGTATTCTATAGGATTTGGTGCGAGGTAGGGTGTAGCTAATAAAATCAACCTGCTTGGACACACTATGTATAAGATTTGAGATAAGTACGAGGTTGAGTGTATACCTCAAATCCTATAGTATTCCCAACCATACCTTACTCTTGCATAAATGCGTTATCCACCAAGTTTAAAGATGGTACTAGTTTTTTTGTTTATACAAGGTGTCTCAAAAGAAAGTATTGAGCTTGCTGCGTGAACGCAATTAATTCCTAGGGGCGTGAGGGTTATGTCGATCGGTAGACTGACTCTTGGCAGGTACATTCGCTATGGAGAGAGCAGACCGCGTATTAGCGTGCGAGAGTTTTACAAAAGCGTTGATTCGGCAACTGCGCTAATCATTGCTCTTATTCTAAAATTTCAAAAAGTTTGAGGAGATCGGTACAACACTGGAAAATCTGGGCGATCAGGGTCACGAAGAACTGTAGTCTCTTCGTGACGACAGGAACCTTTCAATCCATAAGCGTCATAAGTAATAATTTTACTGTTGGATTAAATCAGTGCCCCGAACACGTAAGGGTCTACATTTGGACGATATTATTTTTAAGAAATGAATTCCCGAATTGTGTACTTTAATAATTAATAAACATTTCTTCCATACACGGTTTACTTTTTTCAATCGATCCACTAAATATAAACTTTCTTTTGAGACACCTTGTATATCCTACTTCACTTGTACTATGAAAGAAACAAAAAAATCAGATACCGAACACAGAAAACGAAGAGTTGTTGACCGGCGCATTGTCAGAATACTTAAAATCTAAAAATTATAAATCATGCAATAGATTTTCGGTATTGCGGTAAACTACTTAACATTTATCAAACTATTTCTTGAGGCAGCTAATGAAAGCTACCTATTGTATTTCTGATGATAAACGTGACCAAAATATCAAAGAGCCGGTTGCTCCAATTACTGTTCAAAATTGGTAAAAAAAAAACAAAAATAAATGTCTTTTTCTTTTTACTTTTCAAGTTGATCATTGTTGGAAGATTTCAACGGGGATGTAGCTCAGATGGTAGAGCGCTCGCTTAGCATGTGAGAGGTACGGGGATCGATGCCCCGCATCTCCAAAATTTCCTTTTAAAGGACAACAAATTTTTGTTCGTAAATAATTTGCAAAATTTTAGGAAAAATTTTCCAGTCATAACTGTTTTCAACTATAAATATGGGCCGTTTTCAGTTTTACTTTGATTCAGCTATTTTTTTTTTTTTTAATCATACAATGTGTACACTGTGGCGTATACGTAACATTTTTTTTTTGTTTATTCGCATTTGTGGATTGTTGTATTTCATTGCATGGCAGGTAATGGGTTAGTCTTAACTAAAAACGATTAATGTAAGACTGCGTCTAAGCAGATATATTCCGTCGTCTGCCCAATTCATTTCTGTAACTAAGCAGAGAAGCGATGATGTGACCAGAAGAGAGATGAACCACTACCAACAGTCTGTAACTTCTCAGATCTATAAAATCACTCAAAAAACGATGAAAATGAAAAAAACTCATACATGTTTTTCGATATAGTTGGGTTTCATGCTATTTATTGTTCTCAATCCTTGTCAAAGGTATATGCTAATTTTATCTATATCAAACTGAAACATTCTTGTGTTTTCTTGGAATCTCCGAAGTGCAACTGTACGCAATATTACAGTAACAATCATCAGGACCTTCACTGCCGTTGTCCAGCAACGTTCTCACATTCCAGAAACCAATATTTTTTCCGGGTACAAAAGTCGTCTGTGACCTATGCTAAAAAGCTAGGCTTTTCGCTCTTGTAATTTTAGCCTATTCACGTATATAAGCAAATAGTTACCCGGGGAGAACCACGAGGAAGTAAAAAAAAAGTACTTCTTCGTGACTGATTGTTGCGCTAATGGCCCAGACCATGTTCTGGTAGTTTCCCGATCAGGCACGATGTATGTAGGTCCTCAAACCCTTTAAAAAGAAAAAAATGAAAAAAATGCTATTGAACTTAAAACCTTGTGGTGCCGCTAATAATTGCACATCTAAATTTAAACGTGTTTTAAATATAATTCACGTAGCCCAAGGTCACTCGCACAAACATGAGTTTCTATTAAAAAATCAACAAAATCACAAAATGCTGTTGTGGATGTTCCAGGTCATGAGTAGTATTCAGTAGTTTACATGCATGTGAGAAGTACGAGGATCTCCAAATAAATTGAATTTTTAGAATCTTCTAATTAAAATACTGCTTTTCTCCATCGAAGCCATCTTTTTTTTATTTAAATCTCCTTGATTCTCCCCAAAATTTGTAATTAAACTTCATTAATTCCTGCCAAACTTCATTAATTCCCAAACCATAACCTTGCTTTTTTTACGAACGAAAAAAAAACACGGATATCCTTTTTTGTTTAACTATAGTCTAAATTAAAATATTCAAACCCTGATTTCACCATCATTTCTCATCACACATTAAAAAAACACAGAAAAAAAAAATATAAAATAAATCCTGAAGACAATAAGAAAATATGCGGAAATGAATAAACGTCTCGACTTCTGCACATAAAATACAGCCGGCCGTCTTAAGAAGATATTGTCAGCCCCACCTTCAAAAAAATAAATGAAAAAAAAAAATAACAGAAGAAATGAATTTGAATAACAAAATTATCATCTCAAACTTTCACCTTTCACAGTAACTTGGTTTGGACTCTTTCTTATATTCCTTATCCCTCTTCTGCATATATATATATTTTTCTTGAAAGACAAAAGGACTTTGGGATCTATATCTATCTTTCTATGCGTATCCCAAAAGTACAAAATAAAAAAAAAAAATTAAGGATACTATACTCAACACACCTTCAACCCCAATCTCCGGGACAAGATTATTAACACTCCACTAAATATGCATTTCTTATGTCGGCATGGGATGGTTTAAAAAAAATAACACAGAACCTTTTTATTTTTTTCTCGCTATGTTATTCTGGCAAAAACAAAAAAAAAACAAAAAGAACGAAAGAAAAACCAACAAAACTCCAAAAAAGCAAAATGGATGCACTCGTGCTGTTTATATAGGAACACAGCCCTCCCCCACCAAAAGTCGCCTTCACGTGTTGTTTTCATATTCCCGAATAACTTTTACTCTTCTCAGAAAACCCGAAATGAAGAAAGGACACACATTTGGGTGTTTTTCTTACAAATGGAAGTAGACTCGTTAATGGCACTTCTCCATTCGACGATTGCCACACGACTCCCATCGGTTTTTTTGTCGAGTGGTGTCGTCTGTTTACTTTTCGATGTATCTTCTCTTGTGGGAGAGAAAAATCCGCATGCGTTCTGGAAACCATTCCACATCATTCATAAAGGACTTTTGGCGGGAATGACAAATAGCATCCACATGCAATCCAAACGATTCGTCCTTTATCTGGTCTCAATCAAGAGTACCTAGCAGAGACGATGTTTTGTCCCGCACGTGGTGTGCGAATTGTGTGGGAATCTCACCAACCAACCATTCCCCCCCTCAAAATCAATTGTTTTGGTTTTTTTTGTGTTGTGGCGCTATATCTTCAGCAAGGAGGGTTGTACCTTTCACAAGGACATCTCGGTGTCTGTACTGTACATATACATATAGATTTGGGTATAAACTTTTAGAGGGTTGTTCCTTGTTCCACACAATGGAATGCTAAGTGGCCTGGCCAGCCAGCAGGATTCTGGCATTTCGTTGCTGGATCCCAAATCGGTTGTTTGGTGGTATTTTTTTAATCGTCCGATGGGAAAAGGATATTATTTTTTTTCCATGTCGTTGTCGTTGTTGTTGTTGTTTTTTCTTTATCCTTGTTTCGAGTGACGAAATGGTGTGTTGATGTCGTCGTTACGGAAGGACGACAATTCCCTTTGAAGTGCGAACGTTTAAATGATGTGTGATATTATATACCTACCGGGTGATGATGATGATGGGTGGTTCAATTCAGTAATTACAGTGTAATTTTTAATACGTGATTTTTAACGCGATTTTTGCGGATTTTTTTTTTTTTTTTTTGTATACGGAATGTGTGAGTTTGTAGTTTTTTTTACCTAAAATTGAGAGAAAGTGTTAAAATTATATAAGTAAAATGCTGTGGTAAGCAACTTAGTTGCGAGTAAATAAATAAAAAAAAAAGATAAGGAAAAATTGTGATTTTTTAAAAAGACTTAGTTCTACAACTGCATAAGAAAATATATGAATTTAATTCAGCAAATGTGATTTTTTTTTTAAATAAGTGCTAAGCATAGAGAGTTAGATATAAAAAGTTTTGAAGATTAAATTCATTCAACTGCAGTTTCTAAAAGGTTTGTTAAAAATAATATAAATTAAATAAATTTAACTGCATGACCGTTTGAAGTAGGAATTGCAAAAAAAAATAAGATTGTCAATTAGGGTCGTACTCATCAGGGCCTGTTTTAGTAAAATTTTATAACTGCAGAATTGTGTTTTATTTTTTTATTATTTTTTTTGTCAACATATGTAGGCGGTTAAAACATAAAAACGAAACACTAAAAATTCTGCTTGAAAAATTTAAATTTTCTAGCCAATGACGCAAGCATGGTATTTCAATTTTCTTCGTCTTCGATGCATTTTTGTATTTTTTTTTCAGTTTGGCGGAAAACGCCAAAAAAAATCCAAATTCCGTAAGGTGATTTCTTATAACCCTATAGAAGACACGACAGACAGCGGATAGAATAGCCAACTTTTATTTTTACTAAAACACGTCACACGATACTTTCAGGAGCCAATTCGTTTTTCTGGCGTCTTAGAAAAACCCCTTACGGAATAAGTGTGATTGAGCCTTGTTCTTGTCTTTTTCAAAAGGCAAATCGTGCTGGCGTCCGTTTTCTGTTTCAATTCTCAATAATTCAAATGAAACAGTCTTCAGTAAATTACACTAGTTTACAAAATTTAGGGTCACCGATGCTACCTAAAAAAAAACAATTTTTTTTTACTAATTCGGGGTCGCTGAAAACGAAAATGACAATAATTTTTTTTTTCAAAGAACCGTTTTCGAGATATGCTCAAAAAAAGGTTTTTTTGGTCCATTTTTTGAACACTGGCTTATATCTCTTAAATGATCTTTTTAATTTACATATAATAAATATTTTTGGAAAGATAACACTTTTTGCTTTCCAACGGTATACGGTTTGTTATAATCGGATGCGAATTCATTAAGATACAAGCGATCAAAGATTATAAAAATCGATTTTTTCGAGCTTTTTTGAAAATTTATCATTTTCAATTGAACCGTGTGGATAGAAAAAAAAATATAAAAAATATTTTTTTGAGCTCAAATAAAATGTATTTTTATAACAAAAATTTCAAGACCAAATTCATCAAAATTGAACGATAAATGTAGAAGCTATGAAATAAATAAGAAAAACAAGTCAGTCATTTTTTCATACGAAATCGTTTTCATATTACTACTTTATGTTATAAAAAAACAAATTTACATAGAATATACTAAATTTTCTGTTTAAGACAATGACTTCATTATTTCATAGCTTCTACATTTATCGTTCAATTTTGATGAATTTGGTCTTGAAATTTTTGTTATAAAAATACATTTTATTTGAGCTCAAAAAAATATTTTTTATATTTTTTTTTCTATCCACACGGTTCAATTGAAAATGATAAATTTTCAAAAAAGCTCGAAAAAATCGATTTTTATAATCTTTGATCGCTTGTATCTTAATGAATTCGCATCCGATTATAACAAACCGTATACCGTTGGAAAGCAAAAAGTGTTATCTTTCCAAAAATATTTATTATATGTAAATTAAAAAGATCATTTAAGAGATATAAGCCAGTGTTCAAAAAATGGACCAAAAAAACCTTTTTTTGAGCATATCTCGAAAACGGTTCTTTGAAAAAAAAAATTAATGTCATTTTCGTTTTCAGCGACCCCGAATTAGTAAAAAAAAGTTGTTTTTTTTTAGGTAGCATCGGTGACCCAAAATTTTGTAAACTAGTGTTATTTGAGGAAATATAACGGCTTAATGTGGAATAGCAGTGGCTTAAATCCGCTCCAAAACGGTCAATATTTCTGTGTGTTCGTTGGTTTTTATATTCGAGTCCAATTCTTCTTAATTATTTTTTGTAATCCTTCAACGTCGCTGAGCTCAAAATTAAATGTAAAAAGAGTTGCTCCCAAATCTGGTGCAATTAGTTGTTGAATTTTTGTACTATGTTGCAGTTGGTTTTATCAAAATTTATGAACGGAAGAATTTTGTCGACTAATTCAATGTCAGATTTAAAGAAACCTTATTCGTTATATTTTTCCTGGCTTGGAACACAATTCCTTTCAGCTTTATCACTACATTGTTTATTTTATTTTCTGATATTAACAACTGTAGATTTTCTGCAGTTCTAAATCTGGAATCGTTTTAGAACTAAAAAAAATCTTACAACTGCAGCTTGAAACTGGTTCTGATACTTTCAATTTCTTATAAAAAATTTCAAACAAAAATTTCTTTGTTAATTTTCAGGTTTATCAGTGAAATTCTATTTTCCCATAGTTTTCTTATTCCAACCGTTTAAACTTGGGAATTGATAGCCACATTTTTTACTGGGGTGATCACCTTAAGATAAAAAACTACTTCCAAAGAAATCAAAAAAAGTACCAATTTATTATTTTATATTTTTATTTTGGCGCTAGATGCCATTCTTCGCAATTCAGAGTGGTCGAAAATGAATTGTCTCGTTGCAAAATTCATAACTTTTGAACGCATGACGATATCGCAACAGTAATTTTTTCTTCTTAAAGGAAACTTCCACAGTTATAAAAAAAGTGTCTTTTAAGAAAAATGTTTCAAAGTCAGAGTCAGAATTTCGTATAAAAGAGAATTGACGGCAAAGGAATTTAAGTACGATTTTAAAAAAGAGTCTTAAAATTTTCGGAGTTTGTAAAAAATATTTATGGCTGTTTAAATGTTTACAGGGTTTTCAAACAAAAAATTCCTAACAGTAGATTTAGAAACTCAACGAATCAAATCTCGATGTTTTGCAATTTGTGCAAGTAGTTGTTAACAAGTTATTTTTTTTTATTTTATTACTCAACGTTTAAACTGTTTCAATGACAAATTTTATGCAAAATAGTGTAGGAAAGTAGTAAAAAGTCGAAAACAAAACAAATATTTATTATCATTTTTATTGGATTATAAAATAATAACCCACAGTTAAATATTTCTTTCAACTTTTTTTATGGAGCAAGTACTAAAGAAATATTCTCTCACTTTTATTATTTTTTATTGACAAGTTTAAATAAAAAGTGAGCGTTTTTTTACGATCAAGATGTTAGGAAAAAATGTTCTACTTGAAAGAATTCGAAAAGCGAATTTGATTCTATGTGGAAAATGTTGGCACTGAGAACGTGTTTTTTAATTAAATTATATGAAAATATTGCAAAAAGTTGTCGTTGCAACTTAAAATCCTGTTTAACAAATATTTAGGCTAAAATATCCTGGCAATTTTTTACGATATCTAAAAATTCTGTTTTATGTGTAGGTAGCTCAATTCAATACTCACAAAAAACATTAAAAAAAACTTTTATTTTATTTTATAAAAATATTAGTTTTCCTGCTTCTGTATTTCAAAATTCTGTTAGTTCCCAAATTTAGTTTCAATTCTGTATTGAAAAATTCCGTATTTCTAAATTTTATTCCACTTGCAAATGCCTCAAAATCACTTGCCCAATCTTGGGCAAAAGATGTTTGGGGGACGAGACGGGGTATTATTTTATAGGTAAAATAAGTTCCAATTTGTCTACATGTTCTGTATTACACTTTTTAATTCCCAGTGATCCAAAAGAATGATTCAACCTAGAGTCTTTAGACAACATTTTCAGCAATTTCACTTTTGTTTCTATTAGTATGATCAGGTCATACAAACGTTTCGTTAAATCGAACCACGAAATTATGTCGATCAAAAATTGGTGCACCTGGGCGTATACTCATTTTTCTTATTTAATTTGTTGTTTTTTTTTTTGAAACTATTCTGATTTTTGTTCCATGTTCATCTAACATAAGCACGTATTCAAATTTCAAACATTCATAATCACATAATCGCATACCAAAATTCCCTTATGCTTGGTACAAGTTGCTACATATTGAATATTACCCCTTTTTGGTTCCCAATTGTTTTTGTTCTTTAATATGTGTTGGTTTAATTATCTGTTCAAATGCATAAGGTGTGAAAAAGGCTAGAGGATTTAGTATAGGTCAAAATGCAGAAGTAACAAATTTGAAAGGGTGACAAGGGGAATTTTCCAAAAAAAAAAAATGTACTCATAAGCCTATTTTCGATCCAAAAGTATTTCAATTTACATGCGAAAGCATCAATTATTGCTCTAACGCCAAACTTCCAAGTTCTCTTTCATTGAGATATTTGTGGTATCCAAAATTATAAACTTTACTGCTGCAGTGATAAAATCCATTTCAATTTAAATTACTCTTGTTGAATTAATTTTACAATCGCGAAGTGATTGAATGTGACCCACTGACTGGTTTTGTCTACTTACGCAACCAAAGCATATCCGCATAGACGTGTGATTTGATTTATAAATAAACTTCAGAACCGGTGTGCGGTGCGTTGGTCACCTTGTGCACATTTGATAGTAATTGGGTGGTGTGTTTTGTGAAGCTTTCGAATTGGAATTTTATTTCTTCGTTTTCAAATTAACGGTTGCTGGTAATTTTTGAAGGGGATGTAGCTCAGATGGTAGAGCGCTCGCTTAGCATGTGAGAGGTACGGGGATCGATGCCCCGCATCTCCAAGATACATTTTTGATTTTGTTGGCAAATATTATTTACTAGTTCAAAGGAAAAGTGTCCGTGTTTTTTATTTTACTGTAACTCACTTTTTGAACACTGTCCCACTCATGTAACTCCTTTGTTTCGCTTAAGATATCTATGTTAAGATGCCAGACAGGTGCCATTACAAACATTTTTCCTTATATCAAAAGTATTTTGCAGGTTCAAAAAAAATTTTCAAACAAAAATATATTTTAATGCTAAACAAATGCGTGGTACTAAAATTTTTTCAGCCAACTGCAGAGTCCATTGTCTATTATTTATCTATTCATGCAGTTCACATAGTAATATGTAAGTAACAATTTTGCGATGCTTCAAAACGAATGAAACGCGTATGTACCAGAATCCAAGAAAAACTTGGAGTGATAAAACATTTGTTTTCACCGCTAACCAACCAACTGGTCACCTCAAAGAAATTGTGTATGCACTTTCATGGTTCCGGCATGATAGTAGACCATCCCGCCATAGGACCAGATAACTGGATATGCTGACTTTTAGATAACGTCGAAACAATTGATTTGCATCATGGGTTGCCTATAGAGAAATGTGCTAAAGGTGTAGGGTTGCCAGGCCTGAAAGTACAACTTTTGAGTTAATTCATTTATCTTTATCTTAATTAATAAGCCTTAAAAGACAAAAAAAAATGTAATATAAAAGTCAATTTTATACACATAAAAACTTTAAAATATTTAATTTTTCTTAATTTTAAACTATTTTAATATTAAATTAAATTAAATAAATTAAATATCTAGGGTATACTAGAGTGAACGTATAAACATTAAGAAACCCTATTTTTTAATGGTTGGTAATAACAAAGTTTTGTTTTTTGAAATGGATAGATTTCTATAAAACAAGGTTTCTGAGAAAATATTAATACACATCAATGTGAGCTCTAAAATGTGTTGTATGTTCTTAAAATCTTTATTAAAACATAACCAAATTTTAAATTTTGGTTTTATTTTTTTTAGGTAAATTTTTAAAATAATAAATTGTTTTTGAATTGCCAAAGATTCCGCCATAAGAAGTCCTTGAGAAATGTGTTCAAATCATTGGGTTGCCAAGCCTTAAAGGAAGCATCTGGGTTTATTTTACTTCGAAAGTTAATGTTACTGATTTTTTTTTACTTATGAGTTTCAGTTCGGGTAAACAAAAATAAAGAACAAACAATTCTATTTTATACGTAAAAAAATGCTAAAAACTAATTTTTTTTTGGAATCGACAGATTATTTCAATATACCCAAGTTATATACATACATACACAAAAATTGTGAAAAATCCGCAACTCGATTATGACAGTTTGAAAGTCGAAAATTAAAAGTATGCCCTTTAAGAAAAAATCATAAAAATTAAAATTTGTCACATTTTCAATTTTAGTCCTTCTTCGGGTTTGTAATTTTTTTTAACCAATTCTTAAAATTTTCCAATTATTTGGAAATACCATCCTATCAAGAGATCTTCTACCATAAAGTTATTTGTTAAAATAAAAACAAAGAATAAGTTTCAAGGCTACGAATAAACAATAACAATAATAAGGCAATCATAACATCGTGTTGTTATTGTCGTCTCCGATTGTTTCGTATTGGTTTGGGAAACAATTTATGTAAAAAATTAAACAGGATACAAAAAAAAGTTAACACTAAAAAATTAAATAAAATCTAAGTTTTAATTTAAAATTAATTGAATATACAGGGTGAGTCACGAGCAGTGCTACAAAATGCTAGAGCGTGTAGGTTGCGTTGAGACAAGAAAAAAATCGTATGGGAGGGGGGATCTATTCCCCTCCGTTTAGCCGGGAGGGGCAATTTTCGAAAAAAAAACTGACTTAAAATGGAAAAAAAATTATTCACAATGCTGTGCGATACGTTTTTGAAAAGCCAATAACTTTTTCTTTCATTCTGTTTTTAAATAAATCTATTCTAAAAAATGGTTTTTGAAATATTAATTTTCAAAATCAAAATTAAAAAAAAAAATATAAAAAAAAATTTCAAACTCATTTTTTTCAAAATTTTACGTAATTAAGTGCTAATTTTAATTTCAAAATTCAATGCTGTTATTAATTTTAAATCAAAATCAGAAAACCGGATGCAAAAATTTTATGTCGTTCTCAAGAAATTAAAAAAAAAAACCAAAACCACCTTTTTTTATGAAGCATTAATCTTATTTTTTTACTTTTTTTGAACTGGAGTTTTATGAGAATGTAATAAAATTAAATAGTATTGGAATAACCCTGGATTAATGTTATTTTCATTGATAACTTCTGAAAACTGATCTGTCAATATTTTTGCCTTGGCCTGCCCGCAGCCCATGGGTTCTACCTGTTAGGATGGACAATAAGGACAATAAAACCGCAATTTTTTTGAATGAAAAATAAACAACATTCCCATACGATTTTTTTCTTGTATCAACGCAACCTACACGCCTTAGCATTTTGTCGCACTGCTCGTGACTCACCCTGTATAATATGATTAAACACAGTGCAAGTGTTACGAAAAAATAAAGGATTGAAGAGAAGATACCGGTGCACATTGTTTTTTAAACTCTGAATATTGAAATGAGAGGGAGAAATAGAGCCAAGTAAAGCATTCCACAGTCTTCTTGTGCGGCTAAAAAAGGAATCTCGGTACTTAACAATACGTCCGAAGTTGGGCTCATGGATAAACTGATATGCATTCCAGAAAACACGCAAGAATTACGGTTGAATTGTTTTAAGGGAAGAAATGTAACTAGGTTTTTCAATTGAACACTGTTAATAAAAGGTCAATGAAATAGAGAGACATTTAACACATGAAATAAAGAGAAATAAAATACATGAAAGAGATATTATCGCTTCCGTTAGCTCTATCGCCTAGCATTCTTATATATTTTTTATCTATCCTAGAGATTAGATTCAAGTTTTGGATGAATGTAAACCTAAACACTTACCAGCGTTTTTGGCCAATTCGAATATATGTGATCATTCCACAAAAGATGGTCTGTGATGCACATACCGAAAACTTAAAAGTTTCTTCGATGCAAGTGCTACTCATGGATAGTGCCATGAGGTTTCACTTTACGATAGTAGACAGCATTAAGTTTTGGAAACATTAAATTTTACTCGTTTTTTTATTCCCCATTGGACAGTATTGTAGAGATCAGACTTCTTGTTCTAGTTCTACATCCGAAGAAGAGGGATGAAAATCTGGAAACAATTAAGAAAAGCTGATGAAGGTGCTATTGTCAGCAAATTTGCAAAAGAAGGATTTTGTTTGAATAAGTTATGCAGTTTTTGACAACTACTATGCAGCAAAAAGCTTTTTGAATCTTAGAAACATAACAAGTTACATTGATTCATGAAGATGGAATATTTTTATTTTGACTCAAGAAACAAGAAACAAGTAAAAATAAGTTTTGTCTAAACGATTTCTCTTTTAAAAAGTACTATAACTCTAAATTTTGAAGGAAATAGCTTAAATGGTTACAACTACAGATTGATTTGGATGAGAAAAGACAAAGATTCGATTTAGAGCCAGGTGAAATTGCAGAAATAAGCAAGTGTTCCCTCACAAGACAAATATTAAAAATAAGTAACTTGTAATTGTTTAAGTCCACAAATTATTTAAAACTCTAATATTATTAGTTTTTTCTAAGTAAAATTCCTTACTTAATAATTACCTGTTCAAAGATACCAATTTAATGTCAAAGAAAAAATTAAACTGTTGCCAAAAACTTTCTTAGATACTATCTATTCTATAAAAAGTTTATATGTAAATCTAGCTTTTTAGAATCTTTTTAGAATAAAACCGTTAACAACAATTTGGAAAATGTTTATTTAAAATGAATACTAATCTTAATGAACGTTTGTGACAAATAAAAAAAAAACTTGAAGTACTGCATTAAATTGACAGTCTCTTTAGCTCGATTTGATGTTTCAATGAAATTCCACTTAATAAATCTTAACCAAGAAAAAAAAACAAAACAAAGAATAAAAACAAAAACACCTCAACTTTATCCACATCGAACTTACACCCCTTTGTAAATCTTGTTTACTTTTCATTCGGCATACGAAGAAGAGTTTGTCTTCCCCTTGTTGAAAAAAAAAAACTTTTTTACTAAATATCTTTTGTTTTGGCAAGAAGAAGGTATGTAGGTAGTATAAGCATGCATTGTAGTATTGAGACGATTCCCTGATGGAGGAGGACTTACATCCTACACCATCATGATGATGGTAGAAGTTTTTGCTGCTCCCAATGAGTGAGTCCTTGCGAAATCGTTTTCTTCTTTCCAAACAAACAATAAAATATTGGCACATTAATGTTTAGTCAGACGTAAAATTACTTTTAAGTCTTTTTCATTCTGTCTCTTTCTTATTTTGCCTTGCTCCTCAATCCCTCGTCTACTTGTTACCCATTCTAGTTTTTTTTTTTTACTTGTATTCCATGGAAAGTTTTAAAATAATGCAAAAAGAAAAATTCCTATATTTTCCGGGCATTAATCCGCTTTATTGAGGGAGGCCCAGACATGGTCGTGGCAATCTGGATTGATGCTCTTTGCCTTTCGCTGTCTAAAAATGTCATTCCCTTCCGTCCCGTTGTCCCAATAAAAGTTTCTTTTTTTTTTTTTGAAGCGTCGATGAAAATATTGTGATCATCTCAATTAGGAATGAGACCTTCTCACTCTCCATCTCTCTTTCTCATTGTGTTTGTGATAGATTCAGGAATTGCTCACTTCGTCCTTCTTGGATTCTTATATTGTTCCTGTTATTATATTCCAATTGACAGGAGCACATCGTTGCTCGAAGTTCATTACGTTCTTCTAAATCCTATAGAAAGTAAGAATGAGTGTTTTAATCTGATTGTCGGGATGATTTGTCCCCCCTTTTTAATTCTTGGCGTTTTGAAATACATTTAATCATAATAAAATGGATTTTTGACAGGGAAAATAAAATAAAATAAACTTTTTCGAGTGTTTGCTGTTTAATTAAAAAAGAAAAATATTTTTTTTGTTTGTTTTCGATGAAGTACCAGATGTTACAGCAGCACCATGGAGATGGGTGGAAATGTCTCAATAGCTCAAAAACTTGCTTAAGTGAAAATATTATTTGTTTTGGTTGTTATTTGAAAAATGCAAATACATTATCTGAAGAAGATTCAAGTTAAAAAGTTTTTAATTGCTTTAAAAGTCACATGTTTAAGCGAAGATGGCTGTGCATTAACATTCCTTAGATTTTTTTACTTTCTCTATTCGGAACATTGACCATCTTGTATCGCACAATTATTTTCTTTCAAAGTCATTACGAAAAAGTGATTCAATGACAATTTTTTTTTCTTTAAGACCAACAATTGCACTCCAACAAGAACGTGACCAAAATAATAATTGAAAGTAAAACCGGTAACAGGCAGTTGGTTATTTTTATAGCTTGATTGCTGGTATTTTTTAACGGGGATGTAGCTCAGATGGTAGAGCGCTCGCTTAGCATGTGAGAGGTACGGGGATCGATGCCCCGCATCTCCAAAATTGATTTTGGATGTTTTTGCACCAATAATGCAGGGAAATAATTCCACTTCACGGGAAATAATTCTACTTCTAGTGGGGAACAATTTAACTTTTTACCAGTGAAGTTCTTTTCCACTAAAGATAAGAAATAATTTCATCTGCAAATTGTGTGAAGTTATTTCCCACCTATTAATAAGGATGTTGTGAGAAAGAAATAACGCCAAAATAAAGAAAAATTTAATTGGAAAGAACGCCCAAAATTGGATTGAATGTCCCAAAAAGAAGAAAACACAAAAATTAAAATCATGTCAATGGTTTTACTGAAACAATTCCGTTTTTAACCTAATGAATAATGATTCAGTATAGGTATTAAGTTGAGTTCGAATTTGGATTTTTGGAAGGTGCGATATTTTTAAATTTTGTTTTTGAAATTCTCATGCTTAAAGTTTTTATTTTTAGCTTCGCGCTAATTTAAAAAAAAAATACTTCAAATACGAAAATTAAAACAAAAATTTTTAAAAGATTTTGAATTCAAAGAGCAATAGAATGTCAATGGAATGGCCCAGATGTCCACAGAAGGTTATTATCAACGAAAATCATCGTTTGGTATTTAAAACAAAAAAAAACTGCACAGAATCACAATGAAAAGTTAAGTTATTGTCCTATTGAATTAATTTCACTGAGACAGTCAAATAATTTCCCACAAAAAAGTTACATTATTTCCCATTTAAACTTCACTACAAAAAAAGTGAAGTTATGTCCTGCACCGTAAAATTCTAATGGAATATTGTTTAAGTTTTATTTTTTTATTGTTTAAGATTTTAGAGTAATACCTATATATATATGTATTGTCTTGTTGTTCTAAAGACTTATTTACGTCCCATAATGTTATTCTTGTTGCAAAAGCTGGCATGGAAAAAATATTTCAATGGCCCAACGATTATTAATATTAATAAAATAACAACTTAAAGAAAAAAATTAAATATTCATATATTCGAAAAAATTGTCTTTTCATGTAGGAAAACTAGGAATTTTGTCCCGTGTCTACATAAGTACTTCATCCTTGAAAGATGTTAATCGAGTTAAACATTTTGTCATCAAGCCTTCATATTATATTACTTTAACTCAAAACACTTTGAACTTTTTGAAAATGTCTAAGGAGCTTTGAATTTCATTTCTTTATTTCAAATATTTTCAAATTTTTTCATTATTTCCTCTTTATTACTTGATTGCAATACAATATTGTTAATTAGTTTCAATTTTCAAGTTTTATTCTTTTACCTCGTATGCAAAAATCATTAAAAAGGAACCGTTAAAAAAAAATGCTAAATACTTTTTCGTCATTTAAACGTATCCGTATTTTAGACGTGTGTGTTAGAATTTAAAAAAAATAACAAAAATTTACAAAATGTGAAGAAAAAAGTGTGAAACGTCGGTTGAGCTGCGAAAAATTACTGTAGAGTTTAGAGTACCATAGTGACGGTAAGTCCTTTAAACAAATATCGGACTTGGTTGACAGACCAATTATCCAAGAAATGTCACACGCGGAATTTTCAACATTCATGATAAACGTGTTATCATGCGTGAAATAAAGAAAAATCCTCGAATAAGTGCACCGAAACTAGCTGAAAAGTTGCGTCAGGAACTCAACAAAGAATTCTGCACAGAAACGGTGAGGAAATGCATCCGAGAGCATGGCTTTAACGGTAGAGTTGCCCGGAAAAAACCGTTCATAAGTGCTGTAAACAGAGTTGAATGGCTTAACTTTGCAAAAGATCATCAATCCAAGGATTTTGACTATTGGAAAAAAGACATTTTCGCAGACGAATCAAAGTTTAATATCTCTCGATCAAATGGACGGCAAATTGTATGGCGGAAACCAAATACTGAGCTCCTTCCAGAAAATACTGTTGCAACAGCGAAGCCTGGTGGGGGATCTGTGATGGTTTGGGGTTGTTTTTCTGCAGCAGGAGTACGAAAGTTTCATACTATTGATGGAATAATAGACCACAAAAAATGTATTGAAATTTTGAAAGAAAATTTAGGCGACAGTGCACAAAAATTGGGTTTGCAAAACCAGTTCACATTTTACCAGGACAATGACCCAAAGCATAAAGCGTATAGTACTAGGATGTGGCTGCTTTATAACTGTCCGAAGGTTATGGAAACTCCTCCCCAGTCACCAGATATTAATCCAATTGAAAATTTATGGGACCATTTAGACCAGCAACTAAGAAAACTTACCATAAGAAATGCAAGAGATCTGAAAGAGAAGTTAATGTTTTTTTTTTTAATTTTAAGTATAAGGTATTACGCTTTCGAGATTTTAAGTTTTTTAATTTTGGGTTTTCAGGAATTTTGACTTTCTCGGCAGTGATGGGTCTTCCACCTTAAGACTGAAAACAAGGTAAATTTGCGTGATAATTTTTTTTAATACGTAAAAAAAAACCCGAAATTTTGCTGTTTTATACTCCATTTTCCCTACTACTACAACTTCCCTGACTACTCATTTGGATTGGGCAAAGCTAACATGAATAATTTTTGATTTAAGATAAATAGATAGAGATGGTTGTCGCTAGCTCTGGCCTTGCGACTCAATTGGCGCTGGAGAGCTTTGGACGAACCATTGTTAAGCCATTTCGTTGCATTTAGAAAGATAATCATATCCTTGATTTTTTTCTCAGAAAGTTCACAGCTACGACAATGAGAGTTGTAGGGGACTCCCAACTTTCTTGCATGCTCCCCTATGGGCCAGTGGAGATTGCTGTGATCTTATCTATGTATATCGTGCCTGGGTCTACATAATAGATCGTTAGAACGTTGTTGTTGTAGGTAGGCCATATCTTTCTTATAGGACACAGTTTGTGAGACTGTTCCACCTAAGGTTGGATTCATTGAGAAAAATCGAAAAAATTTGCCTCTTCACAGCACCAAGGGCCGAGCCTTGTCGAGCCAACTCGTCAGCCTGTTCATTACCCTCTATGTCACTATGACCTGGAACCCAAATGAGAGTGACTCGGAGGTTAGTGTTCAGACTCGATAGTTCGTCCCGACATTTCTGGACAAGTAATGAGGTAGATGTGCCTGATTTGATGGCCTTAATGGCCGCCTGGCTGTCAGAGCAGATTGCTATGTCTCCAGATTGATTTTGGTTTAATTTGAGCAGTTTGCATGCTTCTCTAATTGCTAGTAGTTCAGCTTGAAATACACTTGCAAAGCCTGGTAGTCTGAAAGACTTGGAAATGTTAAGAGACTCGGAAAAAACTCCTGAACCAACACCGCACTCCATCTTAGACCCATCGGTAAAGATTATTGTGTCGAAATCGAGTGACAATTATAGTACAGAATATAGTACTTGTTGAAACCATTTCACCATTTTCTGTTTACATAGACCATATGATTATAGTTTTGCCATTTTGGATATTGTTTAGATCGATGATAATTCAACTCCAAATATTGTTATTGATTTGATAAGTTTTAGTCTTAAAGTCATTAAACCTGTCTATAATAAATTTTGCTCGGTTGGCATTATCTACTTCAATTTTTTAAAGGTCAAGCGTATGCGATCATGATGATAAAAATGATAATGCCATTGTTTATGAATTTTTTAATAAATTATAAATTAAACCTTTACTTTGGACAAATTTGAAAAATGCTTTAGAGATCGAAAAAAGCATTGGGGATGAGGGGGATTGATCCCCTTTTGTCTCACATGCTAAGCGAGTACACTACCATCTGATCTACATCCCCGACAACAAAAATTAAACACTTTCGTAATGATAAACTTAAAATTTTTCTCTTTAAAACAAAAATTCATTCTTCTATATTTAATACCTCTTCATATTATTATATTATGCATGCAAGGCACGATTGTATTTCCCAAAAACGATACACACACCAAACGTCCGTTATGCGATTTATTTCAATCAAACCATAAGCAACACATACGGCTATTCATATTCGTGCCAAGGAAATTATTTTTACTTTCCTCAATTTTTGAATGGGGAAAGAGTGTGAAAGAGTTTGAAAAAAAAAACAACAAAGCAAAACAAAAACAACATCGTAAAACACTTAAAACAATTAAAAACACTCAGGTAATAAATTTCCATTTGTCAGAATACTTTTCTTATACACAAAATGAAAATTACACAAAAATATTTTCGTTCGGTTCTTCTTGTATCTCACCCAAAAATAAAATATATAGATGAGCTGCTGAAGAGAATCCCACCCACAATGTGCCAATAAAGCAATCAAGAGGAAAAATTCAAACAACAACACTTTTACTACAATTTTCTCGAAGAAAAAAAAAACCCGAATCCAAACAGGAAAACTAACTGTCGTGTAATAATATAAAGAGCTCTCCATCAGGATCATTTTCTAGAAATTTTGGAGATTCAGCTTCCATCCCCCACCCTCTACCTCTGCTCCGAGTATTATTGTTTGAAAAACTTTATGTGGGAGCAAAATTGACGACAATTCCTGAGGAATCACACACAGCACAAACTGTAATTTTCATCCCTTGTTTGTTTAAAAAATTCACTGTGTATCCAGTAAAATTAAAACACAAACTGTCATCGTAAATAGCACATCATGTATCATTATACAAGGCTCCAAGGAGCATAACGTTCGCAACAAACAATCCACACCATCATACCTCCGCTGAACTCATACACGTTTTTTAATTGCTTAACAGCCAACTTAGGAAAACAAACAGGACGAAACCAACCACCTTTCCATGAGGGGGGGGGGGGGACGGGTGACGATGCTGAACAAGAACAAAAGAAGGGTGGAAATCAAATTACGCGGGTTGATTTCAACTCCTCTAGTATGGTATGTATATTCCGTTTGGGACTTTTTATAGAGATAAGTATGAGAACGATTCATATACGTATGTGATGGCAAACAAATGTGACGGGCTATATTTTTTGCACTCGAAACAAAAAAGCAAGGATATTGGCAGTTTACATGTTACAAGAGTAGAAAGAAGTACCTTTTTTGTAGTCGTTAACTCAAGCCACATCAGCTTCAGCATTTCTATTTTCTCCAGCATGTGAATATTCATCAATTTTGCTTATTCTCGAAGATATATATGCACCGACAGCAGCACCGGATGAAGCGATTTATTTCCATACTTTTCATTTCCCTGAAATGTTGTCGTCTGCGGTCGTAGAATACTTCTTGATCTTCATATATGCGAAGGAAGTGTTTGTTTTAAAAAATTTTGCACACTCTAAACCCTTTTTTAAGCATCCAATGCAGGGAAGTTCAGAACTTTGGAATTTTACTTAGTAAGCAGAATTAACGTGGATGATATTGAATAATTAATTAAAAGAGCCTTCAAATGTATTTTTCAACTTTTCGAATGGTTCTTCTGATGAAGGTATTTTCATGAAGATCACTTAGTGGCTTTTAATTTATTAGGAAATTGAACTTCCTCTATTTTATGAAGAAGAAAGGTTAAGACGATGGAATAAAAGGATGTGGGACGTGAGTACATTACTTTGAGTTTTAATATTTAGAAGCTACATATGTTATCGGTTCTTAGAAAAGAAACCCTTTATCACGTAGTGGAAATCTTTAGAAATTTTTGTTTTCCATCGGAAGTTCCCTTGAAAATTTGTCTCACTTACTTTCCCCTTGGAGAACAAGGCCTCTAGTATTCCTATACGTCATCGTGTACGGTTTCTGGAGATGCATTTCAGGTCTCTCCCATTCTTACCTGGTTGCGCTGATTAATTTTCGACCGTTTTTCGCCAAGTGCTTGAAGGTCTGCTATCCCAAACTTCCCTCGGACAAAATTCCAATGAAATCAAATTCCCCGTGAAACTGTATCCCCGATTTCAAGAAATTTTTATTTTTTTTTTTAAATTTCGGAACAGAGCCCAGAATGGAATTAGGCCCTACAAGCCTTTCAAAGAAACTCGGTTCCTAACTAATTGCATTCAGTTAGTGTGTGACCTTCCTAAGCTGCGTAAACCACTAGGGGAATATTCAGATAGTGTCATTGAATAAATTGACATCCGTTTGTATACCGCCACGCCAAACACGTCGTCCGCATTCGCACTCTTTCATACATATTGGACCGAAAATAAACCAAATAAACTTCTCTTAGAGCTAGTAACGAAATGTGGTTTAAAGTACCAGAAAGAAAAGCTTCAAACTTATAGTAAAATTTTTTATAGTTGATGGGGGCTCAGTCCAAACACTTTTCACGTATGATTTAGTGGCCAGCCCTAAAAAAAGCTGTATGGAAACATTCTTACGGGTATGAGGTGCCTCCTTGAACCATCGAGTTCGGCTTGTAAGGTCTTTAAGTCTTTGAATAAATTTTATCCGAGGTCACTATCCCGATGTCGTAATTGTACTACACGCTTTGTTCTACTGTAGAGCCATACCTTGAGCTCGTTATAGCTATATGAGGTCACTAACTTACTAGAAGCACCCCAGTTTGCTTTCCTAGGTCTTAAAGTTCGTGGAAAATGCAACATCGAATACTTTTCTTCTATTTCTAGTAATAAAGGTTGGTTCATTACCATTGTTTAATAATAAAATATTGTTTTTAATTATAAATTAAAGAATTGCTTCACCTCTTGCATTTGTATCGGTACTGCTCCACTGCATCTGATAAGCATTCGCTTATTACGCTGCTAGTACAAAGGTCCCAACTGTTCTTACCAGCTTCCTCAACCAGGTCATCAAACACTGCAAGTGGAGACGATTGACGCTATGGCTACGACTATGTTCGCTCAAACTGCTGACACCAAACAAATAAAAATGACTAAGATCAATAGTGGTATACAACAGAATCTGGTCGGCTACAGCTTGAACTGGTGAATGGATTTTCATTAAACTTGATAAATACTGTTTTTGAGGCATTGGTTTTTTTTTAAATCAAAAATAACGGCACATGACATTATTCTTTTTGAAATTTTTCTTCTTCACAAATTTGAATGAAAAACTCCTGTTATTTTTATTCAATGTTAAACACCTTTTTTATAAAACAAAAAAAATAGGAGATGCCACATGTAGATATGTCGTTTTTGGCCAAAACAATATAAAAATTTATAATCATAGTAAGTACCAAAATTTTGAAAAACAAAAATTTTCAACTGATCGAATAAAAAACATCCCAAAACTATATTACCTCTATTTTATTTTACTGCCGACACAAAAGTATTTTTATCACAATTCAGTAAAAATTGTTGATAAGCGTTTGCCTTTTGAGCTTACATTATTGTTGATTACTCCAGAGCGCGGGATTTATCTTGGAATCCAGCAAGTATTTGTTTTCGTATCGGCGGATATAATTAAAAGTTAAAAAATAAAGGGTGTCCCAACAAAAACGCAAGATTTAAATTTTAAATAAAACGCAGATATTAAAAAAAAATCGTGAATTCTTTATTATATCGTAAAGTAGACAGGATGAGGTTATGTATGGAACAACACATCGGGCAGATGACCGCCTTGGCTTTGCTGGCACATATGCGATCTTTTAATGAAATTTTCAATGGTTGTTTTGCATAAATGCTGCGGTATTTCATTAGTGCAGCGTCCAATTTCCTCTTTTAAGGCTTGAGGCGTCGTCGTTGGCTTATTCGCATAAACCATCGACTTCAAAAAAACCCAAAAAAAAAAGTCCAATGGTGTTAAATCGCACGATCTAGGCGGCGAATTCTGGTCTCTAAACCGCGAAATAACACGACCGGGAAAAGACTGATGCAGCAATTGAATTGTTTCTCTGAGATGAGATGTGGCGCCGCGCCGTCTTGTTGAAACCAAATCCCCTCCACATTCAATTCTTGGCAAATCTTTCGTCAAAATTCGCTGCATAGTGGATTTGGAAACACCAATTTTCTGAGCTCGGTGTCGAATTGAGGTGGATAGAGTTTGGGCGACATCATCAGGTACTGCTGCGATATTTTCGGTCGTTCGACCTGGTCGAAGGCGCGTTGTTGTCTTTACATCAGTGGCAGATCCAGTTTCAGGAAAGTTTTCCATTAATCGCTTTACAGTTGACTCTTTTGGAGCATTATTGTAACCCTTTACTTATCTTTATTTTACCTTTCTTTTAAAAAAGAATCTTTTTTCTCCTTTTCAAGACCTTAAGCGTGTTTTTAACTGCTTGTATCTGTCAACTCTAATGGGATCTTATTAAATTGTAAACGCACATGCAACAATTAGTGGCAATTTAAACGCTTTGGTATTTATGAGAAAACTCAGAAAGAAGGTTCTTACCGCCACTTTATGTTATAAACAAAAGGAAGAAAACACTCGAATAAAATATATTCATTTGTATATACACAAACACATACCTACCTAGCGACATAAAATAACATTTTACCTTTTCTCATTAAACTCTTACAATCTCTCACAGAACTTCTCCGCCTGATCCCCTTATCCCTTCTTCTATGGCAAACAGTAAAAAAAAGTAAATAAGAAAAAAAAACCACTTGAAACTAAAGATGTTGTGGATCAAATGCTTTTCAATGAAGTGAGCATCTTGGGATGGAGTCACGTCTTGCCATTTTAATTGACTTCTGTGACTTTTCTCAGAGGATTTGAAAGAAACTTAATGAAACCGGAAAAAAAAGTTATTGCGATAGATAAAATTGTAATGAACGAAAAATATTAACATAAAATTTTCGTCAAAAAAAAATTAAGTTGCAATCACATATCACATATTTGAATTTTGATAGGATTTCACTCTCATAAACATCATATCCAAAGTCAGTCAAAATACCCTTCTCTGTATTTTGATCGAAATTTGTGAAACCGTTTGTGAGAAAATGGAAATTCTAGAATACAGCGGTCTCAATCGTGCGGTTCTTTATAAACGTCGAAACTTCTGTCAAAAACTTATCAGATAAATTATTATTTATCATAGCAATTTTTTTCGAGAAACAAGAATCAACATTTCGGGAAAATGAATGAAAGTAGTTTGATAAATCGGATAATAAAAAAAAAATTCATTTAATTTTATCACTGAACCGGAATAGGGGCCCAGTTCAAAACAGGTGGGGCTGAAACTGCTTGAAGGTAAATGCCTAGCTTAGGGTGACCAAACTAGATAGATCTACAGACCGATCGGATGGATGTGTTGGTTTTCATAAAATTTTGTACTTGACGTTTTTTGTCAATTTTCCCAAAGAGTTTTTTTAAAATGCTTGGACCAGTTTTTTATTTTTAAATTTTAATAATTCTCATGAAATTTAGTTCAGGTAAATAAAAAAGTATTCATGTTTAGTAACGATGTGATACTTTGTTATCTATATAACGTATATATCACTTACTTTTTATTTTCTCTCAACAGAAAAGATATTTTTTTAATTTAAACTTATTTTTTATTTAAAATTCGTTTTATTTATTTGAATTTATTAAATTGATAAAATTATTTGTGTTTTGGGTAACCTCTTCTTCGGAAAAATTTATTAGTTGTAGCCCTTCTATATGGTGCCGATTCGAAAAACACTGACCTGATAACATTTCGTTTACAAACTTTTTATATCAGTTTGTCAAATACATAGTTCAAATTGTAAGCTTTAACAGCTACTTCGATTGCCGAATGAAGAAGATTGCATGGACAGCGAACATTTCTACAAATACAGCAATGGAAATGTTTTATCCTCTCCAATGCGGTTGGACAGCAAAATAGTGGATAAATGTCAATCCCATCAATTTTTGCTGCTGAACCAGGAGGTGCTAAAAGAAGTTTGCAAAGATGCATTCGGTTTTTTTCAAAAATTTATTCCTGATCAAAGACTGTCCCAAACCAAGGCGAAACAATCGCTGTTGTTGTCAATTATAGAAACGTGTTGTTGTTTTTTCATCGTCAGGTAATGTTTTCTGTTTGTTGGATGGGACAGCCAATACTAACTATGCTTTGTGCTATATTAGGTAATAAAATATTGTTTTTTTAAACATCACTGTAAGTTATTTCAACTGATTGCCTTTTACAAATATTTCTAATACTCACACTTCCAAAACTAAACAAACAGTACGAAATACAAGTCTTGAATTTTATAAACTTTCCCAAAAAAAAAATTGAAGAAGAAGAATCCTTTTTACGTACGTGTTTTGCATATTAAATTAAAGTTGTCGCACCTATCGCAATAAGCAAATCAACCCACCTAATCAGGATCCTTAAAAAAAACCCACTACTTCTTTCTATACCCTCTCAACCATGCACCACAACCATATACTCCACAACAATGTCAGTCAGAATCTTTGAAATGGAACCTAATTTGTGATTTACCTCAATTTACTTGCTATTCAAAAACTTTTCGCAAGTCAAAAACTTTTATGCTTGACAAAAATACCATGAAATATTTATCGCTGTGATTAATGAAAATATTTATTTGAAATGTTTAAAGAAGAAGAAGAAGAAGAAAACACCCGAAGAGGAAGGAAGTGGTGTGTGCTGGAGTGTTGCCCTCCAATCATCATACCGACCTATTTCGTTCTTCTCGAGAGAAAACCCCAAAGTCACGTCACGCCTCTAAGTCAGGTGCGAGAACCTTCTTACATTTTTCTTCACTTTTTTCATTCTGTACTTTGGGAACGATGTTGATGAAGAATAAAGTTGGAAATTTTATATCATTACAAACAAAGGACATGCATTTTTAAGCGAATTAATTCGAAGGAACATTTTTTAATTAGTTTAAGGTGAAAAGATTTGTGGCGAAGTAGCTTCTCCTTTTGAATTATTTTTTTTTGTTTGTAATTTTTTTTGGGAATTTATTAAAAAAAAAAATTGGCATCCCACGCACAACTCCTGCTTTATGTCTTGGGTTATAAATTTTAAATCTGTTAAATTAATCCTGAGTTCTTTCATTTTTTTTTGTTCTTATTTTGAGGGGAATTTGGAGAAGCGTTGATTGCATTAAGAATTCCTTGTTTCTTTGTAAATTAACATCTCTTCGCCGGTCGTGTTTTTTTTTGTTTCATTGAAAATACTGAAGGTGGTCGCAATTTTAATATGCAAATCGATTAAATCTTTAGTTGACATTGTGAACCCTAAGAAGATTCTATGGAATAGCGTCGGATTATGCCATGAAATTATGAAATATGAGACAAAATTGACCAGACCATACAATTAAGTAGTTAATCAAAAAAATCAACCTTGACTAGGCGCAAAGAATTAACCCCATAGGACCTAAGTCCGCCATATTTTTTCATAGACATTTTATATAAAACTATGTTATTTAAAAGTACAAAGTCAAATTCAAGTACTTATGTACTTACTTACTTAAATCCTCAGACTTATTACGTCCATTAGTTTGCCGTTATGGGGCACAGAGCCCCTACTACTCCTACCTGCCATCGTATACGGTTCCTGGAGATGCATTTCAGCTTTCTCCAACTCTTCTCCAGTTGTGGTTCCTGTCCTGTTCTCGCACAAAGTTAATCATTTGAGTTAAGATTTGGCCAGAAAATCCTCAAGATTTTGCTCACACATCTACCTAAGAATTATGGTAACATAAAATAATTGATTTAATTTAAATATTTACATTAATAACTTACGGTTGGGAAAAAAGGATATTGGAGATGCGGGGCATCGATCCCCGTACCTCTCACATGCTAAGCGAGCGCTCTACCATCTGAGCTACATCCCCGTTAAAAAAAAAGTGCAATGGTTTGTCCACAACAAAAAAAGTTGTCCACCAATCACAATTGAAGTTTTTATTACCAATCACTGTCAGGGCTTAATGTCAACGTCATTAGGTGTGGCGACGGCGACAGCGAGTACGTATTAACGACACGCATTTGCCATGGTCAGCAAAACCAGTTCAATATACTTTTATGAGACACTCCAAACTTTAGGAAAGATACTGGGCCAATCAACTTTTTTTTTTGGTTGCGCACAACAATTGATATATCTAATGAATGTTTGTACTTATAGTTGAATTTTGTTCTGTAAGTTGAAAAAAATTTAGATTCTTTTATGTACTACATGTGGAGAGCCACTTTTTGAGCCACAGTTTGATAGTTTTTTTGAACCGTCAATGAAACAAAATTAATTTTTTTTCTGTCAACGTAATTTTGTATTTTTCTTGGCTTAGTTTCATATGTTCAACGGGGATGTAGCTCAGATGGTAGAGCGCTCGCTTAGCATGTGAGAGGTACGGGGATCGATGCCCCGCATCTCCAAAATGACTTTTTGGATGTTTTCAAGGTATGATGCATTTAGTAAATGCTTCTAATGGAATAGTGTTAAATTTATATTCTTTTGATTTTTTTGTTCTAAAGACTTATTTTATCCATTAATCCCTCAATGTTGCTTTATTTGGCGTGAAAAAAAAATTGCATTGCATAATATATTAAATTTTCAAACTATTTCCCAATACATCTGTTTTAATATTTTTCGAAAATCTATTTTTATCAATTTTTTAAGCAAAATATTATAAAATAAATGAATGTTATGTGCACACTGTGGCGTATGTGCAATGTTTTTTTTTTGTTTGTTGGTGAGCCTACAAGTTAAGAAAAATACTTAAAGAGCGCGGGTCTAAGCAGTTATGGTCCCGTTAAATGCATTCCATGGATAGTTATTGAAGTTTGGGTAGATACAAAGTATGCAAATAGATATGTACTTTTATATCCCTCCCACCTTTCACAAAGTATTTTCCAATAAATTTTAAATATCCTGTGTACTTTATAGCTTGAAAGAATTTAATATGATTAAAACTTTTTGTTTGGATCAATGGATATAAACCAATGAAACTTCAACGTACAAACTCATAAAAAAAATGCGTATACGGAATGTACTACTGTTTTATCGTCATAGTTTTATGGTTTAAAATTCTAAAATATTTCAATGAATACTCTCTCTAGATTGAATTTGATTTACTTGTTTACCGCTAATGAGCTATCCAAGTTCATGTAAAGACTTACATATTAAGAACATATTTTTTAAATGAATATATGCAAAAAAAATATACAATTATGGGCTAATTGCATCATGAGTGCAAAAGTGGATTAACCCAAAAAATTCACTTTGGAATTTAAAAAAAAAACGATTTTCTTTAAACGGTTTGTTCTTTGTTCTAATCTAATTGTTTTCAGATCTCTTCTCAATTTATTTACATTTGTGTGTACAAAAGCTTTTCTTTGGTGCACTTTTCACAGCTTTATAAGCCGTGTACCGGTTTTTAAATGTTTCCAATAAACTCGACTTAACGTGACCCATTTTTTTTTCTCCACATTAATTTTGGTAATTTCAAAAATTGTTCAAAAATACAAAAACTATAAAATGTTTCGAAATTGTTTACGTTAAGTAAAATCTAAATTCTAACCTCATAGAATTTTTCTGAGGTCAGAATCGAATTAAGCACATCAAAACATTTCTGAAAAGATAAAATTTTTTTTAGTAGGTATAGTGTTTCATGCAGTTTCTGCCAAAGAAAATATTTTTTTTTTTTAAATTCATTTTTATTTCACTGCAAACATATATCTATCTTAAAGCTAGACAAAAATTCAAGAAAATCTAGCCTACTTATCAATAACTTACATCTAGTGGCCCTAGGCCAGCGGGCGCTCTAAGCTATACTTCATAACATAATATCTTAAAACTAACGACTTTCGGCCTAACAACCGCAAATAATTGTTCTTAAGTGTATGTTGCTTTGTTACACACTTTTTGCTGCAAAAATTTTGTCTTTTGAAAAGGAATCAAGAAAACCAGAGGTTTGCTATCCTTAAACATATTGCATATTAGCTCCATAATAGGTGTCATTACTGGACACTGTCTTATAGGTAGACATGCAATCCGTCTTGTCGTGCATGCAAACGACTTTTGCACCAGCTGCATGGATGAAGAGGAGGAGGAAACAATTCCACATCTTCTTCCTTCTTTGTACATGCCAGGTCTGTCCCAAAGACGTAGACTCCAATTAGTAGAATTCTACTATAACGATCTTAGTGATCTAGCAAATACTAAGATTAGCAGTATCGCACGCTTCGTAAGAAGCTCAAAATGGTTTAATGAGTAAAAGAGAATATCTTCCAGATCCTTGTGTTATCACAACGGACCAATTGCAAATTTCATTAATTATAAACTCAAACCCTTTGCAAAAGAATACTTTCGTTCCAAGACAAGAAAAAAAAAAATTCAACGTTTCAGTTACTTTTCCGAGTGCATTGATATTTATTGTGTAATGAGTTATCGGTCAAAGTTATAAGCTACATATTCAGAGCTGTCCTGTCACAAATTTGCAGTCCTTGTAACACAAGAGAGAATGAAGATAAAAATCACTTTATTGCAATCTGTCCAATATTGCAGGAAATCTGCTGCAATGAGACTCCAAACCGACTTAAAGAAGTTCTATATAAGTAAAGTAAACACGCCTTAAATCATCGAAACAGTTTCGAGACTTAACACATTAATTTTAACCAGTTACCGCAGTTTTAAGTACTCTAATTTTTTTTATTTAAAATTGAAAACTTTTCAATACTTTTTGTGTTTCAAATCATTTTAAAATTGAAATATTTTGTACATAAATTTATGTTTAAAGTCATATTCACGATGAAATTATTTTGTATTTCAAATGATAGTTAAATTTTATCTTATAACGTTATCGTTATTTCAAAGTAATTAATCCATTTACATCTTGATTTACCTTTTAAGCTTGTGAATCAAAATACATCTAAATTGAATTATTTTACGCTTCTTTTTAATTTTGGTATATTAAGAACTTATTTACATTACATTACTACTAGTTTCTTTATTATTGTTATTTTTTTTTAGTTCTAAAATGAAATGTCATATCAGGCGGACGGCAGAAAAGCCGTAAAGAAATCTTTCAAAACATAAATTCTCTTTCCCAATTTAGAGGATGAACGAAGTTCTGAGAAAAATAGCCCTACATATTTTATCAAGTCTATAAAGCTTTTGTTAACTTTAAAAGTAGTATGCTTTAAATACGGCTTTCAAAGCGTCGCTCAGTATTCATGACTGAAATCCCTTTCGGTTGCAGTTTTTTTTTTTTGTTGACTGAACCCAGAAAAACTAAAAACCGGAACTTAAGCTCCACCAGGTTTTTATTCTTGTCGTTTTCATCGGTTCACATTTATCGAGTGCCACCATTCGGTGACCGGTGACTAACCGAACCGTGTGAAACCGTATATGTGTGACACCAGCTATATGCCCTTAATCATTACAATCCTAGCTAGAGTTATGGAAGCTTTTATTGAAAGATGAATTTAATTGTTTTTTTTTACTTTTTCCTTTAAATCACAATGTCTGATGAACATTTTTTTATTAATTTCAGAGACCAATATCACTACCATCGCCATTCAAGTCAAAGAGACCATTCAGTAAGTTTTTTTTTTTAAGTTCCATTTTTTTAAACATCGATATTAAACAAACAATAATCCTCTATTTCATCTAACAGCGAGAAAAAAGTTATTACAATAATACCAACTACGACTCTGACCGAAACAAGCGACCTTTTCAAAGTCGGAATTCTTCGAGTGGAAGTACATCATACAGTAATCGGGTTTGGAAACGTCCTTACACTAATCATCATTCAAAGAATAATAGATACCAAAATTCGAATTATCAGAAGTTCAATAATTTCCAAAGAGATCCAGGCGGAAGCAAATATAACCAACAGTCGCGACCTCAAATACAACCACCCTCAGATTCTTTCCATAACTTTCAATTACCATTTAATAGTTTGGATGATCAAAATTTTTGGGAAGACACTATTGTTGGCCAATTTCCAGAACCAGACACACTGCCATCGGTTATTCAACGCGCTACTCAGATTATAGTTAATCTTGGTATATCTGGTGATTCGGGAGAACCGGAGGTCGGAAATCAAAACCAAGGGATTGCATTTAATCCAAATGAATCATCTTTAATAAGTGAGAATCAAGTATTCGAAAAAAATCGACCACAAGAAACCTTAACAAGTCAAAATCAAGAAATTCCATCGGAACAGTTTGAACAAATCAAAGAACCTGATCAACCTTTTAAACAATTCAACGAATGCAGGAAACAGAATTCCTTGACATATCAAAGCCAAAATGTTCAGCTGGAGCAAATAAGTGAAAACTATCTGCAAGGAGTATTAACAAATGAAAATCAAGCTTTTTCTACTGACCAACGTGAGCATTTAAACGATTCGTACGCAGAAGAATTCCCAGAAAACTCAGAAGCCATAGACCAAAGCACAAGTTATCCATTTGCCATAAAAACCGAACTCCCTGAATCTGAGTTTACTCTACAAAATTGCATAAACAGCAATAACAGCTTTTCTTCCATATCAGTTATTCCGATTTCTCGACTCATCAAGAGCGAAATCCAAGATCTAAATCGAAGTGATATAATTGCCCCAACTACTCCAAATAGGGGAAAGCGTTTGCTCAGGCCAAATTTAGTACAACGCAAAAAAAGCATCACCAAAGACGGAAGTGTAAGTGAGAATATAGTTCAGCGTGTCGCCAATATGGACAAAGTAGGCATTAAAAATGTTATAAATAGCTCTGGAACAAAATATGATGCAGCATTAAAAATACAAGCTCGCAAAAAACTTCGCGAAGAGATTCGCAAACAACTTAAGTCGATGAACTTTACTCCTCCAGAAGATTGCGAAAATAATGTCCTTATTCCGGATGAAATTGTTGATTCTATGAACATTCCTACGGTGGTATTGGATGAAATACGAAAAGCGTTCGGCATAGTTTTGCTTGAGGATAAAAACTCTAAGATACTTGATGGAGATGCAAAATCTGTTAGTCCTCCTGCAACAGCTGAAGCTGTAGCTGTAGAACCTGCCACACAACCAGAAACCGAAGGACCATCAAGATCTCCAGACCTTATGAGTAGACTGAAAATGTTAGAAGAGTGCAAATCTCACTCAGAGAAATCACCTAATATGGTGGAGAAAGCAACCAGACGAAGCAAGTCTACAGAACCGATACTTATAATCGATTCATCATCATCAAGTTCGTCCGGATCAAGTTCTAGTAGTGACTCTGATTCCAGTTCAACCTCGAGTGGAAGCAACTGTAGTACTACTTCTTCCTTCAAGCGTCGTCGAAGAAAGAAACGTATACTCGAAGCGAATGTGGTGGGAAATTTTGAAAAGCTCATCCTGCCAAATCTGACGTTAGCTCAACGTCGTCGGTACAAAGAGAAATACTCAAAGACAACGAAAAATTCCCTGCTTTACATCTATGGGGTTTGTGTTAGTCGAGCAAATCGCAACAAGAGCTCTGCTGCCGATGAAAAAGAGCAACTCAAAGTTAAAAAGAATCTGAGTTCAGCTGACAATGCTCAAGCTTTAGAATTCCTCATGAAAGCCATACTTAGCTTGTTTGAAAAACAAAAGGAAACTCTGAAGAAGAGCAAAGCGAAAAAAACTACGAGTACTTCAACTTCGAAATCAGAATTAAGAAGTCCCAGCAATCCTGTTAGTCGCGCAGTTAATAAATCAAAAGATTCCACATGTAATCAACAGAAAAGCTCTGATGATGACAGAGTATCCACGAGGAGTCGAAGAAGTGAAAGTGCCAACTCAGTACAATTGCTACCGAAACATCAAAGTACACACAAATTGGATGAAGCATCAACAACAAAGGGGAGTCGTGGTAATAAAAGCCAAAAAGATTATATCGCTGCCGCCTCTGAAAGTGCAAATTCATCAAAAAGGGTGTCGTCATCTGATGATGGGATGGCACCTGTTGTGGCAGAATCGTTTGAATCAGATACAGAATCAACGAGTGACAAAAACCCACCCTCACAGATATGGAAGTCTCCGGGAGAAAAAAAATGCATTGATATCGAATCAACTTCCCCGCTGAGTAATCTTGGAGCATTAAAATCACCCTCCCAAATGGAAACAGCCATGACTAGTCTTGGTATGATGCAGTCTCCACTAGCTAACTTCTCATTTGACTTAGAATCTTTGAAATCGCAAAGTTCAATTGGCGATGAAGCCGTGAGCAATATTCGTGAGATTGATGTGAAGCTAATGGAGCTGCATAAACGAAAAATGTACATCGAAGAGATGATTCTTAAATTACAAAAAGACAAAATGGAAGTCGACCTGTGGACGATGAAATTGCAAAATGAAAAGTTCATACTTCTCAACTCAGCCCTGGCTAGTGCTTCGACTAGGCCAGCTTCACCAAAAGCAGCTCCTGTAAAGAGAAAAGTAATACAAATACCATTTGCAGATAAACTTGAAAATCGAAAAAAGCGCAGTCTGTTAAATGCAATTACCACAATTGTACAAGCAAAACAATCAAAACGTAAATCTATTTCTATGGATGAAGAGAACAATTCTGAAGATAAGGCATCAACTCCTAGTAAAAAAACACGAAGTTCTGCAAAATCGACAGCTGAAGATAGTAGTGATAAGGTTTTGACAAAAAAAGAGTCCAAATCAGAGAAAACTGAAGAAATAGTTAAAAATGTTGAAGAACAAAAGATAGAAGAAGCCGAAGAACAATATGTTAAGACTATTCCGGAAGTTGATTATACAAATGTAACGAATGGTAATCTTGAGGGATGGAAACTTCCAATCACACAAATAATAGTGGTTGGAGAAGCAATAATTGCTGCTTCAGAGGATGGAAATATTTATAAGTTTAATATAAGAACGCGGGTGTTGGAATCGAAATTTTCAAAACATACCGAAGCCATAACACAAATTTTTACCTGTCCAAGGGAGAATTTTGTTTATACAACATCACTGGATGGATTTTTAAAGAAAACATCAATTGAGGTGAGTTGACTAGCTTTTCAAAGACGTAATTTGGCAAGGCAGCTTGGGTTACAGCAATTTTGTTGCTACTTGTTTATTTTTTAATTATTATTGGGGCTTACCCCAATCCTGTTTTGTTTGACTTTGATTTGCATGTGAAAATTCGGCATAACTATTTTATATATCATTCTGTAAGATTCTTATTTATGGCTCTCACCTGCACGTTTCAATTCCTTTAAGCTTAGATCACGCGAGGAAAAAATTTGTCTAGATTTTTTTATTGGTTTGCATTTCAATATCAATATACAAAAATGTTGTGATCTAAACTCAAGTTTTCTAAAATTGCTAATCCCTAAAAAAATGTCTGGGGGATATTTGGAAATGTCTGTGAAGCCATTTCAAATATTTTGAATGAGTTATTTTCGTTCCTTTACTAGGTATTTACTTTAATTATTTATTGTTTAAATTTTTTTCTCTTTTTTTTTGCCACAGAATTTTGGATTAGAACTTCAGTCGCTGAATCTCCAAGAACCATTACAGTCCATTGATATTGAATGGAGTACAGCATTTATTGGCAGTCGATGGGGAAATATTTTCACCTACGATATAAAGGTAAGTTGTGACAAAATGTCTATTTTTATGCTTTTTTTAATTACTTTGCAGTTTTTAGTATTGGTTTAAATAATGAGATTAGAAGTGACAAGAATAATAATTCTTGTTGTTCATTGAAATTTAAAAAAAAGTGGGATCTATTATCGTATCCGATCGGATAGGAACAAAATTGTCTACAATAAGTCGTACATTTCTTTGAAGAAAAAATGCTAATGTGCTCTGAAATGGCATCACATGTCAAATAAAAGGGAAATAAAAAGATGTCAGCAGCCCAAAGAGACAAAAATTTAATTTATAGTTTTATTGCAACAGCATGCATCCGTATGAATTAAAAATAGATACATTTTTTTTGTTAAAAAAGCAGTATGTATATACTTTTACGGAACATTCCATCACGTTAGTTATTTGAACCTCAAATTTCCCCCATCGAGTTTTCAAAATATATCTACCCGTTTTAATTTTTTTTTTTTTTTAATTTTTCAATGTTTTGAAATTATGCTATGACACGGGGTAATATTTTTCAAAACAAACATTGATTCCAAAAGTATTAATATACTTTAAAAATCAGTTTGGCTTATATTTACAAATTAAAAAAATCGGATTCACTGATCGTCATCTTGAACTTTGGCGTTGAATTCATCAATCTAAACTTTGATCCGATATAATTTAACGGCAGCGGCGGGTGGGTCAAATTTCACAATATTTTGTAGTGTTCTTAATTATCTGTGAAATGAGAACTCGGTCACGTACTTTGCGATCAGTTTAATGTCAAATTTTAAGCTTCATAATTCAAAAATCAGATTATTACATTCTTGGAATTTTTATGTAAGAAAAAAAATTATATTTATTAAAACTACTTTATATTTCGATTCTGATTCACGAAATTTTAACTTTGGCGTTGAATAGACCAAATTATTTTTAATTATACGTAAAGGGTCCGTCACCTAACGTTTTTTTTTTTTCAATTAGTGCTTATATCGAGAATGGTAACACTTAGCTCATGTCTGATTTGACAGATAATTAGTTTTATCCTTCCGCTGAATGAATATGGTTGTGTATACGCTTGAACAATGCTATGGTAACTTAGAGAAGAATAGGGACTTAGAGAAGATGCCGATTTTGCCAAAAAAATAATTTTTTCAGATGAAGCTTATTTTGATCTTGGCGGGTATGTAAACAAGCAAAATTGTCGCATTTAGGGCACAGAAAACCCGCACGCATACATTGAAAAGCCGATACACCTAAAAGGAGTCACTGTTTAGTGCGGAATTTGGTCCAGAGGCATAATTGGGCCATTTTTCTTCGAAAATGAGCAAGGAGTAGCCGTTACAGTCAATGGCGATCCTTATCGGGCCATGTTGAACGAATTTTTGTTCACAAAAATTGAAGAGGATGATATTGGCAAAATTTGGTTTCAACAGGACGGCGCGGCGCTACGTGCCACAGAGCCGAAGCTACATTCGATGTTTTGCGCACTGTTTTTGAAGATCGCATTATCAGCCGCAGAGCTGATGTCGTTTGGCCACCTTGGAGCTGCGATTTGACATCGTTGGACTAATATTTGTGGGGTGCCGTAAAAGATCAGTGTTAAGGACAATATTCACGAAGCCATTGGTGAAATACAGCTGCACACAATCGATATTGTGCTCAAAAATTGGACCGATGGTGTAGACTACTGCATAGCCAGCCGCCGAGGCAGCCATTTGAATGAAATTATTTTCCATTATTAACCGGAAAGATTGTACTTTCAAATAAAAAAAGAAATTTTAGAAAATATTCAGTAGTTTTTTATAGCATTTTCAAAAAAAAAAAGAAGTTATTTGGCGAACCCTTTATATATGTGTCTAATACACCAAAGTTCCAGGAGTCAAAAATGTATATAAATCTCAATCTTAGAATTGCACTTTCTAATGTTAAATGTACTCAAACAGAAAACTGGTAATAGAAATAAATTATATAAAGTATTACATTCAAATTTAAAAAAAAAAAAACTTAGCAGATATTAATCCCAATGGTTGTTCTGATGTCCATGGTCATGATGATTATGATGATTATGATCATCATATTGGTCGTAATCATCTCCGTCGTCGCCGGAATCTTTTGTTATGTGCAACTCAATAATATGGTCTTGTATCCTCGGAGGCTGAAAGTTAAAAAGTTGTTTTATAAATTTATTTATGTATTTACTGTTGCAACATGCAAAATGATTTTTTTTAAATATTAGCAAATGCAAACCTCTGGTGGAGCTGGAGGAGGCGGTGGTGGGTAATATACTGGTGGCGGTGGTGGTGGAGCGTAGACATAAGCCGGAGGGGGCGCAAACGGATACGGTTTTCCTTTCTTCGCAAATATTGTTGCCAATATAGTGTCAAAAAATCCCAAATTTGGCGCTGGATAAGCTGCAAAAGCCGGATATGATGGTGCAACTACAAAGTATGATGGAGCTGGGCAATAGTTTGCCGGATTGTATATTCCAAACCCAAAACCCACCACCTGCCATTGTTTTCCCGATAATCCATACAAAAGGACCTGCAAATAAGGAGTGTTGCGTTAGTTCTCTAAGTAAATTGTCTTTCCTTTAACTAACGCTGAATAACAAATATTGCATAGCAAAAATAAAACTTCTACTGAATATGATGTTAGCATTGGCTTTAAGTTTTATACTTATAATTATTAAAATTTCTTTCAAACCAAAAAAAAAATACTATGTACATTATGCCTACATAATAATACATTAGAAAGTGAAATCATTTCCTCTTGACATCTTGGGAATGATATTTTGTTGTTGTTGTTTGTCACATGGCTATACCATTATAATGGCCTTCTGTTTTATGAGAAATGCAGATTTGCAAAAACTTTTCACTGTCAGGTGTCAATGTAACTATTATTATATTCAATAATATTATATCATTAAACGTTTAATTGAACTTTGATTGATTGTCGGTTCGGGAAACAATAGACATGTAGCATTAGGTACTTGTGTATATGTTCATACGCTGTTGATACGTATCACCTAGAATATTGGTTTAAAAAAAAAGTTAAAATTTACCTTTTTTTATTTAATTTTAATTTTAAGTGTGATTGCATGAAAGTTGATTATTTGGATCAAGAAAGGAAAACAAATGTATGGGAATCCCCTCCCATCTATAATGTTCTCCTTTAAATGGAGGGACAATTTTCGCAAAAGTGTATACATGTGTATGAATGGGAAATTCTTTTATTACAAAATAATAACAGTCGCGTTACTATGCTAATTTTTTTAAAATTCAAACTCAAAATTATATATTTTAAAATAAACAGTAATTCTTTTTTTCAAACCCTATAACCATAAACGTATATAAAGAACACACACGTAGCTTTGAAAAAAAAAAAAGAATTTCCGAACAGAATTGTATTTTAATATCTTTACTAGATAAAATAAAATAAAATAAAATGCCGAAACATTTTAACGATACAAATTTATGAAGTTGAAGTTCGCTTCATCCGAAGTATATTTTTTTTAGGATATTAAGTAGGGATAAATATTAACGATAAGGAAACATTCTAAACATCGGGAAGTCGAGTGACCATTTTTTCAGGTGCACTGTTCATAACTTTTCTGAAATTTTATGCCGTTAAATTTTGAGAAAATAAATTGTAAAACAAAAGTTTTGTCATAAAAAAGATTTGGTTAAAAAAATGCCAAAAATAAGAATTTTTTTATTCCAATCGCCGTCTTATTTCACCTGGCCTTGCTTTCATCCCCCGTTAATAAAGAAGAAATCCTGTTCATATTTACTGTTCAAACCTGTTGCAAAAACAAAATTGATCACTTCCCGATCTAATGCAATTCTTATCAAAATATTAGGGTTGGGGTCGAAATTCTGCTTGGGTCATAATTCTGCTTTCAGAATTCTCCATTTCAAAATTCTGGTTTTCAAAATTCATAATTCAGAATTCTGTTTTTCATAATTCTGTATTTTAAAATTCTGTAAATCTGTTGTAAAAGAGTTATCGTTTTGATAATGTAAAAAAGTGAATTTTTAAATACAGAATTATGAAAAATTGATTTCTTGTAATGGAATATTACTTAATTAAACAAATATTTTTACTAAAAGTATAGTTCAGATACCCCAAATTCTTTAAAAGCTGTAAAAAAAAGATTTTTTTGATTAAAAGTACCTTTTTCGGGGATACACCCGCTCACGCGACTTTGTCGCTCCGCTTAGGGTATGTTAAGTCCCCAGGCAGGCGCCAATGTCAATATTTTTTTTGTTCAAAAATGCCTTGGGTGGCGCGCTTTCCGGGTCCTCAAGATGATTTAATGTTTTCGACATTGAGTCATTAAATAAATATTTGCAACAACGATCATACAATGTTTCCACTTGCTTGTTTTTGGTTTATACTAATATTAAATTTATTATAGTTTCTTTGAAAAACAGCATTTTGACCACTGTTGGAGTTAAAAAGTGAATATATATATATATAATATATATATATATTATATATGGTTATATAAAGGTAAACTGACAAAAGTTAAAATCCATGAAACGTTAGAAAAATATATAAGCAATTTAAACTGTAAGTTAATATTATATAAACAGAGTTTAATATTTGTGTTGTAACTATACTTGAGATTTTTACTTTACAACAACCACACAGAATTGTGAAAAACAGAATTTTGGTCAACCAGAATTTTGTACAGCCAGAATTTAAAAAAAAAACAGAATTTTGAAAACCAGAATTCTGACCCGCTCCCAAAGTCCCAAAAAAAAGAAGTCTGGTTGAAAACCGCCATCTTGGCTAAAATAACAAATTACATATATTTAAAGTGTAAGAAAATATCGTTGGTCCCCCATCTCTTAATCTCTAGGCTAAAAGAAAAAAGTGAGTCTTCCTGCCGCTGAATTTTCTTTAAATTTTAACCAAAAATAACATCTCTGCCATATTTTCTTGTTGGGTTTTTGGAAAATCTTAGTTTTTTTAAAAACCACTCCACAGATTTGTAAGAAAAAATTCAGTATTAGTTATTTGATGTGTACCTCCTTCCGATGAAATATTTATTCCAAAAAAAAGGAGGTGCTAATTCCCGAGATTATTTTTTTTGGAATTTTTTTGAAAATGTATTACATTTATTTCAAAAATGGAAAGGTCGATTTTTTTTTTAAATTTAGTATAGGTATTACGTTTTCAAACACTATTGAAAATATTTTCAACAAAAAATAAAATAATAGTTGAGATCTGCTTTTTCATTGTCGACTGAACAAATTTTGATTATTTTTTATACAGAAGATTTAAAAATCGTAAAATAATATTGCACATCAAATTTTCCAAAAAATGGTAGCTTCATTGAAATTTTCTAAATTGGCAAACCCATTGCTTTTAAAAAAAATTCCAATAAGGTTTATTTCTTTGTTTAATTTATAATAGTAATTTAATAAAAATCAAAAAACTTTACACTTTATCTAATAAACTTTTTTCGAATTGATTAGATTTAAACTACATCAGATTTTTGAATTTTTTTTATTGTATCTTATTTTTGTATAGCATATAAAATTCATCTTTTTTCTGTGACAGTGATTTTCCCGAAATTTAATTTTTTCTTTGTAATGATATTTTCCAAAAGAATATAATTATATTTTTTATTATAAAAACTCAATTTGTTCGCATAAAAATGAATAACATTTATTTTCATCAAACCCATTTAAAATTATAAAAAAAAATGAAATACCAAAATAAAATGAAATTGAAGAAAATTTTAATATAGTTTTTTATTCAAATTCGAAATTCATTTTATTTTTAATAAAAAATTGTATGTGTTTTTAAGAAAACAAATTGAACGTTCATAGTCAAAAATCATACTTAATTACGTGTTTTGTGAAAAATATCATTGGTCAAAAAACAACCTAAAAAATGTGTATGGTAAATAAAAATTTCAAACTATTCTTGTTTAAATTTAAAAAAAAATGAAAAGGTTGATTGTAGTTTAGGAAAGCTTGACCCAGTCTAAAAAAAAAGAATTAAAATCATAAAAACCGATACAAAGAAATCAAAAATGAGAAAACTTCGTCTTAAGTTTTTTTGTATTCAAACCACCTCAAGAATTCATGGCTTTTTCTGTGGCGGTGCTTTCGTGACACCCTGTGCTTGAACTGGCAGAAGCCAAACTCCTGAGATTTGTTAAATTGAATGTCAAAAATAAAAATATTTTTAAACTAAATTTGAAATTTGCATTTTTAATTAACAAAAAATATTCGTAACATCTCGTGCATGATAACTGAATTGCTTCAAAATATATTTTTATTTTAACATATCGTTAAATGTCTTCTCAAAAACAAATACATAATATTTTTATTTATTCCTGTACTCAAACACTTTGTTTCTTTTCTTAATGTTTTTTATTTTATTTTAAAAATACACCATGAAACAATCAATATAAAACATAAATCTTAAATAAATTAGGTAATCATATAAAATAAATTAAAATAAAGAATAATATTTTTTTTTTTGTGTAAATTAGGTTCAATTCCATTTTGGTTTCTCCTCGTGCCAGTGATTGTGATTGTGATTTTGATGATTTTGATAATTTTGATGATTTTGGTTGTGCTTTTTATGACTTTGTCCTGAATCTTTCATTAAATGTACTTGAATTCTTGATCGCTGTTGGAAAAAAAAATTAAATAAATTTAATTAAATATAAATAAAAATCTCAATTATTTGTATTAATATATCAATATTATTGTAAATATTTTATAATTTAATTTACCTGAGGTGGATATTGCATCGCAGGCGGAGATGATGGAGACATTGACATTCCTTTTTTTGATAAAATTGAATCTAATATAATTTGAAACAATGTTTGTTTTGGACTTGGGGCAGGTTGAGGATAAGGATATGGATAAGGGGGTGGATAAGGTGGTGCAAAAGGAGGTGGATAATATGGAGGTGGGGGTGCAAAAGATGGTGGTAGTACTATTGTTGGAGGTGGGCAACCACCTCCGCATGCCCCTGGGAAAGGAAATGGAAATGGTGAATTAGCAGCAACCGACAAAGGTACCGATGGTGGTGCTGCTGGTGCAAAAAATCCAAATCCAAAACCATTTGCTTGATCAAATCGCGTTGATACTCCAATTAAAAGAACCTTTTAAATAAATAAAATTTATATTTTTAATTATTTTAAGGACACAATTTTTTCTCACATTAATAATAAACCGCAATATTTGTGGTTGCATGATGGTCACAAACTATATACTGGCGATAATGTTTGGAAAAGCTTTTGATTTTATAATAATTTCTTTTCGTACTGACATTCGTATATGTAAATTGCTAATTACCTTTCATCGATTTTCAGATGGTGGTAATAACTTTATAAAGAAAGTGATAAGTCTACTACTCATTGACATCTCTGGTGTATTATGGATTCATTATCGTTACTATTTGTGTGTTTAGATTTGAAGGGACAAAAGTATTCAATGTCAAGTGTCAGTGAAACTATAATTATTGCGGCATCTAAAACCATAGGTTGATTGATTGATTGATCATTAGTTAACAATAAAAACTATTGAATAATAATTACACGATAGTGGGTTTTCTGGAAGATAAATTAATGAACCCTGTATTGGTCGAAGCCACTTCCGGGGTGTTTTTTTATGTAAATTTAAACAAATAAATTAAACCTATAATTTAATTTTAACCCACAAATAAAGCATAATGATGAAAATAAGAGAGTATTCAAACTCTCATTAATTCATAATAAAGGAGGTATTCGTTGGACTACCTATCTCTTCAAGACAATAAAAATAACTATTTCTAATCGATGGAGTTTAGCATGCAAACCAAGAATGCTGGGGAACCAAGTTTGTCGACCGTCTTGAAAATCGTTTTCATTTATAAGAACCTATTTTTTTCGGTAAATTAGTAATATTGTTATCAAGTGAAACGTAAGACTGTCTTTTTGACAAATTCAGTTGTCCAGGAGATGCAGAATGCAGTTTCTTTAATTAAAGAACAAGTTCATGGAGTATAAGATGTACATCTTAGGAGTCAGTGAAGTGAGCCTGGAGAAAATTAGATCTCCAACCTGTAGAGGTTGTAAAAAACCTACACTAAAAGGAAGTTTTTTACAACCGGCTGAGTGCTGCTTATGATAACTCGTATCCCAAGGTGGTCAATGACAACAATACGCATAGGCGTTTTGAGGGAAAACATGGTGTTGGCTGCCGTAGTGAAAATGACAAATACTTTCTTGATTTCTTAAATACCAACGTGTCACAGTCAGTTGGGTGCCTACGGAGAGACAAACAACTTCCAACCAAATTGCTACTCCAGCAGCAGTATGAGGTGAGCTAGCGGTTCTAAATATCGTTTTCGCCAGTGAAGTGAGTCGAACACCCAATGATTCTTCCGAAACAACAATTTCCCGAATGCACACTCTAAGGGGGGAGAGTGTTCTCTCATTGAGAGAGCTTGGTAAACAGAGAGCTTTCCTGAAGAGTGGAAAAGGGAATGATTATCAAGTTCCCAAAGAAAGGAGACCTTACGCGAAAATTGGAGAGCGGCTTGAGTCAAGATATTAACAAGAATCGTCCTGGAGCAAATAAAAGACAAATTCGAAAAAACAAGCAGAATTCCCCAATGGATCTTCTGTTTTGACCACATTAACACCTTTCCGATGACCATCGAATAGTACCCAAAGCATCGATCACAATTTCACCTGCTCTTTATCCATTTTGAAAAGACTGGACTATGCCACTTTGCAGAGAAAAGCTGAAATCTTTGAAATAAAGATCAATACGGCAAAAATAAAAAGGATCAGCGCTGGAACTTCCCCTCATTTGCTCACGTAAATATTTCTCGACAACCAGTTGAGATATAGTAAATTTTCAATATCTTAGAACTACCGAACCGAACTAGATATTAATAATTGAATCGCGAAAGCAGAAGCTGCTTTATAAGCTTAAAGACTAAGTAATGACTGCCTTCAATGTTCAATCCATGCTGGTTTATAAATATCGTACTTGGGAAGTCACATCCGTCCTTTACCCGACCTAGAAAGCGTCACAATTCTCTCAGAAATGTACGGGTTAATTTAGAAGCATTTTTGGGTTTCAGCATCCTTGGGTCCAACACAAACATAATTAATCATAAAAATTCTTGGGCGAATCTGTTCCTTTCTTCGTTGAATTAGGAAGGTATAACAAATTTGTTAAAATTTCTTTTCTTTCAATTATTTTAAAAGAGATAAGGATAAGAAATCACGACGTCCGATTACTGATTCGTATGTATTTTTGCTCTTAAGTTCAGAGTCCTTAATCACACCTTTTTTGTCCGTGAACTAAGAAAATAGCAAAAACTTGAGACAACAAAATTACTTTTTAATTGCAAAAGTAAAATATATTATATTATTTGCCCCTTAAGACAAAATGCGAAACTCATTTTATATAACTGCCAACGGCGACGACAACGGTGTCATGTACGAGGTGGTGAAGAAGAAAGCTCCCTTAGTCATAACAATCGATTTTAAATTATTGCCCAGACGTGATTGTAATTCACGGTACCTACTTTCATATTTGCTCTTCTCTGTCACGAAATCCCCATCGCAATTTCTACATTCACCCCAACCTGTAAGTTCAAAGGGAATCTATACAACATCGCACGAATATGTGCAAATTTGGAAGCATTTATGGTATAACAATCCATGCAGCAGCTGCATTTCAACTGTCCACCTTGTTGGGCGTTTCAAAGACTGTAAAGATAAACCAATCCTTTGGCTCGTCACAACAAGTACTCCTTTCTTGTCCCCTAAAGAAAACCAAATAAACAAGCTAAACCGCATTAGCTATGCTTGCCTTAAAAATAGTGCAACGCAAAGCTTGTATAAAGTTTCCCCCATCATAGACAAGCGCATGCGCTTAATGTCATTTGAAGGATGTCGTTGCATGAAGAAAAAGAGTCCCCATCCATGCATCCTGTCGATGCAGTGCACAAAGGAGATTTTCCCTTAAAGAAGGATGCGGCTTTCATTTCCAAACTTCGATTTGGGCATGTCAGCTCCAAAAAGTCTGCATCACCATCGTATACAACCAAGGTTTTATGTTCTTTCGTCTTGCTTTTAGTCACCAGCAGATAAAATTCCATTTCCAAGTGTATATAGTTAAGGAGCTTTTTCAGCTATTTTCTTCAATTGCAACTGGAAGTGGGGCTGCTATTTGGTTGGTTCTCGATTGTATGTACAAGGTTTCGTTATATAAACATTTCATTGGTGGAAAGACTTTCTTTTCTTGCTTTATAGTGCAGCACTGGTGATGATAAAAGGAACATACAAATTCGACTAAAAATATGCAACTATAATCGTTAAGACTCTTTGTTTTTTGTAGTGCTAATTTAAAATCTAAAATGGCGGCTTATAGGTAGGAAAATGGGAGTGTTTTATTTTTATTGGAACATAAAAATAATCAAACAAAGAAAATAGATGTGCAATTAACATGCTCAAAATACAAAAACCAAAACGTTGTTACCTTTTCCTTTTTTTAAATCGTCGAAAAAAGAAGAAGAATTTATCAAAGCCCATTGTAATAACTATAACATTAAGGATTCAGGAAACATGATATTTATAGATGTAATAAGATTTCATAATCTGTACATCATGTACATGTAGATCTCGTACTCAAAAATCCCACAAAAATTTTTTTAAGTATTTTTAGTAAAAATATCAAACCGTTTTCTAAATATCGAGTTTTAAAAATGCAAAATATTTTGATATGCTTCTACTTTTACTGCTCGTGGTCATGGTTTAGAGCCTCCTGTCTAGAAGATTGGGACAACAACTCTCCCGTTTCACTGCTTCACACTAATTTTCCACTTGTTTGGTTCCCCGGGTTGACACCAGAAAACGGAGACAGGGCTCCCGGTTTTAGAATATTAGATGACACATGATGCATGACATTACCATCTAAGTTTGTCATGCTGTATTTTGTCCAAGATTGGATTTTTTGATGTGAAATCTTTTTCGGATTTTCTTGCTTCTCATTCGATCACGTTTTGTCATACTGCATGTTCCTTTTAGCTGCCGTCAATTGACTCTCATACTTATTGTTCATTGTCAAACATTGTGAACCAGTAAGCGCTGGACGAACAACTGCTTTCCTTTCAGCTTAGAGAGCACAGAAGATGGCAGAGTTTTCCCGTCACTCCATCCATCATCATGGTCTTCACAAGATCCTTTTTTTTATTGATTACAGATCAAAGATATTTTCTTTTCGCACTTAGGAAGCATTATTCCATTCAAATAGATGTCCGGAATAGTCCTGTATGGATCTGAAAATGGGCAGCATAGGTTTTCAGTCACCTTAGAGCCGTATTCATTTCCCTGCAGAACATCCACACATGCATCAAGAAGTGCTCGTTGCAAGGGCACGGGATCTTCACTTATGTTGGCTCCATTGTCAGCAAAGAATAACTGAATTACTTTGGAGTCCGTCAAATTATCCTCAAGCTAAATATCAAGGACTGTAATGAAGAGCAAAGGACTCAAGACACTGCCCTGGTGCCCATTTACTCTAATTGGGAACTCTTCGGTGTTTCCTGCGGGGCATCTTACTTTCGGGAACTCATTGTTGCCTAAGCACAACCCATTATACATTTTTTGGAGTTTTTTTTTACCGCAACACTAACTTCTTCGACCTCATTGTTAGGTGCAGCTATTGGAAAGTATAGCCTCGAAATTGTTCATTTAAACGACCTTCATAATATTTCAAATTTTGTCGTCATTCATAAGAAGTTGACCTTAAAAAAAATTAAAAAAAGTTGACCTTGAGCGTTGTTAACGAATTTTGGTGAACGAATCTCCTGGACATTTTTCCTTCTTTGTGTGACAATTTGGGAAATGGTTGTGCCCTTGTTCTTGTTGGCATGTCACAGTTCCTAAATAGCATGATTTGCATCAACAACCTGTGCAGATATTTCCTCCAGTTCCTGATATATGCTCTTTGTACTCCCTGATTTTTCTTAAGTCGTTTTCAAGTGGCAATCCGGAATTGGTTTTAGATTCGGAATCCCAGTTGAACGGTTTTTTTCGATTCTGAAAAATTTGAAGTTTGTATTGACTGTATTAGTATTTCAAGCATACACTTCACAGTTCGCACAATTTGTAAATTAAAAAATATGACATTTATCAAGTGTGACATTTAAATCTTTGAATGTGTAAGTGATTACGAGTATTTCAAATCCAGAAGAGAAATTCTCTTTTTTTTAGAATCAGAACTGTCACTTTTGCCCAATTGAACGCATTCAGAATGCTTTTTTCTGCTTCCAGATTGCCAATTGAAAACGACATTAGTCTTTCTTATAACGCCTGTAAACAACTCCGAGGTGTACTTTTTCATCTATATTATTAGAGGGATACATTGGCCATGGTTTAAAAGCCGTTTTTCCTATGCGATATTTATACATATATATTTTTAATATGCAATATTATTGCATATCCGTCAATCAGATTATGAGAAAATAGAAACCCAAAAAACCTTCTATGGCAGGTACCGGTTTTTTTATTCAAAAATAGAAATAAATTTAAAAAAATGCTTTTATTTAAAATTATAAAATTAATATACTAATAGGTACCTACTAAAACTTTAATAACTTTGTTTTAGAAAAAAAAATTAACTTTAAGAATAAAGACGTGTATTAAAATGAGTGGGTACACGGGCCGAATATTATTTTTTTTTGAGAGATTATTGAGCTCTTGACCGCTAAATTAAATATTTTGATCAAAATGAACAAAGACTTAAAAGCAATGTAAAACTTTTGGCACTTATGTACTCGTAAGTAGGGTCGTAATAGAATAAGAAGTACAGTAAACAAATATTGATTATACCGTTGCCATCACAAATAGTTTGGGAAGACAATTTCTTTTAGATATACAAATTATGTATTAATAGCATGTTTGTTTAGCAAACTAAGAGTACGCCAATGTAGTTAAAGCATCTCTAATCAGGGAATTCAGTTAAAATGACAGGATAGCTTGGTTGTTTTTGTGGTCAAATGTAAAAGATTTTTTTCGATTACTGATTTTTTTTTTTTGAAGATTTGATTTCAATTTCCTTTGCCTACAAAAACATTGGATGAACATTACAGAACTAACCTAATATTCCTACTTTCAAATTAGTTCTTAGTTAAGCTGAAAAAGAAACTGAATTTTTTTTTTAAATATTTTCGTTAGAGTTATAGTTAATCTAAAAAGGTCCAGAGGGAGGATAAATATTTGATCATATAACTGCTTCTGATTTGTTGCATGTGGAATTAGTATATTTTTTTTGCTTAACCTCCTCTTCAAGGAACTAGTTTTGTTAGTGGCAGTTACTGAACTTTCAAAAAAAAAATATTTTAATGGCTATTATTGAACACACCAACGTTTTGCCAGATTTACCGTTGATACTAACTCCATTTTAAAAATACTTAAGGTCGGTTGCACCAATATACATATAACAGCTTTGAACTTTTAAAATGACAAATTTTGTATGGAAAAAACGTCATTTTAAGACTTAAGAGCCAAATAAATTTGCAAAAGCGTTTGCTGCAACTGGCCATAAATAGTAGGTTTGCTCCAAAAATGTTCTATGAGTTTTTTTGTCCATTAGGATTTTATTTCAAACCCAGACTTTACCTCCCGACTTTAGACCAATTGAAACTATCGTGTTTTCTTTGAATATTTTATTTTTCTATCTATTTTTAACATGCATTTTTTATTAATTTTTCAAACGCAATCTTATGAAAGACAAACTCCTCTTCAATGTACATAAGAATTTTAAAAGTGTATGTGGTCTAATACCCAAAATCTTCAGTCAGCGGTCTAATTTGATGCGATACAAATCTGTACATATGTATGTACATACATACATATAAATAATGCATAATCAGACATTCCTGTATATGTAAATGTGGTCGGTCAGAAGACTTATTATGACCGTTAGTTTCCTCTCACGGGACACAGGGTATATACTACTCCTACGCCCCATCGTGAAGGGTTTCTAGTTTCAGCTCTCTGAAACTCTTCGCCAGTTGTGCTGATTCCTCTTCGACCGTTCTTCGCCAAGTACTTCTAGGTCGTCCTGGCTATCGCCTGTGTGAAAGAATTCCTTCGCATCCCTTGACTCGCAATACATTCGTTTCCCTTTCGAAGCACAGGCCAGTCCATTGCCACTTACGTCTTCGTATGATAAGAGTCAATGGGGCATATTCATAGTCGTCTGACAAGTTTGTCTCTTCTAAGCTAACCTGGAGCTTATGTAATTCATAGACAATTTAGATCCGGGTCCAAAAGATAAACTGGAGCTCAAACTTTAAAAACGGCTGACTCTTTGAATAAGTTGTTTTTTTCTATCTGTCAAAAAATGGATTGGATTTCAATGGATTGACAGGCAAATGTACTAAAATTTTTACTAAACAGAACTCAGAATTTCTTTATTAATAGCAGCTGTTTCTAACCTGTGTGTTAACTTTAGACTCGAGGCCAGTTGGACTCAGGTCTAAAGTTTGACTATGAATATGCCTTAATGTGTTCCTGTCCTGTTCTCGCATGAAGGTCATCAGTAGATATACGATTTGGCAAGAATATCCTCAAGATGTTGCGCAGACGTCCATTTACAGCTTTCTAGTTTTCGGCCAGCAGATAGCATGTATATTGAGTAGACGACCAGTGGATTCTACACCTCTTTAAGGTCTATGGGCGGGAATTTAAAAACATTTAACATCACAAATTATGGGGTAGAATCATAAAAAATATACATACTTAAAAGAAAACCAAACAACATCTCTTTCAGTTTAGATGCCGTTAAACAAAATTGTCTCAATTTGCAATTATGAAATTGTGATCTCGAAATTGCGTAATTTCATGGTCAGTGGGTATTTACTATATATATTATTTTGAACAAATTATAATTCAAACTTATTTGAAAAAATGTTTTTCCTCATTTTGGAAATGCAACTGACTGCATTCTTCAGCTCGATGTTAAGTTTTAATTAACACACTAATTTGTACTTCATCCGATGCATGAACGCACAACACGTTCAAAAAAGAGGAAAGCTTCATTGAGCAATATAAATATAAATAAAATTCGACCTTGAAACACTAAATAAGCCCCGCATCACTTTAAAGTTTTTAATCAACTTTTTTTTTATATTTCAGAACAATAATTTGTCCGAATCACTTCTTTGTTCGTCTGGGAGTTCCATTATTGCAATAAAAGCCACCAAGGAAGGTCCTCGAAAAATACTAATTGTCTCCTCCAAAGGAAATCAAATGAATTTTCGAGATGCAATGACTGGACTTTTATTGAGATCCTTAGATATCTCTGACAACCTGCACATATACAGCATTCTTCTCGACGATGGTTGTATATATTTAGGAACTCAACGCAATGAAATTCATCATTTCAATTTTACAGTAAGTTTTTTTTTAAATTTAAATCAAAAATGTATACAAACAAACGAACAAAATTTTCTTCCTTAGACTGGAGGACGTTTGGGAATATTTCATTGTGGCAATGGTGCAGTTTCTATGAAATTGTACAAAGATAAATACATATTCGTTGGTTGTTATGACGGATTTGTATATGTTTTGGATAAAAAAACAGGGTGTCAAATAGGACGGTTTCCAGGATCTGGGAAAATGATTTTAGCACTCGAGATCGCAGGCGATAAAGTATGATTTTTTTGTTATAAATAAAATATATAAATGTCTTTTTTTACAAATGTCTCTTTTTCAGCTTATTACATCGGCCAAGGACAATTCAATGCAAATTATTGATATACCCAATTATATTGCTACCATAAAAGATAAAAGTTAAAATATATTATTGTGCAGCCTTAAGAAGTTTCATGCCACATTGTTTTTTTTTTTTATTTTATATTATTACGTTTATTTTTTGGTTTAGAATAAAATTAGCTTCTATAAAATTTAAATTTTTATTGTTTCTAGTCTGAAGCATTTTAATGTTCGATTATGGTTATTGCAAACTCTTTCTGCGGAACATCGGCGCTCTTAAGACAACAGAAATTTATTTTGGTGAGTGTGAAAATATAGGGTGTGGCAACGTGAAACAAAGCTTATTTTTTACTGTTCAAAAAAAAACCTAATGTCTGTCATCATAACAGTTAATATATGATTTTTCGCAAAAAAAAAATTAATACAAAACTTAACTGTGGTTTTTTTGATATGGAAAATTCAAAATATTTAAAAAGAAGTAGGTATATTTTCTTATATATAATTAATTATTACTTTTTTTTTGGTACATACAATAATTAAATCTACCATTAAAAATATAGGTATTCAAAATATTCGAGTACTGGACATTTTTATATATAAATTATTTTGGGGCTACGCTTAGATTTTGAATTGGTATAACCATGTTGAATGGGTATTGCAACAATTCGACACACGATGGTCTCTGTTTTGGATTGTGTTGGAGACATTTTTTTGCCATCTGTGAAGAAAATAGGTACGTGTTATTGTTTAGGAAAAAATTGATTATATTGAGAAAATATAATATTACCTGTACCAACATAACTGGATAGTAAGATGGTAACGCTGGATATTGAATTTCTGTTGAAGGGCTAGTTATGGCATTTACTTTAGCATAAATATTCTTGATGTGCCCGAATGGTGTCTTTTGATACATAAGCAGATACAAAATACAACCCAACGACCAGACATCGGATTTTGTAGAAATCTAAAAAAATAAAGCATTAATTTGTGTTTAAAAAAGTTCAAATGAATTGAATTGAATACGAGTGTACTAAAGTTACAATTTGAAATAAATAAAGTTAGCTGATGAGGATAAAATTTCGCTTCACTGCTCGACTTTGACCTATTAAAATTACAAACCTAGAAATAAATAGTTCTTCATATGCCAGATACAAGAATGTGAAAATTAATTTTTTGGAGTTGACAAGTTGGTTTGATGCACATTTTGTTTCATCCAAATACTTTTTATGTGGGAAATTGAATAAAAAAAAATATCAATGCTAGAGAAAGGTACATTTTGGAGTTGATGAAACTCAGCTAATCTTGAAATGCCTTAAAGTAAAGATATCAATCTGATCACAGGATTCTGATGTTGGGGTTTCATCCCAATGCTTAAACACCAGAGCGCATGCGGAAACATGCCATACCACTAAATGAATCAACCTTATTGCGATAGTCGTTTAACTAGACTGGGTTCTAAAAGCCACAATTAAGGTTGAAACAAAACAAAAACTTCAAGATTTCCTCCACTCTACATCCATCTCATGATCATAAGCCATTCGCTTTCCTGAAACAACAATTGTGCCCTCTAGAACCTAGACGTTTCAGTTGAACGACTATCGTAAAAAGGATGAATAACTTTTCAGCTTTAAATAAGTGCAAGTTTAAGAATCTTAGAAGTGGAATTTTTATTTGTACTAATATTATTCAAAGTTTCTAAAATCATGATTACTTTTCAAAGTATATTGCAACAAATTATAAGAACAAATTAAAATCACAAGCTTTACCTTAATTTTCGGCTGGTTTTTTCCCATGGGGCTATTTCCTGTCGATGTATCAATCAAAGCTTCTGGACTAATATAGTTAAAAGTTCCAGCTTGTGAAAATTTGATAATACTTGTTGAATCGATGGCAATATTACTAGCTATTCCAAAGTCTATCAGCTTCAGTCTTCCATGAACCATCAAGAAGTTTGCAGGCTTGAGATCTGAATGTATAACACCTGTAAAAAAATATTTATTTATATTATTAAATATATTTGAAAAAAAAAATACCGATTATCTTTACTTACCATTCTGATGAATGTAAGAGACAGATTGTAACATCTGATACCAAAAATTCATTAATACATAGAGAGGTAAATTGGTTTTGTAAGCTGAAAGAATGTTATGCAAATCTGAATCACCTTTCTCCATCACCATGTACAACTTGGATTCTTTGGCAAGAAGTTCACTGGGAAGTTAAAACTTTTAAGAGATCGAACACATTGCATATGGAGGATAGGTTACTCACTACTCGTATAACGAAACCACACAAATGTTTCCTTGTAGTTTTGCTAGTAATTTAGTTTCGTTTAAATAGCCCTCAACTACTGCAGCGTCTCCACGTAGATCAACTATCTAGAAATGGAAAGATTTTGCAATTTTAAATTTTTTTTTTCGAAAAATGTTTGGTATTGTAGAATTAAAGAAAAACTTTGGAAAATAAGACTTTTTTTTTGCAAACTGTTTCATCTCCAAACCGAACGATGCTAAGCTATAGCTATCACAATGATTGTTTGATGGATGCCTGGAACATTTTTTTCAGTTATCGGTTATATTGGCTAATATATTATTTATTAAAATATATAAAAGGTAACTGAAAAACAGATATTTTAACGATTTCTCACAGTTCATACACTACACAGTATTATCCCAAGTGGATTCTACTTTATAAACATATACAAGATAAAAAAAAAAAACTAACTAGAAGTGCATTGGATTTCACATTAATTTTCTAAAATGAAATAAAAATAATTAAAAAGGACCTCTGTGCACTTTACACACATAAAATTTTATTATAGTCATCGGAATCGTTTTCGATGATTTTTAACATTTGTATTGGAGTTCCCGTTGATATTGTTTTAATTTCAATTTTATCATAATTATTGTTGCCCATTTCGAGAAATTTCAATTTTTTGAAAACGGTTATTTAACATTTGTATGGGAGGTACCGTATTTAAAAAACGCTTTGTACCAAATAGACACTGGATCTTTTTATTAAAGAAAAACAAGAACAAAATTAAATCAATCTAGTAAAAAAAAAGTTATTAGATCGGGAATTTTAAGTTTTTTTCTGATTTTTTTTTATAAATATTAACAATATTAACAAATTTTAAATCTTTGGAACGAATATTTTGAGAAAGAATGAAAATATATAAATTCTTTTGATGTTTTTTTAAGAAAAACTGATAAAAAAAAAAAAAAAAAAAGTATAAATTAAAACAAAAAAAACAACCTCGTTTTGAAACAGCGAATGTTAAAAAAATTAGTTGAACTTCTCAAGTTGTTGGTGGAAGAATGATAGGTCTAAAAATGACATTACATATTTTGGAATCCAGGAAAACTTATGTTTTTTTTTTATGTAATGTAGGTAATAGAAATTAGGACAAGTATAAATTCAAAAAAGGAAGTTAATAAATAATTTTTTTTACATTTGTTTATTATATTCATAAAAAAAAATAAGGTCCACTTCTGAACGTATATATGTAATTATGCAACTTGCTTCAACCCAGTCCGATCTGAATAGATGCGATACACTCCCCACGAAAAGAAGCTAGAGGAGAATTTTGGTGGCACCGAGTGTCCACTTGTTAAGAAAGTAATTAAAAAGAATATTTAGGGTGTTTAAACTATTTCTATGTGACTACAAACGTTTTTAACTAACTTTATTTAATATAAACTTTATATTATATTTTTACATACAGGAGCATTATTTATTTATTTAAATATTTTAGGTTAGGTTAGGTAAACGGTTGTCAGGAAAATAACTAACATAATTAGACCAACATTAGGTCCATTGTGATACCATACTAAAAGAATGAAGATATTATCCTCATTACGAAAACCATCTGGAGCTCCCAATGTAGCGAGAGAGATATGATAGATATGTGTCGGTATTTATGAGATCGTTTAAATCGTTGAAAAAGAAGTCTCCTAAGTAGAGTCTGCGCAATGTCTCTATGGCCCGGTGAATGTTAAAATGTTCTGCCATCTCGTTTGGATATAAACGACAGCTTACGGCAGTGACTTAGTTGGTAGGAGCAGATTCGAGAAATGTAAGGGCTGCTTGACTATCTGAGAAGATACGGATGTCCGAATTTCATATCACGTTTTCTTTTAGCTAAAATAGAGCTTCTATTATTGCCAGAATTTCCGCTATCACGTTCAAGTGATTAGAGAGTCGGAGAGATAGACTAATTTTAATTTTGTCTAAAGTGAACTGAATCATTTTTTAGTGGTTCACTGGCCTCCTAAGAAAATCTTAAGGGAATGGTGACTGGATTATGTGGTCGAAACTCAGTTTTGGGGTGGTGTAATCAGGTTTTCAGAAATTAGTTTATAGAAATCTAAAATTCTCATATATATGACTTAAGAAGGACTTATTATTATTGTCATGTAAATAAAAAGATTTTTTTGTTATTTTTAAAATAAAACTAAATACTTTTTTTTTGTAATTTGGTTTTTAAAAATCTTTAAAATAAAAATAAATATTTACGTTAAACTTTTTTTTGTATAGCAGGTTTAGTTTTCTGTTTGAAAATAAGTCTGGAGGAAATGAACAAAAAAGTTATGTACCAAGTTTTAAAATATTGATATCCTTTTACGTGACTTTTTTATTTTTCAAAATAGTATTAACTCGAGTCGGCTTTAGGTCTGAAGGCGGATGTAAAATCATCCCAAATGTTTAGTCTAGAACATATCTTACCTTCAGAGCACAATCCTTTCCAGACTCCTTGCAATGAGCCAGATAAACACTGCTTGATCCCCCACAGCCAAGCTTCTTCTTGATCTCATAATCGGAACCATTGATCTTGATAATGCTCTCTTTTGGTTTTCCTGCAGCTTCAGTATTTTTTAGCTGGGTTTCTTGCTTACTGAAGGCAAGAGATTTCTTAGATTTCACATCGGCATCATTCTTCACTGGTGATTTGGATTTAACCTGATTTTCAACAGTTCCGGGTGTTCCACTCTCGTTCATAGTGTCGCAAAGTGAAAGTGTTATGCTATTGTTGGCCAGATGGGGAGCTCGAGCCACAGCCATGGGAGTCTGAAAAAGAACCTTCTGCGAACGAAATTCATTGGCAATGGCTGTGCGCTCTTTGCGAGATGTGGAACAGAGATCTTTTGGTCGCCTAGCTACTGACCATGAGCGAATTTGAGGCGTTGCAAATTGAGCATCGGCTTGCTTCAGAGGAGTTTCCACTTCAACCCCAACTGGTGGTGGTGCTGCAGTTTGGGAAACAACTATAGAAGGTGCTGAAGTCAATGATGGAACTTGGTTCTCTTGGATTGGGTTAAGGGGGAGTTTCTGCTTAAGTGGTTCGACGGGAGCCGCGGGGGCAATAACATCTTCATTCTTCCTTGACGAAGATAAAGTGTCATTGAGTTTCATTTTATCAAAGAACAGGAGAAAAGAATCATCTGTTGGCTGTTTTGGGGCGGCCTTTGTAGGATTTTGACTCTTCCTTGGGGAATTTTCATCATTGTCGCTTATGGCAGGACTCATTATTGTATCATTGAGAATGGCACAGTTGAACCTTTTTGTATATAAAATTTACTTCACAACTTTTATTTTTAAATTAATTTCTAAGAATTACCTATCATTCTTGTTCTCATCTTCATCGGAATCGGATTCTAGTGGTGGGAGTTCTGAAACTCTTTTGGGTCTGCAACAGTTAACACAGTTTTGATTTTTGTATTTTTTAGCTTTTTAGATATCAAATACTTACATTTTTCGGAGTTTCAAAGAATCACTGCGATATAATTCCAGACTACCTCGACTTTCTTTGTTTTCAGTTTTTCTAAAACAATTTATTGTAATGTGTAATTTTTTTCTTTTTGTATTTCTAATTGAAACCTACGGTTTTTGAGGTGTTCTATCATCTTCGGAGTCTGGTTCTAACGGAGGTATATCTTTAACACGTCTTGGTAAAAATGCCATCAATTAAATCAGGATTAAAGTATAGTTTTAAAATATTACTAAAATATGTTAAATTAAATAAACAAAACAAGTTTTGAAAAATCATTTGACAGTTTAACAGAAAGTTTTCGTTAAATATACCAGTGAAGTTGGTGGTGGTGGTTAGGAATTTTGGATTTTAGGTGACGCAGACGTCATCTGGTTGTGGGATATTTAAAGAATAACAGTAGAACTGTTTTATTTATTTTCATAGCCAAATTTAAAGCCTAATCGTAAACAAACCTTGAGAGTATATTTTTAAGGTCCAGATCCAAATAGATCCGTGATAACAAAGCAAACCTACTGTGACTGGGTAACTAGCTAGCTAGTACTATCAGCTATTTGGTCAACTGAACTGTGTTTTTTTTTTTTAAACCGGGATCTGGATCTAGATTATCTTTTACACGCAACACAAAAACAATTTGGGATCCTGCTTTCTATCTGGATCTATTTCAAGATCCAGGAATTAGTTTGTAGGATCTGGTTCGTTTTACTATCACAGGATGATCCATATGGATCTTTGTTGATTATAAAACGTGGCTAACGCTTCCAAATGGCCCGATGCTCCATAAGATTGCGTGTAGGTTATACTTCTAAAGGGATGGTACAATCAATTTATCAGGGTATCACAAATGTTCTAAGTGTGACGGGAATAAGATCGAACGTTAGCATATCAACCCACAATTTAACTTAACCCAGGCTAAGTTTATGACTTACTTTTTTGAAAATAACCTCCACGATACGGTGGGCAAATGCATGATGTGTCAATTGAATTTTCTTGTAGAACATGTTTGCAACTGACATGTAAATAGTGTACTTTTCTAGTGAATTATGCACCAACATCTATTTATTATCGTGATTGATACTGAAAGTGTGGACTCTGCCTAAGCATTTGTATAATATATTCCATGTGCCTGGTTACACGAGCGGAAAAAAAAGTTAATTCTCGAAAGAGAACGCATGATTTTTAGAAAGAAGGAAAGAGATGGAAAAAAAATGCCAAGTTTCGTCTTTTCCTCATTTTCAGATATGAGTTTTGCGTTAAAAATCATGTTTCATTCTTAAACGTTCTCCTTTGGACAGAAATTTTCATTTCTATTTGGCTGTGAAGGAGAATGGTTGCAACAAATAGCTTTGTTTTCTTCTTGTTTTTAGTGCCTTAATTTCCGATTGTTCCTCTATTGTCATATTTTCTTGCATGCCCACTCAACTTTTTTTTCTGTGTGTATCCACGAACGTGATTCTTTTTTCCGCTCGTGTAACCAGGCACCATGATAAACTGTATATCAAAATATATTCCAAATGTCACTTCCAGCTGTTCATTCCCCAGTTCATTCTTTATTTCCGCTAGTCAAATCAGTGATGCCAGACTTTTAAAGCGTAAAATCCCACAGTGAATAGAAAAAAACCCTTTTATCCCACGGTATTACAAGAAAAACCCACAAATATCCCACGAATTTTAAAATTAAAATATTTTAGTTTTTTCATTATAATCCATTTTAAAATTTAAACAAAATAAGTTTTTTTTATAACAAGGCATACTTATTTATTATTCAGCCTTTAACAAACTTAAAAATAAAATGAAATTTATAGTAAAAAAAAAAAACAAAAAACTACATATTCAAACGAAAACGAAAATTCTCATTATGAAAAAACCCTTTTTTTTGTTCTACGAGCTTACAAAAAACCCTTTATCCCTTTTTGCTTTTTTTAGACCAAAAAAACCCATAAAAAGGGATAAAACCATGAATCTGGCATCACTGAGTCAAATCAAAAGTATCGAATACAAATAAAAACAAAAGAATTTCAGAATTTTTGTTTTTTTTTCCGCATCATTTATTTTTTTTTATTCATTTCAACAATGCAATTATTGCAATAGCCACAAGTTCTTTTTATAATCTTAACTAATATCTGAAATTTTCATCTTGTGAACATAGATCCAACGAAACTCATATACAAAAATTTTCTTGAATTTGGAAAAAGAAAAAAATTAGAAGAACTTTTTTAAGTCGTCATTTAGGTGCTGCTGGTCAAAAAAATTAAACTAAAATAAAATAAAATGAATGAAACAAATGGAAATGCTAGTGAGGCTGGTCAGCCGCAAACTAGTGACCGTAGTCATTTAATAATTGATCCAGTCTTAACATCCAATCCGAACAACAATTTTACAGCTTTGAAAACTATACCGGCTTTCAGGTAAGTTAAGATTAAAAATAAGTTTTGATGATTAATTTGTTATTCATAACATATATAAGAGATTGTGTATTTATTATTTGAGGGTGGTGCTTGTCCGTCAAACAAAAGAATATGCAAACTTCTAAATTATTAGATAAGAAAAAGTAAAGCTTCTTTAAATAGAATGTCGAAACAATATCAGTGTTTGGTATTGATAACTGCGAAATTGCATTTTTTCAATTTTCAGGTTTTTGTTTCCAACTCGTGTTCCTGGACATTGCTTTTGTTTAGGTACCTAGCTTAGTTTTGTGTAGGTAATTTGTTTTAGTTCATTAAATAACAGTCATGTTAAACTGAAGGAATACGACTTTAATATAAAACTATCTGTAAATGATTTTGGAAATTCATAGTCGCATGCCGTCCCGTGTTGAATGTGTCAATTTCGTCAACTATAGAATTTTTAACAGCAACAGCATTAAAAAGACTAAAGGTGGACAGCTTACTAACTAATGGTTGACAGACCTGATGTTGGGCAGCAGGGTTATCAACCTTGGATTGGGAGGCTTTTCCACAAAAATATCAGTCAAATAGAGGCACGCCACAGCAAGGAGTCCTTTCGCGACTGCTATGAATTTTAGTTATTGCGAATGCCGATTATGTTGCAATAGCAGTATCAGGTAAGGACGCCCAGATTCTCACAAAACTTCTACAAACTGCTCTTAACAAGCTAACAAATTGACAGACCGTTGTGGGCCACAAAACAGAACTTGTCCTCTTTACAAGGAAATATAAAATTCCAAAATTAATTCCCCCAACAATAAATGGTGTTGCACTTTCCTTCTCAGATGAAGCCCAATATTTAGGCCTTATTCTAGATAAAACAATCTGATGAACTGCTCTAGATAAAAATACGTATTGTGACAAGGTCAAGATATCAGCGTGCATTTGTGTGTGGTATCCCTCGGGAATTCCCAAATTCTCGTGCATTCTCAAACTTTTCGAAATTATTGTCTTTGACACTGTTTACTTCCGTTTCTCAAAGGAAAATGTACGACTACTAATTTAACAGAATTTGTTTGTTGTACTTTACGATATTTAAGTTGATGACATAGCCACTGACTTAAGCAAGGTCTTTGATAAAATTTCAAATACAATTATCTTTTTTAAAGCGAGACATACCCCCCCCCCCCTGCCATTTTCTATGAGTGGCACTCGCATCGAAGAAACTAATCAGCTTACGATTTTATCTTTTGTGGAATGATCACATACTTAACGTTGCCAAAAATGCTGCAAGATGTTTAGGTTTCCTTTGGAGATGCAAGAAATTCTTTTCCACTTCTGATCTGGCTATTATCTTTAAAAGTTATATACGTCCAAAGCTTGAGTATAACTCCCATCTCTGGGCTGGTGCCCCAGCAATTTACTTAAGCCTCTTGGACAGTATACAAAGACGAGCCTTCAAAATGATCGGAGACAGGAGTATCATCGATACTTTTACGTCACTCGAACACAGGCGTAACGTTTCCTGTCAACCGTAATACTCGCGCTTCCAGGAATGCTCATCAGTTTACTCTTGAACCCAATTTCGGCCGTACTGTGAAGTACAGGGATTCGTTCTTTAGCCGTACTACGCGAATGTGGAATACCCTTCCACGCTCTGTCTTTCCCTCACATTGTGATGAACTGAAATTCAAGACTAATGTTCACCGACATCTCCTTTCAAATCTCCTCCCACTTACCTAGATTTTTTGATGTTTTTCTGAAAATCCGGAAAAAGCACCATCCCAGTTCCTTGAGCTGAGCCGCTCTGAGTCAGACAAAAACATTTCAGGATTCATTTTTATATTTATAAATTGAAAGGTGACAATCGCAACAGGAACTGCAGCTGGAATAGATGAAATCCCATAAATACGATGTAACGCACAAAAATTTTAATTTTTTCTTACTCCGTCTGTCCGTCTCTATTGTGTTGAGGCATTAATTGTCATGCAACAAGCTAGCGGCAATAAATATATGTGTTTGAATTTTTAAAAATGTAAACTGGGCATAATACCAATGAAGCGGTCACTGCAATTACTATTAAAAATTGGTAAAACAAAAAAAAAAACGAAAGTATAGTTGTTTTCAAGTTGGCTGTTGCAGGCAATTTAAAAAGGGGATGTAGCTCAGATGGTAGAGCGCTCGCTTAGCATGTGAGAGGTACGGGGATCGATGCCCCGCATCTCCAGTAAAATAACCTTTTCAAGGACCATTTTTTTTTGTTCATCTAAAAGTTTTATCTAAAAGTTCAAACAAATATTTACAAAATAAACCGAATAATATTGGCTAAATATTAGTTTACATTAAATCGGTTCCATAAACTGAAAATAATTATAATTCCAAACTGAACTAGCCTTTTTAAGTCAAAAAAAAAAATTCGGTGCGCCTTTTGTGGATTCGTTATTCATAATAAGGGCATCAGTTTTGACTATTCAATTTTTTATTAATTTTATCCAATTCAAAAAACAACATGCTTCTGTAAATTAACACTTTTTATATTTTTAAAAAATTTTTCAAATCCCTGTTGTTGAAAAAATAAATAATTTTTGTATCCGTTTGTTTTTTTTTAGCATCCATCTACTTATCTCAACTGCAATATCTTTTACTGGCGTGCTACTTGCGTTTGCTTCGCCACCAGAAAAAAGATGCCAAGCCTATTTTACAATGCTATATTTACGTGCTGCATTCTGGGCTATAACATATGTAATGAACGTCTTACACAGAACAAAAAGCTTAAACATAACAAAAATAATTAATTCAATGGATTTCATTCTAGCTATTCGATCACTACGTGAAGCACCAACATGAGAATCTACGTCTAAATGGTTATCATGAATTTCATCGTTCAACTGCAATGCACAAAGGATTACCTCTGCACGTAGTTTCTCTTTGGAATACCGCAATTTTAGCGGTGCAAGCTCTTATGCAACACTTCTATGGTGGTCAGTTTGTCGAACACTGCGCTGAAGGATTTCTCTCACCTATTTCTTATATAACTGCATTTAATATTGTAGAAAATGCTGTTCTTGGGTGCATTAATGGAAACTATATTGGTAAACAGTTTTTCGTTTAATAAAATTTTTAAAAAAAATGTTTATTTATAAATATTTAAATCTAGTTCGAGTAAGAAACTTCAACAAGGCTGGTCAGCCACCGGATGCTCTAACAGGAACCAGTTGCACTGAAGGTTCTTTGGGTCTTCTTCAATCGAGAGGAAGCACATCTGAATTATTGGAAAAACAAGTAAGTTTATTCTGAATTATAAAGTACTCATGATAATTACATTGTTTTTTTTTTTTGTTACAGGCTGATCTTATTAACTACCTTAAGGATCACAACTTGAGACTTAACCAGAAGCTTATGCAATTAAACGCTCAAGTTCGAACTGTTCATATGAATTAAATGACAATAATTTTGTCTGTTATATAATAATTTTACTCTTAAAGTTTTCAAAAGACGTAAAAATTATTATTATTGTTTGGGCCATTGGGTCATTGAAAAATGTACTCTTAATATTATCATACGTATTTTACAATTTGCTAAATAAATCATAAATATTTTTATCAAAAAAAGTTGACCTCAGTTTTTACAGTTTAAATTCTCATTAAAGTAAAATTATTTGGAAATTTGGGAGCTCATTTTAGTTAATGATAACACTGTCTTTCTTGTCGTTTTTTTTTTTTTTTGTTGGGCATACTTAGCCAAATGCAAAACATTCGCATACGACAAAAAAACAACAATAACAGACTATGATTGCCAACAAAACGTTGTTGTTATTGTTGTCTCGTCGCCATGACTACTTCACTCCAGTTTCACTTTGGTTTGGGCAAGCATTTATATCTACAGTTCTGTTTGTCGGATTGCAAAGTCAGCCAAAATCAAGTATTAGGTAAAATGACAGAGCATCATTTCCCATTTCCGTTTTAATAGGGGTTGTTTTCCAGTTTTAAGAAAAATCACTGTTTCCAACCCCCACAAGCCACCACTAACGTAATTGATTGTTGCACTACTGTTTCAAACCCAAATCAGTAATTTTCCTATCAGGCACGATGCCAGCTTGGCCCTATTTCACAGATGTTATATTGGATTTATTCCAAATTTACAGTGTTCGTTATGCGAGATCAATTCAAAAAACATCCATTTCATAAAAAATCTCTCAGCGTCTCTTTCAGCGATTTCAATGACACTGAGACAGGTAATTGAGCTGAGATAAAAATATGGAAAACAAATATTTTCGTTGTTCCTCATGCGATTTCAATAAAATTCTCAATTTTGGCATACTTTATACCTGAAAATATTTGTTCTTTCATAATTTATATCAGAACAAGAAGAAGAAGTGGCTTTATTTTTATACATTTTGTATAGCACGAAATCAAGATCTTTTATTTTATAAGGTGTAAATTTAAAATGAAAAATTTCAAGAAATTTTTTGAAAATAGAATAGAAGAATAGAATAGAATATATCTTTATTTTTTTTTTCAAAATTAATTTCAAAATAATAATTCAAAATAATTCAAAATTAAAATTAAAAAGTACAATTTTTGTATATAAAGAATTACAAAGCATGGCTTAGTAAGCCGTCTGCCGGATAAAATTCGAAAAATTTAATACTTTATTAGGAGAGAAAATTATTAAAATAAACAATTTAATATATTAAATATAATACATTCTAAAAAAATTTACATATTCATCAAAGAAAAAAATTGAAAATATTTAAAGAGGTCACTTTTAGTTTAGTCAAAACAAAAAAATAAAAAGCTTTCAGTTTAGCTAAAACAAAAAATAATTGAGATTACATCTCTGTAGATTGTCAAAAGAACCATATATAGAAATTCTTCCTAGTGACTCAAAACATGTTCAAATAATTTTTTCGGAAATTTTGTGCGTGTGAGATACCGTATAAGAGCTCTCCAACCTCGATCTCCGTTTAGAAAACCCACACACTCCTCCAACGAAAGAAAACTCGAACAAAAACACAGTCTTCGGATTTCCTGTAAAATTGGACACAGCGCTAAAAAAATGCAAAATATCTTCATTATGATCAAGGTTACAAAGTGAGCAAACAGAATTTAATTCTATTATATGCGGTTTATAATTCAAGTAAAGCATTTCTGTTCTAACCTTGAAAATCATACTCATTTCAGATACTGGAACTCTTCTCTAAAATAATTATTTTCACCTAGTTTGTGGTTGAGTTGCCTGTATATACTCCTGGAAGTTGATTCTCTCGCTCGCACAAGATAGTTTTCATAGGTTGTATCATCTATTTTGGAGATACATTCATATAATGAGCTTTTCAATCTCTCTACATTGTCCACTTCCAGTGATATTGGGAAGTGATGGATAACAGCAAGATCATACCAATTTTTAATAGGGCTATATACACATCTGAAACAAATGAGAAGGATCCGTTTTTGTAAGTTTTGATTAGATCGCTTCAAAACTTTGATTATATAATCATTAGCATATAAGCATTAGCAATATATAATCAAAAAAAATAAAGAATTTTATCTATCTATATATATATTTAATCAGCATTAGCTTTTAAATTTTTCAAAAGTATTTGGGGCAGGCCTGACAATTGGGAGTGTTGACAGGCAACCTAAAAATTCGTTTGAAAAAATACCTTTGTATATTTTCCATTTCTTATAACTGCTCGTACCCGTACACTTCATTTCCATAGCAAAGGCAGCTATTCACAGTGGCATTGAAAACTCTAAATTTTGAAACTGTGTCCACAAGCTTGTTGGCAAAAAATTTCGACCACATAGTATTTATTGCTGCTTTTGCAGGTTACATGTCATTATATACCCAAGATATTTAAATTCATTTACTACTTCGATAATTTCACCATCCAGAGTCCAATTTCGCTAGTATCCAAGAGATCTGTTAGTAGACCTAAATACCATTATCTTAGACTTTTCTGTATTTATTTTCAGATCCCATAAATCACAGAACTGTTTAAGCTTATTTATCTAAAGTTGAAGAGTAAATGGATTATCTGTTAAAATTACTAGATCGTAATTTATTTATTGAAAAACAATTTTTAATATTTTCTATTAACTCATACACTATGGACTAGAGAACAAAAGCAGATTATTTCAATTCATTGTATTTTATTTACTTTTAAAATTTTTAACCTAAAATGTATAGACCTGCAACAAAAAAATCGAAAGGTCTGCTTTTATTTGTCAGCTCCTCAACTATTTACTAAATCTTTATTTCTTACAAAAGTAATGTCTAAATTGTTGCATTTTGCTATCAGTTATAATGACATCAATCAAAATACTTTCGACATTTTTCGGATCAGCTCTTGTATTAACTACAGCTGCATTCTTATACAACCATGGAGTTTCCGAACCTCCATTTTTAACCCTCATAGTGACTTTTTTCCTTCCAGTGGTTTCTAGAACTTTTCGTTCAACATCTTCCACCAAATCTTGAATTCCATTGAATGTTTTTGATGAAACCATTTTCAAACTTTCATCCAGATCTTCTGTTTTTAAATTCGAAAGAAGATCAATTTTATTGCCAACATTGATAATGGGTGGCATTTTTAGACTTTCAATATGTGAAAGATTTGCCGTTAGTGACTCGAGGGTTTTCTCAACATGTTGTCGTTGCTCCAACCAACTCTCATGTGACAAATCTTGAACATGTATGATAACATCCTGAAGGATAGAAGATTATTGAAACATTAAAGAAAAAAGCATCATCAAAATAAATACCCACCGCCATCATTGCATCTTCCAAAGTTGCAATAAAGCATTCAATCAATCCCGTAGGAAGATCTGACATGAATCCAACAGTATCCATGTAGATTACCTCAAGATTACACGGCAACATTCCAGCGTGTGCAGTTACATCAAGTGTTGCAAAAAGTTGATCCCGAGGTTGCATTGTTTGTTCGTTAGTCAGAGCTTTAATTAGAGACGTTTTTCCAGCATTAGTGTAGCCAACTACTGCAACAATAGGATAATTCTTCAGCTTTCTCTTGTTTCGTATTAGTTTCCTATGCGATCTTATTTTGTCAAGTTCATCTTTAAGTTTTCTTTCCCGTGTCTTAAGCATTTCTTTCTGGATATCAGACAGAGAATAACCCTGTTTTCGAGACATCGATAGATTTGCATCTTTCATTTGTCCCCAAATATATGGAATTTCTGCCATGGCAACTTGAAGCTTAGCTTCTGCTGTTGTCGCATGCAACCGTAGAATTTGGATAACAACAGAATAACGATCTAGTACAGGAATGCCAAACTCTCCTTCAAGCAAGCGCTTTTGGGCAAAACTCAGAGTTCCTTTGCTGATAAAGACTGCAGTTAATGGTTTTGTTCCTGAACGGGCTTTGCTAACAATTTTTTTAAGTTCTTCCAGCTTTCCAGAGCCAAATAGGATTCGTTTTTCTAGGGATTCAAGCGGAACTTTCAGGCTTAGTTGAACATTCCAGTTAGGAAGCGAGTGGACTAATGCTTCAGCTTCTTTCAACTGTAAATCGGGATTGGAAGTAGATTTTTTCGAGCCCCATTTAACGTATGGTTGAAGAACAAAGATGTTTTGTTCAATATTCTGGCTTTGAGAAATATTCATAGCTGTGTTGGCTACTTCTTCATAATCTCTATCTTCTAAGTTGATTCCATGTTGAAATTGGGTATGTTCCTCCTCCTCATCGTCATTGTTACGAGTTTTATTTGATTCAAACATATTTTTTCTATTCCGAATGCCTTTGACTCCTGTAAATTGCGTGTACTTCCATCGTCTAATGAAAATATCACTGCACGTAGCTGGAGCTGATCTCTGCTTTAGTGCTTTTGCACATAAATTCACAAAACTTCGTCTTAACATAATTTATTTTAATTTTAAATATTTATTTAATAGGACTCTTCTTTCAAAATTGTATGTTTATCTTCTGCTGCCATCCAAGCAGCTTGACAAGATTTCGTCCGATCGGCAGTTATTTTGTAAGATAGACCAACAGCTGCTAGAGATGAGATAAGAATATTCCACTGTCGCGGGTAGGCCAATTTAGTTTGAATAATTTTTTGTGTAAAATAGCAACCGGAAAACCCTATGGACAAACAAAATATCAATGTTATATAAGAAAGATGATGATGTCAAACAAAGAGTAAAATTTATGAAACAATTTCCTACCCAGCCAAAATGTAGCCAAACCAGTGAAGAGTGATCTTGACATGCACTCCATATACGAATCAAATCCCGGGTGGATTTCTCTTTGTTGATCTTTAAGACGCTTTATATCATTCATAATAGCTTTTATTTATTTTTAAATATTTATAATTTGTTCGCAAAATAGTAAAAACATGGGGATAGTGCGAAAATTGTCTAATAAAATTATAAAAAATTGTGAAATGTTTTGCTTACAGCGGCTTAATAGCTGGTGGAGATGGAGAAGTGACAGGCTGACAGCTGACTGACAAAAAAAGTTCACAATAACAATGAACGCATTCAAAGCTTCATTTTACAGTTCGATTAAGGTCTCATGCAAACCTATGAGGTGGCAGCGGCGCGGTGGCGGTGGCGATCACCATAAAAATGGATGACTCAATTGAATTTACTAAAACACCTCTGAACGGGTGAATAGTATATATAGTATAAGTGCTTATTAAGTCTCTATTCAACGTTGCGTAAATCCATATTTAAAAAACATTTTCTGGTCCAATGCCTTTGTGTCAGATAAAGTACTAAAAAGAGAAATCTATTATATTAGGCCTCAATGCGTTTAGCTTAAAATACCTCTATTTAACGTTACATAACCTTTATAAATAACTTTTTGACGTTTAGAGCCATTGTAACTTTACGCAGCCTCTAGGTATCGTTTATAACTGGTACTTTTTACATGATTTGTGGATTCCAATCACATTCTACAATCGCGAGGATGAACAAAATTTTAAAGCACAGCTGATGTTCATAAAGTTTATAAAATCACTAATCAAGGCAAATTTATTATTGCTATTACTCATTTCGGCTCTAGTGAGAACCTTTGTATATATAAACTATAGTACTCTCATGGTGGAAGTCGAATGGGGCGACATCTAAAGTATGCCGGCAACCCTTACTCTTTTTTTTGCGGAGAGCTTATGGAGGTTTCAATCGATATTTATTGATATTTTTTGGATGCAATAATCCAAAAAATAGTCACCTCTTGCCCCTACTCCCAAAATCGAATCGAAAGGGTCACCCTAAAAAAAACTCGCCATGATAGTACTATAGTTTTCATATACAAAGGTGAGAACGTATTATTAAAATAGATCCAGTTTGAAAGCCTCCCATATTGTTTTTGCTTTACGTGTTAAAAAATAATCCAGATGCGTATAGATAGGAAGATATTTTACCTTTTAACTCTAGCCAAAATGAGGTAATTTCGCTAAAAAAAAATTCTCATTACAAATGAGCTATTTTCGTTTGGCAGCTCAAGCTCATTGTTGTTTTCATTAGGTCTGTTTGGTTACACAAACTTCGTACAACGTCGTACGACGTCGCACAACGTTTCACAAATTCCTGTTTGTTAACTCAAAAAAGTTGCAACAAGAGAGTACAATGAGAGAGTAAAAAATTTCCCCTCCATGAAAAAACTTGCAACTTTCTGCTACAAGAATTTCCGAGTGCAAGGAGTTTAATAACTGTCACTGCCTTTGTGGATTTTTGAGATTTGAAAATTTGAAATTTAAAAATGGAAAGGGAAGGTAGTTTTGATGCAATTTTTTTTGCACTGCTTCGTTGTATTGCCTCGTCTATTACAAATGAATCCACGGCTGAATTATCCATCATTTTCAAAATTAATTCGGTTATTATTGAATCATTTTCTGATTCACTGGATGTCGACGAATTCAAAATTTCCGACAACACGATTAAAATACTTTCAAGACATTTCGGTTTTATAAATAAATCAAAATTTCACAAAAAAGATTCATACTGAGATATCATACTGACGTTGATGCACAAAGTGAAACAAAAGCGTTTGGTTACTTTGCGACAAGTTGTACTCTCTCTGAGAGAATTTTCCCCTCTTTTCAAGAATTTGACAGATTAAACACTTCGTGCTACAAAAGTAACCAAACAGACTTATTACCACTATCCCGCTACTTTTTTAAATAGTTTTTCAGTATATCTGAACGTGTCCATTATTTTACTGGAAACCGAACGCCCACTTTTGTGAGCTAGGAAGAAAAAATGTTATTGTGAATTATTTTTTTTTGTGCAAAATGTCAATATTTATACGACGGTTTTTTTTATCGAAATCGAAACAGGAAAATGTAAATATTTCTTAAAAATTGCAATCATGACAAAAAATCTCGGTGGTTGGATCCACAGTTTTACAGTTACTGACACGCTTACCCATAAGCAAGGATACACCATTTACAAGATAACATCTGTCGTAAGTATTTCCTTCGTTTAACCCTGAGCCTCTTAATAGATTTTTCAACTATGTATCCTAGGTTTTCCCTCGGTCAGTACCGGAAGCTCTTACTTGCATATCCGTATGGAAGCGATTTCACGATGTAAAACGGCTTTTCCGAGAAATATCTCGTCGTCACAAAACAATGCATCTTAACGGTACTGTTCCGGAGCCCTCTGATAACAGTTATTTTAAACGATTTGATGCTAAAGTCATCCAAAATCGAAAAGAATACATCTTGAATCTTTTAGACTTTGTAGCTCAACATCCAGCCCTCTATAAATCTCATATATTTATGCATTTTTTTAATGACGGTCACTCGGTTGAGAATTCGCAATTGCAACTGGATTTATCTTCCAAGGGCAATATTGAGGAAATCTGTGAAAAACTTGACATTCAGTACGACAATAGTCTCAGTTTAGTTGATCCTAAAAAAGACCAAACTCTCGTACAGTCATTTGATGATAAACTTGTCAAGCCTCTCGAAGAATCTGCGATGTCTGAAAAGGATATTAAAAAAGATCCATCTTCAAATATTTCACCAAAAAAAGAGAAAGTGCGAGATTTTTCGAAGATACTTACACCGATGGTGTCGTTTGAGGGAGAGGATAATGATTATATATACGAGGCAGCATTGGAATTCAGTCGAGCCGTGCAAGCTGAAGTGAATATGGAGTATGCGGAAGCTTATAAAGGGTACAAGAAAGGCGTTGATGTACTCCTTTCTGGAGCAAAGGGTTAGCTTTAAAGTGTAGTATTTTTTTTATATCCAAATTCAAGATTTATTTATCTATAGATGACTGTAATGATGAACGCAAACAAATAGCAAAAACCAAAGTTAATAAATACATGGCCAGAGCAGAAGATCTATTTGAACAATATTTACAGAATCTGGAAGATGTTAACAAAGTAAGTAAATGAGTACTTCATTATTAGCTGAGTTTTAGGTTTGCCACAGCTAAAGATTTCTTTTTAAAATTTTATATTGAAATTATTATTTTTTATACTTTTACAAAAAAAAAGACTAACGGTCATAACATGTCATCTTCGCTAAAATTTTAAAAGTTCATACAAAATTTTCAAACTTCTCAAGTAACCTTTAAATATACAAGAATTGTTTCTTTTGAACAATGTTAATGCAGTAAAAAAATAACGGTACATTCACAAGAACATCCATTTAACAGGGAGCTCCAAAAACAACGATACCTGTCATATATCCGTTAAGACAAAACATTTATAATTTGTATATGAAAAACTTAGTACATACCATACTATCATGGCCAGTATTTTTTAATGCTGCCCCGACAATTGTGGTGGGGCCCTGCTTTTTTAGGTGTAGAATTCAGTTTGTGAAATCTTTCAAGCATCGGAAATTGGGGTAGGAGCAAGAGGAAAATGTTATTTCGACTGCCGTAAGCAATAAATATCAATATAAAGAAAGATTTATATCTCGCAAACAGCTCTAAATATTTTTTTAAAAAATATACTTTTCAAAAAACCGTTATTAACTAACTCAACTAGAATCGGATATTCGATTTTCTAATAAACGATTTGAAGAATTGTAATCAAGGAGAGGTCCTTTTATAATCTTAATAATAAAGGGTCCGCCAAATAACTTTTTTTTTTTTTGAAAATGTATAAACAAAACTACTCAACATTTGCTCAATTTTTTTTTTTATTTGAAAGTACAATACTTAATAATGGAAAATAATTTCATTCAAACGGCAACCTCGGCTGGCCTGCAGTAGCCTACACGATCGGTCCAATTTTTAAGCACACTATCGATTGTGTGCAGCTGTATTTCACCAATGGCTTCATGAATATTGTCCTTAACACTTATCTTTTACGGCACCCCACAAATAATAGTCCAACGGTGTCAAATCGCAGCTCCGAGGTGGCCAAACGACATCAGCTCTGCGGCTGATAATGCGATCTTTAAAAGCAGGGCGCAAAACATCGAATGCAGCTTCGGCTGTGTGGCACGTAGCGCCGTCCTGTTGAAACCAAATGTTGCCAATATCCTCCTCTTAAATTTTTGTGAACAAAAATTCGTTCAACATGGCCCGATAACGATCGCCATTGACTGTAACGGCTACTTCTTGCTCATTTTCGAAGAAAAATAGCCCAATTATGCCTCTGGACCAAAATCCGCACCAAAAAGTGACTCCTTTTGGGTGTATCGGCTTTTCAATGCGGGTTTTCTGTGCCCAAATTCGACAAATTTGCTTGTTTACATACCCGCCGAGATCAAACTGAGCTTCATCTGAAAAGATGATTTTTACTCTTCTCTAAGTTCCCAGCGTTGTCCAAGCGTATACACAACCATATTCATTCAGCGGAAGGATAAAACTAATTATCTGTCAAATCAGACATGAGCTAAGTGTTTTTTTTTTTCACTCTAAGTACTTTAACAAGAAGCAAGCAAGTTGGCGCGATCCAGTTCTAAAGCAGTTGAACATATTTCGAGTTTTTTTTAAGTCATGAGCGCCCTAAAGCGTTTTTGTATACCCTTAAAACGATAAACACAGTACGAGCGTTAGAAAAAAAGGAAAGGAGTAAAGAGGAGGTACCGATGCACATTGGTTTTAAAGTTCTGGCTATTTCACTAGAACGCTAGATATATTTATTTCGTGATAATTTATATAAAAGCCAGTGACTGCACGTTTTATATCTTTCAACTTTAACATCATCTTCAAGTAAAATAAATAAATTTATAAATAAATTTATTGAAGGAAAATACGAAAAAAAACCTTCATTTGAAAAATCATAAAATAATTTTTTCTCTTTTTTTCACAGAATAATTTTCAGCTCTCCATTGATATGACTGACAATTCTGACTCAAAATCCAGTTCACTGTACTTGGAACGCCCATGGAATCATTTGGCTAAGTACAAAGTTCTTCGAATCATAGACACCGTTATGCTAGTGCAAAACGTTACCGACAAAACTGTATTTATAATGAAAGGAATCGAAAAACCTTCAAGTAATTCACCCGCCCAAACAGTATTTTTACCTCAAGGTGTACCCTTTATGGTCAACCTGGTGGCATTCTTTCAATCAGAACAGAAGATATTTTTTCTTCTACAACAAGCTAAGGGCGGCAAACTGTTTGACTACGTAAAGTCATACTCACCAACTTGTGTGAAGACAGTTTCGCTAAGTGAAATTTTTACCGAAGTTGATCCGGAAAAAAATAAAAAATCAACCTCAGCTGAAAATTTGGCCAAATCAAATACCCATGATTCTGGCTTTGCTGAGACACCAGACATCCCAACCGAAAATATGGACTTTGCCGAAATCGTTATTTGCTCACAGAAACTCATCGAATCTGTTTCCAATACTCTCAAAGTGGTTGAAAATAAAAAAGATGAGTTACTTAAAGTTGAGGATGTTAATCCTTTGCCACTAACTCCGTCCAGGTTAAAATCACCAAAGAAAAAACTTAGTCTACCGGAAGCCAGTGTAAAGCAGTGGGCAAGGGAATTAATTACAGCTGTCAATGCCTTACATTCCAAAGGTGTAATATTAGGGTGAGTTTCTTCAAATTGTCGTATTCAGGCAATAATGAAAGTTCTCCCGTTTTTAGAGATCTTCATGGTGGAAACTTGCTTCTCGGTTCAAAGGGTCAATTACTGCTATCCTATTTCTATCAAAACGAAGGAATTTCCGATGGTTTGCAAAAGGTTTGCAGTTATAAAGCCTTATCGGAACACTATGTCGCTCCAGAACGGCCATTGACAACGAAATCTGACTGGTGGAGCTGTGGAGTAGCAATATTTCAATTACTGTTGGGAGTTGTGCGTATAAAATGTTTTAATTAATTTCTTTTTTCATTACACATGTATTTATTTTTTTCCAACAGTCTTTCAAACAATGTCATCCGGGCAGTATGGACCTCTATAGTTCTATACAATACCCTCATGTTGAAATATCTGAAGAAGCTGTTGATCTGCTCGAAGGGCTCTTACAAATAACTCCAGCTTTAAGATTTGATTTTGATCAAATATGTGGGCATTCATTTTTTAAAGGTACCAACTGGGAAGAACTAGCTCAGAATAGTACCAATTCTATTTAATACCATTTGTAGACTGCTACTTAGTAATAAATATATATATATATTTCTATTAAGGTACAAAAAATAAATTATTCTAAAGTGAAACATTTTATTACATACTTTTCTATTTTAGTGTTTTTAATATTTAAAAAGTCATTAAGGCTTGTGCATGACAAACAAAAATATTTTATACACCAAAATATTGATCAGTCAGAAAATAATGAAGTTTTAATTTTGAAAATGGCTTGAAAAGAATTGTCGATTCTGACTTCAATATGTATCTCACTCACTTTCATTTTTATTTCACTCGAGTAACCGGCCATATTTTTTTATAATATTTGAATTTGGGACTACATATTAAATATACAAAAATTATGAAAAACAAATTATTTAAATTTTTTGAAAACAATATTTAATTTGTTTAAAATAACAGTAAAAATAATATTAAATACCATTTATTTATATTTTATGGTGCTCGAAGTCAGAAAACAATTTCTTCAAAAATCTTCCGCGAGTCCCAGTCATCCAAACTGCTGCACCAATATTCTGACCTCAAAGTCTTAGGAGTGAACTTGACCCTAATGTGCGGGATAGTCATACTACTTTCACAATTATAAATAATTGTAATTGGACTTCATCTTTGGTTATTTCTTCTTTATAATTTTTATATAATATCATTTCATCGTCGGATTTTGCACACATACCATTTGGTCTATGTTTACTTTAATTAATTTTAAAACTGCCGTATTTCTTATTTTTTTATAATTTTATTTTGTCACAAATTTTTTTTAGATTTTTGTAGACATTCTATATTTTGGATCAGACCAGAGCCTCAACCAACATGCTTCTCCATTTCTCCAACCAACTCGGTTCTCAGCTGTCTCTTTGTTTTTTTTTTTCAACATTTTGCAGAAACCTTCCTTTAGTTCCTCCCTGCAAAATATACCCAACCTTGCACCTAATCCGGTCCATACACCCACCCCAAATCCTACAGTTTGTCCAAGCAAGGTGATTCTTGAGGGGCAGTATAAAAAGTTAAATAAAGGAGTGAAAATAGTTATTACACAAAGTTGGAAAAAACTTCACTCCTTAAAGTGGAATTAATAAAATTATAAGTGGAATATATTCATAATGCAACAGATTCCCACAAAAAGTGGAATAAATTCATAATGGAACAGATTCCCACAATAAAGTGGAATAAATTCCCATGTGTGGCAAATTCCTTTGGAATTATTTCCCTCATAACTATGCATGTGGCAAATTTTAGTTTAAAAAAACTGAGCTCTCCAAAGATGGAGTTAAAATTCTTGAAAGCTTGGTACAGGCAAGGTACTTTTAATAAGGAAATAAAAATTTACCAATTTTGCTAAAAAAATACTTAGACTTACCGGTAAATTCTATATGCCGGGAATCTACTGTATAGTTTATACTAATTTTCAAAATTTGTGAATCTGTGTGCCCTTAGATCTCTCAGCAAATTGAAAAAAAAAAAATAATAAATTTGATATAAATCATGTTATATTAGAATTAACATCACCCATTTAAAAAATAAAACGCAGAAGATATGATCTAAATTTTCAATTTAAATAATTTCCTTTATCATTTAAAAATACATGTTACGTCGATAAATCGACAAATGGAACCATCGACATATACGCATCACCGACTTTGACCATTAATACTAAATAAAATACAAGTTTAAGCCTTATTGAATCTTATTGAATTTATACCATTAGGTTGTTTCAAAACAACAGTTTCAATATAATAGCACAAATTTTAACATTGGTCTTTTTTTACTTAACAGAAACTTTTGAACTTGTTTGAAAAAAAAAAACAAAAAGCATTTGTTTTTTGAAACATCCTAGTGTATAAATGCATACGTACTTATAATCTTAAAGAAGCTTCATTAACCAAAAGCATGTTAACTTAGAAGGTAATTGAAATACGAGTTGTCTAATCCTATTAGAAACTATAAATGAACACAAACCGAACATTATCCAAACATATGCAGGAATGCGCCCGAACACTTTTTTCCTATTATACTACAACTTGGATGGCAATTTTTCTAAAGTATCTTGGTAGAGTCTAGTGAAAGGTAATAGCTCACAATAGCTGAGCAAAAGCGATTTTAAATGCTGTAGATTTTCTGGAATTTTATGAAATGTTGTAGTATCTTTTGTTTTTCGAAGGCAGCCACCTTGCACAAATGACTGTAGGGCTATATTTAAATTGTCCAATGCTAAACAATAAGGGTGAACGTACAGATGACTTTTTGCAGTTAGAAGTTCTTCGACACGTTTCTGAGTTTGTAAAATTGCATCTTTGGCTGTGAATTCATCTACGGGAAGCTGAAATATATAAAAACAAATTAAAGAATTATTAACAATAAACAAATTTTTGTTAAACATAAGAAAAATTGATTTACTGATTTAAGAATTCAAAGATTTTTCAAACCAATGCGAAACATTCAGAGACGACGAGCAATAACAACACGTCGCCGACTGTCTTGCAACGATTTCGCATTGGTTTGGGAAACCTTTAAGCTGTTTAAAAGTTAGAATAAATTTTCAACATGCATTATACCGTTTACAAGTATTTGACTTGCCGATAGTTATAATTCAAATTTACAAACCGGCTCTATACAAATAAATGTTTTTTTTTTCGTTTTAAATAAACTTATGCATGTTATATTAACCTCCATTATAGCTACAGCCAGTTGATAGTATATGCAAAGGAATGGCGCAATCGCACTAAGCAACAGCTTGGACACATCATTTGTTAGAAACTCCATACCATTAAATACACCAAAACTCCTCAAAACTTCGAGAATGTTTGAAACGCTCTGTAAAAGCATAACGTTATTTAAATTATTTAAATAAAATTCCTGGAAAATGTGTACACTTACGTTTTCGTTTTTATTTGATTCGAAAATAAATTCTTGGTTGAATATTTTACACAACTCTTTAAATTTGTCTTCGAGTAGATCGGCAGGCAAAATATTTCGAAATTCTTTTGCATTTAACTTCATCGCTGCTAAAACAACAAATGCCGGTTTAGCTAACCAAAACATACAGGGATTGATGTAGAGTTGAATGTGCAAAGCAGGAACTGCTATTGTCATGGTGTTTTGTGCTAACATATGACCTTTGAGCTTTTTTAATTCAATATTTTTCATATCCACGCCGGTGGTTGGGGTATACTTTAAATTGGCTTTTTCAAATTTTACAACATTTGAATGAATTTCAACAGTCTTAATAATTTCTGGTTTTATGCAATTTTTGTTCGTCGCCACATGGGCTCCTAATTTTTCAAACAGAGTTTTCAGTAACAGAACATCTCTAGAGAGCTCATCTATATTCAATGGTCGCTGACAATTCAAGCTGTACGTATATAAAACTGCTATCATATTGAAAGTGGTTATCACTACTCTTCTTTGCTGCTGGTAAACAACCTTAAATTATGTTACATTAGTATTTGTTTGATGTGTAAATACTTTTTTTAAAACTTACCTCACTGGCTAATTTTTTGATCATTAACACTTCGTCCATATTGAGTTTTTGCAAATGGCTAGCTATACTTGCCCTCCGAATTCGATCTGGTCCAGCACCAAAGAACTCTTTTACCGATATTGGATCACCAACATCCATGTACATTCGGCCAAAACGTTCATCGATTATTTTAAGTGCTTTGAAAAACCCTTTAGTGGTTTCTTTAGGTTTAGGCACACCCAATAACTCATAAACAAATAGTTGTTCTTCTAGAACACGCTCATAAGACACACTAACGGGAACTATTGTTATATCTGAAACTTCCCCAGTAAAATATGGCATTAATGCCATTGATAGGAGACCAACTTTAGGGACAAGCGCTTTAAAATTTCTACTTCGTGTTCCTTCGATGAAGAATTCAGTACCGATATGGTAAGAAGCCACAAGTGCATACATGTACTCACGAAAAACATCCCAATACAGTTCATCGCCAGAGAACGAACGACGCATAAAAAAAGCACCAGTTTTGCGAAGCATTTTTCCCATTCCAAACATTGCATGAAAATCTGAAAAGAAAGAAAATATATTTTTTTAAATTAATTTTTTTTTTAAATAGTGCAAGATTTAAATTCTTGAAATCTATTGCTAGTATTAAGTAGAATAAAGGCTTTTCAAAAAAAAATACGCTGCTATGATTGATAACAACTCATTGTTGTTATCGTTTATTCGTCAATACTTAATATTTTGCTTCGGGTTGGAGAAAGCCTAAATTTTTAGCTATTTTTTGTTATTGAATATTTTCAGTAAAAATGCTTTTTTGGTAAAATACCAGAAAATCACTCTTTAATTATCTTTTGAATGGAATCAGTTTAAGCGAGGTTTTCAAACTTAGGAGTTTGAAAAAAATTATTACTGTGATATACTGATCAATAAAATATCTTGAGTCCTTGGTTAGGGGCTGTTTGGAAGTATAGCTATAGCTACTTTACTTCGACCTACCTATGTATGTTCATGTAGTTCTTTTTATTGAGGCACTTTATGAATATACAATATACATATGTACATATGTACTTACATATGTATTTTCATTTACAAAAAAAACTGTCCATCGAATTTTGTTCAAACATTATCAGTTGCTGACTACGTCCTTATATCTTCAGAAAAAAATAAACCACATTCCAAATCAGTATTTGTTCAGGAAATATTGGAGACAAAAACTATTTTCGTTTAACAATTTTTTTTATTGCAATTTTATCATTTAAAAAAATCGTCAATCAAATGTTTTAACAATCCTTATCATTCTAATAGTATTTTGGGTATTGTGTTATAAAAAAAAACTATAAGTATAATTTTTGTACAATCCTTATCAATTTTCATTAGGTATAGTATTGTGTTTAAAATAAAATTATCTATTTTGTTCTCAAGATATTTGAGTTGAAAAAGCTTATTGAAAAGTGTGAATTTCTTCAAAAAATATTATCGATTGTTGACTACGTTATTAGGTAGATAAACATAGACCAGATTTGAGATACTCGACAGTTTTTTTTAATTTAAAAGGATTGATTTTTTTTAAATTCTTGTCGCTTCTTACATAATCATTGGTAAGATTAAATTATTGAAGATATTCCAAAGAAATTTCAAACTCAAAAGTAAAGATACAAAAATTATATTTTTAATGTGTTTAAAGTTCTAAATCTAGCCTAGAAATAATTTTTAATATTTATTTTGTTTTAGTGTTATAAAGTTTGGCTGTGAATATTTTTTTTTAAATTAATTTTATAGATACAACTCATTATAAGTCAAAAAATTCAAATAATCATTACACAAATTTCTTGCATGTGAAACATAGCGTTCTCCATTTAAAATTCCCACAAATTCTTCCAACGACAGAAAACTGGAACAAAAGTAAAGACTTCGGATTTCCTGTAGGATTGGACATAGCCCTAAAAAAGTAAGACATATTCGTTCTGACGTAGGTTGTAAAGTAAGCATAATGGGTTTAAATCTGATCTATGTATGTGGTCTACAATTAAAATCCAGAATTTCTGTTCTGGTCTTGAATATCAGGCTTATTTCATTTTACTGTAAACCCTTGCCTGAAGTAGCTGTTTTCACCTAGTTTGAAATTCAATTGTCTGCACAAAATCCCAGATGTTGATTCTGTACCTCGCGCAAAATATTGTTGGTACATTGCGTCCTCAATAAGATTTACATGTATTTTTTAGTGCTACTACATTTTCCACTGTCAAAGACATCGCAAAGTTATGTGTTACAGCAAGATCATACGAGTTTTTGATTGGACTGTAATCACGACTGAAACAGATCAAAAGAATTCGTTTTTGCAAGTTCTGATCAGAACGCTTCATATTTAGAGGTCACATCGCAATTTTTTTGTTTTCCATACGATTCATATGGGATTTTTTTGGTTTGTTTTTGATCCAGTGACTATATGGAAAGTTTTCCAGTTCTTTTGAAAATATCAGCTATGCCTAATATATATATACAATTGCCAATTTGATATGAAAATATTAATGAGTCAACTATCAAATCAATTTCGATAAAATAAAATGGGTGAACTTACTCCTAAGATAAGGTTCTTAAGAATAAACAAAAACAAAAAAATACAACAATGAAATTTGAATTTCTAAAATAAGCCAAAAAATAATTTGCAGCTCAAAACCAGAGACGCCTCTTATGGACCATAAAAATATGAAATTTTGAAAAAAAATCGTTAGAGCTGGTTTTTTCAAAAAAATATTTTTTATACATTTATATGTGTGTACATACATAAATTTTTTAAATACTTAAAGCAATGGTATTTTTTGTATTTAATAAAATACACTTGAAAACAATATATCTAACAAACTAGGTATTTGTTTGTTTAAAAAAAATTGATTTTTTTTTCAAAAATAAAAATTTGAAAATTTTGATATGTAATATTATTAATGCTATAAAGTATCGTTTATGAGAAAATCGAAAACCAAAAATTCTGTTCTATGGCAAGTGCCATTTATAACGGTTTTTTAAATATTGTTTGATCAAATAATTTTAATAACTCAAGAAAAAATACTACATACACTAAATTTCTTCTTAGTAAATATTAAGCAGCAAGAACCAATTCTGTATTTAGGTAATTATGTATATTGCTAGGGAATTCAATTGGTTATCCTATATCCATTTGTGTTGTTAAATCTAATCGGAGTGGTTTTGTTGGAACAAAGTAAAGCATAAGTTCCTGAGTTAATTTCGACTTTAAATGGCTCTACAACCGATTTTTGATTTTTTTTATCTACCTTACAAACTTCTTACGTTGTGAATAACGGGTTTTTCCATAATTTAAATGTTTTTTTTTCACAAAAAAAACATATTAAGTATATTTTTGTTTTATAATGAAGGTCCAATACTAAAATTTTAGTATTCGTTTTTATTCAAATATGGAATTTTCTTGATTTTTTCTGTAATTTTTTATTTTTTTTTTTACTTTTAAAACTCTTTTAATGAAAAATCGAATACAAAAACAGCGGTAGCATTAAAAACATTATGTTTGGGCCAGGATGCTAATATTTAATTTAAAATTAATACCAAGTTATTTTAGTGGATAGTTTTGCTTTTAAATATAAAGTAAATTGACAGGTTGAAATAAACATAATTCGCATGACAACAGGAATGACAAAGCGTGATCGAATAAGAAGCAAGATTTTCTTGCTTCCGAGGCAGTCTTCACGGCAAAAATACCATCATACAAAAAACAGCATGATCAACTTAGTTTGTGCTGTAATGTAACAGAACGTGAACTGACATCTCAGTTCAAAAGGACATAGTACACGAAGTTCCAAAACTATCGCGGGAGAAATGCAGATTAAGAAGAAGTTGACATTTTTAGATTTAAGTATTTTGTAGATGAAGTTACTTTTTCCCACCCCTCTATGATTCGATATTGTGGACTTAGGCAGTTAAGTTCAGTGACGATACTGGAAATTTTGAGTTTAATTTTAAGTCCAACACTTGAAAGCAGATCTTATGTCTTATGTCTTCTAGTTTTCATTTATTATTCTACAAATTTTCGTCATTTTGACAATTTTAGTTTGAAATTCATTTTTTTTTCAAATACTATTCATAGGAATTAATGTACAAGATCATAAAATAGATTGCTGGCTTTTAACATTTAATTGTAAGCATTGCCGTTTTTTTTTTGTTATGATAATGAAAAGAAAGCTGTTCTTTGATTTGTTTAAATAATTATATGTACACATGTGTTATAATAACACATATGTACACATAAAATTTTAAAACAATTTAAATTAAACAAGCAAGATGCATAAACTTGATAAATTATTTGCTGATTTGTTCATGACGGTAAAGTATCAATACCTACCTAAATTATTCTAAAAAAAACACTACCTAAACTGAACAGTATTCAAATAAAAATATTTAAAAATAAAAATAAACGGAAAATGGATCCAAAGTCCAAATAAATCGCACCTGCCTGTATTTGATTACCCAAATAAGGGTCAAAGGTACAAATTTATTAGCTCAAGGTTAGAGAACCTATTAGAAAAAAACAACGAGTAGATAATGTACATGATTATCGGTTAAAATAAATTAGGTAGTAACATTTAAAAAGAGCAGAGCAATGAACTCTTAACACTAACCCATTCCGGCAGCTATTCCTGGTATTTCAATGTTGTAATGAAAGCATATATACGACATTAAAATGAAATCCAAATAACTTCTGTGACTGGGTAAATATAATACTGGATTCTTCCCAAGTCCTTCCCTTATCCGATTTAAATTTTTCTCATTCACATATATTCCTGACGTAATTCTCTTAGCAATAGCAGTAATGGCAATACCACACCATCGAAAAATCACAACACTTCGTTCCAATCCAATCTCATCAAGAATATCTCTAACTTGTCGTTCAACATCAGCATTCGATTTTTTCTCAGCTTTTGCATAGATATCTATTATCTTTTGCATTTTTTCACTCCGCAAGACGTGACGCTTTAATGTTGATGGATTTAAATATTTCTCAAATTCTTGGGCAATTTTCGGATTATAGACTTTAGTCATGTCTGGTTCCTTGCCTTTTTCGAGCATATTTTGAAAATCATTCATGTAGCACGAAGGTGTTGTGTCATCCTCATCAGGAATGTTCAATACTTTTGGGCTCGTCATGTTGTAATGTGAGTACGATTGTTGACTTAATAATGCACTGAGTATTAATTAGCAAAACAAACAATAAATAACTGGTTGTAGGTTTAGTGATTAGTTTAAAATATTTAACGCAATTTAGTCAATTGAGGAATTTAGTAACAATTAATTAACAGTCAATTTCTCAGATTAATTATACTTTTATTATTTGATTCGGTCAGCAAATATGTATTTTAACATGAACAAATAAAATTAAAATGAATAAATAACATAAACGCACAAAACAATTTACAAAAGAGACTATTTGACAAAAAGAAGGTACATGTAGATAATTTACAAGATTAGAGATGCACAAAATCAAGGTGGAATGTTTTCAGTTAAAATTATTGATGGAGATGTTGGTTGTTCGTTTAATATAATTGGCGGGAAAGTAATGAATGTACTTATATTAATTCGATAAGAATAGTTTTATATTAATTAATGTTCACTGCCAAAATATTTAATGAATGAGTGTATGTGCATTGGAATTTGCAAATTGCCATCAGCGGCGAAAACGCGAAACGCGGAAAAAGGCTTTCAGCTTTGATAAGAAATTGAATAAAAAGATGTATGTGCACTTTTTTGCTGGTTATTAGGTTTGTAGCTTTGTAGGGCGCAAATGTCATGGAAGAAAGATACAAAAATTATAATCGCATAGCTGTTTGCTGAATAAGCCAGTTCAGTTTTTTGAGTTCTCCTTTCCATTGCCCGATTTTATGCGTTGATGATATCAAAAATTGGTTGCATTCGAAGGAAAGTCGAATAGATATGGGATAGCTTGATTTGTGGCAGTAAATTGCCTCCCGTTATGTTATGCATTGGCATTGCCTTGAATTTTGCCAATCGAGGAGCTTTTGCAATGAAAATGGCAGTGCAGTGCCAACATTGCCAATGAAAGCAATAATCACTCAAAATCGGTGGATTATCTAAATCCATGATGAAAACCTCAAACTATGGACACCTTGGATAATAGTTAAGTCGGCAGGCACGTTTGTGTATTTAATTAATTTATACTATTTTTTATTTAATTAATCATATACTAAACCTGACGCACTGTTGTTGACAGAAAAATAAATTTGATTAGCATTTCGATTTGATTTTGATGGAGCAAAATTATTTACTGTGACATGTTTCTTCTAAAATGAATCAAACACACCTTTCATTCAGCTTTATTTTTTTTTTCTATGTTTTTGACAAAAAGTTTACGACAAATCAAAACTGTCAAAATACACAACTTTCAAAAGTGCCTTTGGATTTGGATTGTATTAGAATTTGGAAATGTTACAGCAAAATAAACATGCTGTGCATCCGCAAATTCTTTCTTATAAATAAAAAACAAATAAATGTTCTTTCACGTTTCCTCAGTGCATCCAAAGTCGACGAGATACATGTCTTTGAAAATCGAGTTACGCCAGGCTATCTTAATCGACATTTAGGTAAATATATTTATATTTCTTTTCAAAACCAACTGCATAAATACATCGTTTTCTAGGATCCACACACAAATACTGGAGTGAAGCCCTGAAGAAGCATAGGGAACTTTATACAGTCAGACGAGAAGCTCTTGTTAGCTCAGCTGAAATTCTAAAATGCCTTGGTTATACTGTCCAAGAAATTCTTGAGAAACCAATGGTTCTTTATCAAAATTCATTGACAATACAAAATCGTCATAATGTACTGAAAGAATGTGGCTTTGAAAAGATTTCTATTAATCTACTCTTAAAATTTGTCACCATTGCAAACAGAAATATCTCAGCACTGAAAAGTCAACATTTTCTTCCTTTCGACGTAGACATCCAGGAAAGACTTCGCACTCGATTCACAGACATCGATGTCCAAGTTCCAATAAAGTATGGCGAAGAAATCAAACTAAAACTACTGCGAGAACACATATTAAATTTCTATCTAAGGCGACGTCTAAATATGACCGATAAAGACCTGGAAAAAATGTGGAAGGTGTACTCACGTATTCGGCACAGAAGCTTCAGTTCAGTTCAGGAAATGATTAAAATCCTACTCAATGATTTGAACTTCACCAAAGAACGCATAGTTAAAAATGGATTTGTCCTATACGGCGATCCCGCCAATGTTCAGAAAATCATTCAACAGATTCCAACCATTGATGGAAAGGAAATTCGTAAAATTTTATTCAAGAGTCCAAAAATATTAATGTCTTCAGCAGACAGCCTAGTCAAAACAATAAATCACGTTAAGTCATTTGGAATACAAGAGAATGCCATTCTGAGATGTTTAGAAATACTTACATTGAGTCCGGATACGGTTTTAGAGAGACTCAAGGACTTACAAGACATTGAAGAATTTCAAGTTTTACGAACAAACCCAAGGATTTTAAGACTAGTTCACTATCAGAATAAAGCTCGCCTGCGACTAGATTATTTGAATCAACTTAAAGTAAGATGTGCTTCATTGCATGTCTTATCTTGTAGCTCGGATGAATTTGTTAAGTAAGTTTTTACCGTGTAAATAACCAATTTTTTAAAAAATAATCAGGCACTAAAAAAATATCTTCAATGAATGAAACAAGTTACCATTTAAAAACATCGATTTAATTTGATATAAAAGAGAAAATTTTTGCATTTTTTTGAACTCGTTTAAATTTTTTGTTGAAAAAACTTCAAAGTCAATCAAAAATTGCGAAGACAGCTTAAAATTATTAACATGTACAAAAACAAGGATTTCATTAGAGAAACCAAGCCAAAAAAAAAATTGAGCTAAAAAATCAAGACAAAAAGGCACTTTACATTTTGTTGTTCTTCAAAGTCTTAAACTTTTGGCCAGAGAGAAAGAGTGTGTGGGTATGAATTGTTCGGCTTGCAAATTTAAATAATTGTTGAAGTCCTATTATCTTGCGCTTCTTAGAGCCTAACTTTAACTAGACATACATAACTTAATTTAGACTTAACTTAACTTTCAGGAACAATAAAATGCAATGCTGAGGCGATTATAAATATTCGTGATGTCTAGTTTGTCCGTTTATATACAAAAATTCAAAAACCGTTAGAGCGGTTTAAAAAAATAATTTTTTAATCTTTATAAAAAATGTCAATTTTAGAAATATCTCTTGTCATGAGATAAAACACTAAAATCGTAACGAACGCAAAAAATTATTAAAAATACAAAAGAATCAAAAAAGTTGAAAAAATATTTAAATTTTCTTTTATCCCTTTTTTTATTTTATTTAAATAATTTTAGATGCATTTTTTGATAAAAAAAATGTTCGTATTTTTAAAAGAACAAATTAGACTTCTGATAATAAATTGCAAGAAAACCGTTGGCAGTCAAAGGAAAAAAAAAGAATACAAATCATAAAAACTGGTATGAGTCGAAAAAGCAGCGAAAACGAGAAAATAACCTATTAAGTTTTTTGAGTTGAAATGACTTCAGGAGCTAGTGCTTTTCTTCTGTGGTGAAGATTTCGGGACCGTATCATTGCATTTTGGCAAAAAGTACGGCATGCATTGCATGTTTTTTAAGTTTCCATTTCTCGTTTAAAAAAGATTGTTAGGGATCCTCATAAAACAGCCGTCAGAGTTTTTGACATAGAAACTAACAAACGGCCTTTAGTCTTACTTTAGTCAACTAAAAAGTGCTAAGTGTTCTTTTTTTTTAATTGGGTAAGAAAGAACCAAATTCTCCCATATAACAAGGTTAAAAAGTCACTTATGACTTTTCCTTCAAAAAATTATACCAATTTTCAGAAAAAAACTCATTTTCTTCAATAAGTAAAATTTAAAAAAAAATTAGTTTCATCTTTGATCTGATATTTATATGTGTGTATGTACTGAGACGATTTATTTTTTAATTTCATATTTTTTAATCCAGATTTGCTCGTGAAGGATCAGATCGCACTAAAGGAAGAGATGTAGTTGTTTTTCTGGCAAACATACTGCAAGAAAGTGAAAGCAGTATACGGTCAATTTTAACTCGTCATCCGAATTGGTGCCATGTTCCAGTCGTACAAGTAAAACAATGTTACGACTATCTTTTGACAAATAGCTTTACAAAAGAAGATATCAATTCTAATTTATATCTTCTTTTATACCCCATGTGAGCATGACTTATATCCAAGATAATACTTTTTTTAAATAAAAAAAATAACCTCTTTTTTTTCATTAGAAAGCGAATAGAAGAAAAAATGATGATGCTTAACACAACAGAAACTCTACAAGGAATCAAAGTAGAACAAAAAATCCCAGACATCAGCAAATCAAAGAAACTAGCTCTAATTTTGTATTTAATTGAAAGTGAGTATCATTTCACTGGCGATGGCATCTGGACCGAACAACATAGTTTGCAAGTAGAAAATTTCAATAATCTACTGCCCGACTTCCCCGAAAGCAATAAGGCTCATCGTTATGGAATCAAAGAAAAGGCAATCAACAAAAGTAGTTCAATATCAGCATTTTTGTAAATAGTTTTGAATAAAGGAATAGCGTACATATATTTTGAGCATAAATATATTATAAATGAAGTCAGATCGTTACGGGGGAACTTTTATTAAACAAAATTACTGTGACCAAAATAGACGAAGAAAATGTTTTTTATATATCATCCAAATTGGTGAATATATTAATTTCTTATTAAATACATATATTTTATATAATTTATCATCAATTAAATGAAAAAATGTCTTTTGCACAATCAATGACCAATTTAACTTGTCGTTTCTGATGGTTGTTCATGAACAACAGTAATGGCCGAGTGTTTTATGGAACACGATTTAAGCTTATCTAGAATTTCCTTATATGCAGGTGATATAGGTTTTTGAATTACTTCACGATAAGTGTAAGTTGAATCTGGATCAAGCTGTGAAGCAAAAAAAAAAATAGGTCAAGTTCAAGCGAATACATATTTGGAATGAACTTACATTTAAACTATACGACATATCCGAATCAAATCCCCGCAGATCTCCACAAACCACAAACGGAATAATTTGTTTATTGACTTCCGATTCAGTGGCATTGGCGATTAGCTTAACATCATCCACCATTGGGTTAATCATCTGTGGAATGTATCCATCGGGACATTTATAATTTTGACAAACAACAAAAGCTTCAATGCTTGAATTTCTTGAGCTATGTGGCTTAGCAATGGAAACAGTTTCAAAAAAGATTCTCAGTTGTGAATAGAGCAGACTTGTATCTTTTCCACGAAAAATTTTGGCAACGAAATTACCACCGGGCATTAGGACATGTGTTGTAATGCTGAGAGCAGCAAGCAATAATTGTGACTGTATATACTCGTCGATGTCATGTAGTCCAGTCACATCTGGGGCACCATCGCAAATCACCAATTGGGCCTTTTTCTCGCCAAAATGCTCGATTATAGCATTTGCCGTGCTTAATTTGGTAATATCACCTTGAATTTGTGTTACGCCAGGCAACGGAGCCATGGCCTGAAGATCCACAGCTATGATTTTAACATCTACATCTTTGGTTTCTTCGTAGAGTCGTTTCGAAAGAACCTGGCTCCAACTACCAGGCGCTGCACATAGATCAACAGCTCGTGTCACCCCTAGAGGAAAAATATTAGATAAATAAAAAATCGAACAAACCACTTTGGTTGTCTTGAGTTTACCTTTGAGAATATGAAACTTTTCGTCGATGTGCAATAATTTAAAAGCACTGCGTGCTCGCCAGCCTTCTTCTTTAGCAAGACGATAGTAGATATCACGCTTATCTTTGGATGTTTTTCCCATTTTTATAATAACTTTTTTTTTTTTCAAGGAAACTAAATTTTTATTTAACAACGTTAAATGATGTGTATTTTTCGCACGGAAAACGGAATTTCTTCACTTTGACAAATGTACATATGTCAAGTTGCTCTGTTATGGAAAGGGTGAAGATGAACTGTTTGATTGCAAATTGAACACTGTTTGATAAACCACTGGTAGACGACACAATAGTGGAATTCTCATATACAACTTCTTTTTAAATACATTTGACAGATACCACGTTTACAAGCAGAATTGAGAGCTCAAGACAGGTATACAAAGGGGCGAGCTCGCTTCAATACCTCTTGTAAACATGGTAAGAATGAAGACCTACATTCTCTAAGAGAAAAGTAGTTAAATTTAGTTAAGCCTTAAATTTTATTTATCGCTAAAAGTGGAACAAGTAAGATACGCCAAAAACATGGGCAAGAAATCTACCATCTATTTAATCAACGTGAAATGATATATGCAATAGCTTTAAAAAGAAAGCAGTGGTCATAAGTCGATCGCTCTCTGCTTGCAGAGGCTTTAAGTGTTAGTAAAATTTTTCTAAGTTTTTAATTTTTGAGATAATTTAAATCAATGGGCGCATTCACTAATCTAGTGGCTACGTAGTCAAGCGATTCTGATTGGCTAATTCTAACTACAAAAGTAGTTGAAATTTCCCCTCCGACGTAGTGTAAAATTTTCAGCTAAAAAGTTAGTTGGCACTGATTTTGACGTTTCACAATCAGCTGTTGAAAAAATTTACAAAAGATTCAAAAAAATTGACCACAATTAAACTATTTTACATACCTATGACTTCATATTCTTCCAAATCGCTCATATATATCTAATTTTTTTTATTTGTTTTTATTTAATTTAAAATATTGTTTAAAATTCTCAAAACTTTATCAAATGTTTCCGATTTTGCGTTTGTTTGATTTTGCATCTGTCATTAATATGACAGCTCAGGCTTGACTAGCTTTGTAGTGAAGTTTTGCATTCACAAATCTAGTTGAATTTCGACTACGTAGCCACTAGCTTTGTGAATGCGCCCAATATCTCACAAATTATCAAGAACAATTTGTGAAAATTTTTAATAAATTCACAAATTGCCAAACAAGTCCTTATGATGTCACTCAAATCCGAACTAAAACAGAGCTAAAGAGTTCCACAAGCAAATGTACGTTCACAAAAAAAAACGTACTAGAATTTCAAGTTACTTGCTTTTTGGAAAGGAAACAGAACCAATAATTTTGACAGTCTTTAGTTGCTAGACGCACGTGTAATAATTTTTTTTTGAGAAATTTATCTGTTTCGTAAATAAAATAGTTTAGCAAATAAAAACCATGTCTTTAATGAGAATCAGGTAAATTTAAATTTTTATATGCATTTAAAAAAAAATTTAAAATTCTGTTTTTTAAAGGAAACCAAAAACCCGCAAGGGAAAAAAGATTCTTTTGGCAAGGGAGCCCCAAATAATTGAGGCTACTCGAAACATGCTGTTCGTTGATGGACGCAAATGTACAGGTGATGTCAAGCTAGCAATGAAGGATTTGCATCAACTTAAAAAGCCCTTAGTGAAAGTACTCAATAGAAACAATGATATTACTCCTTTTGAAGATCCATCTTCCCTGGAATTGTAAGTTAATGCCCCACAATAATTTAGTCAATTTTTTAATATACAATTTCTTGATTTTACTTTAGTTTAACAATGAAAAATGATTGTGCACTTTTTGTATTTGGTTCAACATCTAAAAAACGTCCAAACAACTTGGTACTCGGTCGTATCTTCGAAAATGAAGTCCTTGACATGATCGAATTGGGCATAAAACAGTACATGTCCATGTCTGAGTTCAAAAACGATAAAATCGGTACGTGTGTAAAGCCATGTTTGGTATTCAATGGACCCAAATGGAATCAAACAGACGAATTGCGAAGATTAAGGAGTTTGTTAACTGATACTTTTCAAAAGGACAAAGTAGAAGCCATTCGCCTGCAAGGCATTGAACATGTTATGAGTTTTACATGCACAGAAGATCTCACCATACTTTTGAGATCGTACAAGATCTTACTTAAAAAATCTGGACAAAAAACTCCGCGCATTGAATTGACGGAGATTGGGCCATCGGCAGATTTTTCCATTCGTCGCACTAGAATTGCATCTGAAGATTTGTACAAACAATCCAGGAAACAACCGAAACAACTTAAGGTTACAAAGAAGAAGAATATCGCCAGAGATGGTTTGGGTAATACTCGTGGACGTGTACATCTTGGTCGTCAAAACGTTACAAAGATTCAAACACGAAGAGTGAAGGGTCTCAAGAAATCTGCTGAAGAAAAGAAAGCTGATCGACTTAAGAAAAAAGTTGCACTAAAGGCTAAAGCAACAAAAGCAGCAGAGGAATGATAGGAATAGGACTTTTAATAATTAAGGTGACTTTAATAATGAGATACAGTTTAAAAATATACAATAAAATTTTATATACAGCTTTGTATAAAGTAATTTTGTGAGTAGTTTGCATTATGTATATCCATTCTTAACAATCCTTGTTTTGGAATTCGTCTGTTAGGGTTGTGAACTGGTATATTTTAGTATATGATTTACTATTACCCAGCTGATTAAAGAAGAGTTCTGAATGCTGCATTGCATTGTACTCAAAGCGGTTTTAAAATAATTATTGTGATCACTAAGTTAATGTAAGCAAGAGATAATTTATCGAAGCGATCTAAGGAAAAACCGATTTCAGTTGCTCGGGGCAAAATAAATTTGATAAATGCGATTATTCAAAGGAGAAAACAAAAACGAATTTCAGAGTTTTCACAACGCAGAAAAATACACAAAAACATAAATTAAGCAAACTGAAGAGCATAATTTTTGCTCTTTTGTATATTAGTTACATGGGTAGTGTTGTGCAAGACATGTGTTGTTAGACATTTAAGCTTATGTTTATGGTTTTGCCTATTATATTTGGGAATTAAGACCCAATTTTTTAATAGACAGTTAGAACTCGGATAGTGATTATTAAAAAATTAGCATTAAAGCTAGGTTCCAGGAGTCGACTGAAATGAAATTGAACATCGAACGAATTTGTTTTCAGTGTTCCCCATTTCGATCAATTATATAAAATCTAAAAATTTTGTAATCACTTAAATCTGACGTCCATCGTTTTTGTATGAAATGTGTTCGGTCGGCTTTAGCAAGTTATCCGTCGGAAAGGAAACTGCTGCTAGCAATAAAATTCTCTTAAGTGTGTTTTCTTAAATGTGCAAGGACTAGCAAATAATTTTTCTGCAATTCAGTATTTGGTTGACAAAGTTGATGTTGACGTATAAGTTTCAACAGAAACGCATTTAACAGTAAATCACGATATAGGATGTATAAATCTTGATGGTTACCTATTAATCAACTGCCTCTGTTAATTTAGTCACATAGGTGGAATTTCTTACTATTTAAGAAATAATTTAAAATATTCTTGAGTCAAAAAATTTGTCGTTGAAATGAAATGCTGGTGTCTGATTATAAAAGTGCAAAATTCTAATAATTCTGTGATACATATGGGTGCCATTGAATCGGAAAACTTTTGTGCAGAACAACGCTGTCGGAACAATTCCTGCAGTGTTGGAATTCAAAAAGACCATCCATTCAAAATTATATACATAGATAGAAAATAAGAGGAACGGGTAACAAACGTTTAACTATATTCATTGTTTAACTATATGTTATATGTGTCTACCCAACTGCAGCGCAGGGAAACTTTCAAAGTTCTGTTTGCCCTCGTTTTAGAAGACTGGCCCTAGCACGAATAATCCAATCATTTTATCTATCTATTAAAAAAAAAAAAAATTACACATATGTTTGCATTGATACGCCCAGTATTTTTAAAACTCATGAAATACTTGGAGATCTGAGAACATAGTCAAAAAATTAAAATTAAAAAAATAATTGCGCTTTTCATTGTGATTTGCTTTAAACCAGATTATAAACGATATAAATATTACAGTATAGTTGACCTTTCATTTTCATATCTAAGTCACCAAATACTAAAGTTATTAAAGTAACGAAGTTAAAAACAATCGCACTGTTTTATTTTTATATGAAAAAGGAATTCGGTTTTTAAGATTTTTGTCGTAGACATTCTTCATTGGAAACATTTCAAACTTTGACAAGACAAGCTGCATAAAATGGTGCAAACTTTTAGAAATAAAAAACATAAATATGGAATTCTTATTTTTACTAGTTATCTATTTTACTTACATACGTCTATTTCAACAATTTTAATAACTAAAGATGTACCTAAGTACTATATTATCTAATGAATTGCTCCAACGAGATTCCTAATGCGTCGACTCTTTGATTCTAGCATAGCTTGCTCCAGCACATCAATTATATGCAAAAGATTGTTAATGTCTGTTTGAACTATAACATCCTTTCGATTTTTAGCTTCATTTTCGTGGATTACTTTGCTATCTTCAAAATTAATCAATTCGCGATTTTCGCTTTTGGGTTCGGTGTGTAAATTCAGCTTCATTGTAACCATAACTGTTGTCTGATTCATCAAGCTTCTCGATGATATTTTTACTTCAAGTCTCCATTCCAGATTTATCAAACGATATGCTTTAATGTTGGCCCATTTAATTGAGCTTTCTACAAAGGATCGTTTGCTTGTAACGAATTGCATTAAAATTGCTACATGGTCGGAAGAAAATCCATCTTTTCGCAAATTTTCAAAGTCCTCATCCGTAACATTTGCTTTAGTTGCATCAATCAGAAGGCATATAAGAGCTTCGATCGATGCACGTACTTTCTCAGGAGAAGTTGAGTGTTTTTTGGCCAACAAATCGTACTTGGTGCTGTTCGGTCCGTTTGTGAGATATTCAAAGGCAGATTTACAAAGCTCCACAACATCTTCGGGTGATTTTTCGCGAACGAGTTTTAGGTGCTCACGTTGTTCATTTTTCAAATAAAAAGCCGACATTATTTTCAATTGAATTTTGTTATCAAATAAAAATGAAAATAATTTAACAACACAAAATTGCACTTGATTTTCTACTTATTTTGATGTTCCAATTTATTGACATTTCTGCTTTTGACTGATGGACTGTTCGATTAAAACTTTATTGCATGAGTGATGCCAATTTTTTTGTTTAGTAATTCGGAATTTTAAAAATTCATGTTTTTATTACACTACGTTTTCATAAGAACTAAATGGGGTAAATGTGTTCCCATTAAAATGAGGTTTGACAGGTCATTATCGTTTCCCTTTAAGAAAGCGACTCTGTTTTAGATCCGCGAACGGGTCTTAAGCAGAGTCAAGAACAAATCCAGAACGGTTCCAAATCGGTTCAAATTAGTACAGAAATTTAAACCACCACGGACCCATTTATGAGACAGAGGAATCTCACCACACTCAGTGAAAACCGAAACCAAATCGAACACAGAAAGGATAGACGAAAAATATCCCATATTTCGCTCTACATATTCTATGCAAAAAAAAACCAACAATTTTATTATTTCAATCCAAGATTCTTTTATTTATAACTTTTAAAAAAATCGCAAACACATTGCACTATGAAACAACAAAAAGAACATTTTGCTGATTGTTTTTCAACGTTAGTGTCCTAACGTGACATCGGGGCAGAACCGTAGTAGCTTCTATCTAATCATCTACTCCCTTTGTAATAAAGTGCGAGCACTGTTTTTTTCTTTGCATTTGTTTTCATGTCAAAATTGGCAGGGTAAAAATAAACAGCTGTTCATTTTGCAAAAGAAAAAAATCGTAAATGCATGTTTTTGGTTTTTGAAAATTATCAAAATTTTATTAAAAAAGATGGAATTCGATAGCCCAGACGTTGAAAAGGATTTTCCTGGCTTGTATGCTTCTGAAACAGGCGCAGGAAAAAAGAAAGAAGAAAGTGATTGTAAGTGCAGCTGTTTGCCCCTCCTTCATTTTATTAATCAGCTAAATTTCTCTAGTCAGTGAAGGTGATCATGATAAGATAAGTAAAAAGGATCTTCTAATTGGACGTCGTAAGGACAAAAAAGATAAAAAAGATCGCGGTTATGCTGCTCTCGAAGGCGAAAGCTCCCCTGAAGATGATTTAGATGCCAAGTAAGTGTATCCATTTTTCATGTATCACAATTTACTTATTTGTTTATTCTTGAGGAGTCCATCAAAATCTTCCAAGAAGTCAAAGGCTTTTAAGTTCTCTTCTTCAAAGAGCAAAGAAAAACGTGAAAAATCACGAGACAAGGAAAAGATCGAAAAAGATGTAAAAGAAAAGGATGAAAAAGAAAAGGAGAAGGACTCCAAAGAGCCCAAGGACAAGAAACGCGATAAAGACAAAAAGGAAAAAGAAAAGAAAGAAAAATCAAAAGATAAGGATAAGAAGGACAAAAAGTCAAAGGCTGCAGTCAGTGAAGAAGTATTGGAACTTGGAGATGTTCAGCCAGTTTTTAGTGTTTCTGTTAGTCTGGCCACAGAACGAAGCCGATGTCACGATGGAATTGATTTGCCACTTGTAGTTCGTGATTGTATTGACTATCTTCAAGAGCATGGCTTGCGAAGTGACCAAATATATAAGGTCGAACCGGTCAAGACAAGACTTCAACATTTCAAACGACTCTATAATAACCGAGAATCTCAAGGAACAGACGAAATGGATGTTCCTACAGCTTGTGGATTGTTAAAATTATTTTTGAAGTAAGTGATTAAGTTTTTTTTATGCAACTTTATTTATTAATATTGTTTTGTTTAATTAAAGGGAATTGCCTGAGCCTATACTGACTACAGACTTAATAGCACGCTTCGAAGAAGTTTCCTCACATCCACAAGTCACTCAACAAGAGAAAGAACTCAAAACTCTTTTATGTCAGCTTCCTAATTGCAATAAGACATTGCTGTCATGGATTCTTTTGCATTTTGATTCAGTCATTCAAAATGAAAAGCAAAACAAGATGAACGCACAAAGTCTAGCCATGCTGCTAAGTCCACCCTTGCAAATGTCACATCGTTTATTAGTTACTTTGCTATGCCATTGTCCAAATTTGTTTGCTGGAGTCGAACTAAAGAAGTAAGTATATTAACTTTATAACAGTTTGGTAACTCTTGGCTACCTACAAAAATATTTAAAGCAACTTACATAAATGTCTGGAACTAATAGTATACTTTTTTTATTTATTAATCTAAATTTTTTGTTACTTATTAAAAAAGATTCCATGCTGACTTTTCCTCTGATTTATTTTTCTTCATTCATAGCCTTAGTAATTAGGTTCTTGAAAGAGCCAAATTTTTTAACATTTTTCGAAAAGAAAATACACCATGAAGACACAAAACCTGCTATCACGAGTTTAAAGGCTATACAACAAATATGTCGAATTATTTCTTTTTCGAAATATCGATGTTTTTTAAATTTGAAGTGACCTAGTAGAAGCATGGCTGAGTACATAAAAAAGGTACTTAAGTTTATTGTCAAATAATTTTTTTCGGACTTCAACGGAAAACAACTCAAGAGTTTTTCGACAATTTTCAGATTTTTTTTCGAAAGGAGAGTTGACCATACTTTTTAAAAATATATTTTTTTTATTGAATTAAAAACTACATTTTTTTCCACTTAGACGTCCTTTATAAGATACCTCTGAAGTTATGAACTTTGGTTATTGTTTGTAAGCTGAATTTACCCAAATTGTTACAAATTTGAGCATCTTTCGATTTTCAAACAGGAATATCTCAAAACCCTAACGTGATATAAAAATTCGGGGTCAGATTTGAATTCAGCACATCAAAATCACTCCGAAGTCATTTTCGATCATTTTAAGACACTTTTTTTGTGATAACTTGTGTTAAAAAAGGTATGGTGCTTGGGTGCATTGAATTTCAAAGCATTTGAACAATTCATAAAATAAAATTTTCAAGATTTTTGTATTGAAAACTATTTTGGTATACAACATCTTATGACAATCAAATGAACGCCTATTTAGAAAAGCCAAAACCAATAAAAATTGTTTCAAGGGAGGTAGTGGTACCTCTCTATTATTGGAACAGAAAATTATTGAAATGTTGGCTATATTTCTAATGCTAATTTTTTCTCAAAACCTTGATTTTAAAAAAGATCTTTTATTCCAATTTTATTTTTCTTACAAAATTCTAATTTAAATTTTTTCTTCAAGTTCTGAGCGAAAATCGAAAATAAAACATACGGTTTAATGAGACGTATCGTTAATAACAATTTTTTGATTTTTTTCAGAAATATTGAAATAAATTTAAATATTTAAATTTATTTCAATATTTCTGAAAAAAGTATTTCATTAAAATCTAAAGATCCGTTTTTGTGTACATATGTATGTGAAAATACATTGTTTCAAGAGTTAAAAAAATCACTCCCGTCTGATTTCAGATTCACCAAAAAATCTATAAAAAATAATCAAAATTTTTCGCCTTCTCTATCTGTATTCTAATCTGTATTTTACTAATAGCGTGGTCTGTGGGCGAATTTGACTGAAACCATAAAATGTCTTTCTGTTTGTTTATGAAATCTTCATAGTCTAAATTATCACTCCACCAACTCCACAAAAGTAAATAGACAAACCAACACATTTTTAATAAAGTACTGCACTGTATACGAAAAAAAAATGATAAACACAAGAATATGAGTATGGATAAATGAAATAATAAAAAAATTAGGTTCTGCGTGCAAAAGTAAATACGTCATCACCATGCTCTTATTGCTCCACTCATTTCCATAACAATTTCACCAGTATTTACTAAAATCAAAGGCAGATTTATGATATTGTTAAAAGTAATGAGGATTGAATATATCTTGAAAAACAAAATTAAAATGCTGTATCGCAGGTCGAAACATTTAAAATTTAATTAGAACAAGAAATAAAAAACAACTGTTATCAGTTTCATCATTTTTAAGATAAACTTTTCAACTGATGCTCTTTGTGTGATTTTATCTACACTTTGTTATAATCGCTTATCTGATGAAAAACAAACAAAAAATTCATTAGATATCTTTCTATTCAAAATCATTTAATTATGGCTGGTCGTTTCGCAAAGTTAACTAAATTTCTAATTAAGTAATAAAGGAGCAAAATAAAAACAAAAGTATTAATCGTTATTAATTTTTCTTTACTTCTTACAGATATGTCCCACCTATTACATCGACAAGTCCAAAGCTACCAGAAACTCCAAATGACATACAAGCTGAGCTATCTAAACAGGAGAGTCTTCTTGCACAAATTCATTCTGAAATGAATGCTGGATTTGTGTCTAAAAAACGAGAAGAACAACTTTGGGAGGTACAACGTATTATCACACAACTCAAAAGGAAACTACGTGTCTTTGAAAAACGCCAAGACAAAAGCACAGAAGATCCAGTAGCAGAATCAACAGAATGCACGTCTGTTGTTCAAGTACATGCACAAAATCGAGAGCAAATTTCCTGCAATAAGGCAACTTCCGATGACGAGTCCATGAAAACATTAACCATTCCATCAACAGAATCTGGTACTAACACCGATACAAAAAATACTCCACAAGACACAACCGATTATCCTTCAATAATTCCTGAAGAACAACCTTCAATTAAAGAGAAAACTGCCGTCGACGAAGGCATGTACCTTCATGAGAATGGTCTGCTTATGTTGCCAAAAACACATCCAGACTATGAAACTTTAATTCGTTTGCAGCTAGAAAATCAAGAGCTAATGAATTGGAAGAATCAATTGCAAGCAAGAATCAGTGCTGAAAGGGCAGAGATGTTAAGATTAAAAAAATTCCTCGTTGCATCTAATGCAGAACAACCTAAAAAACAAGTGTCCTGCTTCAATGACGAAGTTCATGACTATGACAAGATAATTGAAAACTATATGAAAGAGAACAACTTGCTTGAACAAAAGAAAAATATTCTGGCTAAGCAGATTTTTGAAGAAAACAAAGAATTGATTGCATTACAAGTTGAATACGCAATGCAAAAATTTTAATACTAACTATTATGCAAACGAATTTATTTATTATTATATTATACTATAAGGGGCAATGGAATATAATTCCTATTATCAACTATTTTAAAAAGTCGCTTTGAATGATAATAATATAATAAATGTATTGTTATTTTACTGAATGATGGCTTAACTTTACACAAAATACGTGTTTAAATAAAATAAAATAAATATTTAATTTAAAATGCGACTTTTCACTTTTCCTAATCGCTTCATTATTTGTTTTGACTTAGTCTGATAGTTTTCATTTCATTTATTTAACAAAATTGGTGCGTACACTAAAGCAACATCTTTTATAGTACATAATAAGGTATTATTTCAATGTTTCTTTAAATTAATTTGTAGTTATTTAAACAATTTATTGAAAGCAAATTTATAAAATTGTGATGTAGTTAACATAGTTCATATTTCCCCATTGAACCTCTCCCAAACCAACGCGATTACGTCGCAACAACTAAAAAAGAACAATAATAACAACATGTTGTAATTCGTCGTCGAAGAAACATGATTGCATGTATCTGGGAGTGCCTTAAATGGTTAAACCTTCTTTAGAAATTTAAATTTTGTATACAAAAAACATCCACGAATATGATTCAAAAATTAGTTATTTTTGAAGTTTATTTTCCATAAAATTAAAATGTAAAAAAGAGGGGCAAAGCTAAATATGTATTTCTTTTATTTACAACTAGCGAAATTCCCTGCTTAAGGCAACAAAAATTATCAAATATGTCAATACGGACTGTTGCGTATCGATTAAACGAAAAAAATATTGAGTGAAAATGCCATTTAATTGCCAAATTAATTTTTTTCCTGGTTACAAAATTAGTTTTGTATAAGTGATAAATATTTAGACGAGTATCGTTTAATTTTGTGGCATAGTTTCGACAAGTATAGTTTGACCTAATAACATCTTATTCAAAGGCGTGTGAGACATAAAAACGATTTTCTTGCACTAAAACCATTTATGTGATACTTTCAATTTTGCAACCAAAAATCCATCTGCAAGTATTTATAAGACAGATTTATTGAGTTAATTTTTATTTAAATGCTCTATAACATACATAATAATATTTTTATTTAATAACATACTCATGTTCATTTTTATTTGATAATGTGTAGAGATATAGATTGTATATATGTTATTTAGGTTTTTATAAGTATGTATGTATATTTAAATTTTTAATTGCTTATATATAAGTTTTTTTTTTAATTATAGTTATCTATACATAGATATCTGTGTAGACTTAATAACATTTTTAGTTGAAAACACTTTAAATTAAAACAAAAATAAAAAAAGAAATTAAAGTTAATCACAAAAGAGATTTGACCAGTTCTATTTGAGTACGTTTGTGTACAAATTTCCATGCAAATGATAGGCCTTTCAAGCTCATTATACTCAATTATTCCCATTTAGGAAAAATTACTGAAATCCGTCTTTAGCTTGATGGTTGGTTTCTGGACATTTGATCCCGGTTTGTTACCATTTTGAACATCATTATTGTTACGATTGGTGATTGACGCTGATTGTTGATTATTGATGACTGCAACTTCAAGTTTTTGACGCAGCTCATGCGATTGGCTCATTAGGGTCTTGAATTCTTGCGGATATTTCGGTCCGATTTTCATAAGCCACTGAAGTGATTGCTCGTGTAATTGACGTTGTGACTTGGGAAGAGTTCGAAGTTTAGCTGGTTCTGCCAGATAGTTGATGAGTACAGGTACTAAGAGAGTCAACATCTGTATGCCTAAAGATAAGTATTATGATTTTACTAAATAACTTTTCTGTTTAAGGTGCAAAGGGGAGGTGTTGTGGAAATGACTTTATGTGCGAATATAGATTATATAGTACAAATTATATTTTCATTTATTTTATTGTTGCAAAAATTAAAAAAAAAATAAACATTAAATTTAGTAAACAAAAGCACCGTCAATTATTAAAGATGAAAAACAAAAAAAACAACGTGAAACTCTTTGTTAACATGAAGTTTTAATCTGTAATATTTTTTTTTTTAAACCTAAAAGAGATTTTTGGAAATACTTAAGTCCGCTTAAGATTTTTTGTACAAGTAATATAAGGAAAATGTGTTTAGTTTCAGTGTTCGCTTATTTGATCAAAATATTAATTTTGTGAAATGAATGTGTCGACATGATTGAGTCTTTATGCTTTGTTCCCAACATGATTACTCATTGCACTGCCCACTGTAAGGGGGGCACAGTGAAGTTGAGAGCGTAATATATTCCGTATACAAACGCAACGACATTTTTTCACATCATGTATACATAGATCATAAGAATATGTCTTATATTCAATCAAAATTAATATCAGGATGCCAGAGAACGCATAAATGCATTAGGTTAAAGTGTTTATCAGAAAAGAAAGGAAAAAAACCATTAAGAAACAATAAGAATAGAAAGTTGAGAGAGTGGATAGTAGAAATAAAAGCACATGAAAACAATTGCAGTGAAAAGTTTGAAGAGTGTACTTCACAAAATGTGTTTGACTATACTTAAAAAATATTTAAATGAAACACAACTTAAAAAGCGTAATTTATAAATAAATTGACGGTGTAGTTACTATGAAAGTTAACCTATTATGTAAATGACCTTTCTAAAAACCATGTAAAAATGCCAATATAATATAAAGATAACAATAACAACAACACAACAAATATTTAAATATTTTTTTAATTATCTACATTTAATGAGTCGAATTTAAAACCCATCATTACCTTGCATTAAGTTCCCTAATAAATTCGAAGTGACAAAAAAATGTCGGTAATGCGAGAGAGAAAAAGTAAAAAACGGGAGGAATAAAAAAGTTCATTTTGAGCTGAATTTTTTTTTGAAGAAACTTACGATTTTGTGGTTCGGCCAATTCGATCAATGTCTCGACAGTCATAACGCTTTCCAGCACTATAGAAAGCTCGTTTTCATTGCGCGGTGTTTTGGCTGTTTCTACATAAAGTCCTTCTATTATTCGTGGAGCTAAAGCATGTATGTAAGGTGTGGCAACTTTAAGGTCGGCTTTGGCAAAAATAGAACGTATTGTTTGGATGCACTTAAGTCGCACAATTTGATTTTCGCTCTGGACACATTGACGGAAGTGATTGATGCAGGGATACTGCAATGATGGAGCTGCAACAACACTTGTGGGAGTGTGAAGTATAAAAACTGCAATAGCCAGCATCATTGTGACTTCATCAACTTTGCGCTCCTCACTTCCAGTTTTTGTCAAATCGAGAATACTGGCCAAAGAGCTTTGTAGAAGTTTATACCACTCGCTTGCGGCACGTTCATCGCTTGCCCATTTATCAGTGCACACAGATTTCAAACAGTGCAATGCTGACTGCACCGGTCCGGTGTTGGCAAGGATGGCTGGATCGTTGGCTGACTTTGTTGCTATTTCCTTGATAATGCTCGTGGTCATGTAAAGAATAGTTGGAAGAATGGAAAGAGCTCCTCTTGGAGAACACAATTCAGTGAGCGCCTCGGCACACTGTAGCCCACTGGCTACCAACATTCCATTATCTTCTGGCAACAAACTGGCTCCTGGTACGGCACTTCTCAGAGCCATTTCTTTTTTTAATTGTTCCGTTGTGAGTTTACTATTGCTGCTCGGATTCATTGATGGTATTTGGCGAACAAAAACACACAGGCAAACTTCAAGAACAGCATAAACGTGCGATTGTCCGGGAATTATATCACCTTGCTCACCACCTTCCCCATAGTTGTCGAACTCTTTGCAAAGATCTGTTTTAGCCTCATTGTCATTTTGACATTCGCCCAACTTTGAGTTTTTCTTTTCATCTAATGACTCTTTTGCTGCGGTGATGCTCTGTTTAAGAATTTCCATGCACAGCAATTGAACAAGAAGATCATCTCTGGTAAGAATTTGTCTATGGAGAACATTGCAAAGCTCTATTGTTAGGGATTTATCTTTAACCAGCATATTTCGAGCCCATTGTGAGTCAAAAATTGTGTAAAGACTCTGCAGGCAGCTTATAACATTTTTGGGCTTTTCGCTTGTTCGTGTACTACAAAGAGCTTCCATACAAATTCCAAAGATCATGTGAAAACGATCAGCTGACAATGAGCCATGTGAAATAGCATTGTTGTTCTCAAAGTTGGATTTTTCATTTTTGACATTTTCTTGCTCATCAAATCCACCACCTTTCAACCAGAGGGCGGCCGCGTACAAAATAGGTGGCCATGAAGTTAGATAATGTGGCTTTGAGGAATTGATTGTGTCTGTTGTATAGAATGCACCCCCATCGTGTGGCAACTGGCTTTGAAACTCTGATGGAAGAAGCAACAATGCATGGTCTTTTAATGCAGCTAGCCAATGAGTCGAAAGATTACCCAATTCTGGTTTTACCAAATTCAATAGGCTCTCACCACGACTCTCAAACTCTCCAAAATCCCCATCTTCTGAATCGCATCCACTGCTAGCCATCAGTATAATATTATTTGAATTACTTGACAGTTTTTTTTGCAATAAACTTGCTGGGGCAGAACCATTTCCAATCATAGCTACGATATACACCTCCGCCCAAGCCTTCAGAATACTAAGTTTCTCTAACGTTGCCATGCTTTCGTTATACAATTGGGTACTGTTTGTCTTCGAATGTAGCTTATCCAAGCTAGACACAAGTAACTGATGTACCCGACGTAGATCGTTCAAATCTCTGGCCACACCTGATCCTATCCATGCAGAGCAAACCTCACAAGCAGCTGCCGTCACATGAGATGGGGTATCAGAAGAGAAAGCTGGCCGAAGAGCAGCTCCAACCTGGAGAAAAGCAAAAAGATAATAAAATAAACCACACATTCATAATAATTCTTACTTGAGCTTGGAATTGTTCCAATAGCAGATGCCCCGGAAACTCTGGTTCAGGAACTCCAGCGAATTTATCGATGATCTCTTGCAGAGTTCGCAATCCTTCAAGCCTTAGCTGATCGGAATCACTTGTAGCAGCCATAAACGACATACGAATTAAATCGGATAGATGTAAAATTAAATAGTCTCCTCGACTCTTGATCATTTGCATTTCTTTGGCCTGAATAAGGTCAAAGTGAATGGGATTTGCCGATTCACAAGTAGAAATAATCTTCCTAACACACTCTGCAGCAAATACCCTGGTTGGCCAACGTGGCTGCACGGCTGGATGCGTACTTGTGTTCTCCTCGGCATGGTACTCCGTCACATCATCATCATCGTTTTCGTTGTCTTCGTCGTTATCGTCAACTAGCTCAACCTTCTGAGTTTCGTCAGTAGACGTTTCCACGGCAACCGTGAGAACATTCTTACAAAGGCTCAACCAAGAGCTTAAATTGTCCGAAGCCAGCATCTGCAACATTGAAGTGATGGTGTCGTGGATATTTTTTATCATTTCACTGTCAGATTCTGAGTCAAGCATTCCAAAAAGCACTCCAGGTAGACCAGAATCGGTTATAAGAAGACCAGGACATTCTTCTGCTGTCAGTGTTAAAGCGTGTTCACAGATCTCTTTTGCCTCTCGCTGAGCCAATTGTCTTAGACACGCTACTGCGGCTTTTCTTAGCATTAAATAGTTGCTGGACAATGTTTTTACAAGAGTCGGAACCAACGACGAAAGATTCACATGCCTTGGGGCAAATAAGTGCAATTGCTGAAGGCAACCTGTTGCCTCAGCTTGAACAAGTGGATCAGCGTGCGCTTGCATAACTGCTGCAGCACACATAAAAGAAGAACGCATTGTTATAATGGAAGACATGTTGCCTTGCAGTTCTGGCCCCATGGTAGTGATAAGAGCATTCAATACTCGCCCAATGCATTGATGCACATCTACATTTGAATGTGGCACAGAAAGTAACAGCTTCAAACTGAGAGACAATGTTGCTTCTACATATCCACGGAACATGGGGCCACCTGAATCTGCTATTAGCGACAAAGCATAAAGTGACCACACTTGAACTACAGGCGAGCTGGTATCTTGAGCCAGAGCGAGCAGAATTGATACACTAGTGTTCAAGTGCTGAGAGGATCCCATTCCACCAACGTACCTATGAAGACAACCCAAAGCCAAGGAGTGTCCGGTCCTTGTGACAACATCCCGAGCGGATTTCAATTTATCAAAACTATTTTGTGCCAGTTCTGCGGTGAACCGTGAGTCTCCAACAACTTGGGCGATTCGTCCTAATGCTTCGCCAGCTGCACATCGAAGTGTTGAATTCGTACTAACCAATGCAGCAATGATCAGATTGGTTGCACTCTTCTTAACGTCCTCTTGTCCCATGCCACTTTTGCTTTCGGTAAGACCTTTTAATCCACTCAGAAGAGCAGTAAAAATATTCATCTGAACTGCCTCTTGGCGAGAACTCTTGGCTTGTTTAATACATTCACCAAAATGATCAAGCATCTGCAGACGGTGCTTGTTAGCAACTCTGGGGAAAATCAACCCAAATAAATGCACTGACATATCGATGACTGCTACACCAAGAGGAAGTGGCCCTGGACATTGTTCACTTTTTGGTACCGGACGATATAAGCAACAAGAATCGTGTTCTAGCGCACCAGAACCAGCAGCACTATTCGGTTGTAGCTAAAATAAAATATTTAATAGAAAAATTAATAACATTATTGCAAAAAAAAGATAAAAGATAACTAAGCAAAACAATAGACATTTAAAAATAAAAAAAAAATCAATATTAACGGAGCGAAAAACAAATGACAACAGCAGCAAATAAAAACTTTTTATTTGTTGAACCAAACTTACATGTTCGCCATCTGATCTTCTGTTCGGTTCCATCTGGTTACAAGCATGCATAAATTTAAGTTTTTTTTTGTTTAGGTTCTTTATTTGTACAAATTAAATTGTATACATATTTATTTATATTTTGAAAGGAATGGTTGATTTTTCCCAAATTAATACTTTTGTGTCCTACTATAAAACTAAATGCCTAATAAAAACTCCAAATGAAATGATTAATTTAATACGAGAAAAAACGAGAGTGGTCAATAAGTACATATGTTTGAAAACAGTTGTCGTGATATAGTCAGTTGGCATTTTTGGACTAAAGGTCGTTAAAAGCTTGAACTTGGAGAAACGATATTTTATAAATACAAAATTGTATCCTTGCTTCTCTAATTATTTTATAGCTTTTATATTTATAGTTTGATCTTTAAGAATCTATGCCTGAAGAATTATTTTTCATTTGATACATTAAGTTTAAAATTATTATATACAACTTCCTTTCCATACCGAGCAATTTCAAACAACATAATTCGAAAATTGTAATTTCTTGTCGAGTGCCAAATGTATAGAATGAGAATTGCAGGATTTAAATTTATTCAGAAATATAACTTTTGAAAACTATTACAATTAAAATTCAGTAGTTGATGAAAATGAAACGCCTTATTATTTATCTATCCTAGGACAAGAACAAATGATTATTTTGCGATTAATTCATCCAAGGATTTGTGGTTACTTTCTAAAACAATGATTACTGGTTAGTTCTAACATTCCAATAGGATTCGATTCTAAAGCGTACAAATTTGTAAAATTATTTTCAGAAAGTTTACTAGAATATCAAATGATGGTCGGCAACAGTACAAACAGGTCTTCCACATTCAGAGAGTAATTTTTAACATATTTTTGAGAATATATTGAAACTACACATGAAAACTAGAAACTGAGATTAATTAAAATGGCAAGATTCTGAATCTTCTTTAGCTTCAATTATTATATTAAAAGAGATTGGGCATACATGTAATATAGGTATGTATACTGGGAGAAAAATTACTTGAGCCATTTCAATACTTTAAAATATCATTTTTAAATCCATACCTGATCTTCAATAGTACGATGGTCGGTTTCCTGCAACCACGTGCCCAATATAATAGAATCATCACCATGACAAAGTGCCCTCAACAATGAATTAGTTGTATTTGCTGGATTTTCAGAAAGAGTAAATTCTGAGACAAGCATTCTCAACAAATGTGTATATGATGATTCCAATGCATTTGGCGGAAGTAATGCTAATGTTTCGTACAATCGCAATCGAACCATAGCCGCTGGAGCTTTCAAATGTGTTCCATAGCTTTTCAAAACTGGAGCCAAACTGTAAAAGATAAAAAAAAAAACATTTTAGTAAAAAAAAAAGTTAAATAAAATATAAATTCACTCACTTTACAAGCATAGCCAGGGCACTTTCAATCGGTGTGAGTAGACGGCGTGTAATGTCATCAGTAACCAAATCTGGACAATGCAGTAGAAAACTATGCATCACCGATAAGGCTCCAGCTCTACCCTCTAAGGTTACTTGCCATGTAAATGAATCTCCTCGGGCTTTTTCTGATTCTAATTCTTTATTAGATCTTGGGAATGAATTTCTCCACAAAAGCAGCATTCTCGGAAGAAGACCCTTAACAACGGGCGAACCCAGTGTCATTATAGCTCCAATTAACAACCAACCAGCCTGCGTTCGATTTAATGACATGCGACTATTTTGACTTGCCGATCTCAAAAGCTCCTCAGCACAATTGAATACAACTTTGCCTTTGGTGTGGGGTATGCCGAGAGGAGAAAACCGCACACTGCCCAAAATAGCAGCCAACGCACAACTATATCCAGAAATAGCTTCTGGCGAGGACCGCATTTGTTCGATAGCATCGACAAAGCGATCAATTAATGGAGTTATATGACTTGGAACTGCTACACAGAAGCAACGCAAACACCAAGCAGCTGCAAGTCGTGCAGCAGCGCATGGATGCACTAGCACAGCGCATGTTGCATCAATGGCATTTAGAGTATGATCGTTCAAGAGGTTCAAAGCCGTGGTGCCTAAGCCGAGAACAAGACTGCCCAACTCTTGCAAGGCGCACACCAATAAATGCTGACTAAAAAGTGTCTCTTGATTGGAATCCTTGGCATTTTCCGGATTGAAGTCGATACAATTCATTTGTTTGGCCACAATATGAATAAGCTCCTTGCATGCTGAAGTTTGCGCCTTTTCACCAAGCATCTTCCCAATAATCGAACGTAGAATAAAATTGATACATTTGCGTGAGTAAACAGCATCTACATGCGATGAAGCCGCTTTTGGGTTGGCCACCAAATCAAGAACGTGAGCCAAAAAAGTGGTTTGATTACGCTCCAGCCACACACTGCCCATATGTTGAACAAATACCACGTATGAATGTGTTACTCCGACCCGAACTTCACGATTAACTCCGGAGCTGCCTTTAATTATTTCACCGGTTCCCTTTAAAAATGACACTCCCCCACGAAGGAAGCCCGACATAAGGATTCCAAATGCTTCATCCAGAGATGTTGATCTTGGTTGGTTCTTGCTAGCTGACATAGCTGGTTTCTTGTTTCCATCCGGTGGAGCTTGAGTAAATGCCAGAAGTGTACCAAGTAATTTGGCTACTGCACAGCGAACTTCATAGTTGCTGCCATCAAATGAACGGAAGCAAAGTGTTGCAAGACTCTCCAATTCGGTTTGGTATAAGAATGGAGCATGATTAATCATTTCCAGCATACATTTGGCTGCCGCGACACGTACTGCCATTACACGATCAGTCAGACAGTGTTTGGTGGCCTTATAAATGTCCTTGTGAACATTTGATATAGCTGTATCCATTCCTGAGCAAATCTAAAGTTGAAAAAATAAAGTTGTAGTTCAATTGAAAATTGTATTGACGCAGCATACCTTTTCGAGGGTTATCATAATTTCGATTCTGGTTTGTGATTCTGCACTGCGCAAAGTCCTCAGAAGTATTTGAACTGTTTCCTCATATGACCTACCCATCATTCGACCAAGTTTCTCATACATTGAACCAAGAACGCAAATAGCTGCCCTGGAATTAGTTTTTGAAATTATTTGTTTATTTTGATTAATATAATAGCTACTTACAACTTCGTTGGCAAGTAACTTGGAGAATCATCTTTATTCTTCAGAATATCATTACATGCATTTACTGTATCAAACAGCAAAAATGTATCGCCAACAGAGAAAAGCGTTGCTAAACAATTGGCAATAAGTTTTCTTGTTGGTGGTCCAGGTGAGCCCTGGATGTGTGTGGTTAATTGTTGAACTAACTTCTTTTGGCATGATTTAATGTCGGATTTTTGAGCGGTCACCAGGACCTTTTCCAAATAACGTAGCCATTCAAAAACAAATACTGGACGTTTTTGTTCTGGAAGTTGTTTGAGGGCATCCTCATTTAAAGTTAGACTATGTGAAAGTTCCATTTCGGGAGCTAAATCAACTTCTTGACGTTGTTGAAACGATCTAATAAGAGTAAATCGAAGAAAATAAATTATTTAGTACAGCTATTAACAGAGAATTTTATTTCTTAATACATAATTCTAAAAAAATTACAAAATTACAAAATTTCTTAAGTATTTTTGTAAAAAATTGGTACATATGTTGTTAGTAATAAATATTATTTATGAACACGAAAAATGTAGAAAAAAGATGTACGCGTTTTCAAAAAAGTTAATTATTTTAATAATTTTTGTCAAAATACCAAAATTATATACGAGTACATATATGTATATTATATTTAAGACGTTGTATAATTCCACTTAAATTTTGATCATAATCTGTCCGTCAAGTCATTTATACAAAAATCGAAATCACAAAAATCCGGAAACCGTTAATATTGGTATAAGGTGGAGGTACAGATAGACAGTTTACTACGGCCTCTTTTTAACCCTGTTCTATATCATCTTAATGTCAAGTCTCATCAATATCTCCAGATCGATTTTGTCAACCAATCCAAAACATGTTTCGCAAGACCCCAGTTTTAGCTCCTTTTTTGCTTATCGTTCAGCACTCAGCTCCGTAGAACTTTTTATTTTACGTGTAAGGAGACAACCCATTTGTTGTATTGGTTTCTAAGGTAATTCTTAGCTGGATTTCCATCTAGGTGTTATTCGTGGAGTTAATGTTTACTCCAAGGTAGATGAACTCCTTAACTACCTCAAAGTTGCTGGAATCGAAATTGGTTGAGCCGATAGTCAAAAATTAAACTAAACTTTTTTAAAATATTTGTGTTGTAGGTACCGATCAGTCAGACAGTGTTTGGTGGCCTTATAAATGTCCTTGTGTTATTTTTAAGCTTAAAATTAATGTTTGTCCGGAACATTAATGACATAGTGTTAACAAATTGTAGATGCAAAGAAAGATAAGCTACATAATACTTTTTCAAACAAAAAAAATTGATTTTTAACTTCCCATAGGGAGTTATTGTAATCGGTCCGATTTGTCAAATTGAAATTTTTGACATTTCTCGACGTTTCAAGGTCCCTAGAGCCTATATCAATCATTTTTAGAGAGATGTCTGTGTGTGCGTGTGTACGTACGTTCGTACGTCCGTACGTTCTGGTACCATTTTTCGTCGTCGATATCTCAAGAACGAGTAGAGATATCGACTTGAAATAAATTTTGTTTTACAGATAATAACTTCGAAAGAATCTGAAAGGGCGTTTATTAATATTCAATCTGTTGTTTTTTTACAATAGCTGTTTAAAAAAGAAGTGAAAATTTTGGTTAGGCTCAAATATCTCACGAACAAATAGTGCTATTGACTTGAAATAAATTTTATTCGACACATTGTGACGTCATACAAATTTGATATGAATTTGGAAAAAAATCAATATATCGTTATTTTTTAAAATCAAAAAAACTAAAAAAAAAATTTTATAACTCGAATATCCTTAGATGGAAAAACGATATTAACTTTAAAATAATTTTATTTTACGAAAAATGTTGTTTTTGACTACTGGTGAAAAAAAATTCAAAGGACAGTTTTTTTTACAAAAAATTAAAAACTACAAAAAATTCTCCCAAAAATTGGTATAAATTGTCTTTCGACTCAAATTTCTCAAAAACGGGTAACGATATTGACTTCTTGTTTGTTTTATTTTCTACATAACATAATTGTTAGCAACTGATAAAATTTTGAATATTGAATGGGCGGTTTTTTAACCAAAAAATCAAAAACTGTTAAAAATTCTAAAGAAAAGTAGTTACAATTGTATTTCAGCTCGAATATCCTGAGAACGAACAACGATTGTGCCTTCTAAAATATTTTATTTTGTACATAGTACAATTTTTATGAAAGGTTAAATTTTGACAAATATCTATTTGACAGTTTTTGACAAAAAATATAATAAAAAAATAAACTAAAAAGTGGTAAAATTGGTTTTTCGACTCGAATATCTTGAGAACGAGCAATGATATTGACTTTGCCATTAGGTATTTAATTTTACACATAATAAAATTTATACTTAACTGACATTTTAAACAAAAATTTAAACAGAACTAAGAAAATTCCACATTCGTTAAAAAAACGCGTGGAAGTTTACCTCCTGGGTCAAGTGGAAACAACTTATACATCAACAATCTCTACAATATACCTATGTGCATTTCGTAAATCTCTTTAAATAATTAAAATGCTTTTCAATCTTAAAATAATGATTGTTTGAATTTAACAGCTAAAGTTTGTTTCGCAGAAAATTTGGTTATTTGAAAAAAAAAAACTAAATATAAAGTTTTCAAGATCACAAATGGGAAGTTATCAGTGTGTGGTATTAAGTTAACATGTATAAGCCATTGCTTAATAACTTAATAGTTGAAAAAAAAAATATGAATACAAAAAGCTCCAGTCACGTTGTTTTTTTTCTCGCGATTCAAAAACATTCAAACTCATTGCGAATCATTCACATTTTTCGATATGTTATTATTTAGCAAATCTAAGAACAAAAACATTAAAATTATACCTAGTCCCACAAAGAAAATAAAAGAAAATCAAACATTTTCCAAAAAAGCGCCGCTAAGTCTAGAGGAAAAAATTTCTATTAAAATCGATTTGCTATTCAATTCAAGCCCTGTTGCTGTGTTTTTTTTTTTGTTTCTTTTGTATTGTTTAAAGTTGATCGCCTCTTTTTGGCAACACTTCAAATTCAATTCTCCAAAAGATTATGAAAATCCGACACATACACCAGACTGTGGTAATGTGGAGGTGGAACATTTCCAAGAGTGACGCTATCACATGTGCAAAGAAAAAAAAAATATTTCACTAGAGGTTTAATATTCATATTCATAAATGGTAGCAATTTATCACAATAACTATAAGTGCTTGGTTAGACGGCACAGTTTAATTCATTTAAATATAATTCAATTAATTTCGCATATGTGTTCAACCAAGAGCAGAATAAAACAAAAAAAAAATGTTTTTTATTCAATTAATCAGTAGCAAAAGCTGCTCGCAATATCATCATCATCATCATCATCAGTGTTTGTCATCAGAACCATAGATCTCGGAAAGTGATTCACTCACTCCATTCTGTTTTTTTTTAAATTCACAAAGCAGGAACACAAAGGCCAGAAAAAATAAAAACAAAATAATATAATAGAAATGAAATGAAGAAAGAGAAGAAATAATCAATGGACGACGAGGCCGACTGGTGGAGCCATGGAGGTGCTCCTTCTATAGAAAACAAGTAGAACACGAGTCCTACACTAGTCTCGCACAAAAGGATAAAAGCCGAGAAAATAATGCATGACATACAGGACGAGTTACCCAAGCACCTACCTCGTACATTCAGCCCACATCAAAGAGTTCTGTTGTTTTTATAAGGAATCTCTTATCAAAAAGGTCATATGAAGGATGTATTCTTAACACACATTAAATTGTTGTTTTAGAACCAGTGACGTTATCATAATTGAATCGGATCTGCAAAAATTTGTAGCAAATTAACAGTCCATTTAAGAGCCGAATTCAAAAAAAAAACTTAGCTACCTTTTATTGACTGAGTTTAAGAGTATAAATCCAGGTATTTAAACTGTTTACACACTCACACAGTTTAATCTAGAATGGATTTGTGTTTGTATAATAAATAAAAGCTAAACAATTTTTACGGAAAGTACCATTATGTCTACCGGTCAACCTTCTGTCATTTGACCTGCAGCCTTAACCACTGAAGCGATTATCTTTAAACATTGGAGGCAAACTGAAATAATTTGTTTAGATTTAAAAATAACAAAACTATTCTCTTTTGAAAACAATTTCGAAGACATTTTTTCTGTGGGTTATTGTAAGAAAATTAAGCCAGAATTTTTTTTTTTTTCGAAAAAAAGGACAAACGAATTTAAATACATATTTCTGGTTTTTTTTTCTTTAGAAAGGAGCCAAACTTTATGATTTGTTTCTAAAATTTTCTTGTGGTTTTTAACTTTTCTTAAAATGGAAAAAGATCCTGGAAAAAAATTTGGCAGTAAAACAAATTTTCTGTAAAACAACATTTCTGACAATGAAGACGCTACGGACACAAATATTGAATTATGCGTTGAATGCTGAATGTATCTTACGAATTATGATATTTTTATATATAAAAAAAAATATTTTTTATACACATAAAAACAAAATTTGCAAGTAACGAGTTTTTAAACAAAGAAGTGATTTTTTTTTAAGATTAAGATTTTGTAAAAAGTTTGAGCAGAATTCGGAAAACGGTTTTTTGAAAAATATTTTTTTAACAAATCGTCGCTTGAAAAGCAAACTGACATAAGTCAAAATTTGTCGATTTTGAGTTGGGTATACAGAACGAACGGCGGTCAGCCATCAGCCGAATAGGGGGAATAACATGTAGCATACGAAAACATGCACGTGCCGTAACTATTCGGGACTGGTGGAAGTGTGATCATAGCCTCTTCGCGGCGGCCGCTAGAAACAAACCCCAAAAAGGTTTGGCTAATATGATCAGGCTATTTCCACAGGTTGGCAACAGGTTAATTCCCTGTTCCGTAAAACTAAAAGAATTACGAGACCGTCAACAAGCCTCGGAAACGGACTGATCTCACGACGACAACCCTTGCAACGAAAACGGAACAACGATTTACGAATTTTCTTATGGAACGTACGATCGCTCTATAGAGCTCGAGCTGCTCAGCAGCTAGCCGATACCCTGTCAAAATATAAAGCTGACATAACAGCACTGCAAGAAATAAGATGGACAGGGAATGGTGTTTTGCAAAAGAAAGAATATGACTTATATTACAGCTGTCATACAAAACACCATGTGCTCGGGGTAGGCTTCCTGGTCAGCGAAAAAATGAAGTCTACCGTCATCGGCTTTAACGCTATAAGCGAAAGGCTATGCACCCTTCGCGTGCGAGGCAAATTCAAGAACATCAGCCTCATTAACGTTCACGGACCTACGGAGGAGTCCTCAGACGAAGATAAAGAGACTTACTATGAACAAGTCGAGAGGGCCCTCCATGCCTGTCCAAGGTATGATGTTAAAATCATCCTTGGGGATTTGAACGCTAAAATAGGTCGGGAGCCGGTATTCAGGCATTACGCAGGCACCCATAGTTTGCATGAGAACACTAATGACAATGGACTTCGAGTCCTAGAATTGGCAGCATCGAAAAACATGGTCGTTGCGAGTACCAGGTACCCGCGTAAAGATATCTACAAAGCCACCTGGGTATCACCTGATGGAGCCACTCGTAACCAAATTGACCACGTGTTGATAGACCGTCGCCACTACTCGAACTTGATGACGGTACGAACGTACCGAGGTGCCAATATCGACTCGGATCACTATCTTGTTGGTATGGTTTTCCGAGGGCGGATTGCCTTGCGAAGACGTATTGCATCCGCCGATCAGGTTCGAATCAACACGGCTGCACTACGCAATGAAAACACCAGTAACACCTTTTGACTTGCGTTAGGACTCGCCCTAGAACCACTCGATCCAGGGAGAGTAAGTCCTGGAGCCAGTATGCTGGGCGTAGATGAGAAGTGGACACGCCTTAAAAACACTGTCATTAGTACTGCCAATTCCATCTTAGGCAGCAGTCGTAGAAGTCGGAACGACTGGTTTGATGATGAATGCAAGCTAGCGACTGAACGTAAGAATGTTGCGTACCGAGCAATGCAACAATCCCATAGAACGCGGGCACGCGAAGATGAATATAAAGAGCTCAGAAGAATAGAAAAACGGCTTCACAGACAGAAAAAATCAGCCTGGGAAAAGAACATCATCTGTGATTTAGAAAGAAGCCGAGAGCGAGGTCCGCACCAGGCGCGGAAGTTCTACCAATCCGTCCGAAACATGACGCAGTACACACCACGCTGCACTTACTGCAAGGACGGAGAGGGAAATCTGATCACCGATCCCCAAAGCATACTGGAGCGATGGGAAGTGTACTTTAATGAATTGCTAAATGGTCAGCTCACGTCAGAAGTAGAGGCTCCACTACTTCAAGAAGATTACCCTATGTTACCGCCACCAAGCATAGAAGAGGTTGAGAAGGCTATAGCCCGGCTTAAGAAAAACAAAGCCCCGGGAGCCGATGGCATACCAGCCGAACTATTCCACCACGGCGGGCCAGCCTTACGCCAAGCAATTCATGATATTATAGTGCACGTATGGGAGCAGGAAGAAATGCCAGAAGACTGGCGAAAAGGTATAATTTGCCCCATACATAAGAAGGGAGATGTCACAACGTGCAGCAATTATAGAGGTATCACGTTGTTGAGTACCGCCTATAAGATACTCTCCTCTATCCTACAAGAACGGATAGCCCCATACGCTAAAACCATAATCGGCCAATATCAGTGTGGTTTCATTCCAGGCAAATCAACAACTGATCAGATCTTTACCCTTAGGCAGGCGATGGAAAAATGTCTAGAATTTAACATCCCAACATACCATCTGTTTATAGACTTTAAGGCCGCCTATGATAGCATAGCCAGGGTAGAACTTTACAAAGCCATGAGAGAATTCGGCATCCCAAATAAGTTGACACGACTTTGTAGGTTGACCATGACCAACGTAACAAGCCAAGTAAAAATAGCCGGATTGCTATCCAGACCAATCAACATCTTTAATGGACTCCGACAAGGGGATGGTTTGGCCTGCCTCCTCTTCAACCTGGCGTTGGAGAAAGCAATCCGTGACTCTGGCACGGCAACAAGAGGGACCATCGTCAACAGGTCCAGCCAGATACTGGCTTACGCAGACGACATTGACATCATCGGAAGAACCGAACAAGCTGTACACGATTCCTTCATCCAGATCGAGCAGGCGGCACAAAATCTGGGGCTGCACATTAGTGAAGGTAAAACAAAGTACATGGTGGCGTCGAATGCGAGAAGAACAGTTGGTCAAACAATCAAGGTAGCGGAGCACGAATTTGAAGTGGTGCAATCCTTTAAATACCTTGGGTCAATAGTAGCAGCCGATAATAATATAGAAGAAGAAATACGCGGGCGGCTGCTCAATTCCAACAAAGCCTACTATAGTCTGTCCAAAGCTCTTCAAATCCAGAAATCTCACCATAACTTCAAAACTGCTGCTGTACAGGACCATGGTCCTGCCAGTACTCACGTATGGATCCGAGACTTGGGTGCTTAGCAAAAGACACTCCGACCTCTTAGCCGCGTTCGAGAGAAAAGTCTTAAGGAGAATTGTTGGCCCCATATGTAAGGAAGGGCGATTCCGGAGACGGTACAATCATGAATTGTACGCAATCTACCTTGAAGCAGACATAGTGACAAAAATTAAGCTCGGTAGACTCCGGTGGGCAGGGCACCTAGCTCGCATGAGTGAAGAGGAACCTGCTCGGAAAGTCCTTTGTGGTACATTCTATGGTAGACGGCAGCGTGGTAGACCATGCTTGCGCTGGAGAGATGGCGTAGACCAGGACGCCCGAAGCCTTGGGGTGCGCAACTGGATGGCGTCGGCTCAAGACCGGGATAGGTGGAGAGACTTGTTGAAGGAGGCCAGGACCGGACCCCGGTTGTCGAGCCGATGATGATGATGATACAGAACGAACCGCAAAAAAAATACTAATTTTCTATCAAACCGTCATAAGTATAACTATTAAACTGACATAAAGAGGGCGTAAGTGTCGTTTTGCATTTATGGTAACATCCCTGATCTTTTTTTTAAGTTTAACATAAACGTTATGTGTTCCTTGTTATTTATTAAATAAAATTTAACTTATTTTAAGTTATTTAATAAACAATATATTTTTTGACTATAAACATTGCTGGTTTTATTTAAATACAAAACAAAACGACACTTTTTAATACATTTTCTGATTTTGATTTCAAATTTATCATCGCAATGGTTGGTACAATTTTATTAAAAATTCAAATTTTTTTCTTTGAAAATTAAGGTTTTGAGGAAAATGAAAATAGCTCCTGAAATTTGTTGTAACTGTTGTTCAAAAAAATAGCTTACAAATATTAAAACCAGAAATATGAATCCTCAGAATACTTTTTGTTCCGTTTAAATACGACATCAAAAAGGAGCAGCTCTTCAAAAAGCCTTTTAAAATCTGCAAAAATGTTCATCCCTTATATTTTTCACCACTGTATTTTTTTTCCAATTTTTGGCATTTGATTTAAAGCACCTCTTTCATAATTTCAAAAATAAAATTATTATGTTTATGGATATTTTTTCCCAAATTTTATATTAATCTTGTTTTGGTATGTGATATTACACTAGCTTGTATTTGCTAGACACACAATATTTTGTAACTTATACTTGTTTTCTATTTTCTTATTTTACTTAGCAAACGAACAAAAAAATGCAGCAAAATGTTTTAATCAGATAAGATTGTCGAGGGACTACTGTAGTACTTAAATTTGCAAGTGAAAAGTAATAAAAATCATCAGGAAAGAAGATTAAATTAATTTTGTACGGTGTCTATTTTTAGCCTCATTATCTTTTTTATAAAAAATGAAAACAAAGCAACATTTTACTAGAGACATGGGCATGGTCAATACGGCGAAAACTTAATATAATTAATTATCGTATTTTAAATTCAGCAATTTTTGCGTGCCAATATAGACACTATGAAACAAGTTTTGTTTTCATAAAAGAAATCGAACTGGAAATAATAATCAAAATCTAAGTTACGAACTTAAAAAATTGGCTCCCGCAATTCTGTCTTTATGCATTTTTCTCAACCTACAGTCTTAAACACTGGAGCGTTCAAAAAGTCCAAAAAGTGCAAGGAACAGAGTAACCTGTAATAAAAGCCTTACTTTTCAAAATTTCAAAAAGTAGTTCAACAATGCTAATATTTAGTGATTCATTTTTTGTTGTGTAGAAATTGCGCAGTTCTTTTTTTTTAATTTCTTTGAGTCAGTTTCAAAAAATTGTATGCCCCACCTCTTACTAACAAAACAATTCTTACTGCTACAGTGCGATTTCATTGAATAATAAGAGCAAGAACGGCCCTATAGTAAAACGTTTTACGTACTTTTTCAACAGAGGCCGCTAATGAGATATTTATTACAATAACAGCCCAACAAACATACACTCTCTTATTGCTTTTCCAATAAAATATAACAAATAAAATATATGCAGATAACTTGACCTCCAAGCTCCAACAACCAAATATTTTAACGTCGTCGTAGATGTACACCATTTTTGATCAGACACCGCGGCGCGCCGGCTGTAAGAAGTAACCATCATAATAAGCAAAAAAAAAAACAGATGTCCTTTATAACATCACTGCGTTGGAACAGTTTTTACTTCAACTTCAAATTTGCTTGATTCATCACTCCATCATAAAGCTAGGTGTTTTGTAAATAAGAATAATAAAAAATGAGGCAGGCTCGCGTTGAAAATTCATAAGGGTGTTATTTTGTTTTCAATTAAAAAAAAAATATAATTATATTTCCAGAAGCCCAAATTGCTGGCTTACATAAGCGTTTACATGCAAATGTTATTTATTACATCTGAATCTTAGCTCACCTTCTTGCCTCACTTAGAACCTTTCGCAAGAACATGGGTGTTTTTGTAAAATTCTCCATGGCGTTCTAGATTGAGCTTGAACGTAGGTACCCTTTATCCTCTATGCTTTCTAGAGGGGTTGATTTTTAAGTGTTACACGATTTAGTGGCGACTCAAGAGGACATTACATCACACACGCACATTTATATAAATTCAATCACGACTAACATTTGTTTTTAATTTATTTGTTTTTTTCGCAAATCGATAAATTTGTGTTATTCCTAGAATGGGCTGGATGAATAATTAAATTTTGCTTAATACATTTTGGAATAATACTTCCGGACGGAGAATTAAAATGGACTGGGGAAATAAAAATATACCGACAAAAACTGTGAGTGGTATGTACCTACTTAACGCTCATAATGTGTGCACTTGTACACAACACTTTTTCTTTTTTACGAATCATTAAAAGAAATGCAGCAGGAAAATTATGGAAAACTATTTTCTTTTGTACACTATTTTTTTTTGTTGCTTTTTATTTTTGTTTCGATTTAATTTTCTTCAGAAAAACGGTACGAATATATGCGATGCCGCATCCACGACAATATACAGAGGCAATGTGTGAACTGTGAAGAGAAAACCTCAGCCACGGGGATGTCGTTGATTACAGAGAAGAACTTTTTTTCGCCGGCATTAAGCTTACACTCAAAGTTCACCCCCAGAAGCAAACAGAAGACGAGAGAGAGAGAGAGAGAAAGAATCAGAGATTAAAGTGTGACGTAGTTTACCGTTAAGTACATCTATGAATATGAATTTGACTCATTCGTTTGATTTTGAGGAATTCAAGTGAAATGTTTTAATGAGAAACAATAATATTATGGTATTCAATGGGGACTTTGTTTAAGCTTTTCATTGATGCAATTTGTCCGGATTGTGAAGAGAAAGCGATGGATGGAAAATTTCTTCTCAGCTTTTCGCATGCGTTTGTTGTTGTTTTTAAAATTTTGCTTAAATACATAGTACCATTTAATACATAAGAAATCAGCAGTGTTGTATGTGCTATAATGTATGTAAAAAGTTTATGTAATTTATGGATAGTTAAGATAAATATCTGGGAGACTTGTCCTCATAACAAAAGAATGAAATACATATCTACTCACACGTAGTTATATATTGCATTTTTTTCCAGATGACTTAAAATTGATTTTATGTATGTAGGTACACTTATTACTTTTTCTATGCTAAAAAGTTCAACTGATATAGGGGTAGTAATGTATGATATTCAAAAGAAAGTATCTTCGATTTTTTTTTTCGGATTTATAAATAAAAAATTGCATAATAAATTTTAATGGCATTTAAAACTGTAATCTATGTTTAATTTTTAGAAATATGTTTTGTTTTTTAACTTTTACTACTATAGAGCAGGTTTTGGCTTGGTGTAAAAAATCAAACTTGAGATATTGTTCATAACTTACATTAGGATAATAGAAAACGCGAAAATAGTGGGTTCTTTAGTCTGTCCGTCTGCATGCTATCCACTGGAATGATTTTCTTCAAAGATATGTAGAAGCTATGAAATAATAAGGTCATGTCTTAACCAGAAAATTTAGTATAGCTAGCCAGGCAAGGATGGGCCCTTCATAGCTCACTTGCGGAAATGGTTAACATTTCTCTTGGTGCTGTGAAGGGGAAAATGTTTTCTATCTATCAAACTGAATCAAATCGTAGGTGGAGCAATTTACACAACTGCATTATATCTAGGAATATATCTTCCTTCCACCTATTGTAAAACCCGTACAAACGATTTCTATGCAGGCCCAGGCAAGACATAGCTAGGGTTGTTGCGATATGTACGGGACATTGGCCTATAGGAGTTCATGCAGAGAAGTTGGACATTTCACGTTTCAACACGTTTTGTCGTAGTTGTAGTGACCAACGCGAAAGGGAAACGGTAATCCATTTCCTCTGCATATGTCCTGCTTTGGCAAACTTTAGAATGCATTGGTAAAGCATTCTTTCACGAACTCGACGAGCTATCTGAGACCAGGATCAGAGATCTTTTCTCTTTTCTCAATGCGACAAAATGGCTCTAACATATTCCGCTGTGAAACTTCTCTGTAAATCTTTCTATCATAGGTCAAATGAGTTATGGTATCAAAACGGCGCACTACAGCGCTAATTGGATGACAGGCTAGGTTGCCTTGAGAACTTGAGATCGCCATTTCTACCTAACTAGTATATTCTATGTATGTATGTAAATTTCTATGGATAAATTCGCATCCGATTATAACAAAAAGAAGAACAAAAAATTTACCGATGGACTTTTTTGTTACTTTATTGTAAAAAAAAAATATTTAAAAACAATATTTACTCTATTAATAATAATATAAACATACAAACACAACGATATTTAATGTTATTTATTATATTTTAAATATTTTTAAAACTCCTTTTAGTAACTTTGTCATGTACCAAATTTAAAGAGTTTCCATTCCAAATTTTGAGTGAAATTCCATAAATTTTCTATGAGAAACTTTAAGTGCTCGGTGGCACGTGTTAAAGTTGACCGATTTTAATAATATTTTGCACAGACTTTTATAAATTATACTGATCAATTATAGAGGGATAAAAGAAATTCAGACATTTCCAAAATAAGCCTCACCATATTAGGATGTGGTACATGGTAACTATAGCCATCAATACAAATTTTCTCCCGTTCTTTATTGGTTTTTACGATGGACACATTCCTGCTTTTCTATTAAACATTAAAAACATCATTTAAATAACAATTTAAATAAATTATAAATGAAATATTAAAACTCACAACAATTTTATTGATTTATGTAAGTTGATTTAAAGAAAAAAATTCCCAAGTTGCAATCTTACACTTGCACAACACTACACCATAACAACTGACAATAACAACTTAAGATCATTTTTAAAGAGATATTAACGGAACTTAACAGTAATATTGTTGTTTGGTGTTTTACTGCTCAACTTCAAACTTTTTTCTGAAATCCAAATCCCCAAAAATTATATAAAATGAAAAATTTCGATTTCGGGGATTTAGGGTTTTCGGGATTTTGGATTTTCGAAGATTTGGATTTTCGGGATTTTGATCCCAACCCAGATTTTATTCATAATATGTATATACAAAATATTTGTTAAATATTGAACTTGCGAACTAAAAAAAAAAATTAATTTATATTTCACACATGTCCGATCTATATTTTGATATCTTAAGTCATTGGAAATTGCAAATATCTCAACTAAACGGTGTTTTGGAATTTTCAAATTTTGACCATGAGTTTTCAAATCTGCTTCAATTTGAAGAACGATAAAACGCGGGATATGGTGGTTAGTCATTGGGATTATAAAAAAATTGTTTACAGTGCATAATCGCAGCGCTTACTATTTTCCACAAATTATTAGCATTACATAGCATTCGCTTTCCATAACATTTGCATTCACTTCAAGGTCGAGGATGAAATCAAACCTGAAAATGAAGACGAACTTGAATAAAATGACGAAAACCCTAAATCGAATCTATAGTATAATATCCCAAATAAAGGGATAGTATTATGAGGAGCTAAATTTAATACTAATTTGATTATCCTTTGTTCTTAAAAACTTAGCTTCTAAAGAGATGATATTTTAATATTTTGTAAACCATGGCGAAACGTTGAATCCCTTTGTTTTCAGTTCGATTAAAAATTGATAAAAGTAATTAATACTTAAAGGAGCATTAGAACATACAATTTTATTTTAGGAATTACCTAAGAAAGGACTGCTGGCTTTACAAAAATGTAAAACATTTTATTTTTAGTATTTCCTTTATTATTAAATATTTGTATTTCCATTCAGTGTTTGATTAAAGGAAACTTCTCCTCTTACCTATGTAATAGCGAGGTTCCATTCGTGAGTGTTTAAACAATTTTCGATTTGCTTTTTAAAAAATCAATAACAAAAAATTTAATATTTTGATATGCAATATCATTAGGACATTTTCATAAAAATTTTCATCGCAATCCGTCAAACCATTAATGATTAAACTGAAAACTAAAAATCCGGTTCTACGAAATGTACCGTTATAACGCTTTTATGTTAAATAGTTTTACATCGTTAGACCTGTTTTTGAGATAAATATGTTTTTTTTTTATCGGTTATAAGACAGGAAACTAGAAAGTTTAACATTGCAAAAAACTTGCTATAAATTAGATACTGACAAAAACCAATATTATTGCTTTTGTTTCACATAATGACCTTGTAATTTTTTAAACGACAATATGTCTTTTTGAAAAAAATATTTTAAATCAAATTATCGATTTTGTATAGTTTAAAAATTAGGTTTTAAATTAAGAACGCCAAAAGATTAATGCATGCATGCTGTGTTAAAAAAATACATAACGAACAACTTGAATAAGACATTAAATCCAAATAAATTGCAGCGCACAAATAGAAGGATTACAAGATCTTGTTGTTTTTACAGTAGAATAAGAATAGGCTGATAAGACTTAGTTTGAAAACTGCATTATGTACATTATAAAAAAAATAACTTTTCTTAGACTTTGGAGATTTTAAGAAATGCTAGGAATAGGAAAAGTATTTTTAATTAGACAATTCCTAAGCAATCATCCAAGAATAAATATGAAAAAGGCCAAAACAAAAACATAAAATGTATCCTAAAAAAAAATCTCTAATATAGTAGGTGGCCTATGTAATATTAGTTCATTGACTTTTGTTTCCGTCCTAATTATGTATATTTGATAAAATAAAACATTAATCAGTACGTATTAAGATATTAAAACCAAAACAAATACATGTCATTAAATTTATACAACAGACTATACATTTCTTGGGTGATTTTTTTTTTTTTTATCGGAAAACTCTTTTTGATGACCCACTTTAATATTTTTGTGTGCATAATCAAATAATTTTCAGTATTTTATCCACTATAATAAATATAATATATTTAGATGGTAATGTAATGTTTAGCAATTATTTGCTAGAGAAAAAGTGTAAAGTTTTTATTTTTTTATGCAGACAAGGGTACTTAACTTACCCTCTTAGAGATTATCGGTTGAAAGAAAACAGTTAAAAACCGTCCATATCAGAGAAGTTATCACAATTTTTTTTATAACGTATTGTTTATAGATGTTTTTTATTTGGATTCACACTTAATTTAGTTAAATTTTTTGTTTAAATCCAAGGTAAGTGGATTTTTAATTCACACAACTCACTTAAGAAAAACTTTTTTATTTGGGAAAAGTAGACATTTTGAAAACGTTGACAGCTAAGTGTCACTTTGTGTGGATTTGGATTCTATCATAAAAGTGTGTTCAAGAATGCAGTTTTGAAATTAAAGTACAGTTAGAACAGAAAATTTGAAATGCGTTTTTTTTTTAATAAATGTACTTTTTAATACAGTGTGCAGTGTCGGTTAAAAATAAATATTACTTGTGGATGCGCAGAGTTAAGCCTCTCACAAACTAATCCTATTCTGTGGCAGAATCAGTAATACAATAATAATATCAACGTGTTCTTTTCATTGGCAACAACGTGTTGTTATCATAGTAATCGTCGTGTAAATTGTTCAGCACTTTGGTTGTTTTTTCCGCACCTAGAAATCTCTAGCACATATTTTTGTTGTTCACTCTTCCACTTTTGGCGAAAAACATTTTATACGAATGAAATGTCAAATTTTGCAACCATTTCCACTTCGTAGGCACAGGTCGCAGCTCATATGAATGGCGCTTAAGTTGCCACCATCTAACCACATCATTTTGAAAATATTATTTTGTTTGTACTGTGAACGCAAATATTTACGTTCCACAAATTATTTTAAAAAAAGTATGCCTACTTTTAGGATGGTAACTTGTGTGTCAAGTCCAAGTGTCAACTTTAGTTTTTATTTTGACAGCTAAAATATTTCATAACAAAAAGAAACACGAATATATTTTATCAACTTTTAACATGTCCAAAAGAAAAGAAAATGGATCATTCCAGCCTATCTGTGATAACCTAATAAAAGCCAGTGATATTCTTCACAAAAATAACTGCTTAACTAAGCCAAACGAAGCACCAGTAGAGACCCTCGTCGAAGAGCTGTTTTCAGTGTACTTTCGACCCTTCTTTGCACATTACGATGAGAATTTCTTCTGCAACAGACAACTTGGTGAGACAACAAAAGCTTCTTCCAATCCCACTACAGATGAAGATCTTTGGATTTTTGGCTACGGCTCATTAGTTTGGAAGGCTGACTTTCCTTTCATTGATAGAAAACAAGGTTTCATCGAAGGCTATCGGAGAAGATTTTTTCAGCACAGTGTTGACCATAGAGGAACACCTGATAAGCCAGGAAGAGTTGTCACACTTATACCTTCAGACGACGACAATCAAGCAAGAGTTTATGGTGTCGCATACAGAATAGCTAAAGAGCAAAAAGACGAAGTCCTAGCACACCTCGACTATCGGGAGAAGAATGGCTATCAGAGAAAAACACTGCAGTTTGTTGAGTTTGGTTCGGGTAATACCAATGATATAATAATTTATATTGCCACAACTGAGAATGACAGCTTTGCTGGGGGCAGTGAAGATGATTTACAACCGATTGCCAATCAGATTTATAAGAGTGCAGGACCGAGTGGCCCTAATCGAGAGTATTTGTATTATTTGGCCGATGCAATGAGAAAACTCTTCCCTGGTGTGGTCGATGAACATTTGTTCAAGCTGGAAGAGATGGTGAAACAGCTCGAACGAAGAGATGAGAAGCTGTCTAATGAAATCAAACTCAAAATTCGTAAAATTTTGATGATTCGCAATGTCGATGTTGCTATTGCAAAATTGAATGAGCTTCTCTTCAATTGCAACCAGGAAAGATATTTAGAGGAATTGTATAATAAAATTGAATGTGATAATTGAATGCTTTTCTAAAAGAATTGCAATTACTTACAAAATTAAAAGTAGTAAAATGAAAGAGTTTGGAATTTTATATCTTTGTTTAACTAGACAGAAATTGAACTTTTATTGTTGGCCACGGTTTATGGATCGGCAGATTGAGGTTGAGGTTTAGCTATGGTTCAATGTTACTTATACCTTTGTATACGAAAAGCATAGTACTATCATGGCAAGTATTTTTTAATGTTGCCCAGACCCTTGTGGTGGCACTGCAAAATTGTAGGTGTAGAATTTGATTTGGGGAGTCTTTAAGCATCGGAAATTAGTAGTAGGAGAAAGAGGAGACTATTATTTGGATTCTTGCAACCAAAAAATATCGATTAAAGCCTTCATAAGCTCTCCACAAAAAAAAAAAAAATGTAAGGGTTGCCCCCACATTTTAGGTGTCGCCCCATTAGACTTCCACCATGATAGTACTATGTCTTTCATATACAGGGCTTATACTTTTGAAGTTATAAGCAAATGTCTAATTTTTTTCGACAGAATTTTTTTTTTCCACAACTTAATTTTGATCTTTATTTATTTTCGCGGTTAAAATATTTTCACCTTATTGTTCCCTGAAATCTTTGTGAAAATAAAATTTATATTAAAATTTTTATATTAAATTTTTTTTTATAGAATTTTTACTACCTGTTACCCATTAGAATACATTTCTGTTTGAAATAACTTGGACCCCGCAATATACTTTTAATTAAAACAAATCTTTATAATGGCGCCTGTGCCCCTGTGCCGTAAGTAGAGCCCAAATATTAATTAACGATAAAAAAGGCACCAAGGTGTAGGTGTATAAGGTGTGATCAAAAAGTAAGGTGACTTTTTTGAATTTCGCGCGCTGTATACTAATTTCAATTTAAATTTTTGTTGTTGTGGTACTCGTCACGATCGCAGTTTATAGCACGTGTTGTTTTTATATGGGAACCATAACGGTTATTAGACTGGTTTTGCGTGCACGGCGATTTTTCGCTGCTGAAAATATGGCCCTCCTGGGCTCTTCCAGTGGGATGATTGGGCTTTAGTTTCGACGTCATAAACATATAGATACCCACGTTTCGCACTAGTTATAGCCCTTTTGAGCAGATCAGGATCATCCTTGACGTTCTGGGCGATATTCGTGGGACGCTGCTTCTGTTCAAAATTAACCATTTTTGACATAATACCCAAAATTTCCATTAAAATAGGCATGAGTCAAACGATATGTTGAGATCATCAGTTATTTTTCTAATAGTGATTCGACGATTTTTCAACGCAACTTCTTTCATATTATCCTGAATATCTCACATAAAAACAATAAATGCTCTAATAGTAAAAACTGTGGACATAAGAACGTGATGAGTGTACCAACACAAAAAAATAAAAAAAAAATAAGTTGGAGTGTACAAATTTGGAGCACGCGAAATTCAAAAAGTCAACTTATGTAGGTACCTCTTAATCACACCTCGTATATATGTATAATAACTGATAACAAGTACCTTCATGCTACAACACTGATTGGATTATAGACAAAATAACTCGATATGCGGTTCAAAAAGATTTCCACTGGTTGTTCCCGAATAATTTTTTTTTTAAATTTATTTTTTCTCAATTTAATTTTGACTAAAATTTATTTTGAGAAAAAAATTTGTCTAGACGAAAATTTTTGTTGATAGAATTTTCGTTTTTCAATTTTTGTTTGAATACATTTGTTGGAAAATTCCTTTCAATCAAAAAAAAAAAAAACTGTAATTTAACCTACGTGGCGATTGAACATAACATACCTACCCTAAGCGGTGTCCTAAAAAAAAGGGGTAAAAAAGGGGTTTCCTGTAAGCAACTTTTCCTGCAATAGCTTTATTTCAAGGCAGTGGCGCCTGCGTTGACATATCATCATGAATTCATGAATTATTGTTTGTCTCTCTCCAATGTTAATTTCCTAAGTTTTGCAAAAGACTAGATATGCCTTTGCATTAACTCAAACTCTAAATGTCCAAATTACTATATAAATTTCACTTTAAAATCGTTACAGTCAAGGAAACTGTTATTACCTGAAATCGCAAGTGCAGCTATTTTATCTACCTCACTGAGCTAAAAATTTAATGTTTCAACTATTCAATTTGTTATATAGTACATCGTTTTATCCAGGATAGTTGTTTCTTTCAGCTAATCCTCTCAGCTTTGCAGTTTCCCAAATCCCAATTTATATTCCTATACAAAGTGAGTATACATATATGTAAGTGTCGTCTTCATCCTCCTGTCTGAGGTCGGACTGCTAAAGCGTTTAGTTATTTAACTAAAATTTATTGGTGCAATATGAGTTATTGTGCAATTTAGAGGCACAAAGTAAGTTGCACTGAGAACCCCTAAACTCAGCCTACATTTATCCTTAAACAACATCATTGTTTTTTGTCCTCTTTTTGAACCACAAATATGACGATGTACGAGCATCTCCTTACCTTACGCACTCAAAAAAAATTCCACATTCTCTCTTCATTCCGCTATCGATCGTTTGGAAGATTTATTTGCTTCGTCATAATGATTGCTCCGATTGAATTCGAATTATCTTCGTTGGACCACATCTAAGAGATATAAATTTTGGGCGTTTTGTTCCCATATTTTTAGATTGACTTGTTTGTATTTCCCCAGCTGTCTTCTGGATCCATTGTGTGTTCTGATATAAACGATTATGAATTATGTACGGAACAGTATTTCATATTTTGATACATTGATTACTTTAGATAAGAGTTTAAATAATGAAAATTGAAATTTTGAAACCAGGCTAAGGTTAGGAAATGAATTTAGGTAGTATCTGGATATGGCGAACAAGTTCATTTGCCTTTGCACAATAATCCGAAATGGCACACGATAAAAAAGTATTTTTATTCTAGGAAGAAACAACCATCAGGAATTTTTCAATAGTGAGAGTCAATCCTCACCTATTTGGATGTATCTATTTAAGGTATGTACAGCTCTTGTAAGGCTTTTGGCCTTTTTAACACCAGATACACAAATTCTTTTTTACGACCTATTATTCGTAGATTAAACAGGAGGAGAGATACACCTCGTTGACCTTTTTTAAAAATGTAAAACATTACGCCTAGTACATACTTCTTCTTGAAGTGAATAAGCATCAGTGCCAAAAGTGATATTTTGACAATAATTGTTTGTACAGACAAACTTAAGTTTAGCGAGCTCTGAGCTTATCAAACGGCTACGAATATGCATCAGAGTGGAAGCGTGCATCCTTTGTATATGAAAACTATAGTACTCTCATGGTGGAAGTCGAATGGGGCGACATCTAAAGTATGCCGGCAACCCTTGATCTTTTTTTTTGCGGAGATCTTTTGGAGGTTTTAATCGATATTTATTGATATTATTTGGATGCAATTATCCAAAAAATAGTCTCCTCTTGCTCCTACCACTAATTTTCGACGCTTAAAGACTCCCAAAATCCAATTTTACACCTCATATTTGCAGCTCCACCACAAGGGTCCGGGCAACCCTAAAAAAACTCGCCATGATAGTACTATAGTTTTCATATACAAAGCAAAGCCACACATCACCAATTTTGGATCGATTTTATTGAAGTGAGAAGTTACAATACGTTGACACCGCCAGTTTAACTTCTCATTTTCCACATCATATTCGTATAGGTTAAATTTTCCATATTTTACTACCCAAGATTATTTTTTCTCAAAAGTAGTCCTTAAAACTTTCGTTTGTCGACCATTTTCTACTCTCAAATCGTCGACGAATAGCCAGTTTGCTTCCTCCATTGTCAAATAACAAATAAGGCTTTCATGTCACTCAAAATGGTTTTGAATGAAACTTCCGGTGAGTATGTTGCGCTTTGTTTCCGCTAGTTTTCTTTTTTAAGACCTCTACCCAAGTAAAGATGGCATGGTAATATGTTTGAAAATGTATCCCACTTCTGAAATTGTAAACAATATTTTAAATAAAACGATCCTTTTTAAATCAAATCTATTTTAATAATCCTCATTTTATGATGACAATCTTATCAATACTTTCTTTATCATATATTTCATACATTACAATACATATTTGTAAAGTGTTCCTACAAACTTATTCATTATCATCATACATTGCACCCGTTGACAACTATAATATCAAATCCATTAATCATGTTACAGAGAATGCAAATCATAAGAAATGAAATCCCAAAGGCAAGACTCACACTCAAATGTATAAATGCATTCCATCTACTTAGCCAAAGCCCCAAGGGTTGATGGATGCCCCAAAGCCAAATAATGACAAATAGTTGTCTGGCAAAACTGCGGATGACGTCAAATTCTCAATGTGAAAAGTTTGAATGATTGATTTATAATTGTCTGGTTAGGTCAGCTTCTGATGTTAATGCATGCAATAAAGTCCAGACAGATGGACGACCAAACGGCCAGAAAATATCATGTGTGTGTAAGCTGTCATCACTTTTACATATTAAAACCGTGCGAAATCATAAATAATCCGCATTGGCTAACTCAGCACGAAGTAAGTGAGCAGATATGTATTTATTTATGGTGTTTCAGTCCTTCCCAATGTCTTCATTACGATTGGTAAGAAATTTACAATGTCATGGAAATCGGGAGGAATGTCCTTGCTTCTGGTCATAAATAACAACAACAAAATAAACAATGTCGACATTCAAATAAAGAAGAATGACTAAGAGGAATCTCTGACCTTTTAAAAAAAAGAAGCTACCACGCGAACAAAGTGCGCCAAAAAAGCACAGAACCATCTCTTAGCAGTAGAACAAAAATAAAATAAAATAGGGACCAGACGTATGGGAGTGTTAAATACAAAATGCGAAGACTACGTTTACCAGGAACACCGATAAATCAAAGACTCCAAAACAACATAACATTGCAAATAATCTTAACATCCAAACGGGGTTGGAAGGTCCATCCGCCAAGTTGGCGCGGTTAGCGACGGCGGCGTCGCGGCGGCTGCGCGAGACATTTGATATTCTGAATTCGGTGATATTATGTCCGGTGTTGTGTTGTCTTGTGTTCGGTGCATGATGCTAACGTTGTGGCTACTGTTGGCCAAAAAAGTGCATATATACACATACCTACATATCCCGACCTCTTGAAAAGAACAGAAATAAGTTGTTTATGGGTCTATGGACTACAGGTTTTGTTCTCATTTGCTTTTAAAGTTTCTACATCTGAGTTGCCTGACAATAATATTTGTACGGAAAAAAATGAAACTTATGCATGAATTAAACAAGTAAGTTCCTACTCCTAATCTCTGGCTGAAAAGAATTTCTTTCCAAATTTGTATTTAGGTTTTATTTTTAGTCTTTAAGCCACCAGAATTTGCAGATGATGACCAACACCACAATAACTTCAAAAACACTAACTGGACATGAGTACTTACTTTGGGGAAACAGTCAGAAAGGTATACACACTCCTCTACGTTCGCAAACCTTTTTATACTTCCATAGCGTCTATCTCTTTACACACAGTAAAAAATGCTAAAACAAACCCACGGGGAAAACATGTCAGTCACGTGATTCCTGAATAACAACATTTAAAGACCACAAGTACATACGTACATATACATATGTATATAAAGACATCCTTTACCGGATTTATTTAAACTAATTGACTGTTGTTATTATTTAATTGCAATTTAAAGGAGATGACGCACTTTTGGGCCATAAGCGTACAGGGACAAGAGTGGTACCAAAAGAAAGGTAATTACTTGTACATCAAAACTGTGACGTTTTAGGAAAATCGTAAGTTGGGATTTCGAGATTTTCACGTTTGAAGTTCATTGATCAGATGCACTTTTTGTGCATATATCATAGAAACCGTTAGACACACGCATATGTTTTTGGTATTAAATAAAAGGTGTTTTTTCAACCTTTCAAATGGCGTTTAAATCATGAGCCTACGACTTTTAGTTTTTGAAATTGGCGTGCGCTGGAACAGAAAACATGTAGGTGCCATTCATATAAGCTGCGACCTGCGTCTAGTTCTTTTTTTTAAGCAATAATAGCGTATTCACATACGTACCTATAATGAACACATTTACTAATTTAAATATTTAGAAAACAGTTTAAAAAAAAAACGCATTTCAATACAATCCATGCGACCAACAAGTGTGACCTGCAAACTTTCAAATGTGAATTCGCAATCCACAAAACCAAGACACATTCCAAGAGCTGCGAACAAATAATTCTCACGAGTTCAACCTCAAAAAAGTTGTTTCCTGCTTTTCCTATGTCTGGTTCGCAGCTGTTTGCGACCACTCACATGAATGAAATGTCAAATTCTGCGACCATTCGCCATTTGCAGACCGCAAATTGCATCTCATATGAATGGCACGAGCATAATATTAAAATGCAGAATTTTTCCTTTATACTTTTTAATTTAAAAAAGTTCTTTTGCAGTGATATGTTATATTATAAAAATATATTCTAAAATCTTTGTTTTGCTAAACAAAAATCAACCAGCTCAATAGCCTGGGAAAAACAAACTCCATAGTTCTCCTTATCCCTATCACTATTGCCTATCGTATCGCAGCAACTGGCGCGCATCACCATATAGCCATCGCTCCATCCCAAAGTGATTTTTTTTCTCAACCAAGCTAGTATCGCAGCATAAATCAAAGCGCTAGTGTATTAAATCATCTTGCATATTTTTTGTGCATTTCAGCCATCACCATCAGTATCATCTGGAGTCTGTCTTTGCTGGAGCCAGGTATTGTTAATACTCGACTAGGGCATTTTTTTTTTATAAATTTTAACTCCATACGCCTACACCAGAGCACATGCACACGGGTAGCTCAAGAGCACATTTAGGCCATGAGAAGAGCAAGAGTGGATCTTTTTGTCTAATATTTCTTGTCTTTGTTGGCTGCTGTTATTGCTACTTTTTTTTCAGGGCCGGACCTTTTGTGAGTTATTTGCAAGGCTTATAAATCAGCGAAGAACATCTAAACGTTAACGCGGTTTGCAATTAAAACAGCCAAGGGCTTCATATACTTCTTGTTAAGACCTGAAAAAGGTTAATCAAAAGGCAAGATTAGGGGAAACCGGGGGGCAAAGCAACATTTGTTGCTTTAGTTGATTTTACGAAACACTTTGTTAAAAATATTTGACATAAAGTGGGCAAGTTTTTTTAACCTTCTTATCTTTGTGAAACTAAATTTATGACCAGTTTGAGGGTCTCCCCTATCCGAACTTCCTAGGGGGCATTAAAAGTAGATTAAAACATTTTTAATAGCTGCTAAATTGAAGCGATGTTCTATAACACTATACAACATGGCACTTCCAATTTTAGCAAATACATATTCCACATTCCATTTTATAACGAATCCGCAACTGTATTTTATCGCTGCGTCTAAACCAGATTTTACTTAGTTTTTTACTCTTTGTTTTCTTCTCACCTCTATGCGAAAACATTGCGACGCCGCGCCGCCGCGCCGTTAAAACATCACAAAATCCAAAGATGAGAAGTGCAGGCTGCTGGGTCGATTCGCGTTCCGATTAAATGTAAAAAAAAAAAATTATCTAGTCAAGATCATCTTGGAAATCTATGGTCTGCTGTTGTGTCGCCTTCTTGGAGGACACAAGACGAACAAATACTCCTATCAATGATAGTGGTGTTAAGTCAACAATAGCTCCAGTTTGGACGAGCGGGAACAACAGACACAGAGACGTGGTGTTGTATATGAAAGCTGGAAGACGTCAAAAGATTCTAATGTACCAGAAAGAACATTGCGGGCTATGGAGATGCACTCAGAAAAGAGCATCAGCAACAAAACAAAACGTCTGTATAATTTGTCTTTACTTCGAGTAGCACATCCATATTGTAGCAATACCTACCATCACCAGACCAGACCAGACCAGCAGCATGAGTAGCCAGCCAAGCTCTATCAGCTATGGAACAGAAGCAGCTGCGCTGAAGCTTTTTTGTCTGCTGCCCTTGCTTCCATTGGCTTTTGTCTATGGTGGCAATGATGATGACGGTGACGGTAATGGTGGCGGCCTAGACAGGGTCCCTTGTGTTTTTTGTGTATTGTTGGGTAGATTTGAGACTGTGTTGTTTTTTAGTGGCTTTCATAGCGCTATTTAGATCCTAACAATGCCAATGGCGCCTCTTACACTGCTAACAAAAGAAAGAAATCTAGAAACTACAAATCACTTTGATGCCAGGATGTAGTTTTCCTAGAACGGCTGTTAATTCTGGGGTGCTGGTAGAGATAAATTGCTTTCAAGTATGTTTTTTTTCCCCCAAATATATTATACTTTTGATAAATACTTTTTTTTTATTTTAATAAGAAAACGAAAAGGTGACAGTACGAATTAGTTCTTGAGGTTTGTATTTGGACAAGCTTTGTTTTTTTTTAAGTTACTTACAAAAGTTGAATTGCTTAAGCTTACTTATAGGTATTCGAAGTTTCTGCGAGTAGATAGTTCGTTTTAAACACACATTTTTACGCACCAGGATGCCAATTTGTTTTTGACCACACTACTAAAATTTTGAAAGCAAATATTAAAAGTAGTCGAGTTTTTTTGGGATTATAATTACTCGTATACATATACAGTCGTATTTATAAACGCCACGTAGAGGCTGTGTACAGTTACTATGGCTCTAAACGCCAAAAAGCTATTATTAAAGGTTATGTAACGTTAAATAGAGGTGTTTTAAGCTAAACGCGTTAAGGCATAATGTAATAGATTTCTCTTTTTGGTACTGTGTCTGACACAAAGGCATTGGACCAGAAAATGTTTTTTTAAATATGGATTTACGCAACGTTGAATAGAGGCTTAATAAGCGCTTATACACTGCGTAACTATTCACCCGTTCAGAGGTGGCATGAAATACATTTCACGTATCTCATTAATTCATTATAAATGTATTTTAACAAATTCAAAAAATGGCCGCTAAATGTTTTACATTTGTAATGGCAATCTGTTAAAAAACAATAAGCTAGTTCATTTCCAATTTATCAAAGAATATAAAGATCAAAAAATGGCTAAACTTTCTAAGAAAATTGTAGACTTTTATATTGTTGTTATGGTCGTTTCTAAGGGTGAAGATCTTATTTATGAGGTTGGGAGCTCTGTTGATGATGATGTGTCCAATTTTTCTGTTCTAAATTTAATACGGTTTTGATTCAAACATATCGTGTTTGAAAAATTAGTTAAAATACCTATATTAGAAAAATAAAAATTAGTTTTTTTTTCAAAAATTAAAGTTTGAATAAAATTTTTCTAAAACCATAGATCATGATTTTTTCCCTAAATATTTCTAAAGGTAACTACTAAAAAAACATGATTTACCTCCTATGACTAATGGTTTTTTACGTGATTGTTTGTCTCCCTTTATCTTTTTTAAAGGGTTCTTACCTATTACAGTTCATGTAAATTAAAACAACACTAATTTGATTTAACGACTGGAGTAGCAACTAAGATTGGAAAGAAAATCAGATATTCGTAATGCATTACGAACGTGCATACATGCCCTTTAAATTCATGGCGACTCGTGCCATAAAGATCGATATCCCCACCTTGTCCAGCGGTTAACAATCAAATAAACTCCCGAACTCAGCGGATGACATAAAACAAATAGGCCTTGTAAATGACATTTTCTTGGCGGCGGCATCGGAAACTATTCCGACAAAAGCCGCGCTGCTTTGATGCGGGCGTGTGTCATTGTCTCTGACGTGGTTGCAATACCAATAATTACCAAAAATGATATTAAATCACAAATCAACTGATTTTCCGACAAACTGCATAAATAAGTGTTCAATTTTTTTGAATCAATTTTATTTGACCATACCAGGATAATCACTTTGAACATGATTACATGACAAACCTGCATCCAATAAACACATCCATATTGTGGTAATGGTAATGTGGTCTTTGGAGTTATCACTTCAATTAGATGAGACGCGAGGGCGCGCAGCAGATACAAAATTTCCTCCTCAGTTTCATTTTATGCAAAAGGCGTGAAGGCAATTGCCTTGTTGCATGGCCACTTTTAATTACTAGTATCAGTTTCAACTTAATAACTAGGCTTGGGTTGCTTGTGCCGCTTCTTTTGTAAGGTGTAGTGCTATTGCAGTGCGACGACGCGACGCAGACGACGCGCGCACACTATTCGGTTTTGAAGGCGATGGAATCATGGTATATAGCAATAATTCTATGGAGCCTGCACAGACATTTTGCGGACTTAATAATGCGTTTTAAATGGGGCTTGACAGTTGCGTTGGATGCGCCCCTATCTCAAACTAAGTTCAGTGTTCACCGGAGCTAAGCATAAATTGGATTCTTTTTATGAAACAGCTTAACTGAAGATTTACACGTTGAAATATCATTACCTACATAGCAACATATGTATGTATATGCAAGTGATAATAATCGCTAGGCGGAATAGTTACAGAGTGTGTGACTTGAAAATTGCAAGGTAGAGCGTTGAAAAATTAATCACAAATTATCACTTAATAATAATTATTTTTCACTTTTATACACGCTTTAAAGAAAATCATTACCTGTCCTATATGATAAAATAAAATTTTGAAATGGTTTTTAAAAATTTACTGCCTTCAGGGAAAGAAGAAGAAGTACGGAAAAGTTGGTAGTCTCTTATGGTTTGTACTTATTTTCCTCGTTCCCGATGAACTTTATGTTGTACGTTGAAAGTCAAACGTGGGTAAATTGAATGGAATAATCTATAGAGGCGAAATGTTGTGGTGAAAATACATTGAGTATAATGACGAGATCTGCTCTATTGTGCCTTGAATGCTTAATATTTCTTCCTCTTCTTCTTGTTTAACCAAATATTGTCAAGGCTGAGATCATAACTCTATCACTCCTCTGCTTCACTCTAAGGCTCTACTTATAATGTGTATTTTGTATAAGATGGTATTTTTGATGCGAACCTCCTCCTCCTTTTCTGGCTTTTTATTCGATCACTCTTTGTCATTCCTGTTGTCATGCGAAGCATCTTCATACGCTTTGCAAATTGTCCATCACTATGAACTGTATGTACAACTGTTGTGTAGAGTTTTCCTTTCAGATTAAGTGGTATTTGACAAAGTATTGGACAAAGTTTTTCCGCCACTTCATCCACCCTATACTTACATGATGTTTGATGTTGTCATCACAAGATCCTTTGCTTTTGAACACAGATCCCAAAAAGCATTGTTCCATTCAAATATCTGACCGAAATACGCCTGTTTGAATCAGCAAATAAGCACGGGCAGCAGAGTTATTTGGACCCTTTCGGGCTACCCTTCGATATAAACAATTCAAACCTAAGGGCTTTTTATATGCAAACTGAACAACAGAAGAAATAGAAGGCTAGTCATAGTTGACATAATGGATTGCAACATTAAGTATTTAGTATTTATCTCATGAAAGTCCCGTTGAAACTGGGTTAATATTGAAATGCTGCCCAGAATTCGGTTTACACCCACACGTCGGAGCTAGTAGCTTAGAACTTAATTCCTGGTCATTTTGTTGAAAGGCTGAATCGGCTAATTTTTATTAGTGGGTTCAAATTAAGTCCAAAATAATAAAAAAATTATTAATTTTTGTTTTCAAGTTTTATCCGATGATCGATTCTAGAAATGATAAATTTTATCGAGGCTTCACGTTAAATTCGATTATCATGGTCACATGGTAACCCGTGAAAAGTGAAACCAAATGTCAATTTTTTTTCATTTGTCAATTTTTATATCACAGTGAAATCATTCCATGAAGAAAAGTTAAGTTTGAAATAATGAAAGGCGAGAGACAAAACCAGAAAATGCCATTGTAGAAGTTCCAATTAAATCGCATGAGAAATCAGTTGGTGAAGGTTAAGAACATCCCTATGTTAATTTCATCGATGGATCAGCTAATTAATTGACCCCCCTCCCTGAAGAATATTGATTAGTATTTATTTTCAAGAACTTGTATTTACCTATTATAGTTTTGCTTTTTGTTCTTCTTTCGTTTTACGTTTCCGATGCGTGAAAGAAGTGAAAAAGCGCTTTGAATTTATTTGTCATCATTGCGCAGCTTCTAAGCCTTTCACAATATGAAAAGTCAATAGACGCTATTCCGCCCTAAGACATATATCGATCTCTGAGCGTATAGTTGGTTGGATTAATTTCATTGAACCGCCCAATATGCAACTCAGAAGAGGAACCAAATAGTCACACTGAGTCCAACTATTAAAAGACACCTTAAGGGCACTCAATCCTTGCGTCCATGGCATCGTCGCAAAAGACCAACGACTCAAGCCAACAATAATTTCCATCTCCCATGGGTCCAATGGAACGATGTTGGTGTGTATTCTCATTGAATGCGCGCTCTTCGAGTCCCCACTCAACTTAGGATCCATATATGCAATCACAAAGTTAGAGGTCAGGTATTAAATCTAAGCTATTGGAGAGCTCTGTCGCCTGCGAGCACGTGCTGTGAATTTTATTAAGATATTTTAATTATATCCAAGTCAGAGCACTGAGCACCACTAAAATGCATTGCTGCAGTCCTTCCTCAATGGGTGGATTATTTTACTGTGGAAATGGCACATACAAAGATCAGCGATGAGCGACAGAGATTCTTTCATAATATCGATGCCAATTGCCTGGAAGATGGACGAAATAATAAATTTTGTGCGCATATTTGTTGCAGCTTGGAAATTGAGTGCAGAATTTTTAATTGCCTCGCGCATCAGCACACATGTATATGGAAAGTGTGTGGGCGCGGAGATGAGTAACGGTTGGTAACGGTTTTATGTATGAGGCCCGCATTTAGATCCAGATTTAACCACAAATTCTAGTTGAAAGAGAGTGTCGTCTTACTTTGTTTTGTGTGTTGTTTTTTTTTCGTCCAGGCAAAGACGTATCATCGTCAATCTCAATCAATGGAGAGTCAATTAAAAATCAATCAATCTTTGTATCATCGTCTGTCTTAAGTTGGTTCGGTTTCAACAACAAACGTCACCGAGGAGAGGAGACAACATCGATCCTGATGACATAATCAATAAAATTGAATAAAGCGAATAAATCTTTGCAACGCTGGCATGAGCGTCTGTGTGCTGATCTGATGCTGTTGGTTAGAAGCTAGGACTAGGAGATTTACCTCAAAGAGAATCGACTCCGTCACAGGAACAGTAATAATAATGACTCCATGTTCTCATATTCAATTTATGCATGGAGCAGCCGTGCCTGTGACAGCACATTATCGTCACTTGTGATCTGGTGCCCCATCATCATCATCATCAGAGTCGTCCGTCGTCCTCGTCGTCAGTCGTCATCATTGTTATAGTTGGAGAAGTTTTGCCTACGGGATAAGTTGAATTGAAGACAGCGGGAACTCCGTTGTTGTCGTAGTCCTCTCATCTTGTTCTTGGACCAGCTCAGCTTCATCTGTCAAACTCATCTGTCGTCAATATTTCCATTAGAGGCAGAAGAAAAGGAGACCGATTGAGTTCCATTGTTTGGCCAAATCCTTAAAATATCGCCTACAGGGTATATCTTTGTATCCATCCTTTGCCATGCAGCTAGATTATGGGGATAATGATGACGATGGCAGTGTGCCTTTAAGGGAGAGAGAAAGGTATGGTGTAGTGGAGTTATTAATTCTAGGCAGATTGATTGAATGACAAAATGGACATAAAGTGGTTTGCAGTCACAATCAATTTCTTCGGATGAATTTAATTGCTCCCTTTAATTAGGGGCGTCCGATAAAATATATTATGAGAACTTTCCCACGAAAGATCCTCCTCCTAAGAGCATGATGTGTTGGCCAAAATGATTTATGATCAGATGCAGGGCATATTCAATAAAACTATATATAAACGTCTCGAATCCCTCATCACATATCACAGACTGGACCGATGGACCACGTGTGTGTTTGGAGTGTGATATTAACACAAACCGCACCACAGGTTCTGGTGAGAGAATCGGAGGTGAGTCGATTTACATACGCGCGGCAAATCTTGTTTATCGATCATTTCTCTCGATGGGGTGCCAATGGGCGCTTCATTGCGGTCTGGTCTTTTTTCTGCACATAAGCATTGGTTTTTTTTTTTTTTTTATGAACAAGTTGTGTGTTGATTTATCTTTTAGACATGGAATTAAGATGAATGGATTTAATGGTTGAATAGTTTGGTAATGGGAAAGAATCGACTGTGGAGAAGGGGCATCACAAATGATTGTTTGCGTTGATATAATTTTATTTTAATTTGCATAGTTTTAATAAAGAGCGTTTGAAATGTCCAACATTTTTATTAAAAACAAATGCCCACAAAATTAGTATTAGAACACTAATTTCCGATTTCACAAATATTAAAGAGACTTTTAAATGGTGTATTTTGTAAGGACCAAACGCAATTTTTAGTCTTAAAAGCCTGCTAAATTTTTAAAAGTGCTTTATAAAAATGACCCAAGAAAAAAAGGCTTACATATATTATATTAACCTAATAGCTTGTTTATAATTTTGTTTATTACGTAATGTGTAATCTTAAATGTACACAGAGAAAAAAAACATGCCTTAGAACAAAACCTATCGATAGTTTTCGTCAAAGAAGAATCTCGTATGAATGTAATCTAGAAAAAAGTATTGTCAAATGTCAAATTATTAAGGGGACAAACTTATTCAAACAAAATGAAAACATATTAGGGGTATTCATGCAACGGTGGAAAACTCGGATAAACCTCGGAACCCAGATAATTTTATCTCCGCAGAAACGAGCTGTCAAAATTTGTATGGGAAAAATATTCTGCAAACCAGATAAATTTATCTCACAGATTTGATGCAGAAAGCGAAGAAATAAACCTCATAAAGTTTCGAGAAGTAATTTGTGACGTTAAGTTGTGACAGCTGATTATTTCTCACATTTATTCAAGAATTTTTATGGGGTGCTCATGCAAACGTGAAGCGGAAAATTATACCTTTCTGCAAAGCGGAAAATTATCTCGTTGCATGAATACCCTTATTGAAAGTATGTAAAAATAATAGGCGAAATTTATTGAAATCATGTGGAAATCTTTTCGAATCAAAAGTAAAGAACGTATTTTAACTATGTGGTATCTTCTTCAAAACCTTAAGGAAATCTATTTAAATCAATATGAAAATCTTAGTGAATTTATGTGGCATTCAAGTGAAAATAACACGAAAATTTTATTGAAATTATGTCAATCGTCACAAGGTTCAATGTTGCGATTGCGATTGCAACGAAATCGTGCGGAAGAAAATCCCGTGTAAGGAAATTCCGGAGGATTTTATTTAATTTTTTTTAAAGTGAAGAAGAAGAAGTTAGTCCGAGTACGGGATTTTTACTAGTTTTTGAAATGCAGTTCTTGTACTTTTGGAAAAATATTAGTTTTTAAAAGTATTTAATGGTTCGGGAAAAATTCAATTCTTTTTAAAACTCCATTGAGGGCAGGCCTAGTTTCTCTAAGAGCCAAAATATTTTTGGACAATTTTGAAAAAAATACGTTGGACAATTTTTTATTGTAATTGTCCAATTATTTTTGGATATTTGGGCAAAACATTTTTGGACAATCGCTACATAATTTTTTTTTGAAAACCTTTCTTCGAATGAATTTTTTTAAAAAATTTTATTTTCTTAAAATTATTTGATAAATTTTTGTCTGAAATTATTATTTATCTGTAAAATTTTTGGGTTTTCCTGAAAGGGATAAATTGTGTTTCATCAGTGTTTTAGGTAATCATGCATATCAGAGGGTGGATTTGTGGACAATATTCGATAGGAACATTAGTCATTGTTTTCATGTTCCTGCTTTGAGCAGGAGAACAATTGGCAATACGGTAATTTGGCAGCCTTTCGATTCGTCGAGCAATGGTGTTGTTGGTGCTGCAGCCAAATCCAGTATAACTTTGGCCAACCACTATTTTAAGTCATCGGAGTCGGTGCCATGCCTCGATACTGTTTAATGTGCGAGGAAAGTTGGTTTTGCTGTTAGGTTTCGTTCGGGTATCGTCATAGATTCATAAGTCTTCCTGAGCCATGCGGCTAGCGCAGTGAAGCACACAGAGCCTTCGGGAAGCTGTTCTAGGGTGGCACAAATGCGAGTTACTAAAACTCGTTGTAGAGCTCAAGGAGGATTAATGTCCCCCGGCTCCTATACAAGTTATGATTCTCATCAACTTATGAGCGCTTGGTGAATACTGGCCTTCATTTTCATAAGAAAGTCGGATTATTTCCACCATGACCTGGAACCCCTTATGTTGATAGGTAAATCCCGATCCACAGGAACTAAGTCCACCCATGGATTTAGTTCCCAACCAAGTGGGAATTTTACTGATGTCAAGTTAGTTTTCATGCATAGTGAAAATTAAATTCACAAAAATATCGCTTCAAATTTGACATAAATTCCAACTTCAAAGAAGATAAAAGCAGGAAGTGATTTATTTTAATAAGCTACATAATGTAGTTTCATCATCATCATCCGCTCGACAGCTGGGTCCGGTGCTGGCCTCCTTCAACAAGTCTCTCCACCTATCCCGGTCTTGAGCCGACGCCATCCAGTTGCGCATCCCAAGGCTTCGGGCGTCCTGGTCTACGCCATCTTTCCAGCGCAAGCATGGTCTACCACGCTGCCGTCTACCATAGATTGTACCACAAAGGACTTTCCGAGCCGGTTCCTCTTCACTCATGCGAGCTAGGTGCCCTGCCCACTGGAGTCTACCGAGCTTAATTTTTGTCACTATGTGTGCTTCAAGGTAGATTGCGTACAATTAATGATTGTACCGTCTCCGGAATCGTCCTTCCTCACATATGGGGCCAACAGTTCCTTAAGACTTTTCTCTCGAACGCGGCTAAGAGGTCGAAGTGTCTTTTGCTAAGAACCCAAGCCTTGGATCCATACGTGAGTACTGGCAGGACCATGGTCTTGTACAGCAGCAGTTTTGAAGTTATGGTGAGATTTCTGGATTTGAAGAGCTTTGACAGACTATAGAAGGCTCTGTTGGAATTGAGCTGCCGCCCTCGTTTTTCTTCTATATTATTATCGGCTGCTACTATTGACTCAAGCTATTTAAATGATTGCACCACTTCAAATTCGTGCTCCGCTACCTTGATTGTTTGACCAATTGGTCTTCTCGCATTTGTAGTTTGGTTGTTTCAAAAATCAAACGATTACCGATTCAGATTTTTCAAAATATTCAAAATACAAACATTTTTTGACAAGATTGCTGGAATATTAGTTAATAACATTAAATCAGACCATTCCCTTCATAAAATTTTTCATTGGTGAATCTTTTATAGTTCATTAATAAATCTAAACACTTCCTATTCTAATCTCGTAGTTTAACATTTTAATACATTTCGCACATTATGAGTTGTAAGAATGCTGCCACCAAACATAAGGCATACAAAATGTTGCACAAAAAAAAAAAAGAACAAACAGTGACAAACATTTTTCGTGAACATCATCTTATCACCCTTGCCTCTCAACTCAACTGAGCTCCTCAAATCCATTAAAACATTTTGGTGCTTGAAGTATAAACAACATAAACGTGTCTACCATTGAGTTGCATACAAATTGGCTACCGAAAAATAAAGCACAAGCAAAAATAGGTACCAAATCTGTCTTGACTTGGTTTGGTTGTCACTTTGTCATCCTCATCTCTGTCTTAGTCGTCGTCGTCGTCAGCATTGTCGTGTGACATTTCAAGTTGTTTCCGAATTTTCTCATGTGCGGCAGTTGAATGTTAAGTGGTGGTGTCTCTGCCTGGAGGCGTTGGCGAAATTCAAGAACAAGCACAGCTCAGCTATACGTGCGATAGACGAGCAGGAAGCACACGACTATTGTAGGTATCCAACCAACCAACCCAGCTTAGGTTTAGATCCAAATGGAAATTGTTTCACGTCTCTTTTGGTAGTCCGGAAACGTGTGGTAGACCAAGTGTTCTAAAATAACAGCTTCAGCTTTAATTTTGAGAAATAAAAAAAAAAACATTTCCAATTCATACATCTTTGCTCTGGTGTTCGCTCCCGTGCGAATCATGTTTTTTTTTTTGGCCCAACAGCAAAGATCTGCTGCTGTGAAAGTACAATCAAATCAGTCGGCCATCAATCAGTGGCTTAGTAGATACATGAAGTGAGATACTTGCCACTGCTGTTGCGGCGCACCGCTTTGTCAAGATTATGATTTTGATATCAATGCGTTGGCTACCTGGTATATGGTGTACCTGGCGGCAGATCCGATCACGTAGTAATTGAAAACCAACAGGACTTAATGACGAAACGGCTACTGTTGGGTGTTGAGTAGTGCGGGCGCTACTCTGAGAATTGGGCACTGAGCGCCCGGCGAAAAGACTGGGCTCGCGAGTCAATCATGAAAAATTATTTTTATTATAGTAGAAGCCGAACCTCTTTTGCTGGCATTCACCTGTTGTTGTTGGTTTGGCGATGATGATGGAGATCTGGACACATAAATTATCCTATCATCTGGATAGTGGAATGAGGGTAAGTGCGCTCCTGCGGCTAGCAAGTTGCAAGCTACTGGAATTTAATTCGAATCAAAGGTGGCCAAATTACGAGTTTGAGTAAATGGCGATCGAATGTAATCAATATCGAAAGAGAAATAGATAGGAGAAGAATTATGTGCTATTGGCATGGAATAAATAAATGCATTCTTAAGGTTCTTTAATAAGATTTTTGTTATGTGTGTCAAATAAATATGGAAATTTACAAATTCTAGATTTGACACAGAATATTTTTATGTATTAGAAATGTATGTTAACTCTACCATTTGAATATGAGCCGAGATGTAATCATGTTCACTGCGGATCACAGGCAGGGCCGTCGAGAAGAATCCCGGGATGGAATGATCCCGAAAACAAAAACAATACATGTAACTATTCAATGGTAAAAGCTCTGATTAGAAATTGGCTGCATTTAGATGCACTAATTCTTCTTCCAATTCTTATGATACGTGCGATTTGTATCTTTCGATAAATCTGGAAGCGACACATCGAATCAAAGTCCCGTCGCGACGCGTCGTCGTTGCTGGAAATTGTCATAAGAAAGGAAAAGTCGAAGAAGCGCCGAGAAATTACAGGAATAATCGAATAGAGATTTTTTGTTTTGAAATTTGTTTTTTCGTCTATTTCAATATTTTCAATGATTTGGTTATCTTTAAAATGTCTCTTAAATTGTCTTTTTCTGATCGATGGAAACGATACTGAAATATCTCCAAATCCAGTATGCACTGCTTTGCATTCCAATAAAATAAAATTCTGCTGCTTAGAGATCATAGACTTACGGCCCAAAATTAAAGCAAAGCGAGCAATACACCAAGAAAAAACTGAGAAACAAATTCTTACCAGAAAAATATAATACAAAAGAATAATGGACACTTTAGTGTGGACCGTGTCCCCACTCTTGAACATTGTTGAAACTTGTCATACTTATACAGTGATGAAACTTATATCATATGGAAGGTTATTAATCCAGTGCAGTTATGAACAGACTATTTGGGTTATTCGCATCAAACATTGAATTGAAAATCTCTTTTTGCATATTCACCTTTCGGCCTTATCATCAAAATCACCATCAAAAATTTTACAGAATTCAATTTCCAAACTTTTATGATAACAACAATTTTTCAATATTGTTTGATAAATAGATAACAAAAAAGTTCTATTCCAGTCTGATGCCATTTTATTTATTTAATTTTTGATTTAGGTATTCTAGAAAAAATATTAATTCTTTTTGCTTCTAAAGTATAAAAGGGCATTTTCAATCTGATCTAACTACATTGTTTACCAATAGACTCTCCCAAAGGTTTTTGATGCGCTGTATTCGAATACGAACTCAGAATTATTCCAACATGTCATGTTATTTTAAATTTCCGTTAGAAAATTGAAAATAAGTGTTTTTGCATTTTTTGAAGCTATATACGTTTCTAATACTGGACATTTCATTCCCACTAATCTTTCTCTTCAAAAATCAGTTTATATCTATTCAAAAGCTCTTTTTATTTCGAAGGATTCTTAACTTAAAGGTAAGAATTTTTTCCCTTACATTATTCAAAAAAAAAAAAAACACTTAGCCTTTAACAAGTTTAAACTGAATTGTGAAGTACCTTACAAAAAAAAAAGGTTTCAAAATTTAACTAATTCTAAAAACCCGATCTGATAGAGCAATACTACTAAGCTGATTCTGCTTGAGTTTAAAATACACAAAAGTTTTTAAAAATAGGTACATCGAAGAAAACTTTTTTTTTCAAGGATTTTTTCAGGACCACAAGTCTCTATGCTCCTAGTTTTTTATTCGCTCGCATCGATTTCAAGGAGTATATAAACATATTTCGAAAGTTTTCTTATTTTTTGAATTTTTGTTAAAAAATATTTCTAAATGGTCTTTTAATGGGAACATAATTTCTTATAAAATATTTTACTAGATTATGAAAATTTTATTGAAAAGAAAAGAAATATAAAATTCAATAGGAGAGAACAGAGGTGGTAAATTTCCAGTTTTTTTTTCAAAGTTTTGTTGTCGTACTTCTAACCCTTTACCAATGATGCTGTCAAATAAGCCTGCTCGTTTCCAGTGTGAGCATTATGGTCAATTTTGATAATGAGTTATCACAAAGACTTATTGAGGACATACTATAATTTATTTTCAATCTTTAAAAATAAACTTTTATTTAAGCAATTTGTGTCCAATTTAAATTCCCCATGCTCAATGTTCAGATATTATATTAATTGCTTGAAGTTCTGATTTATTTATCATGAACATATTATTCAGCTTTCAAATTATGATAAACTAAATAAAATTCAGTTTTCCCAGCCTTGGATACGGAGCCGACATTTAAGTTAAAAGTTTTCTTCTCTAGGCCGGGTACAGTGTAAAGTGTCAAAATTGTTTCCGTCTCCAAAGCAACAAACAACTTTGTCAGCAACTATATCTTAGAGCAATAAATAATAATGAGGTCCTACAAACTTCAACTTTTATAAGTAATTCAAGGTTTCCACTCACTCTGATTGCGGTAGACACTCTCTAATCGGATACCATTGAATTGACTTTACGATTAAATTGTAATACTAGCGTGTATCATTTCCCAAGAAAAACGCTGCTGCTGCTACTGCCGCTGTCATTGCCATAATATAACAGCCTCTATTCGTCGTCCGCGCGTCAAGTTGCTGGGAATGAAGAATGTCAACCACAGCATTACAGCTACATTGGTTAAGCTATATGCAATGAGCAGTCAAGTCTGGTCAGAGCCAGAGGCAACAAAAAAAAATTTGTTAACAATTTTTCCATGTCGCATGAGCGTGCTGAGAGTATGCTCATGCGTCACGTCGCGTCGTCCCTATAGCTACCAGCTACCAACAATCGTCTGTCGGCTCTGTTTGTTTTGTCATCGATCACCGTACCGGATCAATGATGAGTTGTGTGTGAGTTTATCGACGAGGCCGCAATTTATACGATTCGATACTTCAAACGTACTGCACCTGCAGACAATTCAGCTCAGACACGAGCAGCAGCTATAATAATTCAACAGAGCAAATGTTCAAGTAAATCACAACTCCCAAGCTAAGCTATGATTATAGGTAGGTACTGCAACAGGAGTATAGCTGGCTTGACTTCACTGCCAATGTCAAATAGCACTCGCCTCAAAAAGGCAGCTTTTGCTATCTCATGTGTGGAGGAGTTTGAATTAATTAAAATTCCATCCAAATTAATTTATGGTCTTCGACTGATCCAAATATCTGGCAGAAGAGTACACTCAGGTACCTACTGAGCGAATAAATTCCTCAGAAAACTCAATAATCCCTATTTAGTGATTTAAAGTCTATGAATTTTAATTACATCCCGTGAGGATCTGGTTGCCCATTTTGTGTTCGGCTACAATAAATTCCTGCATCTGTTGCAATCATAAAATTTTGCATTGTTATAGCCCGTTTATGGACCTGAATTTGAATCTGAACGACAATGCGACGAAAAGTAAGCAAATAAATAAATATACATACATACATACATACAAAAGTTCGAGCATTCGTACTCATTGTTAAGTTTTGTTTGGTTAAAGATATTTTAATGAGGATGGTGGAAAAGCCAAGTGTATATGGGGAAGGTATTGCACCATAACAATACTCATGTTTCATACTTCTACTGTAAAACAAAGTAAAGTAGATTTACAAAATACAATACAAAGTCTTTAACAGTGACTTAACGGAAAGAAGATTACAAAATATAAAATAGTTTGGCAAACAAAAGAAAAAAACTTTTCAGGAACAGTGGAGTCAAAGTTTCGATATTTTTGATCAAATGAAATTATATCGACATACAACTCCATTTTTTTAACACAAAACAATTGAAGTGAGAATGTTTTGGGCGAAAAAAGTCGTGGGGAATATAATTTTTTTCACGTGTGTCGGGTTGGTTTACACATTAAGAAAAAATTTAAAGCCAAACTTTAGTTTTTAGTTAATAAAGAGAAAAAATTGCAATTTCTTGGTTGATGATGCAATTTGTGTATTTTACATTTTAACAAGTCATGATCTCTTATCTCTAGATTCCTCAAAACATTTTACTATTTCTATCTTATTATATTTTCGTATGAAGAAACTTAACTTTTGAGAAAATACCCTTGATCAATTATCTCTTGCAGCCCCGTCGAGAGGGGGGGAAACCCCCCCGGCTCGGGATTTTCTAGGGGCCCGTAAAATTGAAAGCAATGAGGAGAGTGTTTTTTTGTTCAATATACTCTATATTCATCTTATTTTTTGGGACCCGAAAATTTAAAATCATTCATGCTTTCGCAATCGGGCTCCTGTTTGCATGTTATCTACCAATCTATCAGTCACAAGCTTGCCGATCTGGGACCCTGATTATTATTGGCGTACATTTTTGGTAAAATTTAATGAAAAATTGGGCAACTCTGAACTATTGAAAGAAAGTTATAGTAAATTGTTTCGCTTTTCTTATCTAATTTAACGTAAATTGCAAATTTATTTTATTTTGAAAATTTTTAAAGTCAAAATAAGGGACCCTGCAAGTAAAAACAAAACACAAATATTTATTTCGGATTCTGTTTTTATAAAGTTTCTTTTCTTCTATTTTTTCTTTCTGCTGGGAAAGAAATTTTTGATTCGGTTTCGGGGGACCGGAAAATCCCACGCAAACGTTTTTCAACTGTGGTTTCCGTAATATTAATTAATTAATATTTTGAATAAGTTGTTTACTGATTAACACTTTTTTCGGTTCATTTTGCAAACAAAAAATTATTATTTCCGTTAATTCCAACCAATTTCATGCTATTCGTAATTGAAATTGGAACGTACCATATCAGTAGGCATGAACTTTTAAAAAAAATGGTAAATATCGGAGGGAGGGGGGGGGGGCGAGATTTTTCCGTCCCGGGCCCGGAATTCCTCTCGACGGCCCTGCTCTCTTGATTCTTGGTTGCCCTGTTATTTCAAATAATGTCAGCAAATTTAATGTATGTATCAATTTATTGACAGTGGCTTGGGTAGGAAAGGATTTTTATTATATATGGGTTTTAAATTAAAATGTACCCTAATAAGATAAGAAAAGATGCTTAGATTTTATAAAAACAAATTCTGCAGTTAAGCAAACTTGCATCTTTTCATCCCCAAACTTCTTAAAATGCGTCTGGATGACTGACTTAGGCCTATGTATGTTGATTCCCCAGATAAATTTAATATTTTTTTCGAACAAATAAATCTTTCCAAAACACTAAGCAGCTCGCCTAGAGCCGACCGACACGATTTGTCGTTCCATACTCAAAGTAATATCGATGTAATTTCCAAAGCTTAGTTCGTAACTTCGATAAACAAATATTTCAAAAACTGCTGCTGGAAAAGCTGTTAGCTAAGCCCTAGATCGTGGAATTTTGTATGCCAAAAGATTAGCGTTTAAATCACCACTCTTGTCTAATTTCGATTTCACACACCCTCTTTTACAGTTTTCGAGAAAATCGATTTTGACACATTGCCGGCCAAAGGAATACTGGCCCCAAATTTTTTTTTATAATTTCGATAGACCTCCCTTTTTACACCATTGGCCAGCTTTTAACTGTTTTTAATCCCATACAAATTAATATATAACAAAAAAGCTCTTTGAAAAATTACCATTTTTAACAACATCACAATATAATTTATTTAAAATTTCAATTGATGTACCTTTCATTAACTTATCATTTAAATTTAATCCTTTTTTTTACCAAAATGACGAATATCCCATTTAAGAGAAAGTTTCACCTTGCGGTTTTTATGAAGCGTTTCTAGTTATTCACTCTCTATTAGCTCTCAAGGCCCCTACTCAAGTTCTGTGATAAAATGATATGATTGGTTTATAATTTATCATCTGAACTTAATGTGTTAAGCAATTCCCTATAAATAAAAATAAATTGAATTGAAATGAAATAAGGTAATTTGAAAAATTCAATCACCCAAAATGTTACACAAAAAATTTACTATGATAAATAATATTTCATTTGATGAGTATTTAGCAGAAGTTTCTTCGTTTATAAAGAACCAAAATAGCAAAATTCAGACCTACGAGTATGATTAAAAAAACTTTTAGTCGCATTTATCATAGAATCGGAATAGCCCCCTAGCCCGTTGAATGCCTTGTTTTGCCAAGTCCCTAAAAAATGCCACTGTTCGATTGCACTGTGTTGTCTCGAAATATTAGTGTCCACCCAGACTTTACTGTTGGCCCACAAACTAATTTAACACAAAGACTCATCCGCACTTAAGACCAAAGTTTGTTGTTTTCAATTGAATTTTACGGAAAATGTTAATGAACAAAAGTTCGCTGGCCATATCATCAGATTGCTTACCTTTTGAACATCATTTATATAAAATCCCATCGCACATCGCACATGGCTCGTCTTCACATAATATTGGGTATGCCTGTTAGTTAGTCGATGAGATACAACTTTTAAGATACAGATACCATAAGATCCAAGAGTAGGCATAGCACAATACACAATTTTGGAGTTATACTTGCTTCCACCGGACGATAATGATGCGCATGTGCAATTAGCAATCCCAATCGCACAAGATCTCCTCTGAATCGGAAAAGAGATTGAAGATCAGACAAAAAATGTTTGGTTCATCCTTGATATACTGAGTCCGTCGTTGTTGTTGTTTTTTGGTGATCGCAGAAGTCAGCTCCTGGAAGTTTGTGGGTGTATTAGATATGAAATGGGCGTTAATGAGGTAAAGCGAAATATTTCGTAAACACTGCCAAGCATCCAACATCATTTCATGGTATCGATCAAAATTCGATAGTCCCCATAAGAGCGAGAAGGACTCGATCGCCGCCCGGCAAATAACTTTATGTCTTTATATCGAACGATCTAGGCGCCAACAACATTGTGCGCGAGAGTGAACATCAGCAAATGGGTTATCTTCAACCAGAATGCAGCCTTTATGAGCCTAATTAAAAATGTTTACCTCAAAAGCATCATCTCCTTCCAGTCTTGAGTCTTGACTGTGATCGTTTTCAGGTTCTCCAATTACCACGAGTATAGAGCTGCCCACCACGAAAATATATCATATAAAAAAAAAAGAAACAAATGCACTATTAAATCGATATGAGTCACTTGATATTGATATAACTTTTTGGTCGTTGTCGGTAAGTAATCCATTAATTTTTTTTTATGTTGAGGTATACCTTATGATGACAGACAGACAAAAGTTCATCTTAATGCATTGTGCAGACGTTTTTTAGCTGAAAATATTTTTCATATCAGACTTTTTATTTTGGAGCTCAACTTTTTGTTTTTTTGTTTTTCATTTTCGTTTGACACTTCTTGACACTTTAAAATGGTTTATAGGTATTTCTTTGGGTTTTCTGGGTTATTTTTCTTTATCAGTGGTATTTTGTCTGAAAACCTAAAAACATTCATTTGGGTGCCTTATAATGACCGGTGATTAATTTTTAATCTCTCTTTTGACCACGGTTGGCTGGCGGCGCGGCTTGGCGCTTAAAGTAGGTATGAATAAATGCGTTCGTGTGCCTGTTCTTACCAGAGAGCTTGGTGTTCTTTTTCAAATACGAAATTTGTGATTTATTTTTTGTCTGACAGTGTTGCAGAGAATGTTTTGTAACATTTTAGATAAGTTGTTAATAAATAGCAGTCAGTTAAGGAGTTCTCAGGTTAGTATTTCTTGCGAAAATCTTACTTTCAATTTGTTGTAAAATAATTGTTCGATTTAAAATTACAGAATTTCTTTCTCAATGGCCGCCGGTCAATTCTTCAGTCATTTAATAAAAACACTCTATTTGCAGCAGAAGGAATGAGTAAATTGTGGTTTGGGGACACCTGCGTACATTGCAATGCGAGAACTTTTTTTTCAAATCAGAATAATGAACATCAATTATTAGGGGTATTCATGCAACGGTGGAAAACTCGGATAAACCTCGGAAACCAGATAAATTTATCTCCGCAGAAACGAGCTGTCAAATTTTGTATGGGAAAAATATTCTGCAAACCAGATAAATTTATCCCACAGATTTGATGCAGAAAGCGAAGAAATAAACCTCATAAAGTTTCGAGAAGTAATTTGTGACGTTTAGTTGTGACAGCTGATTATTTCTCACATTTATGCAAGAATTTTTATGGGGTGCTCATGCAAAGGTCAAGCGGAAAATTATATCTTTCTGCAAAGCGGAAAATTATCTCGTTGCATGAATACCCTTGTTATATGAAAGCTCATAATATCAACTTCTTGCCTTTCGTTGAGTTTTGTTAACTTTTCCTTTTGGCAATAAAGAGCGCACCTACACTAAGTAGTCGTTTGGTGAAGTAAGAACGCAAAAAAAGATGATTTATTTTACTTGTTTGTAATATGGCCGAATTCTCCAATTGATTGGTACCTATTATGGTCAGGCCTCTTCTGTTCAATTGCAAAAGCAAAATTTAACGAATGAACTGTGAGACCAAAAGCTTTCATTCCGACCACTTTGGTGAACATCCGTCTATTACACATCTACCTCAAGAAAATAAACAACAAACATAAATAGAATTATTAATCAATTCATTTAAACTTAGGTTTTCATTTTCAACTTAGGAGGGGGAATGTTTAACTCCCTCGTGAGACCTTGAGAGCACTCTTCTTCCCAAATTAGGTAAATTTTTGAAGTGTGGAATCAAAAGTTTGGCGCTTAGTTCGGGTGACGACTTTATCCTCATTTGGATTTGGAAACGAAAGATCATCCGGATATGGCAAAAGTCCGGGAGAACGCTTCCTTGCGAGTATTAGAACAGATAAAGGTTCTGAACATTGTGTCTGTGGAATTTACATTTTCGGAAGATAAAGCAATTTTATTGTGAATAATTGATGGATAACTTAGGAGGACCTTTCACCTTTCGAGGGAAATAAAATGCCCGTCTGGATTGCACGAAATTGCTCCTAAAACTACAAACAACATTAAAAAAAAGTATTAAAAGGCATTTGGAATTCATTATTTGAATTGCTAAAATAAAATTTAAAAATGAAAAGAAATAAATGTACATATAGGGGAAAGTGGGGCATATCGGGCCCCTGGGGTCTTGTATTTCTTGTTTGTATAAAGTGGGAACTCCGAATTCGCATCTATCATTTTCAAATTATCCCTAGCAATACGGGGGAATTCCCTTTTTAAGTGAAAGTGACATTTGTGGATCGTAGTAAAAAAAGAAGCTTTTTTACACAGTTGGTGTATTAATAAGATGCAGTTAAGTGCTTTTAAGCGTGGAGTGCATTTTAAGTTTATTCACAAAGTAAGTTTATTAATTTTATATAATTCCAGTTATTTAATTTTATTAACTTACAAAAAACATAAATCTGCAATTGTTATTTAATGGGCGGGGCATAATAGGCATGGGTGCTCATTGTGTTCCAGTTTCAATAGAAAAAATAGGAGGTTTTAAGCCCGTATTCTCGGTGTCCCAGGAACAAGAGTTAAGCAATTACCTCAAGGATATGGAAGGTCGTTTGTTTGGGTTCTCTATGACGGAATTTAGACAACTAGCATTTGAACTGGCAGAAAAAATAATATATCCATCAACTTTGACACTAAGACACGAATGGCTGGACAAGATTGGGCTGATAATTTCCTGAAACGAAACGCAACCATTGAATTGAGAAAGCCGGAAGCAACGTCTGCAGCTCGAGCGATGGGTTTTAACCGGGTTGCTATCACGAACTTTTTCCAGCTGCTGGAGTGATGCATAAAAAAACACGGATTTTCATCTGACAGAATATATATAATGTAGATGAGAAAGGGATCACAACGGTCGCAGAGTCTGGGAAAAGTTTTGGCGACAAAAGGACGGAAACAAGTTGGATCTCTGTCTTCAGCAGAACAAGGACAGCTTTTTACAGTAGAAATATGCATGAGCGCTGATGGCTCGTATATGCCACCAATGTTTATTTTCCCTCGTAACAGAATGAAAGCTGAGCTAATGGATGGAGCACTTCCTAATTTATGGCCTAAGCGCAATCAGAATGGATGGATTACGAAGGACTTATTTTGGAAGTGGTTTAACCGTAGACCTACGTTTGGGTCGTTTTCGACCCATTTCTTTTGCTTTATCGAAAATATTAAAATAACTACTTTTTATATTTGGCTGTTTTTTCTTGACTTTGTTCCATGCACCTTAATGCATCGAATTCAAGCTTTTTTAGGTTAAAAAACTAAGTAGGCCATGATTTTTTTTGAATTTGGGAGTTTTCTGTCGGATTGGGTCGTTTTCGACCCGTTATATGAAAATTCATTCCGTATTCAAATTTCGTTGTGCTCAAGAGCACCTAGAGCATCATGCTCACTTGTCCTTCAGGCGACACTTGCTGGAAGAGATTTCAATCCTACAGCTAAGCGGCCTAGAATCGATTCACCGCAGCCAAAAAAGCGTGGAAGATGTGCTTTATGCACAGAAAAAAAAAACAAAAGCCAAAAACAACAAAACAGAATTGGTCTGCGTTTTCGCCAAAAAACGTCTGTAAAAACATTCATAACCGCAATATATGTGTAAAATGTATTGAAAACATGTAGATGTACATATTTGTAATATTTGCTTTTGTAAAAAGTATTCATTTTTATTTGTATTCTCTTAAGAAATATATGAGGGTCGAAAACGACCTATTAACGTAAGATTAGTCGTTTTTTCTTAACGTAGGTCTACGGTTAAAAAGTTTGTTGTTGACCAAATTGAAGAATATTTTATTTCATTCATTTTTTATCTTTTTATTTAATATTATTAATGTTTGCTTAAATAAAAAATTTCTTTTAACCATGAGAAATAAGTTTTTGGTGTTTTTTTTTGTTTTTAAACGCTTTCCCCTAAATTTCGATTAAAAAATTAAATTGTTTTTACAGAAATATTTTTTTTTTAATTTTAATGCGGGAATTATGTATTAATATTATATATAGGTAGGACCTATTCCATAGAAATTTTGATTACAATCCGTTAAACCGTTTATGAGAACAACGAAAACCAAAAATCTCATTCTCTGGCAGGTACCGTTAATAACATTTTTGTGAAAAATAGTTCTTGATTAAATAATTTTATTTAAAATCCCACCTAAAAAAATTCATCAAAATTGTTACAGCCTTTTTGTCTACACGGTTATTTAACAGGTGGAGCAAACAGAAAGAAAGAATTACGGCACCCGTTTTTTCGCTTTCATTGTTTTACGTTTTTTTTTTTCAACATTTTTTTTTTTGGATTTTGCTTTTTTCTTGAATTCCGCAAAAAATACAGAATTCCTGACTCGGTTCAAAAAAACCGTTTTAATTTTTCGGGCTAAACGACACGGTAATAGCTATGCTTTGTTTAAATACTTAGTTTCATTTGTTCAAAATAATTTGGGTTATAGCCCTATTCAATTGATTGGTTTTTAAATGGACTGGTGAAAAATAATTCAGACGTTACTACAGGCATGTACTTTTGAATATCTCAGACATACATTGAAAATTGGAATGAGTGTGCATTTTTCCGGGCGAAATTTAAATTGTGATTGGTCAACATTTAAAAAAATTATCATACTTCTGTGCTTCTTTTCATTGACAAAATAACAAAAAAAGAGGTTTCCATAATTCACGTAGGAGAAAGGTAGGTACTCTACTCGTACTTGTTTTTTATTTTAACTGCACCAATGAACAGGTGAAGCTTATTACTTAAGTGAGCTTGATTTGGTTCTAAATGTTACAAAATTAAACAGATGCTGGTGAATGTTTAATTTATTTCTGAAACCTTGTAGTTTTTTAGTAAATTACATAATTGTAATTAAAATGAGTGTCCACATTCTGTTTACAACGCCATTAGTAACAATTTTCAGCTTCAATCACCCATGATGGCCCATTCTTCATACAACCATATGAGCGCATTGCATCCTACCACCTGGATCGATTTAAACGCAAATTACCCAGGATAAACACACCGTATAGGTAGGTAGGTATAAGTACTTTGTTTGGAGGAAGCTCAAATGATCGGGATAGGAGGCGTCCAAGCTCTAAACTAAATGACCCTCATTCTACTTAAGTTTCACTTACGAAAAACAACTGTTAATCGCTGGCATATTTCATTTTAAATTTACTTTTTTGCCTCGAACTCCTTCGGCGGAGAGCGAGAGAACGCCTCCAACTCCGGCGATCATATATGAGGAGGCATTAAATGCCAACAAATCATTAAGCCAGCCAACATCATCTTCTCTAGATACTTGTGTTCGACGTCGTCGTCGATTAACTCTCTGTGGCACAGGGTTGAGACTTGAGAGCAAGGAATTATTTCTTCACGTCTGCGTCTGTCTCCGGACCAGGCTACTAATCTCCTGATGACACACCAGAGTCAAAGCGATGATGTATACTGAAATTTGGAACACTCAACAACTTGATGTCATACACATGTCAATGACGTTGCGTCGCATATGAAATGAACTGCTGATGGTGATTTCTCCATGGGAAGTTATTTTTATCAAACCTTCTTGAAAGTGCGAGGATTATAGTCCCAATATCAGTTTACACTGAGAGAGCACAAACAGTCTGATCCCCTAATGGTTCCCATGGTTTGCATTTAGGTATGTTTATATAGACAGGTACCTGTGCGCTGCACAGTCCATTTAACAAGAAATTGCTTTCGGTCTGCTCTGGATTTTTGCCAAATGATTTTGTTCGCTCACCAAAGCTGGGCGGAGGATGCTCACGTGGACAAATCGACTAGATTTTGAGCAGTAATGGTATAATTATATTTGCGAAAAATATATAAAAGGGAGTGGTAGAAGTTGTTTACATAATTAAATCCATTCATCGTTTTAATAATTTATTAAAAAATTCACAAATAAAGAAAGTAAAAGTGAAATAGTAATTTAGAGACAATTTTGAAGCTTTATATATTAACTTTACCTGAACATACGAACATGGTTGTCGTATACAACCGATACAAGTCAATTTTGAAATTTTTCCCTTCAATGACAACTATTTATCGCTGTTGATTCTCTTATGACATCTTATGACATCTTTTCGTTTTACACAAAAAGGCTTTTGAACCCGCCGCATGTTCTGGGTTTTAGAAACCGATTTTCGGGTTACTTTTTTTAATTCAATCTTTGCCAGCCATCTTTGTTTGATTGTCAAACGGATGGAAAATGATATTTCTTAGTCGTACCGGCAAAGTCATAATGTAAGGAAGAGCTTGACACTTGACCGTCTATAGAAGTCTTTTAGAGGAATCGGTTTTCAAAATCCTACATTTATGTTTGACTGTCCTCCAAGTGGTTGATCGTTTCGGGCTTACCGGCGAAGACTAGCGACTGCACACAGAAAATAGGCCAGCTGCGTCAAATCGCAAGATCTTAGAGGCAAAAGGGAATAGCTAAACAAAATTCTCCTATGAAAATCTGGATCAATTTTATTTTGGGTCCATTCACCTTGCTAGGTGATCATAATTCATAAGTCTATTCATTTTGAATTTTGCCAAACCAAACTAAACACAAATAACTTGACAGCCGTTTATCCGCCATTTAAAAAAGTGTTGCCATTTTAAATTCCACACCTCTAAAAAAATACCATTTACATTTTGAGATTGTGTTAACAATCATTATGGAAGTGTGGAAGTTTTTTTCAGTGGAGTTTGACGTGACCCTTATTGTTATCTCATGTTATCTCACTTGCAGTGGTTAAACTTTTTCGTTCAGTTTAAAAAACAGATGACAAAAATCCAGGGATGGTTCGCAAACAGTTGGGTCATTGGTGCAACCCAGAAAACTTTATCAGGGCGATACATTTTACTAGCATTTTAGGAAAAACCAGTTTGAGTGGATTTTGGTGCAACTGGCCAGTAGATAAACAAAAGTGTATAACATCACTGAATATGATTGCGCGCGCTTATAAGTTTTGCTTGTATACTGACGCTTGAGCGTTCTTCCTGGCAACAGTGCGGCAATAATAATCAATTATTTCTGTAATTTATGGTAATGTTCTACCATGATGGATTGACTCCTCTAATGTCGCTCTAAATCTTAAAGCGCGTTTCGCGTTTCGTCTTAGCTGCGCGGATCGTTTTTCCAATGGTTCTGCAGTGTTAACCGTGTGTGGTGTACTCGAATGATGGCATGTAATGTACATTCAACTGCCACTATCACTATACCAAACTAGAAAACGAAAACAACAAGAACAACAACAACAACAACAAAAATCCAAAAGCAGAACTGGTTAGAGTGCAGCACAGATTCATTTTCTCGGTGTGGTGCAATGCTGGAGTTTTAACGCTACATTGATCCGCTTCCTGCCGCTTGCTCCTTTTCAGTGAATTGCATCGTTGTCGACCATTTCCTTCTGAAATTCGAGCTAATGTTTGCACTATGACTAATGGTCTTTGGGTTGGATGATGCACTCCACAATTACCTTGTGCTTGCATTTGCAGATACTAGGTATACCTATCTAAGATATACGCTATTATAATATGCTTGGAATGAATTCTGATGGTTGTATGTATTTTGAAACGTTTTCCCAGTAAGTAACTTGACGGATACTGAACGCCGCCGCCGCAGTCGCTTAAGAGAATCTTGGTTTATAGGACCATGGAGGGTGACTGTTTGTCTTAATATGATTGGCAATTGAATTTCCACGTGAGACTAATTGGTATCGATCAGAACCCTGAACGCAGGACGACACGATGGCTTTACCCGACAACAGTGTGGTCCCCAAAGGCATTCAACAACCCATAGACTCATCCATAGGCGCATCCAATTAGGTAAAAGGCTGGGGTAGATTCTTTGCCGATTATAGTAATTCGGAAAAAATGATCATTCAGCGTAACTTTATCCATGCATTGGATCGGTGAGAAATTTTATGCTTTTTAAATAGCTGAATTACGATATGGATCGTCGGCGCGGCGTTTGCAGTGGCGTCGTAGATTCCCTATATGTTGAGTAAATTTCGTTTTGTTAGAAAATAGCTGCTGGTAATTTAAGGTAACGTTATTTATTCATGCTCTTCGACAGTAATTGTACCTAAGATTTTTCCTTATTTAAAAAAAAAAATTGTTTTAGCATGTTCAACGAAAAAGAGCAAGAGGCAATCGAATATTTTTACCGTCTTGGGCTAACCCCCCAATAGCGGTGAGGTTACGATATCAAAACGGAGTACAATGGAAAATTCGGAGTCAAGAAGTATATTGATTCAGAAAAATTAAAAATTCATGCAGTCAGATAGTCATCAATACTTTTACGTCACTCGAACACCGGCGTAACGCTTCCTGTCTCTCATTCTTTTATCGTTACTTTTACGGTAAGTAAAAGCTCAAATGCATTCCTCCCCTTAAACGATTCAACCGTAATACTCGCGCTCCCAGAAATGCTCATCAGTTTTCTCTTGAACCTAATTTCGGTCGTACTGTGAAGTACAGGGGTTCGTTCTTTAGCCGTACTACGCGAATGTGGAATACCCTTCCACGCTCTGTCTTTCCCTCTCATTGTGATGAACTGAAATTCAAGACTAATGAAGACTAATGTTCACCGACATCTCCTTTCAAATCCCCTCCTACTTACCTAAAGCTCGCACTGTGTCTCTGACATATAAAGGCAAAGGACAATGCGGCCTAGGCCTTATGTACGCTTACTCCTTAGAAGGTTTTAGTTTCGGGATTAATAAGATTTGTATGGAAAATTAACAGATTTTGAGACCTTTTTTAATTCTATTTTAGGCTATATTTTTCCATAATTGGTATTTAAAAATGTCCAAATTTTAATACAATAGTTGTGAGTGCCCCAGTTTTGATGCATTTAAATTTTCAAAACAGCACTCAAACCACTCCATAGTTTATTGTTGATTCAAAAACTTTTGGCACCTGCTCGCAGTCTGTTCCCATCATTGTGTGGACACAACCAAACAAATGCACTACACGTTGCCATAATCTTCTCCAAAGTAAGATCAAGAAGACAATATCATCGATTGCTCCTGAACTTATTAGCAAATAAATGCGATACGATGAACATAAAACCGAATCCCCGCAAGCGATGATCAAGGAATACAATTCCATTCAAGATATACCTCGGTAGGTACATACTCGTACATATGTGATGGCATCCCCAGGGCTCTCAAGGCTCCTTGCAAAAATTTCGTGCCTCCGCAATGAATGCGTTTTAGCAAAAAAAAAAAAACAAGGTGTAGTTCTCTTTTATAGAAGTTTTGTTCATATTATATTGGCCTTGCATAGTGTAGTGTATATAGTTCCCATTCCCTTTCTTTTGCATATTTGTGGGCAATGTGTGCTCTACGTGAAAAAGTCCAAAAAATTACAAAAAGTACACAAAAGAAAAAAAAAAAACTGGCCAAATGGAAGATCAACAGAAGAACAGGACAAAACTTTAGAAAAACAAACGAAAATATAGCAGCACAACCCCATGTCCTGCTTTGCATACAATGAGATGCACAGCATGTAATCTTATTGTGACCTACACCAATATTTCTGGGAATGTTTGGTATCATCACACTCAGCAGCCTGGTCTTTGGCGATCATCGGGTTTTGGTCAATGCGAACTATTGGCTTGAAAATTTAGCATCAGAAGGAGACTCTGTATTACGCTGCACGTATGAAAAATCAAACGCAAAGATGAGATTGTTGGGCCTGCGCCTTGGCCTCCATATAGTGTGCGATACTTTGGATTCTTCCCAAAAATAATAAAAAAAAGGTATATTGAAATAACATCACAACGGCACAGTTGTGTCGTATTTTCTTGCTGAAATGGCTGACAATACCATTTTAGAAATTCTTCATCCAAAACTAACAAAAAATCTGTCAAAATTTTTACAATAATTCGATTGTTTGAGGACACATTTTGGGGTTTAATTTTTAATTTTTGGTCGATTAATTAGATTGATTGATGTTGATTGATACAAGTTCAAAAAGTAATTAATTAGTTATTTTGTATTTTCTTCTGATGCTCGAAAGAACGAAACAACATATCGTCCCTTTGTTTTTTGAACTCGTGTTCCGATTGGCTAGCTTATAGCTTCTTTTGTTCTTCAAAAAAATGTTCTCTCATCTTGCTTCGAATCTTGAGCGTAGCTTTTACATAATTTTCGAAGAGGATGCGTAATAGTTTTCCTGGGACTTAGGTCGTATTAGCCGATAATATTTAAGATAATATTGCTCTATCCCATTTACGGCGCGGCGGGAATGTATTTCCTGGTAGTTTCCTACCTTGATTCATCTTTTCCGGTTATTATATAAAATAATCTTCCTGCTTTTAAACACCTGTCAGGAAATGGTGACGTTGTCGAAAGTGGAGAAAATATCTCCGTTAAGTTGTGTGGACACTGTGACAGGCGTGATTTTTCTTCCGAAGTTTCCTCCATGCGTTTAGCTTTAATGCGAAATAATCGTGACGACAAATAAAACAATAACAACAACTTGTTGTCAATCATAGAACGTTTTGTTATTGTTGTTTTAGGTACCGTCTCATCCAAATGTTTTGAATCGACCTTACATTGGATGGAGATGGTGACGGATGTAATTTTTTACGTGCGGGGCTTTTGGAAAATGGGATGGGGGTTAAGAGAAAATACCAATGCACATTGAATGCCTAAATATCTCAATAAGATGTAAAATTAAGCCAGGTAAAACATACCACATTCGTGTAGTGCGGCTAAAAAATGTTATCTCTGTACTTAATATTCACTGCTATTGTTTTGTGCGAAAAAATCATAGTTTATTTTTTTTTGCAAATCCATAAGTTCCACTTTGTCTCTATATTACAAGCTATAAACAGGACAAAATTCCAAGTGCATGAGCGTTGGAAATGCTGTGCGCATACATTTTGTCGCCCATACAGGCTTTTAGCTACATATATGTAGTTCTCCCTCTCCGGGTGTGCATTCTAGAGACAGACATTACTAAACTGCCTCAGGGTTGGAGTGGTGGGCCACAAAAATACCATGGAGCCACCACTTGGATGACATTATGGAAAATGTGTGCACTATGAACTCATGGAAATTTACGTTTTCTCGATCTTGCGACGGACTGGTTTGTTTTGTATTTTTTATTTTAATGTTTTTTTTTTTCTTCTTTTCTTTTCAATATACCTACAATATGCGCACGTTGTGGAACGACTTCTGCTGCACTGCATGAATCATACAGAGATTGATCCTGGAAAACGAGTGAATAGCATAGACGCGACGACAAACTGCTCGCGAGAGAGAGGAAGCATTGTTGTGAATTTGCATAGGTCGGTTACAAGACATCTCATTACAATAATTCAGCATTCTCACAACACCACACCATAAGATTGTGCATTTATTCGAATTAATCCTCCAGCGCATTGGATGTTGTGTGAACATTAGAACAAAAAGCTGTTAGATAAGGCTACAAAGACCACTAGGGATCATTGGTTTCAAATTCAATTTGGGTATATCTGCACAGAAATGTTTTAGCAAGTTACACTGGTCAATTGGATAATAGATAATAAACTAAGGAAAATGTTAAAACTCTAGTTCAGATATCTCTGTTTTCTTATTTGGATTCATCATTAAAGTTAAGCATCAAGCCAATCTGCAAATAATACGTTTATAAAGTTCTTGCGGTGAGACGTGGTTGTGATTTTTTTTATCTTCCAAATATCCTAACTGTAAATTTAAAACTAACCGACCGTTTTTAGATAAAAATTTTAATGGACATTCAGAGTGTAAAAAAAACAAAAAAAAAACCCTGTTTAAACATCACCCGGTTGTATTGTCTCAAAAATAAAAGTTGTGTATATATATTTTTGTAGGTAACTGAATTTTCTTTAAAATTAGTGTTAAAAAATTTTGCTATAAAATCACAAGAAACAAAAAAATTAGATTTATTTTTCTAAAAGTTGGCATGGAACATTTTTTCCGCGGAAATGCTTCAGGACAAAGTTATAGTCAAAAAACTTTAAAAAAAAGCGATTTTTGAATGGTTCTTAGAGTTTTTTTTTTTCATCTGATAATTACCCATAACGATAACAAAACAAGATGGGTCTTAATGTGAACTTTATTACCTGCCTCAAATCTGATTTACTTGACAGATCCTATTCTGCGAATTTTAATGGCTAATTTTGGAGTTTCCCAGGGCAGCCATATGGGTCCAATTCTTTTTAGATTATGCATTTATAAATGATCATCCATCATCAATTATTCAAACTGCCTTATCTTTGCTAACGATGTTAATATTTTTTTTTAAATCCATTTTTAATAATCTTGACTGTGCAAAGCTACAAATTAATATGAATGCTTTTAACACGAATAAACCGATGCAATTTTGAAAATCAAGGTTCTGTTCGAAATACGTATTTCGAAAATACGTTTACGAAATACCAGAATTTTTTTTAGCGATGAAGCTCACTTTTGATTCAATGGCTACGTCAATAAACAAAACTGCCGTATTTGAAGTGAGTATAATCCTCAAGTGGAATTTGAAGCACCGTTAAATTTAAAAAGAAAACTGCGGTTTGCTGTGGAATCATGATGATGTGCAGGAGCTATTGTTTCAACAAGACAGCACAATATGTCACCCACGCACGTTTGTTTTATTCCATTTCAAAGTTCTATACCTCTAAAAAAAAACACGTTTTAAAATATGAATCATCATTTACTATTTAATTTTTGTAATGTAGGTATCATTGGTTTTAAACAAATATCGATATTAAACTTGATTCAAAAATTTCACATTCAGAAACTTCAAATTCAAATAAATGCAAAGACCTTACACCTGCATATAAATACACTTCGACTATATTAAAAGAAATATTCTAAAAAGTTATTGAAAGAACTTAACCACAAACAACATTACTATCGAAGACCAATCTGGATTTTCCAATTGCACCTGGCCAATATTTACTTATCCGGATCCTTCTTTAAGATTTTCCCCTTCTGATTCATTCAAATATAGGTCAGTTAGTCATGTCTATGTAATGTCTTCTTATCTTTTTATACAAACCACCTTTATTCAGCTTCTAAAACTTTCAGAAATTGTTTTCCAAGAATAAAACGTTCGAAACACAACAATTGCATTAGTAATATGCATCCCTCCTTCTGTTATAATAGCTATCCAACTCATACCCACCTAACCTATAATACGAGTAGATACTAAATTAGTAGATAAATTCACATAAATATCTCTACTCAACACTCAATAAATATAGTTAATGAATTTGTAATGTGCAGTTACATAAATAAGTAAATATATGTACCTGTACTCGAACTCAAAAATCAAATCGCCAATTCAATCAGATAAATGTTCGTTGTGTCGTTGATGTGTTTAATATAATTGCCAAGTGTCAGGCACACTGAAAGAAATTGCAAAAAAAAAATTAAGGAAAAATTATGTTTTTTAAAGACGTTGCTTGCAAAAAAGAAGCAAGGAATAATTTTGTCCAACTTCAAGCTGAGAGTAAAGAGAGGTAGAGGGAGGCACTGCACATGTCAACTTGAAAAAGGGAAAGTTTCCTCAGACCGCAGGAAAAATGTTAGAGTATTTGTTAACCAAAATTCAGTAGCAACGCTCAAGGCCAATTTTTATTCGATGACGACAAAATTCTTTACAGTTTGCGAGGCTATACCTTCCAAATGCTGCACCTGCCAACGAAGAAGTCCCCGACATCACAACCGATTATTTTAGTTCTTACTGCAGTGAAAAACGCCAAAATGGGTAAAGCGATTGGTTCAACCAAGATACCCTTTGAGTTCCGGAAAAAGTTGGCAGACATAGGACCTAGACGACTCTTGATTCTTATCTACAATTATCTGTGGTGTCAAAATGTCTTATCTTTATTAGGCTCCCGATTCATGAAGGATCGCTGCCTGAGACACGATAGCTTTCCATCCTTTACGATACCAAGTATGCTGCTGCCAGTCATTAAAACTACGGCCTGATCTTCAAACCGTATGTTCGGTCTTCCTTGTCCTCTCTAACCTGGGGGTTGGGATTCAAAGATGCTCTTGGCTGGAGCATGGTTTTTTATTCACTCGATAGAGTTCTCACACAGGACTAAATATCCGTGGAAGATTTTTCTTTCGAAAGACCCAAAATGATATCTGACAATGTGATGATATCTGTATTTGGCTAGCCAAAAAAATCGAATGGAAAAATCGAAAACTTTCCACCTAACAACGAAGAAGTCTTCAAACAAGCAAATAAGTTAGAACTCAGAGGATATCGCGCTCTACATTGTGGGAAAGAAGAGTATAATCCATACAAACCTTGTCCTCACTTCATAGATGGCCTGATTGATTATCTACCCGGTGGAGTTGATTTTGCAGGTTTGCGTATTAAGGCTTTACTTTCTGGGGATATTATAGTCATTTTTGCACAGTCCCAGAAACTCTTCAGATAGTAATTAAAAGAGTGTATGACTACTGTCGGTTGCAAATCGCGTAAGCGTAGGGTGGACGAAGTTTCAGAAAAACTTCAATCTTCTATTCCACTGAAATGAAAAAATGCCCCAAAAAAATGAATTAAGGCCCCAACTTGTTTTGACTTTTTTTTTTAGAAAAATGAAATAAAGCCCCAATTTAGTTTTTCATATTAAGTTTATTTTCGAAAATGAAATTACACCAAAAAGTCCAAACCATCAAACAAATACTTGGATTGTATCCTGCACAATTTCCCTGCAAAAACAACACTTGTAATTATCATGTCCTTCAGCAATACAAAGTTTTAAGATCGCACGATTTTTTTCAGCTATTCTGTTACTCCCTGATGGTTTTCAACACGATCCTTACATTTAAGCATAAAAAAATCATATCACACATCATATCGGCTTAACATTGAAACATTATTGCTGGCACCACACTAAGCGGTACTTAAGCAGCTGTGGGTCCCCCATTAGCGGATTTTCACATCATTTTTTGTAAAAGACAATGTTATTTTCAAATTATGTAATAAGGCCACAAATTGTTTTCTTAAAATAAAATGAAATTAAGCCCCAAAAACAATTTGGGATTTTATTTAATTGGGGCCTTATTTTATAATGAAATTATGCCCCAAAAAATGAAATAAGGCCCCAAAAAATGAAATAAGACCCCAACATTTAAGAAATTTTGTTGTTGTTGTTTTGTGTACTTTTTTTTTGGGCCTTATTTCATTTTTTTTGTGGGGCCTAATTTCGCGGAGCCTGAGAAAAGATCTTCACCGCAGTCGTTCATTCTCTTTGCATGACCGCCACTGATAAAAATAGGAATTTTTGCAAATGCGGTTTATCTTTAACACAAGACAACGTGCAAAATGTAAAAAAAAACAGAAAAAGTGTTACTAAAAAGAAGAATTTTCTTAAAACAAGAAATTATCTCAAAAGCTTTTAAATAGTAAATAACTATATTTTTGTCTGAGTGCACACTTAAAGCTATTCCCGGTGTCCCTCTTGAACTTTTGTTCAAGTCCTAAACACAATAATAAACCGCCCACCCCTCATATTGATATATACGTAAAAGTACAATCACATGCGAGAGCGAGATATTATATGATATCTAAGTCGGTGTCAATCTCAAAATAAACGACATTGAATTTTAATAGGCCCCGGCTTTCTGATGTATAGAGATACTACGTTTGTGGAAATGTTCAATTAGAATTGCAAAACAAACGACAGATAGTCGTAGAATTAATTTATCTATGCCCTCCAATTGAGTTCACAAAAAATGCATTCACAGTGAGCCAGAGTTACAAATACAACTTCGCAAGTATTTATCGTCGCGTCGTCGTTCGTCGCCCAGGCGAACTGCGCTGCGCCATCAAAATAACAAAGTAAATACTCATAAGCTTTATGAAGCTGTGGGTAACACCAAGATACGGAATTCATACTTTTGTTTATCTTTTATTTTTATTATCTATTCTAAAATAAAACTCAACTCAAATCATGTCCTATAAGTCGATGACGACGACGCGGCGGGTGAGAGTCTGCATGATGCCACGCGAACCGGAACGCGAAAACATTCTCATTTAAAAGCGGTCACTCGCAGGAGGGTGCCTTCTTCTTATTCCACCATTAAGCCTCTAGGGTATCTTTCAACGCGCCATTTGCTAAGTTCTCGATGGTATATTGAGCCCAATTCCATCCAAGAGAGGTGCCTTATGGATGGATCCCTGTGGAACGTCATTTGAGAACTAACGCCTGAAGACAGAATGAAATGAACTAGCAATTATTTGGGGACAGGGATCGAATTAAATGCGTGGACATTATGATTGACATTAAGCACTTAGCCGACGGCCAATAGTCATAGTTGTTTTTACATAGGCAGCGAGCAGCGACGCGACGTAAAGGCTTTTCCCTTTGCTAACTTTATTCAACGACAACAAAGGCAGCCTGTGCTTATGAAGAGCGCCATCTACGTCGTCATCGTCGGGTTCGACATTTGTCCAGCACAATTAGAGTCCCAACACTAAAAGGACAATCACTATGAAACAGTACAAACCAATACACTTTGCGGTGGGATAGAAGAGCATCAGTTGATTATTGTTAATTCAGGGACGGTCTGAAGTTAATATGAAAATGTCCAGATTGAAGTCAAATTAAAAATTTCTAAAATGCATATTATTCAGCCGTTTAATCTAGATTAAAACATTAGTCCAGATGTACTTAGTCCAATCCCGGCGAATGCTGTCGTTCAAGTGAGTGATTGTTTCGGGCTATCGGCGTAGACTAGCGACTTCACATATTCGCACGCTTAGAGGCCATTTCACAAGGTCTGAAACGTGAAACTATGCGGTTACCAAACGTTTCCTTCAATAAATCAATTGTTGAGCTGTGTGACATGTTGCGTGTGTAAACCACTTTCTGTTTCTGCTCATCATAACTTAAGTTCCGGCCAACGTCGTTTTTGAAGAAGTACGCACTAATGATTCCATCAGCCGATAAAGCACACCAAACAGTCAGGTTTTCTGGATGTGACGGTACCTCAACATACTTAAGTGTTCATTCCAAATACGGCACTTTTGTTAACTGGCGACACTGACGTAGCCATTCAACCCTATGAGCCCTATGTTCTTTTATGAAAATCAGGATCAACGGCAGTCTTGTTTTGAGTCCATTTACCGAAACAACGCCTTGCTATTGCTAGGTTATCGTGTGGTTCCAATTCTTGAAATGCCAAACAAAAACAAAACTAAACACAAACAACTTAACAGCTGTTTTAATGGCCGCCAGTTAAAAAAGTGTTGCCAGCTCTATATGTTTTATATAACCTTTATTTTCGTCTGGTGAATGCCAGCTCAAGTGTGCTTGTGTAATGGCGTTTTAAATTAGCAATCCGGAATTCTGTTTTTGATTCTGTTTTCAAATCCGGAAGAGAAATTCTCTTCTTTTTCAGAATCAGAACTGTCATTTATGCCCAATTGAACGCATTCAGTATGCTTTTTTCTGCTTCCAGATTGCCAAATGAAAACGCTATAACAAAAAATTTTCTGCGGATTTGTAGATACAAGTTTCAAAAATTATTATAATTCCCTGGTTAGTTAAAGAATAGTATAGTTCTTTTGGGAAAAAATGTATGTGGTGAGAAAAAAACTCCATTTTTCTTGCAAAAAACATTTAGCGACTGCAAGTCTAACGATTATTATAAATATGGACTTGATCACCTTCTAAACACAAGCGCCTGTTCTGATAAAAAGAAGGTCCACTCTGGTTTAAGCGTTTTTTTTTCTTCTAGGGTCCTTAAGTCTTCTCTAATAGAATGCAAATGCCTTCAAGGCACTAAATGAATGAGTGAGCGCGCGCTTCGCTCGCTCCTCCTTTGCATTACTGCTTCAAAATTGATTACACCACACTTCTGCTTCATCGACTTTTATTCCCTTCTTTTTCGAGGACGCTGGACCTAAACCACCACTAGTCGCAAAGTTTCAAAATCGAAGCAACGAATTCAAATTCATCGGAGTCGATTGATTCGACATTATTATTAATTTTTCATAACTTCTGCGCATGCTTGTGTTTCAAGAACAGAGCTGATGGGGTCTTCTTCAATATATACATATTTTTTTTTTCTTAACGCAGAGTAGATATGCCTATGCAGTTGTTTTATTTTTTCGCTCCGATTCAGGCGGTTTATGTCTTCGATCTTTGGCTTTGGCAATATCCATGTGAAACTAATCGATTAAAAATTATAACAGCGGATCCTTTTGATATTGGCCGACAAAGCGCGAATGTCCTCCATCCATATTGGTGTGCTGTGCTTGTGCTGTATTCAGAAGAGTTCTTTATTGAAATTTGTGCGCATGCGCAATGGTGCGGTATGGCTATTTGAATAGAGTACGCAAACTGTGCAAGGGCTCATTTGCAATTGCTGATTCAATGGACGATGCGGAGACTGTCGTCGGGATTTTAAATTGATCTCATTATGCCACAATATAAATGTACTCATTTGGAACTTAATGAGTTTCCATGAATTAAAGAGAAACCCAAGGAAATGATGGATGAATCTGTCTGTGGTTTGAGGATATCAATTTTTGTAATGCTTGCAAAGGCTATTGCAATTTGAGTTTGATAAATTCAAGGCAACCTTTAGCAAATGCTATTCGTACTCATATAGTTAAATCTTATATGTTTAAAGTTAAGAAAAATAGTTTACTCCTTTGATTATTTTTCGTCGAATATAAACATTTCAGCCTTTGTAATGGACAATTCTGCTATCTGCTCTGAAATGCTCAAAACGTAGCTTGAAAATATTGTTGCCATTATATGTATCTACTTACGTTCGAAAATTTTATGGTAAGTATTAAGTTTTGCATTTGGATGGGATATCTTTCTACTGAGGGTTGCAAGTTTGCTTTCGATTCATTTCAAATCTCATGGAAATATCGAAGAGAATGTATAAATGTGAATGTAAATTGCTAGTAAGATCTAGAATTTTTTAGCAACATTGGAAAATTTATTTTTTTATTAAAAGTACGTATTAAAAGTAGTAACTGTTTTTTGAGAAAAACGAAAATAGTAATTATTTTGTATTCCATTCCTATTTGCATTAAATTTTTAATGATCCTAGACTTTTTCAATAATCAGTTGAGTTTTGTTTCAACAAAGTGGAACACAATCGTTCCACTGACTTTTGTTCCAGCTGTCAGTTTTCCATTGAATGATCTCAAACAAAATATTTTCATTTATTCTGTACCTAAGTACATACAAAAATTATGGATTTTTTTCTGTATGCCGGTCTCTTCTGTAAATTTGAATTTGACGTCTTCAAATTTTTTTTTTTCTCTCGATTCATTTATAATTTTTAGTTTTTATTTAATTGATAAACTTGTGTACTATTTTTTGTGCGTCCAATTATCCGAAAAATTTCCATATATTTAGTTTTTCATCTGCATATTTTAATGATCAATTATGGGAGTAATTCAATAAAGCGGGGTTCAATTAACCATCTAAAAAGCTATGCTTCTAATACGGGAAATTTTCGAACGCAATTTTGTCGGTCAATTAAACGGGATGTTCAATTAAGCGAGGTGCAACTAAGCGGGGATTACTGTTTGTATACCTCACAACATCGGAAGATGTTCGACAACCCGTCTGAGTGATGATCACTTTAAGACTCAACTATAATACAATTGAGCTCAATTACGCACCCATAAGTGAACGACCAAATACACACTATCGCAAGTTTCGTTAAAATTTTGCAAGAAGGATTCCAGCAACTCGGCGAAATTTGAACTTGACAAGTATGTACATAGGTACCTACATACATACATATTAAGTCAAATGCATAAACAAAAGTAAATGCTTTTACTTGTAAATTGCTGTGCTAGTAAGTGGGAAATTTGCATTAACTACTGCAGACATTTCCAAGTAAAAGCATTCACTTCTTTTTATGCATACGTCCCATTATGTACGTAAGCTAAATATCATTATGGCTATGCGAGGTGATTTTTCAAATGTAAACGAATTTTCGTTGGTTTTTTTGACACAAGTTTATGTCCTCCCGTCGTCGTCGGAGGATTTAGAACGGATGCGATAGTTTGGCCTAATATAGTTTTGGCCTTAAGAACAAGTTCCTTCGGTTTCACCAAACGCTGAGGGTGTTTAATGAAAAGGTGACGGCAAAACCTTTACTCAGGAAATTTTATGATAAGTAATTTCCCATGGCTGTTAAGTCATATTCCTTGAAGGGACAAAACAACAACAGAGATGGAGCAGTATCTAATAAACGTGTGCTGTTGATTCAGCTTTTAGGGTTGATAACACCTAAAAGGCCTTCTCTGATTTCCTGCGTCAAAAATAAACACTGCAGAAAAGAAATGCTCTGAGAAGGGTGAACGTCGCCGTCGTCGTCAATACAAGTCTAAGGCTACACTTGCAGGTTAACCTTCCCTTCCCGGTTTTGGATTATTCCATGCCTGAGGCCAACTAAATGCAGGCGTCTTTGCATTTGTTTGATCCAGGAGTTTTTGCGTCGTGTGTTTGAACTAGGTCCTCATGTTCCTTGAACATGACAGTACCAGCTAAGCTGGCCATGCTGTATTTTGTCCAAGTTGGATTTTTGAATTGGACTCAGATGACTCTTGATGTAAATTTGGAACAAAAAAACAATGGGAACAAATAGGAACCGCAAAGTTTTTAAAATATATAAAATTAACAGTAACTCCCGTGGTTGTGGTTCGGGTTGCGGATCATACATTTTATGAAGAAAAATCAGTGCAATGGGCCTCTGGAGAGAAATAAGAAGCCTAAGCAGCACAAAAGAAACGTTAACATTTTCATTCAGTGTATTTTTAATTAATAGCGTAAACAGACGTAAATGTGCTGTCATTTCAGATTTCTATCTTCTAAACGGGAAGAAATACTCGTATAAAGATTCGTTTTATTTAGATTTGATGAAAATTAAAAAAAAAAAACATGTGTCAAAGAAAGACAAGGATTTAAAAAAAAAATAAATAAATAAAAAAAATAATAAATAAACAAACAAGAATTATGAACCACTTTGAATGATGATGATGCGACCGAGAGTCTGAGCCTTGAAAGCAACATAGTGCGACCAGGTCGTAAATGTAACTACCTACATTTTATTAAATTTTTTGCTTACAGAGTATGTACTGTACAAGTGCACATGTATCCAAAGCTATACTTACATGCGTTTTCACCTCTCCTATACCAGCGCTAGATTTGCAGAGGTACTCATGTTATGTGTGTAAAAACAAAAGTAAAGATCTGCAATTATTACAGATGATGATCTGGAATCTCGAATCTCATCTGGCACCCCTAGGGTGCCAAGAGATTCAATCGACAACGCAGATGAAGATGACTCCACTCCACGCTCCACCAACAACGAAGAACTAAAAAACCATGGAGATGCGGCGACGCAAGACGCAACGTCCATTATATATAGATAGTGAGAGGCAACGTTGTTGGCGATAAAGCGATAGAGCACCACCACCGCATTGCAGATGGTGATGTTATCGATGCGCGATGATGTCGGTGGCCAGCAAGCAGACCACAATGTAAGAAAAAAAAACACACCAAAGGAGCCAAGCGAAAATCAATTTTCAAATTGGAAAATAATCAAATTGTGGCGCTAAATTAAGGCAGGTTGTCAAATAATTCACTTTAATGACAGAATTGTTGCGTTTTTATGATTATGTTCGCGTAATCGAATTGCGTTATACTTACATGTTGTAATTCTACATATATCGACGATGGACTAATAATAATTGTATCTTTGAATTGTAATTTACCTTCTAAGTTTGCACATTAAATGCACATTGCGCAGTGTGGGGCGACCTTTGGACATAAGCAAATCCACAAAACACATCATTTGAAAAATTAAAAGAAAAAAATATTTCACATTTTAATTTTCTTTTATTAACTATTTTGTAATCATTTTTTGTCATTATGTTTCTTATCATTATAGCTTTACAATTTTATATTTTATTACATTTGCAATTTATTTTGTTGTTCAGTTGAAAAACCAAAAACCTATGAGTCCACCAACAAAGAGGATTGTATTTTTTATGATTGCTTGCCATAAAAATCATACTCACTTGTGGTTTTTGTATATTTACAATGTCATTTGGAATTGTATTTAAAATCCAATTAACACATTTAATTGCACTAAATGATAACACATGATAAATTGTTTTCTTTCTTTTTTTCTTCATAATTTAAAAACAATAAAAAATAATAAAAATAGTTATTTTTAAAACTTATAATTACAATTATATTTATATAGAAAAATAATTAAAGATACGTTTATTGGCCATTTTATTTAATATAATTGCATTTTATCTACTTATTAGTTAAAAGTTATAAAAAAATACATCATATGTAGAGATAGGTATGTATAAAAATCTTATAAATTAGATGTAATAAAAAAAGCAATTTAATTGCTAAAAATAATATTTTTAAAAGAAAATATAAAGAAGGAGATAAAATATTATATTTTTCTTAAGTTAAATAAATAATATTATAGAAATTAAGTAAAGTATACTTTGCTAGATTTTCTTATTCCTAGTAATTTTTTTTATTTTAAAATGTTCTACTATTATTTTAATTACATATTTCTTAACATAATAAATAGAGTTTTTTTTATTTATAATAATTTAAAATACTAGTGGTATTACAAAAAATCAACTATAACCTGAACCTGGGGACAAGATTTTTAATGAAAGTTTTTTTTCTAACAAATTTTCAAACGCTTATACTAGTTTGTGAAATGTCTTTTTTTTACAGGTGGTTATCAACCATAAATTCTATCGGTTGTGAAGAAGATTCTCTTTTTGTCTTTTTTTTTACAGGTGGTTATCAACCATAAATTCTATCGGTTGTGAAGAAGATTCACTTAAAGAATTCAAAAAGAACAACGAAATTTCAATCCAAAAAGTCACTTTCGGGGGAAAAAAATGTGACATTTCATTATAAACCGTATTTCAAAACCTGACTCAAAAGAGTCTGCTAAAGTCGCCTACACATATACGTTAATTTTATTTTGTAAATTACCGGAGGATATCTGATATTCAATTTACAGTTTCTATCGGGACCTTATTATATGGACTTAAATAGCCCTCACAATGAGCTCTTTACCGAAATCAACTAAAATTCAAAAAACAAGACTAACATGGATGAAAAAAAAAACAAATTTAGAAGAATTGAAATTAAATCTTTTGTAAAGAACAAAAATAAAAGGTAAATTGAGTGGCTTTTGACATTATGACCAAAATTTGCTTTAAGTGTTACTTAAACACGATTTAAATTTTTTTTTTGTTTTCCTCTTCATAAATACCCAAAATTTTAGTAGTAATTTAATGGTAATAGGAATACTCGTAATTAACTTCATAGCTGTTGTAAATTTTGCATATTTATATTTTACTGACAGAAGTATTTTAAATAAGCTAAGTTATTATTATTAGAATAACCATTAATTGCAGTAAATAGAATAACTAGTAATTACAAAAAAAAAAAATTTACTACATATTTGAAAAATAATACAAAATTAGAAAAAAATTCAAATTTCTAGATAAAAAAATTTTTAATCACTCAAATAAAAATGATTAAAATAGTTTTTACCTACTAGAAAAAAAAAATAAAAACCAAATTAGGAAATGAAATCGCAATGTTGGACAAAATGTGTTGTATTCGGGAAGAGCCGCCATCTTGAAAAACAGATTAGTTTTGTTTTTGTTTCGTTTGCGCTTCAATTTACAATAAAATGTTCAATGTTCAAAAACCCTACAGACCATTAAATTATTTAATAATTAAATTATTAAATTTAAAATAATTTGACCATTACATTATCTAATTACATTAATAAAATCTATAAGTAAATTCATTTTAACTTTGAAATGTAACTGAATGCTAAATATGAGGTAACAATCTGCGATCTCGATTGTTATAGGTAGTTAAGAACACTACAGAATATTTCATGAGCATTAGGTATCTAATGTCGTTTTCAATTGGCAAACTGGAAGCAGAAAAAAACATTCTGAATGCGATCAATTGGGCAAAAGTGACAGTTCTGATTCTAGAAAAAGAGATTTTCTCTTCTGGATTTGAAATCAGAAGAAAAAACAGAATCACTCACACATTCAAAGATTTAAAAATATTTCACACTCGATAAATGTCATATTTTTTAATTTACAAATTATGCGAACTGTGAAGTGATTGCTTGAAATTAAAGTTAAAATATAAGAAATGGAAAATTATATTAAAAATATCATAACAAGTGTTCCTAATTTGTTAGAAACATTGTTGGAATCGTCTTCCTCATCTTCTTCATCAAGTGGTGACGACGCAAGTGATGCAGTTGATTTTCTCCTGCAGGAGTTCTCTAAAAAGCCCACATGTTAAACTTACTAATACAGACACACCAAACTTCAAATTTTCAGAATCGAAAAAAAACTGTTCAATTGGGATTCCGAATCTAAAACCAATTCCGGATTGCCAAGTGAAAACGACATAAGAAAATCAAAAGAATGCGAGATATTTCATGAAATATCAATACACTTACAACACATGACATTAGGGGGATGGATTAACTTAAGGATGTGGTTAATAGCTAATTTAATAGATTATTTGGTTCTCTGTAAAGTTTTACTTGACACAATTTATTGTTAAATAAAATACCAGCGCACTATGAAATCAAAACAAAACAGAATAAGGGTTCTTCTTCCTCATTCTTGAAAATCCCGAAGACTTGTTTTTATAATTAGGAGACCAACCTCAACATCAACCGAAATCCTACAAAAGATTTAGCCGATCGAAAAATGCGATTTATTTTTTAACTGGGGAATAAAATTAAAATAAATGCTTGTAAATTTTTGTTGTTCCGTCTCTTGTTAAATTTTGACTGACTGGGTTACATTTTTTCACAGTGTGAAACAGTGGGATATGTTGGACATATGTAAAAACATATATTTATCAAAAAATCTATATAAATAAAAAAAAAATAGTTTTGGTGGCAAAAAAAAATGAAATAAGAAATTCATTTATATACAATTCTTCAAGGAAAAATTACACAAAATACAGACAACGAAAAGGTGACATGAGAGTATGAGTATGAGTATGAGAGTGAGAGGTGACATGGAAAATAAAATATAATACATAATTAGGTTTGTTTGTTGAGCCCTGAAGTCACCCGGGGGTAGCCCTAAATCGTTTTTTGAAAAACCTGAACTCACTGGCAATGAAATTCTGTGTTTTTTTTTAGACCTGGGGTCGCCCTGAACTGGCCCTGAAGTAGAACTAGGTTTTTTGCTGTAGCGAGTTGAGGTGAAGATTAAACTGTCAAAGTGACACGAAATTGGAGCAATTGCTTTGCTGAGCACTTATGTGTTGCAGATAATTGTTTATTATTTAAGTACAAATAAATCGAATAAATAAATTTAATTCAACAATAATACAAGTAGAAATGGAAATGAGAACATTTGATGTTTTCGACTGTGGAACGGGTGGATCCGTACAAATTTCAATTTAAACTATTACAGCACAGAGTGCAAAAATCAGAGACAATTGACAGCCCTTAAGAGTTTTTTGAGAACGGAAACTCCAAGTTTTTTTTGACAACTCCTGGGGTTGTCAAGAAAACCTGGGCCAACACTGGGTAAAGTTCAACGAACAAAGCTATTATTATGGAAAATTGTCTTAAAAACTCAAGTAGGTAACATAGCCAGCGTCCATATTTATTCGCCAGGAGGAATTAGTAAAACGTTTCTAATAAAATTGACTCTGGCAACAATTTGGTCCCAAAATGAAATAGCCTTAGCTCTTGCGCTGCGACATTGTAACTAGGTGGACGAACTGCTCATTCCTTTTTGAAATTGCTTTTTAACATGTAATTTATTGAAAATCCCACTTGGAATATTTCCAAAACATCAAAACATGGGAAAAGTATTACAGCAATGCAAATTAATTGCTTGAGACGAATAACCAATGGCTCTAAGTTCTTGATTGATCATTGCAAGATTTGCGTGAAAATTCTAGACCATTTGGAAATGCATTAATATTGCTTTCTGGAGATTTCAGACAAACATTGCCAGTTATTCCGCGATCGACTCCAGCAGATGAAAAAAATGCTTGCTCAAAGTACTCTACTTTGTGGTGACACGTAAAGTCTTTAAAACTAAGTACATGCATATGTATAAATATGCGTGTTCAGCTGCAAAACAATCGATCAGCTCAAATCAATTTCTGGAGATTGGAAACGGAAATGTACCGGTTGAATTGACCTCAGGACGAATTTCAATGCCTCAAAACTTCTGTAATTTAGTGAGGTCAAAAGAAGAATTGGTTGAAAAAATATTTCAAAATATTCAAACGAATGTGAAGAATGACGATTGGATAAGTGAGCGAGCTATTCTTGCCGCCAAGAACGAAGACGTCTTCGAAATAAACCATAAAAAAATAAACCTACATATGTGAAATTGTGAACCTCCATTGCGTATTAATTCAACTAACACCCAACGAAACGGGCGGGTAACAGCTAGTCTATATAATATTCAAGAAAGTCGTATCAGTTACACTATTTATAACTCAAGAACGGTTAAACCGATTTATCACAATCGAAAATCATCATCTGGGACTATAGATAAGAAATAACCTTTTTTTTTAATTGGTTTTTCTCAGAAAGTAACAACATTTCTTTAGAAAGAATTTGGTTACGGTTTAAGATTTATTTAAAAAAATAATTAGGCTATCGGTTGACACTTATTTTCAAAAATATCGCTCAATGGTTGAGTTTTTTACGAAAAAATTAATGGAAAATCCAACATTTAACCTTTTTTGTTGAAAATAAAACAAAAATGGTTAATAAAGGGTGGCCCAACAAGAACGTAAGATTTAAATTTTAAATTAAATGCAGATATTTAAAAAAAATCGCGAATTCTTTATTATATCGTAAAGTAGACAGGATGAGGTTATGTATGGAACAACATATCGGGAAGATGGCCCTTTTAATGAAATTTTCAATTACCGTTTTGCATAAATGCTGCGGTATTTCATTAATGCAGCGTCCAATTTCCTCTTTTAAGGCTTGAGTCGTCGTCGGCTTATTCGCATAAACCATCGACTTCAAAAAACCCCAAATATGTTGTCTCTCTAATACCCAATTAACGAACTCCCTTCGCTGTGGATGGTCAGCTGGCTTCAGTTCCTGAGTCAATTGAACTTTGTATGCATGAAGATGCAAATCTTTTGTCAAAATTCGCTGCATAGTGCTAAGCTCGGTGTCGAATTGAGGTGGATGGAGTTTGAGCGACATCATCACGTACTGCTGCGATATTTTCGGTCGATCGACCTGGTCGAAGGCGCGTTGTTTAAATCTTGCGTTCTTGTTGGGACACCCTTTACAAAAACAAATTCGATTTCTGAGAACGTGTTTATTTTTGACAATAAATACATTGTGAAACATTATGCACATCCGCATGAATCATGGCTTACAAAATACTAACGGTTATACTAACGGGCATTCTGATTGATAAAATTGCAAATGAGATTTATTTTTTCTCTCAATGGTTAACCGTATTCTAAAAAAATATAAAGGTTACCCTCAAACCTCGACAGATAATTTTTTGGTTGAAAATAAAGGTTATTGAAAAGCTCATCAAAAAACAGTTATTAGAGAACCCTTCAAAAGTTTGAGATTTATTTCTGATCTCTGTCTGGGACTAATACTCAATGGCGTATAAACGTGCATTGGAAGCACTTAACCGAATATCATGACTCGAGATGTTTTGGAGGCGCAATGATTTTACTGTCTGGCGATTTCCGCCAGTGATTCCAAGATCAACAAGCGATACATCTACTGAAGATTTTTCTGAGCAATTGCTAAATATCGGCAATTGTCGATTGCCTGCCATAATTTACGACTTAAGGTAGGCTCCGTAGTAATCATGCTTCGAAACATAAACCAACCAAAACTGTCCAACGGAACACGTTTGGCGGTAATTAAATTTGATGAACAACTCATACACAAAAATACATGACCAATAACGAGTCATTTAATCACCTGATTTTTTTATTTATATTTATTATCCTAATAAAAAATTAAACTCAATAAAATAAAAAATCTGCTCATTTATTACGCCTAAGGCGAAACAAAGTTCACCGGGTCAGCTAGTTTTTTGTATATTGCTTTCATATAAAATTTGTACCTACAGTATTTAGAAAAAAGTTGGTATGAAGGTTTTTAGTATATAATAATACTTAAATACATTAAAACCAAATTTACAAAAATAATATTTATCTGTTTTCGAATATTGATTAATAACATCAATTTTTAAAAATATTTTTGAACAAAATAATTTTAACTACATACCTACAAATCACTACTGGAAAAAAATTTCATCAACAGGCAGACAAGCAGTATTGCGGGACCCACTTTTTTCGTGTTTGATTTTTTCTTGGGAATCCAAAACTTGTCCTTTTTTGTTTTACTTATTGCTGTGATAATTAGTAATTATGAGGTTCGGATGACATTAATAGTAATGAAGATTTAGGAATTAATTCGAAAGGAAATACTTGCTGCAGATAACTAGTTAAAATTGAAAATTGATAGTTTTTCTGTCGATCATTGGAATAGACCTAAAGGCAACACGAGGTCTATATAATTTATGTTTGTTAGCTCAATTTTAGCCATTAGGTGATACTAGTTTTAAATTAAAATCTTTAAGATATATCTAATGTCCCCAGGTTTTACATTTGAACATTATAATTCATATTACTTTTGTTTTTAATTGCACTAACCAGCCATAGAATTTGATCCTTGTTGACTTTGTCCTTTGATTGTTTGACAAGAATTTGGTAATATAAATTCTTGTTTGTTCGAGTCTTGATTTATTTTCAACTTCTTGAACCTGAAATAAAAAAAAAAAGTTCAAGTTGTTAACAAAAATGCTTTTGCCAATTTATGCGAATTTAATATTAAGCTTAAGACTAAATAATTATAAGTAGTTCGATGAATGGAAAATGGAATCAGTTGCAGTCTTCTTCTTCATTTACCACCGATTGTCATGATCTCGAGTGGGACCACAACTCTCCTACTCCACTGCTTCACCCAAAGTCTCCAATTGTGGGGTTCGCCGTGTTGTTGCAACATTTTTGTATTTTTTTTTATATTTATATTATTTTAAATTAATTTGTTGTACAATTTGTAAGCTCACCTTTGACATCGGCTTCATCTATAACCTCGCCTTTGGTAATGACTGTCACATGCTCCACACTTATGTTCTCCTCTATCGCTGGCGGGGAACCCAAACTGCCACCATTTTGCAGAATGAGTCTGTGATGGTGATGGTGATGATCGGCGGGAATTTGGGCTGTTGACGGTACAACTGGCGACCAGTGGTGATGATGATGGGCTAAAGACATCTGATGAACTGGCACTTGAACGGGAATACCATCAGGAGTGAAACACGATACGCACGGACCACAGGATGGATCCATTATTGGTACAAATTGATCCGACATCCATTCAAATGAAAACGCTGGACCAAGTGTCTGAACGGGTGGAGCGCTTGTCGGTGTTGGTGGAGTGGTTGTTATGCAGGGACTGAGCTCCTGGTGAGCAGAATCGGTAAGTTTCTGAGCTGTTTCTGACCATGGGGGACTCGGATTCCACTGGTCCATAAAATCCGGCGGATCACTAGGCAAAGCTTTGGTCAACAATCGGGGCCTTGTGGGCACAACAGTGGCAAAAACCACCGAACTACTATGATGATGGTGATGGTGATGATGCAGATCCATGCTGCCGTAGTGAGTGTCTAGATCGGTAATTGACTCGGGTGAATGATTCTCAACGACATACAACGGTTCTAGCTTGCCAATTAGACGTTTTTTCACAGCAGGTGGTGATCCCAATCGCATACTATTGTAATTTGAACTGGACACCGAACTATTGGCACTGTTGCAACGCATTTCAACTTGACCACCAGGCGATGTAGCTGACGTCGATGTTGTCTGAGGAGGTGGTACTTGGCTGTAATCAACTGGTTGGGTCTCTAGGCGATACACAGAGGCGTATGTCGTTGTTGCGTTTTCAATTGATGTCGTTGTCGTGCTCATCCCGTGACCGTCAACTGAACCATTGTGATGCTGGAGCTGGTGGTGACCACCATCACTGCCACCATTGCTACTCATCACATGATGTGACGTAGGTGATTGTTGCGAAGCCGATAGATGATGGGAATGATGATGATGGTGGTGATGTCCGGCTGATCCTATGCCCACGGGTGAGTGGTATCCATATGGCACATGTGACGCGGATGGCGGTGGTGGTGGAGGTGGTGGATATCCATGGCCAAGATTCGCGGGCAGTGTTGGCGAATGATGATGATGGTGCAACTGATGATGATGATGATGATGTGGATGAGTTGGATGATGGTGATAGTACGCAGGTGTGGTCGGTGGTACACGGGTTGGTCCTTCGAATGGCAATCCAAATTGGATTTTCGATTGAACTGAATAAAAATGATATAGCCAAGAATTTGCAACCATTACGGACGCTTCACGTTCACTGCAATAAAAAAAAAAAGAACACACAATGATATTTTGATAAAAAGAATTATTAAATATTAGACACAGAATTGTTTTTGGAAAAAAGAAGACAATTTTATGAAAAAACCAAGCCATTTCTGATTGACAAGTATGGAAATTTGGCGTTGTACTGAATTACACTAAGGGTGTGTTTTCTTAAGAATTCTGAAGGATTTAACAAAGAATATCAAACTCTAGTGATCTTAAGGTCTAAGTTCGATTGCAAAAAAATGTTGAAGTTGCAACATTTCGGGTTTGGTTAAACTCTTCTTTATACAGCTGTTTTTGAAAAAAAAATATGGTTATCTGTTGAAAAAACGCCCCAGGGTGTGCCCTCTTCCCTTCTATATACTTTTCTAAAGGATTTTGATACATTTAACCCGAACCTGAACTCAGAAATTCGCAATCACGTTAGGTTTTTGAGATATTTGAGAATATTTGAGGGTCCGGCCCTGGCCTCCTTCAACAAGTCTCTCCACCCAAGGCTTCGGGCGTCCTGGTCTACGCCATCTCTCCAGCGCAAACATGGTCTACCACGCTGCCGTCTACCATAGAATGTACCACAAAGGACTTTCCGAGCAGGTTCCTCTTCACTCATGCGAGCTAGGTGCCCTGCCCACTGGAGTCTACCGAGCCTAATTTTTGTCACTATGTCTGCTTCAAGGTAGATTGCGTACAATTAATGATTGTACCGTCTCCGGAATCGTCCTTCCTCACATATGGGGCCAACAATTCTCCTTAAGACTTTTCTCTCGAACGCAGCTAAGAAGTCGGAGTGTCTTTTGCTAAGAACTCAAGTCTCGGATCCATACGTGAGTACTGGCAGGACCATGGTCCTGTACAGCAGCAGTTTTGAAGTTATGGTGAGATTTCTGGACTTGAAGAGCTTTGACAGATTATAGTAGGCTCTGTTGGAATTGAGCAGCCGCCCGCGTATTTCTTCTTCTATATTATTATCGGCTGCTACTACTGACCCAAGGTATTTAAAGGATTGCACCACTTCAAATTCGTGCTCCGCTACCTTGATTATTTGACCAACTGTTCTTCTCGCATTCGACGCCACCATGTACTTTGTTTTACCTTTACTGCAGCCCCAGATTTTGTGCCGCCTGCTCAATCTGGATGAAGGAATCGTGTAAAGCTTCTTCGGTCCTTCCGATGATGTCAATGTCGTCTGCGTAAGCCAGTATCTGGCTGGACCTGTTGACGATGGTCCCTCTTGTTGCCGTGCCAGAGTCACGGATTGCTTTCTCCAACGCCAGGTTGAAGAGGAGGCAGGCCAAACCATCCCCTTGTCGGAGTCCATTAAAGATGTAGATTGGTCTGGATAGCAATCCGGCTATTTTTACTTGGCTTGTTACGTTGGTCATGGTCAACCTACAAAGTCGTGTCAATTTATTTGGGATGCCGAATTCTTTCATGGCTTCGTAAAGTTCTACCCTGGCTATGCTATCATAGGCGGCCTTAAAGTCTATAAACAGATGGTATGTTGGGATGTTAAATTCTAGACATTTTTCCATCGCCTGCCTAAGGGTAAAGACGACAACCCACACAACGAAAAAAAGAAAAAAATATTGCACCACAAAATTGAACTCGTTACTATCTACTGTATAATTGTTTGAAGCAATCGATATTAATAAAAAAGAAGTTTGAAAAAATTTTTGTTGGGTACTTTCAAGCTCATGTAAAGCCCACTAAGTTTTCGATAAAAATATTTGAATATATTACAAAACAAAATGTCTTTCACAAAAATATGAACGGAAACTTATCCTTCAAAAAATCACCTTTGAACTTTATTCAGATAATTCTTTATGTCGTGCTCCAAATCATAAATTTAATTTTTGACAACCATTTACAAGCAAATATGGAAACTTTCAGCATTTTACAGATCCAAGAGTACATATTTCACTAATATCCTTTTGGTAAACATGGTGGTCAACAATGAAGACCAAATATTTTTTTTTTTTGAAACACAGAAGAATTATTGTCAATGCGACAGAAGCGCGCGCCACAAAACAAAAAACTGATTTATTAAGCCACCATTGTTTTGGCATCGTTTTTGTCATTGTTATTGTGAACCATCTCAGCCATAGTCGGCGCACATGTTCGTTCTTACATGTTAAGATATATAATGCACTGAAGAAACGATAAAGATTGTTTTTTTTTTTGTAAGCGCCAAAGAACCTCATTTCATTGTTTTGGCTTTGGAAGATTTGCTGACGAAATCTGACGCCAAAATCCATAGTTCACAGAGGTCGAAGACAGATATGGCGAGGAAGCCATAACTGCGGAGTGTTCATTCTTCAATGGAAATGAACTTATATTTAAGCGTCACGCAATCTTTCATTAAATAAAAGAAAACTAATTTATTAAACCATAACTATGGACAGTTACAAAGGTGCTCTTGAGTCAAAATCATTTCCTATCCTATTATTATTTATAATAAATTAATCCCACTTCGTTTTGCTAATCATATCAATGATGTTTCGTCATTTGCAGCAGCACACAAACCAAAACACCTTGGCGTGTTAAAAAGGGCCCGCTCTATATTTAGTCTTAAACGTGGCTTATCTATTTGAATGATGAAATATTTCATCGAGCCATCCAAAGGAACAACAACAACAATAACAACAAAATACGAAAACTTTGAACCGAAAATGCAGAACCTCCCAAAGTTGTATAAATGGGTTCAGGTCATATATATGGATATTGGGCGACTGGGATGCTGGGAGTTCGGGATGATAGCATGTTCTCTAAATGGGACCTGTTTTTTTTTGTTTTTTTTTTTTTTTAGAATCAAACCAGGGTCCATCTTATAGCGGAATGCAAGTCAGGGCGTTGTATCGTATAAAAAGATTGCAATATGGGCGAATAAATGGCAATAAATTGAACACTTAATCAGTATCCACATAATTTTGTTCAATTTGTAAAAAGAGAAAGGAACGTTTAAGATGAGTGATAACACGAACTTACACCGACACTTGAATCAGTTTGACCAAAGACTTAAAGGTTTTTATTTTTCTTTTTGTTTTTAATTTTTAAAGGTGTTAGGATTTTAAGTAACAGGTGTGTTCTTAACAGCTGAACTTTGCTTAGAATATTCTATAGTTTGTTATTTTATATAAGCTTGAAATATCATTATTTTATTTATTTAATTATTAGGGTGACAAAATTTTATTTTTGTAGATAGATTGTTGAAATTTTTTCTTCTTTCTAAACATTGGAAAATTGAAGTTCTATTACTTTTTATTTTTCGTTCTTTAGGCTTGGTAAAATTCCAGACAAGATACGAAGCAAGTACTTTTGTAATTTACAATTATCTCAAAATTTTCAACACAAAGAACATCTGGCTTAAAGATTTATTAAGAAGAAGAAAATTCTAACATTTGAGCTTGAATTTGTATTTTTCAGCAATTAATTGTTTAAACCACTTTATTTAAAAAGGATATGAAAAAAATATATATTTTTTTAGATAATTGCACCTTCCGCTTGGGGTGTATAGACCCCCACTCATACTGTTTCTTTCTTCTATCGACTAAAGCTAAGACTCAATGTACATATGTATCTTTGCAAAACATATGTAGTACACTCACTCACTCAGTATGCATGGATAAGAAAAGTAGAGAGAAATGAGTAAATAAATAAAGCCGTTAGGCTATTACGTTATGAATACACATTGTGGACATTTTGACTCTTTTTTATTGAATTAGGTATTTGCTTTAATTGAAGTAGGTGCACATTGTCGACCATGAATGACTGCAGACATACTACAACGACAATATTGAACAAATTTGAATTTTGATATCTGTGATTTTTTTCGAAATGCAGCTTTTCAAAGATGTCTGAAAACGTTACTTTGCAACCAAATGTTTGTACTTAAGCCGTTAGTTTTGTTGCGAGGGGTTTCCAATTTTTCCTCAGTTGGTCTGATTCCTCTTTGGACGTTCTTCTCCAAGTGCTTCGCTAGATCGGTCTTCTCGTCTGCCTTCCTGCGTGAGAGAGTTACATTGCATCGCTTGACTCGCAATGCACTTCCACTTACATCTTCGTATGAAGTTCATCACTGGAGATACGTTTCGCGAGAAAATCCTCAAGATGTTACGCTTATTACCCCGTATAGTACTGTGAACTTCTCTCACCTTATGCGGTATGATGACTCTAGTTCGTTTCTCCCTGCTACTGGAGTCAGCTACTCAGCAAGCTTTGAGGTGTTTCCTTTCTTACAGACTTTATTCTCGCTCGGATTGGTAGAGCGGTTTGAATCAATGTCCATACAAAATAGAAAATCGTCAATTTTAGGTTTTCAATTTAAGAAGCGTGGTATCCACTATTTCAGAATTTAAGTCAATTATATGTATGTATGTTGGTAGAGTGAATTCAAAGATACAAATTAAAAACTTCCATTCAGGGGGTGTGGCACGACTTACATACTTATGCAGAATCGTTGTCAATTTAAGTCAAGCGCAAACCGAACTGATCGCTGTGGAAGTGGTGACATTTTATGAAAATAAATAGCGTTACAGCAAATTGTTCAAATTATAAAATTAAATAAAGAGATTTGTATTGAGTTACAGAGGCATCCATCCATTTTCTTAGAATAAAAAATTTAAGTATCAATGCAATACGTTTCGCAAAGAAAGCAATGCTCAAGTGCCTATCTATTTTCAACTTTTGAAATATAATTATGGTATCGACATCTAAATTTTGCTTTAGAAATGCGAAAGAATTATTTAAAATTTTTTCTTAGAATGAAATTAAAGAGGTGCGTAAGAAAAGCCAAGGAAATTTTTGTACGCCAAATAAGAATATACATATGTACATAGGTCATGATTGCCATTTACGCTCCAGTCAATATTAATTTTTTTTTTAATTTAAATTTCCTTACTTAATCCATAATACGTAATTCTAGTCAATGTGAAGCATACCTTTAAAGAAACACGCAATATAAAAACGTCCAAATAATCGTATTTGCAAAAATAAAGGCCTTTTTATTATGAAACTGTTTCAAATAATAAAAATATAATAATTATCAAGAAAATAACCATACAAATATTATTTATTTGACTTTTTACTGAAGTTACACATATTTAAAATAAAATATAGCCCCACAAATTAAAGTTCTAACCTCAACTCTTTTATATTTGTTTGTCTGTTAAGTGAAGTTCCGCACATTTGAAGTAAAAAATTGCCATTCGATAAAGTTTGTATTGACGGTTGGGTCCAAAAACAATATATCCAACATCACTCTGGCTCCACAAAGTCTTCCTGAACTTCATGGATAGTCCATAAAGCTAACCAGTTTCAGATCGCACTTTTGTGCAATTGTATGTAAGTCCCAGGGTGTCTGTTGTAGAGTGTTGGCATCAACTGATAAAACTTCGAAACACTGTCCATTTGCTGTTTGTCTGATTACTGCGTCCTCTTCAGCTGCAGTTATTGCAACAAATCATTCGGCAGCGGCTGTTCGGCAATGCGGCATAGTCCTATTCCGTATATAACTTTAAGGATCCAGTAATACAAAAATAAAAGAATCAGCAATCTTCCTCTTAAGAAAAAGAAAAGCCTCTGAAAAGTGTTACTGCGCGTGTGTATTCCCATATATATTTATGTACAGCAATTTTATTGCCATTGGACTATTTTCGATTTGTGAAGATTCTCGAAGCCTAAATTCAAGCCCCTGCCATAAGTATACATCCCATCGGAAAAGACCCCAACAATAACCAAAGCCAAGTGTTTGCTGCACCACAAATACTTCTCGCCAATTCTGATTTCACGCCGCACCACCACCGTCGCCGTCGCATCGTCGGCGTCACTTCGCGTCGGTCGATTGTCGAGAAAGACAGAGTGAGACAGAGCTACACACTTCGTCTAATCAGATTGCATGTCGACTAATTCGACTTTTGCGGAAAAATTATGTTCGTCCAGATGCAATCAAAAAAATAACCCATTCTTTGGACTGTCCCGCTTAACGATGGATGAAGATGGCCAGTTGAACGCAAAAAAGGAGAAGAATCAACCGTCCATCCTTCTTACCGTTTGTGTCCGTGTGTTATAAAAGTACCTACTCGATGAACTTCCGAAATGAGATCAAAGTGGAATTGAAGCTATATAATATATAATTCTTCAGTCTCCTCTGACCGTTTTGTGCCAACTCTTAAAAAATATGTACATATATCTGCTGTTCAACGTGCTGGATCACTGCGATGAGCTAAGCGCTCTAGCTTTTTTTTTCGTTTTTTATTTTTGTGGATAACTCTTCTGAAATTGTTTTGCACAAGAAACTCTTCAAATGGGAGCAAAGTTCACGCCTGCATAACTTTTAACGATGCACTCGTCATGAGCATTTGTGCGATGAAGACTTGACTGCACAGCACATGGTGAGTTTTCGAAATGCTACTGCTGAGGGATTATGTTTTTAGTATTTGACATTCGTTATGATGGGAAGGTAAACAACTTACAGTGGAGTAGAAAATTTTTGCTTCAATGAGAGATTTTATGAAAAAATATTTTTTTTCTTTCTTTGAAGAAATAGAGTTGAAAATGTGAAGACATTTTCAATTTACAAATTTTACTACATCACAAGTTGTGTTTATTTGACTTGTAATGAAACACACCCAAGAGATTTAACAAAAAAAAATGAAATTCTTGCTCCTTCACAAAGTTTGCAGATGGACGATCAAAATTGTGAGCTCTTCTTCGAAACAACAGCAACCTTGTAAACGCTTTTTTTAAATTTTGATGCAAAATCTTTCTCTGTGAATACATATTTTTCTATTTCACTGTCCAAGCAAAAAAGAAAAAATTAATAAAAATGCCGATGGCTCATCAGCAATACAGCGCATCGCATCATCACCATAATCATCGTTTGCACAATCAAAAGTAGATGGAGATCAGAAATCCTCAGCCTCCTTGTCATCTTCACTCAATTAATCTCCTTCGTTTGTACTTTGGTTTATATAGTAGTGGTCCTGGTCATTGTCAATGCGCATGCGCATGCGCACAGAAGACGATGACGATGGCATTAAGACCCCATCTTGCCTACATATCAGAGACCAAACACAAACTCACTGCATCTCATCCTCAACGAAGAGGCATTATATTCGAATCAACACTCGCTATTTGTCTATCCGTCAGCTTATAGTCAAAACTATTTATTCCGTATGTGTGGTTCGGTGTGTGCCAATGATTGGTATAAGACGAAGTCTATCCGCACGCTTAGTGATGAATGAACACCGCGCGCAAGTTGTGCACAACCCAAGAGAATCGTAGGTATAGGTATGTTATGACGCGAGCGACGACACATAGACGGCATGCTCACAAAACGCCGACTCGAACTTGATGTCACTTTGTCAAATGTCATGTTTAAATGATGAGATGCTTTTTTTTTTGAACTGGGAATAGAGAAGACAGACGCACAAGCTAACGCGTAAATTTATGTTTCACGAAGATTGAAGACATGATGGTCGCAATGTTGTGCGGTTAGAAATACTCGTATTTGTATGTTTTTCAACTTAATAACTCGACTCGGTCGCTATTCAATTATTTTAATTGTTTGTTATAGTTTGTTTGCGGCAGTAGTTAAGTAGTTACTGTTAGGGAATTTTATTTCCAAATAATTGATTTAATACTGGGTACCATTTTTATTTGAATTTTCAAAGATAGTTTTTAAAAATGTTCTTCAGACAAAAATATTTTTCAATTGGACAGGCAGGACAGAGCGTCCTATCTAACAGACACCTTAAACCTGCCCAAATAACATTACTGTTATTAAATATTTAATGCTCTAATTAGTTTTTAGTCAAACGGTGAAAACTAGAAAGTTCTAGAACTTTTAGTTTTTGATAAAATTGAAAATGATGAAACTTTCAATTTCTATAATATTTAGAAAAAGTAAATAAAAAATTGATTCATGGTCATACCAGATCACTGGTATACCGTTTTAGTTTTTTCCAAATCGTTCCATGTTAATTGTATATAAATTTGCATAGTACTCTCATCAGCACGTTCCACACGTCGGCCACCTAGCGATCACACCACTTACTAATTTTGTGGTGGCTGTTTCTGGGTATTTACAAGTGCGCCCTCAAACGACCACACCACACAACACAAAAACCATCTTGATGATAGTACTATAGGTGGGTTGGGGTCGAAATATGTGCCAAAATCCTGTATTCAAAATCCTGTATGTGCAAAATACTGTATGAGCAAAATACTGTATGTCAAAATCCCGTATTGCAAAATCCTGGTTGGTCAAAATACTGTATTTCAAAATACTGTAAAAAAGACTGTAAAAGAAATATCGTTTTGATAATGGGAAAAAGTGCGCGCGCACTTTTTTACATTATTGAGTTCTCTCAATTAGTAATTGTTTGCTTACTCTTTCTTACTTTCTCTTTTCAATTTCTCTTCTTCTCTTTTTTTGTGAAAACATAATTTGATTTCATGAATGAATTATACCAACTTACTTGTCATACATTTGAATGCACATTATTTTAGCCGCGCAGATAAGAAATGTGTCAAAATAATATAAACCGATTTTTATCTTTAAACGTGATTTGCGGCTAAATTATGCATTATGACATACCCTTATGTACCTATTTGTAGAATTATTTTTTTAGTTGTTAATTTTCTAACTAACTTTCTAACTGTAATAAATTATATTTGAATAAAGTCAATAAACGAAACACAATTAATATTCAAAACATAGTATTATGCGTATTTTTAACGGAAATTTCTTAAAAACAAAATACAATATGAAAATACAGTATTTTGCCGTACAGGATTTTACAAAACAGGATTTTGCAAGACAGTATTTTGTCATACAGTATATTGACGTACAGGATTTTGTGTTTACAGTATAATGACATACAGGATTATGATCTTACAGTATTTTGACCACACAGTATTTTGTCATACAGTATTTTGACAAACAGGATTATGACCCGCTCCCACTATAGGTTCTATATACAATGTCCATGTTTCGATTCGGTTCTTACAGACCTTAAATGCATCAGAATCTCATTTTCTACAAAAAATGACTTTCCAACGGCCCTTAAATATGTTTCGGATATTTGAAAACACAATCAAAATTTCTTTTTAAAAACTCAATAGGTACTATGAAAACGGATGAATTTTTTTTGCAAATTAATTTTTGAGTTTGTGTTATTAAATACCAATTTTTTTTCTAAAATACTTAAAAATTGTAAATTAAAAATCCTTTTTTGAAAAAAAATTATCTTGAAAGGTTTTTTTCATAAAATTAAATTTTTAATTTTAAATAAGATGGCATCTTTTGAATCTTATGTTTCTCAACAAAAAACACTGAACATGCAACATGTGGAACAAAAATGAAAAAAAATCTATTTTTAAAAAATACATTTCCTTCAGTTTTTCAAGAACTAAAAAATTTGGTTAATATTTGTGTCCACCGCTGAAAGTGGTCAAGCGCGATTTGAAAATTTAATCTGTTCAATTTATCCTGAGTAAAATGTAAGCCCACAACGCTCTCCTCTTAGTCTTGATTTAAATGACCTTACCAATTTTTTTTTTTTGGAAAAATCGGTCTTTGGAAAAAAAGTTCTCGATTTTTTTCCCGAGTAAAACAATTTTAGTTGTTCCTAAAGTAAATGAAAATATTGCAAGAAATATTCGGATTCGTTAAAAACAAATTTAAAGCAGCTGTACCTACAGAATTATTAAATTTTATCAGTATACCAAATAATAATAAAATGGTGAGCTATAGGACAAACCTACAAGCAAAATATGGCTACGATTTCGAAACTATTTGAATGTAAATCGTCGCGGCGTCGCGTCGTAGTAGAAGTTGCTTTCCAAAACCATTGTTTCCATCATGAACTATTCAAGCTGAACAATTTTTCATCTGTTGATATTTTTTTTCCTCCGACCAATATAGGAAATAGTTTTTTTTTTAACAATTTTTAATTTAACTTACTTTAAGACTTGATTTGTACAAACTATCACCGGCTGCTGATTGCTACTATCCTGGCTATCACGAACTTGAAGAACAACATGCACCCAAATAAACTCTCCCTGTCGCCTTTGCATTCGCACCAAAAGTATACACGATCTATCTTGTTCCGATTGGGTAACTAAAAATTGAAAAAAAAAAAAAAACTAAAGTTTTACAGGATTTTTAAACTCTCTTCAGAAGACTTACTTAGCCGGTGTTTATTTTGAGCCTCACGAAGGTTATCCGAATGAATGAGATGATACCACGACAATCCTTGAATGTCACTTTTACTATAGCCCAAGTGAAACTCGCCACTTGTGTAAACACACAAAAATGTCAAAAATATTTACAGAAAACAAAAAAAAAAAAAAGTAAAAGTTAACATTTTATTATTTTTTTTTGAGTCACTAAACAAGCTTGAAAGCCTTTAAGGCAAACTTACTTCTTGTCTATATGTGCTATTTTCATGTCCATTGAATGGATTGTTGTAAACACATTTGTTGCACCTTGTACGACACACTCCCTGGTCTCTGGCATGGCAATCGGTGTGCATGTGGCCAAAAAGACCGGCTCATTGCGACTGCATAGTGGCAGAAATGACAGGTAATGGCCTTGAACTAATACAACCTAGAAAATTGAAAATAACAAATAAATAAAAAATATTTAACAAACAAAAAAAAAAAACAATCATAAAAAGATTTGAGAGTCCAATAAATTTTATAAATACACACAATCGGTTGGAAAGGTTGTTGTTTTTTTTTTTAAACAAATGTTGCGCGGCTTAGCATGAACCTAGTCAATAATTCATGAGCTTCTCGCGCAATAAGCCAAGTCAAAAAAATATTATGTGGCTTAGTAGGACTAACTTAAAATGTGTGGCCGGGAGGTATTGATTGAGCCTTGTGAAGCCAAGTGGCGTCGTCGGTCGTCGTCGTCGTCCATTCATGGGTCACTTCACTGTATGTACCAGTACCTACTTACTGTATGTATAAGGGAACAGGTGTGGCGGGTGGTTGGCCTACCTCTGCTCCAACCAAATGGACATTTTTATTTATTCTAAACATGCGTGTATTTTGGTTATGGTTGGGCGTTGAGTGTTTTATTGCACAGAATCTTGGTGTAATAGTCATAAGAACAAGTAGAGCAGTTAAGATCATAGTTTTAAGGTAATAAATATTAAAACACAGAGGTGAAGGTAGATAGACAGAGCTAGAGTTGGACCATTCACAAAATCACACCACACTGCTTTTTGTGGTTTATTTAAAAATAGAAAAGTGTAGGTAGGCATATGATGCTTAGCTTCAAGTTCAGATAAGTTTTATAATAAATCAATGATATTTAAGCAACAAACTAAAAAGTCATAAATCTTATTTGAATAAGAATTAAAATATTAAATTTCAGGTTGCTATAGATCAGATACAAGTACAAGGGGTTGACGAGGTTAAAAGTCATGATCTTGGCACGTAGTTGACTTTATCCGAAAAAAAATGCAATAACTGAAGTTTTTACGTCAAATATTTATCGTTGTAAGTACGTAGTCGTGCCATAAATACTGTCACACTATTTTTTTTGTAAATAAAGAAGACAAATATGAAATATGTGATAGATTTTATTAATTATGCTTTAAAATAGTATTACAAATTATATTATCTACTTTCTACCCAAAATGGCCACCCTTGGCTTTAACCCGGGCCTTAAGTTGCTTTGGCCAATCGTCTATATGGCAGCACGCACCTTTTCCTCAGGAAAATTCGCTACTGTTGGACAAATCTTGATTTAAGGCTTTCCAAATTGGGATGTCTCTTGTGGCAAGCCATCAGCTCTAATTCTGTCCAAAAAGAATAATCCAGAGGATTACGATCTGGACTACCCGAGGGCCAATCTGATGTCTTGCTGAACTCAGGAACAATCTTTTCCAGCCACAGCTCAGTGGATTTGGCTTTGTTGGCTGGAGCTGAGTCCTGCTGGAATACCCAATGCCGTTTATTGAAGAGATTCATGTTGAGTGGTTTTATTGCTTTCTCCAAAATGCCTTCTTGGTAATTTTTTGCGTTGGTTTTACTCCTTGTTCACAAAAATGCAACTTGGTGGTACTTCATAGCGGACTCACCACCAAATCATCACTGAACTCGAATGATGACCCGTTTCGACACTGCCAATTTTTTATTTTCCTTCCTGAGTATTCCGAGCATAAACTTTGTTACATATTTTGGAGGTTGAATTTTTCCTTAATGGTAAATTTAAAATTATATTTTTTCACAGTTGAGGACGTCCACTTGCGAAGACGTATTGTCGCTCCAATGTCAAACATTGTTATTCTTATGAGAAACAACCATAGGTAAGGTTAGGTTAAGGTGGCTGTTGTCTTGGAAGTCCAACACACTTAGACCAAAATTAAGTCCGTTGTGATACCACATGGATCAGTTGATCAACCTCCATCGTTGAACCATTTTGAGCTCCGAATGAAGCGCAGGAGACAAGTGATGTCGCAGTTTACTAGATCACTGGGATCATCGAAGAAGAATTCTCCAAGATGGAGTTTTCGTCTTTGTGATAGGGTGGGACAGGTGCAAAGAAGATGAGAGACTTTCTCCTCTTCATCTTCGTCCCTGCAACTCCTGCAGAAATCATTTGCAGGAGCTTCAAGTCGAAGTGCATGTCTACCTATTGAACAGTGTCCAGTCAGGACACCTATAACATAGCTAATATGCAATCTATTTAGAGAGATCAACTGCTTAGAGCGTTTGGCACTAAGTTTAGGTCAAATTAGTTTTGTCGCTAAACAGGTGGTGTTGTTCCACCTGAAGTTTGTTCTCTCTATAGTATCTTGCTTTAGCATGAGTTTGCATTTAGCTAGAGGCATACCCACACTAGCCATGTGAGCTAGCAGAGGTAAGCTTGTTCCTTCTTTTGCAAGTTCATCAGCTTTGCAATTTCCTGGAATGTCTCTATGGCCCGGCAACCAGCAGAGGTGAATATTGAACTGTGTGGCCATCTCCGTAATACTACGTTTTCACCAAAGGTTAATCTTGTTGAGGATTAGTAAATCTTCTGAAGTGTTTCCACCACATTAAAAAGATTTAAATAAGATTAAATTTGACAGCTTCCTTGAAAATTCAAATGGCGTTCTCTTATTTCTTATGAAGTGAGTGAGATAGAGGGTTCCATCTGTGTCAAACAGAGCAAAAAAATTGTGGAATACGTTCCACAACACAAAGAGAATATGAATTTAGGGATGTTCGGTTTTCGAAACTATTTGTCTATGAAGATTTATACAAGATTTATTTGAAATCTCCTTGAAATCTCAAGATTTATTAATATGGTAAATCTTGGAGATTTGTACAAGATTTATGGATAATCTACTCAAATCGCGATTTAGCTCTTGGTGAAAACGTAGTATAAGAGATGATCGACAGTTTAGGGCTGTTAGTGAATTCGTAGAGACAGAGTCTAGCGATTTAACGCGGCCTGGCTGTCTGAGAAAATACGTATATCGGTTGTTGATATAACGTTTTCCTTGAGCCAGGAGAAACAACCATAAGAACTAACATTATTTTCTTAATGCAAAATTTTCATTAATACATTTTTAAAAATTCAAAATAGCTTTGAGCTTTGTTTTGGATTTTTAATGCAAATAATATCCATCTTATTATAAAGACATTTATTTAATCCTTGTTTTAAAATCTAAAGTATTTTTTTTTTCATTACAATTTCATTTAAACAAGAAATGCAAACAAAAAAATTAGAGACTTACACTTTTTTTCGTATGGATTTTAACAACAAATTTTCAAAATTTATAAATATTTGCAAATAGTTTCACGTTACCAAACACACCTGGTTTGAGTTTCAAAATTAATCTTAAAAACAATTTTGGATTTAAATATCTATTTTTATTGAGTAAAATTATTCTTTGATTCTGCAATGAGTGCAGGACAAATTCCATGCCATGTTTATTAGATACAACTATGTTATGTGAAAATATTTAGTGTAGCAATAAATAATAAAAATAAATAAAAACAAAATAAATATCAATAAAATTGAGGAATTCAAAAATAAAGGCAAAATCAAATTTTTCGTAGTTTTCATTTTTGATTTACTCATTTTTAACTTCTATTTCGAAATAAGTAAGAAAGGAGACATCCAAACCAAAACCCTATTAGTTTTGAAAAAAAAAGTTCAGAAACTGAATTAATAGCCAGTATCAACCAATGAAAAAAAAAACAAATCGCTGCGTACATTTGGGATCACGTTAGACACCCTAGCTGAAACACTTAGAGTTCAACGTAAAATGTGTGTCTGTTCAACCTGGGAAAGCCACCGCGAGCCAATATCTCGAACAGACTCAATATTTATTTGCCAAAAATCATAAGAATTCTTGAGCTGCGGTGGATTGAATATTACAGAAGATTATATTTTGACATCAAGCAACGATATCAGAACATACAAAGCAAGCAGTCCTTCGTGCGGAATATGGTTGGTGTGTAAGGAGAGTTGGAGAAGCAAGTACAACTGGAGCTCCATTTACCAAAAAACATAGTGCTACAAATTGGGATAGATTAAGGGAATCTGTTGCTGTGATGTCCTATGCCCCAGGAGAAGTGGAAGTGTTGCTGCCAAAACTGCAGTGACTTGACCACACATAATGGGAAGGTGTTTTTTATAAGTATAAAGCTTTAGAATGGAATGACACACAGATGAAATTTTTAAAATTGACATGAAATTGATTTTATTCGAAAGATAATCTTTTCACATTATAATTTAAATATGAGTTCTGGGATAAGACCACCACGGCTGGCTTGGACGTAATTTAATCTAGAAGTCCAATTTTCTATCACTTTTTCCAAAATTTGTGATTTCGTTTATTTCGTTTATTCACACATCTATCGGAATGGCGGCGTTAAATCGCACGATCTTGGATGCCAATTCAAGGGTCTGAAACGTGAAACGGAAACCAAAAGTTTCCTTCAATGAATCAATTATGACACGAGCTGTGTGACACGTTGCGCCGCAGCCCGTCGTCTTGCTGAAATCCATCATGGTGGTTCAATTGAGGAACAAAAAAGTCAATCAGCCTAATCATCGTATCCGTTCGGAGAAATCTCCGATCGGAGAGAAGTTCCGATCGGAACGTTTATTTTGTTCATGGTATCCGAATCGTAACAATGAAACAGACGCATACGGAAATTATTCCACAGCAATTTTGCTGTCGGAGACAATCGGAACTTAGCATCGTCAAGCATCGCATGTATTTCACACGCGTTGTTCTGATTTTGACATTTTATTGCTAAGCATCGCATGAATTCAAGAAACGTTACTTCGATTTTAAAAGATTCAACGAACATTTTAATTTCTTTCGTAGGAATGTCCGATTTATCAATCGGAACAGCTACCATGATACAAAATTCGTACATTTGGTAGAAATCGGAGAAAGATTCGTTCCGATCGGATACGATGATAGGGCTGAATAACCATGGCTCTATAGTGGACACCATTCACTGTAACGTTCTAGCCATTATCGTTCTTAAAGAAGCATGGACTAATGATTCCACCAGCCCATAAAGCACACCAAACAGTCAGTTTTTCTGGATGTAACGGTATCTCAACATACACTTGTGGATTATCTTCACTCCAAATACGGCAGTTTTATTTATTGACGTAACCATTCAGTCAAAATATTGCCTCGTCGCTGAACAAAATTCTCTTATGAAAATCGGGATCAACGGCAATCTTGTTTTCGGTCCATTCACCGAATTTTCGAAGTGTTGTGCTGGTGTCAGTCTATTCGTGTTGTGATGCCAAACTAAACTAAATCAACAGCTGTTAAAACCGCCAGTTAAAAAAGTGTTGTCAACTTAAATTTCTTTAAAAAAACACCATTTATTATATTTTACAAGCTTAGGTTATGACAACAGCTTTAAATTTAGAAAAAAAAATTGAGTGAGATGAGTTAAACCAATACAGTGTGTGGCCTTTAATAACTTTTTTTCTTAATCGAGTTTGTCTCATATAAATTTAACCATGTATGATTAGGATTGCATGTGACTTAGCTTTTAGATGAGTTTCATTAACTACTTCTATGCCAAGGTTTCTTTGTCAATGTCGCCAATATTTCGGTTTAACCACTTGTCACCAAACGGAATTCACTATGGTTCAGGATGGCATTCCTCACCTTTTAAGTGAAAGAATTTTCTTCTAAATTGCAATCATTCTGACAGATCATGAAGGATTGAAGCTTAAAAGAAAATAACAATTTACGTGAAGTTTCTTTGGCCTACATAAATACATCGGAACATAAAAATGTGCTTCAAAACTATCCCACACAGCAGATAAACCATTAGAGCTCTTCTGACAAAAATTGCAACTAAGTATTTTGTTGTCTCCAACATTAAGCTACTATTCAAATCGTGTTTGCTATTACATTTAATGTTCTTCAATTTTGTTCCAAAAAAGTTATTACATGACGGTTGTTCTGCGATGCTCAATGTTATATTGTTTCTCTGTGGAGTGCCACAAAAATTCAAATTTTCTTGTGGCTGGCGCCAGTATACGGTAGAATAGCGCGCGGCAGCAAAAGAACGAACGCTCTGGGACGGTCATCGGTGGCCTATGCCACCACGATCATCACGTCTCTTTGAGTTGGGAACGTTTTGCTCCAGAACGACCAAAAGGGGCAAAAGCCAACTGAAATAAGCAAACGAAATGAAAATGAACAAAAAAAAAAAACAAAAAAAAAAAACAAACAGTTCTTTACATGGACACATTTTAATTGGATAATGGACAATTATTTTGCATTTTGTCTCTCGTAGAAGTCCACCGTGGACGTTATATGTTATAGTCTTCGTCGTCCAAGACTCGGGCATCTTCTCTAGGCCCCAGATGAACAATTCAAAAGTTCTGGACAGAACCACCACCATCACATCCGCCACCACGATACCAACACGTTTCTTAGCAGATCTGTGTCTTTTGATCTGAGTTTATGTTGTTTTTGTTGGTGATGTTGTTTATTTTTGTATTTTGGTCTTCGATTCGAGTTGGTATCTGCCAGATAAGCCAACAGCAGCAACAGCAGCGGTGGCAGATTTCCACTGAATAGCCAATATGGCCCACAGCCGCCCCTTTGTTGAGATCTTAATAAATGAGAAATTCACATAACCAAATTGGAATGGAAATTTCTACGCCTCTATGTCTTGAGATGGAGGTAGGTAGGTGGGGTACACTCCATTGCTATGTTATACAGTCAGTACTGGGCTGGGCCCCTCCAAGTATACAAACCATTGTCATATCGAATGGGCGAGTGTAATAAATCGATTTAGCAATGTCCTGCAGACTGTTCGATGTGTGTTATGTCCGTCCTCCTTTGGGCCGCGATGTATTTCTATTTTTGGTATATTGTGGTGTTCGCGTCGCGATGACGAATAAGGACCGCAGGTTGGAAAGGTTAGTGAGTTAATTATTCAAACCACATGCGATTCCAGTATTCCACGCTTTGCTGTGACAACTGGTTGTTGGTTAAGAGGGAATAAGGAAACAGGGGTTGTAAAAATTGGTTTTTGCAGACAAATGGGGAAACACAATGGTTTAAAAAAAAAAATCAACTAGTACATTGCGACTGTACAAATTTTTAAGAAAAATGCGTAGGAAGTTTTTGCCTCAAAAATAATTATACCACAACAATAATTGAATTTAACTTAAAATTGTCTAAAATTTGTTATTTTCAGGCATAGACGAAAAAAAAGTCAAATGGATTTGTAGAAAATTGTGGTCAATCATACCCTTTTGGATAATAATGCCGTTTATTAGGACAGTGAAAGTCTCTAAAGGTATTCTGAAGATTCTGCTCTTTCAAATTACACAAGCTACACGTTTCGTGGGGACCAAGCAAACTAGCTCGGAAGAAATGGTCAGCAAATTGACGAAATTGTTTATCATTTTATACTGTTGGAAATGGGAAAACTATCGTTTTCAAAATATCATAGCAGTGTTTCAATTTTTTCAAGCTTCATTTTTTTGAATTTTCTATAAGGATTAGATTGCTCTAATTTTGGACCAGAGATTAACCTACAAAGTTAGGTTAGGTTTTTTTTTTATTAAATTCTGCATGAAAACAGTTAAAAGACATTTTTCGGGCAATCAACTTTGAGAAAAATCTTCGAAAACATGAGTGTGTTTATTTTAACGGAATTATTTATTATTTATATAAACCAAATTTTTGGGGTGGTTGGGGGTATAGAAAATATGTCATCCTTAAAAAGATTTAAATTTAAATTTTTTATCTTGTGCAAAATGAAATGGCACTACAACAGCTTGTAGATTTGATTCGTTGTGCTGTTATAGCTGAACAAATTTGAATTTTTAGTCAAAATAGGAACTGAAAAGAGGTTTTTTGACATGTAGCGATTATCTTTGAATTTTTGCGATAATGGTTTTCCACAAATTTGTATGTTACTATCAAATAGTAAACTTTAAAATCAGCCCTGGATTACAATTATCAGACACACATATCAACGCCGAAATACATATATGTACATTTATTGATTAAAAAAAAAAATATTTGAAATGCGGTGTTTTTTTTAGAGATATAAAACATAAAATTGGTGGCGGTTAATTTATTAAGTTTGATTTAGTTTGGTTTGGTATTTTAACATGAATTGGCTGACGTCTGAACAACGCTTCGTAGATTGGGTGAATGGACCAAAAAAAGTTTACCGATGCAGCTCACTTTAGGTTGAATGGCTACGTCAACAAACAAAACTGCCGTATTTGGAGTGAAGATAATCCTCAAGTGTATATTAAGACACAATTACATCCAGAAGAACTGCTTGGTGAACTTTATATGCAGAAGTTGTTCTTTCGAAACATTTGGTAACCGCATAGTTTCACGTTTCGGGCCCTTGAATTGGCTCTCCAAGATCGTGCGATTTAACACCGGTAGATATGTGAATATGTAAAGTCGCTAGTCTAGGCCGATAAGCCCGAAATGGTCGACCACTTCGAAGACAATATTCGCCGCGTTATCGTCGATATATATGTACGGCCACAAATGTGGCAAAAAGTAATCGAAAATTGGACCTTCATATTAAACTACTTATTAGCCCTGTAGTGGCGGTCAGCTGCCAGAAATTAGATTTAAATTATAATACCCAAAGATTATCCTTCGAATAAAGTCAATTTCACATCAATTTTGTCAGATATCTTATATCTTTGAAAATTCATTGTTGAAGTGTACGTTTTTGGCGCCTTTAATTTCATTTAATCAGTCAGTCAGTAAAAGCTGCAATGCAATAGTTTGAATACCGTGATATCTCAAAAGCATCAGCATTAACAATTGTAACGGGTGATTTTTTAAGAGGTTTAGAACTTTAAAAAAAAAAAACACAAAAAATTCGAAAAAATGAATGAAATATTTATTTGAATCGATAGTTTGAACCTTGCAATTTAATGTTTAAAGATAATTTCATGTAAATGTTGACCGCGGCTGCGTCTCAGGTAGCCCATCCGCTGAGTCCAATTTTGGCATACTCTTTCACACATATCGGCCGGTATCTCACAAATGAATGCATGGATGTTGGCTTCCAGTGCGTCAATCGAAGCGGGCTTGTCCCTATAGACATTAGCCTTGACATACCCCCACAAAAAATAGTCTAATGGTGTCAAATCGCACGATCTAGGCGGCCAATTGACCAATCTTCCGAATAGACTGCTCAGAAGGTCGAGAATGCCGACCATAAAATGGAAGCAGCGTGCGATGAACATTTCGAACCGAGCACGAATTTTGATAGTAAAATTCAATAATTTGCAAGCGTTGTTCATTTGTAAGACGATCCATGGTTAAATTGAAAACCAAACTGAAGCTGTTTGACAGTGACACAAGGTACAAACACACGTCAGCTGTCAAAACCAGTGTTGCCAAAACCAAACCAGCTAAAAAATCACCCGTTATTATCACCACTTTGCGTTATTTTCTATAATTCCCCTATTCATTTTTCAACGCTGACTATAGGGAAGCATGTTAAGCAGCTTTTGCATTTATGAATTAAACTAAAAAAAATTCCAGTGTGATCAAAATAAAAGCAAATCTAAAATTTGGACCTATTTTACTTTGAAAAAAGAAATTAAGTCAAATTAAGCAACTACTCGTACCACGAGTACTTACCCACGTAGGCCCATATTCAGACGCGAGTTAAGGAAAAGAGTTCTAGATTTTCAATTAATAAAACAGTTTCTTTTTTTTTTAAACGACTTTATTCTTCGAAGGTATAATCTCGACTCTTCTAAATTTATATTTTTAAGTTTTGGTATTAATATTTGGTATTAATATTATTATGCTGATTGAACAATTTAATATAGGTATTATTTTACAATTCATTATTCTGCAGTTTGACAATACTCGTATTACATTTAAAATATGAACTGATGAATCGAAGGTTAACGCACCAATCAATGGGGATCAATGTTACCATACAAATATGTAACTCGCGTGTGCGGTTTGTTTGGATTTTAGCACTGGGACACCCCCCTAGATCACCCAGAAGTGTTTTATGTTCCTTTTTTCGCCCTATATTGAATTTGCTCTGTGATCGATATGAGCTCGAGGCTCGAGGCTCGAGGCTCGAACTAACAAACGGCAAATCAACTGTTAAATTTTTGTGAAGAAATAATTTTGAGAATTTTTACAACAAATTAAGATCGTACAGATATAATTTGATAGTTTATTTCTTATTCGTTTCTTCCAAAATGAAGATCTGAGCATAGCTGATGAAACTTTTAGCTATGAACATGTTCGTTATCGAATAAAAACCTGAGTAGCACTAGGTTTTTTGACTAATCGAATTTCGTACCGATATCTTATTCTAAATAATTTCATCTGCGAAAACCTTTGAAGTAGGCTTACTTTTTATTGGGTGCAGTAAGTTGTTATCTTTTTTTTCGAAACCCTACCAGATATTGTCACTTTCTTATCACAACTCTATCACAATAAGCCCCTATGTCGTTGCATCAGTATAACTAACCCGTAGAATGAGTAGAACCAGTGCAGAGAAAATTTAATTACCAATAACCCCAAAGGAAGTAGCAAACAATAACTATCTTGAAATCCCCATCATCATCATCGATAATGTAGCAGTGACAAGCTTCTAAACCAGAACCAATTAACATTACATGTTCTTGGTAAGGGATATGCTCAGATCCCAAGTGTAAGCCAAGTTTATAGTGATAGAGTGAGAGAAGAGACATTATTGTGGATGCTTCGCGGATATCTTAATCTCTTACAACTTCAGAATAAAAAAAAGATCGAAATACAAAAAAAAAAAAAAAAACTATCTTTCAACCAGCCAACACAGGAGACAGACAATTCCTTCATCTTCAAGCCATTGCAACGGCAACAGTTGCTGCGGTGCGACGCGACGCGACGGCGCAACGCGGGCTCAAACCTGGTGGGAGTGAAAATAATTGGGTGAAAATGTAAACCAAAACAGTTCTTCGTTTTTTTTTTTGTTGGTTTGTTTGTTTGTCGTTCTTTGGACGGAGTGCGCGCGCGCTCCTGCTTGCGTCCAACTAATCTACAGGCAACTCCACAACCACACAGTGTGTGTCCGCCTACGTCTGTGGCATCATCAATTTGATTCCATATAGTTCACCAGACTGGTGGTGTACGAATGATGATGATAATGATGCGGATTGCTGCGCTGGGGCTTCACTCTTTTTGGTTGCTCTCTGTGGGCAAAAGTGAAGACATTCCCTGGCGACATTATCTTAATCTTTTGGTTGACATTTCCTCATAATAAAAAGCAAACCTCCAACGAGAGCACAGCCTACCTGAACACCATATAGGCACTGGTACTGGTAACAATAAACAAGCGGCATTTGAGAACGGAGGAGAAGTCTAACTTTCATATCCTTCCATATATAACAAGTCAAGTGGAACAGACGTCCGTCCAAACCATCAGGGACGAAACCAACAAGCGAGTAACCAACCAACATGTACTAGTTTATGGACCAAGCACACCAACCTCACAGATTGGATCTGTCATATTATTAACTCACCTTCTGGTCACCGAATCTCATTTGTCTTCTGGCGTTTCGACTGACATTCATTCGACAGAGGAACATGCGATGTTCACCCTCTAGACTGGACATGGCTGAGTTATGCTGTTGACCGGGCTGTTGAGGTACATTACGATTGAGTTCGGCTTGGATGGGGCCGTGGTCCTGCTTGTCAATGATATCGTAAACGGAATCACCATGGATGAGGAGGTCTTCCTGAAAAGAAAAGATAAGTTCTATAGTTTTTTATAAAAGCTTTATAGAAACGTGAAATGAATTATCACAGTAATAGTTAATTCCTTAAATATGTAATAATTAAAAGCCAAAGACTTGTATTGATTCATAGCTTTGCTTTTATTTGAGTTCAGTATGATTGGTTTAGAATCATGTTTTTCTGAATGAAAATTTTATTTTTCTGCAAGCCTCCTTATGTTATATTTCAAAGTTTTAATCAGTTGAAACACACAAATATTTTCGTTTTTATTTTTCATTATAATTTTTGACCTTCCTACAATATAATTTGCAAAGCCAACAAATTGTTATGGGGAATAAATATTCTGGGTGAAGTGGTCTGTTATTTTAATAGGTCAAATTCTTTATGTCCGTTAAGTAAGCACTTTAGAAGAATTTAAATTTTGAAATACAGAATTTCGTAATGCAGAATTTGGGGATTAGAATTCTGTAATTATTTTTCAGTGTTGAAGAATATTTCGTATTAGAGAATACAGAATTTTGTAATATAGAATTTCCTTTTTTAGCAAAACAATTTTTCTTTTTCATTTACAGAAATTTGAAATACAGAATTCTAGATTTATGTAAATACGCGCGGGGTAGGTGGCGGCACGGTGGGGAGCGGAGCGGCGGGGAATGGCGTGGCGGGGTGGCGTGGGGTGGCTTGGGTTTGTCCTCTCGCCGCTAAAAAGGTTTTAAGAATTAGTTTGAAGTTTAGAGTGCGTTTAAATACCTAGAATTCGCTTATATACCATATTTTCAAAAAAAAAACAAAAAAAATAAAGAACCGTTCTGATACGATACTTAAAAAATTATAGTTAACTTAAGGTCGACTTTTTTTAATTTATGTTCTACTTGTTTCCCATCATAAACTGTCACATAAGATCTTATTGTTCAGAATACATTTTTTTTTCATAAATTCATATTTTTTTTAATACTTACAATATTGTAGGAAATTTTTAAAATAGGAGCAAGTTCGTTCCAGTCATACATTTGATTTCTTATGCCTTTGGCTCTTGGCAGTTAAGAAAAAATTGAAAATGTGGGAAAAAAAGGGAAAAAGTTTGCAAGCTTCCGAAGTTTTGAAAATTTTTTGCAAACAGGTACTTGTTTCACACTGAAACTCAGGTCATATAGCATGTATTTCCTCTTGAATTGAACAATCGTCAATGCACAATCATCTCTGGTACTGACTTGGATATACATTGTGAACGTTTGACGATTAAAACCAAGTAGAAAATTAAGTTTTATAGTTCCCTGGCATTTTGCTTGGCAACCGGTAGTAAAGAAAATATCTTTGAACTACATCAAATAACTGCCTGTGTAAGCTAACTACGTAGTTTTTTTTATAAAAGAAATTGGATAGAGTTGTTTTCTCTGACAATATTTTTTTTGATTCGAGAAAATTATAGTTGAATCCATTCATGGATCAGCCATCAGAATCAAAACTCATTTTTAGATTTTTGAAAAAGTGTTTATTATTAAAAATTTCGCTTGGCCTGTCTCCACTTGACAATTTTTCCTTTTATTAGAAAAAAAAAGGTTCGCTTATCAACTCTTTTGTTTCTACATGATATCTCATTAAAAGCGTATTTCGTGTTCAACTTATTTTTAAAAGAAAACAATTAAACACGTTCTACCTTATCATGACCTAATTATATTTTTTGATAAACATAACTAACCTGCTGTCTTGAGTTCATGGCCAGATTGAACGTTTTAAATAAGCACATATCTTGATGCAGTGCAAAATGAAAAAAAAAAAATCAAATGACCTGAATATTCGATATCAAGCAAATCAGAGATATCTGTCAACAGCAAAATAAACAATAACTGAATCTACATAAATATTTATTCTTGAAAATAGAAAAAGAGATATATCAAAAAAACTGTTCAAGACTCTGCAACCTTAGCCATTCTAATCTATAAAGCTACTACCAAAACATCGACATTGACCTATCAGCACCATATTATCGGTTTGAATATTTATAACAACACTGTGTGTGCATATGCAATTAATTATACTTATCGTTCTTTTGTCCGGTATCCGAGAATTAAATGGGAAAACCACAAAATATATAGAGCTGTGCACAGGTGAATGGAGCTAAAAATCAATTTCCATAGACATCCGTGCGCCATATTCAAGCCACAGTGCCGTCGTCGCCGTCGCCACCGCACCGCCACTGCATGCTTAGGCCACCTCCGACAACATGCCGTGCCATGCCGCGCGCGTGAATAGAACACAATTTCACGCAAAAACCTTTATCAAGTATAACAAGTCATAAATTCACCTACTTAAACGGCGGCCGGCGCGGCGGCGGTGAAAAACTACAGAGAGGCGAAAAAATAATGTCAAACCACCTCGTCCACCATCAGCAGACTCTCACGGTTTGTGCTTGCCTCTCTATATTAAAAGCAAGCTGTTTAATGGCTGCCAAGTGTTGAAAGTATTTATCAACAATTTTTGTTCTTCTTGGTTCTAGACTATATGTTAAGGACTAACAATTGAAACTTAAATGAAATTAGAATTGTACGGGCACAACAAAAAGAAGGAAGTGTAATTAGGTAAAAAGTACGGTGCGCCACCGTACCAGTATTCAAAGAACTAACCAATACCTTTTGGCTTTGGATCCCAAACAGATGTTATTTCCAAACACATCATTTGGCAACCTTATTCGACAAAGAGCTATCAATGCTAATATTACAGACAATTGGAAAATGCTGCAGTTTGTTTAATAACTGCAGATATGCACAGAAATTAACACACCGTGTGATAATAAAAACAAAATTAAAGGATTTGCAGCAGCAGCAGCAGCTAGCAAAACATGTGGCACACACATGATGTCATTGCTGCGACTATAAAGCGGACAGCTTAAAGCCATGGGAACGCGGGAGTATGCGCCACTCGTATCCACCAACCTACCTGCACTATATGGTGTGTTGAGTTGCTTTGAATATTATTGCGGTGTGGACCAGTGTGCCATCGCGACCGCAAAATTTCAACGCTGCGCTGGCTGGCTATGTGATGAGGATTTGCGTGTTGCAATCGATGTTTCGCTTTTTGTTCGGCAATAAATAGAACAGAACCAAATGGTGTGCGCGCTGGTTATATGAACTGTACAACAATGTGACCAAAGAAGGTCGCCCTCTTCGGCATAAAATTGTGTTGATTGTGTGTGATGGTGGGGGCCAAATGTGCGACTACTTTGCCATTACATTTACTATCATCTCCTTGCGCTGCTTCTGCTGTGCTACAGATGACTATGTGTTCATCGTCAGCTCGTAAAGCAATTAAACTGCAATTTATTGATCATTATGGCTACCATATAGTTGGCTCATAAAAGTGTTTAGGATTCGTTTATTCGATATTAAGGCTTTCTTTTATTGTTGCATTTTTTTTGTTTTTGTTGGATTAAATTTATTTGAACATACATTTTTTTTTCTGAATGCAATTGTACAATTGGTGGTATATGGATAAATTGATAGTGGGACAATGGTTTAAAAAAAAAATAATGTCATAAGTAAGCTTGAACATGGATTCTCCATTAGATCAACAACATTACTATGCATACAGAAGGAAGAGCAATGTTATGAATACACTACAAATGACAAGGCGCGTATGTCGGTACAAAACGTATTATTATGGGCAAAAATAAATTATTAATTAATTTAATCTATAAAAAATTGTGTTTGCTGAGAAACGAACTTGTGTCGTTTTCATTTGGCAGTTCGAAGTAACTCCTTTTTACTGCTTTTTGAAAGTCTTTAATTAGCTGTTCCCAGTAATGTTTTCGGAGTGTTTTTCTATTCTCGATTTAATTGAGGAGTAGACAGAGGACAAACCAAAACAAATAAATTTCTTCGTAAAATTATTTGTCAAAATTACTATATTAAATGAAAGAGTTGAGCTACCAACTCTTTAAAGAAAGCTTTTATTAAATGTAACAGGCAAGGCATATTAAATGGCGTTTCTTTTGTCCGTCGTAAGTTAAGTAGCAATATAAAACTAATAGAGAAATTATTACAAATAAACTTATGAGAATTTTTGTCTGGGATTTAATTCCAGCTTTTAATTGTTCAGTTAATAAATTATAAGGGTACTTGTTTGAAGCACAAGAATTGCAGATTCACAATTATAAACAAATCACAGGCTGACAACCATGCCAGAGGTGGCCCAGTGGGCTCTCTCTGGCAAGCTAACAGTTCATTATGCTTTTATAATATATGTATACTGTATGATCAAAATAAAAATGCTTCCATTGGCCTCTACGGATTATGAAAGGCTCTAAGAATTTGGTCGGTTGGGTTGGTTGTCTTTACGAATCCTTACAAATAAACTCCCCCCAAGAGCTCATTAGGTTGCATCAATGGTCCTCTTAAATATATATTATATAGGCCCACGGAATAATATTAGCATATAAGTGGCCTTTTTAGTCAATAATAGGTCTTGGCGCCTGGAGGCTCCCAGAGCTTCTATGAATATCTTTGATGCCTAAATTGTAACACCAATCCTCACGTAAATTTAAAGTAAAAAACTTAATAAAAAGATTTAGTTTCATTCCACATTATTCTTCTGCAAACATTTTAACCGCATGTTCAATTAAAAACAAAACTGATACTCTGTACCAAAATAATTAGAAATAACCAATAAATCTTACTAAAGAAACAAAATGAAGGAAATGGTGGTCAGTACTATGAAAAAAATATGCACATTTATTATATATTATAAATGTTATAAATTTATGAATAACATAAGTACACACCTCGAATTTTTGTAAAGTCAAAAATTGGTAAAAAATTATGAAACAAAGGAGCTGAGCTGCAAACTTGTTTTTGGCAGTAAATTTTAGTTTATGTCACAGAAAAGACAAATATGTATTTCCTATTTAAAGCATTGAAAGAAACAAAAACAACTGGTGTGTATTTTCATAGGCTAAAATTATAGCTATTAGGACCAACCAAACCATCAGATTCATTTAGTAATGCTCACTCGCTTTGCGTTCTTTATATTTGGTAAATTGTTACGAATTTCTTACATCCGGTAGAATTGGTGTGATCCAAGGTAGGTAAATAGATTTGTTTATAATGTATACATAATGTATAGATACAAAGTTGAAAGTTTAAAATTGACAAAATACTGCCGACCTTACCAAGGACTTTAACCAACTATCTTTATAATAAACAACAATTTAAGATTAAATGACTTAAAAGTAACTACAACTAGGTACACATCAATACATTATTTTTTTTTTTAATTCTAACAAGACAATATTAAAAGTTTTATAAGTTTAATTTTTTAAAAGAACAAAAAAACTAAAACATTGAGAAAACTTTTCCTATTCCTAAAGAGATCATTTATCCCTGCATTATTGGTAAAAAAGTGAAATTTCAATTGTGCCCCTTCATCGTCGTTGTATATAACATTAATCTGTACAGACAAATCTTGTTTACATATCGTAAATACATTGAAATTGACTAAGATAATTAATTGCATGTCAATTTCATTTCACATCCAACAAAAAACCAAAAGAGAAAGAGAGAGTGCCTCACAACATCAACATCAATATAAAAAGGAAGTTCATAGACAAAAATAACCTTTTAAGTCTTCAAGCCAAGACATTTGTTTTTTTCTTTTTTTATTTTTTCTAAACAATGCAATTATATATCTTGTTATTCCCTAAAAGCAAGAGAGCAAAGTTAATTAATGGATTAATATGGGGCGACGAAGCGAAGTATACGGACGCTTACAGCTTGCAATAACATCGGCTACTGTCTCTCTAATACCGATTAATGCTTGATATTGCTGCCATAAATGTGCAATTCTTATCTGGATTAACCCCGATATAACTTAGCGACCAGCCAAAACGGTACACAAAAACACAAAAACATATGTGGACAGTTTGACTGGCGAGTTGAATTTATGCAAGGATGTACAGAATTGACAGCCATTTTGACAGTTCAGTTAATTAAACCTTTCAATGTGTCAAAAATTTACAACGTGGACCAAACGTGGACAGAGTAGTTGGTATAGTTGGTGTTGGTAGTAGGACTGTGTTCTTTTACGGTTTGTTCAGTTATACCACCACAATGGGGTTAGTCAACCGTTTAGCTATGGTTGCCAACTAAAATATCCTTCAATCATTTTCTCAGCTTTTGAAACATTGAAGTTTGTTAAGTGTTAAAAAAATGTGTGTTATTCTTTTGTGGGACTAAAATTGTTTAAAAGAATTGAAAAACTTTATAAATTCCGGCAAAAATTTACTAAAACATTTTCGAAATTTCAGAAATCGGGAACTTTGAATATTGTGAAGAGTTTTAGAAGACTTAAAATAAACAAATGCATAAGTTATGAGTGTTTTATCAAAGTGGTAACCGTGCGTTTTGTAGTAACCAATAACAACAATATTCTTTTAAATGCTATACCTACAATTTTTGATACGAAGAAACGTGAGTTTATTTATTTGAAAAAAAAAAAAAAATCAAAATGATTAATAGACTCTTTTAGAGGAACACAAAGACTTGTAAGTTGTTCACACTGAATAATTGTTGAATATAGCGCCCAGGGGTTGTGTTCAAACAAATAAATAGACCGAATGTTCAATTTGCACTGTAGAGGGTGTGTTCAAAAGTCGAATATTAGAATTTTTCAAATAAAAATTAAGTCACTTTTTGACACTTCATTACAAGGAGTAAAGTAATTACGACGACGCCTTATTCATAGAACATAGTGTTGTTGGCCAGTTGCAGTGCTGAATGAACTTCTGTGTAGGTACTTTAATCAATAAAAATGAGTTATTGGTTGAAAGGAAGGTCTGTTTTTTTTTTGCATAAAATAAATTGGGATTGCCTGCGGTTCAAATGATTAGCTACTGTCATATGTGGAGCTGCTATTATAGCTGCTGGCAGAAACAATTTCAAAGGTGGGCCAGGTAGTGAGCTTATGCACAAGATATTTTGATTGGGAAGTTATAGACTATTTTTTTTCCTCACTAGCCAGAACTGTGGATCAGTGATTGGGCACGCCATCTTAATGAATTTTTGAGCTAAGTTAAAAGTTCAAGTGCAAATTTTATTTTGGCTGGCAGGTAGATAAATTAATTATATTATATTCTTGAACACCAAAAGAAAAGTTTCAAGTGAATGTTTGTTAAAATGAAACAATCCTGAAAATATATACATAGTCTTGTCTTACGGCAAAAAATATTACAAATTGAATAAAACGATGTAAAGTGAAGAAAACTCGGAAAGGAGAACACACCAAAGAAAATTGTGAGAAAGTTATAGCTACCAAGACAGTGGATATGTGGGTATCTACATACGTTATGACATTAATGTTACTTTGTAAATTTAAAGACTTAATAAAAGAAAATTACTCAAACACTTACCATTGAATGCCCAAGGTATTCAGCTGCATTGTCGGAAATGTAAAGGAGTTTTCCATTTTGCGTTAGCATCATGAGAAATCCCGAGAGGGCCTGGAAAAAAGAGATAAAATGAAAACAAAAAAAAAAGTTATTTAAAATTGTAAGAAAACTGCAAATTTTAAATCATAATACTTCAAAGAAGTTCAGATCAAAGTTCAATCAAAAATAGAATTAGATTAGATTAGATTGGTTTTATTATTTTTTCAATGATTAAATTCATAATTTACAAAAACAAAAAAGCATGGAATTTTGCCGTCTGCCTAGTTGACAAAACATGAAAATTTCACATAATATGAAAATTTGATTGAGCAATAATTCGTATGTATTTTTGCAATATATATTTATAAAAAATAAAAAGATTAGTTTATCCTAAAAGCTTTCATTTATGATTTTGTTTCTATAGAGAAGAGCTAGTCTGCAGTATTTGTTATTTGAAAATTATCTTCTCTTTCACCTAAGTTGCACAAAGAGCACACAATGGGTAAATCATCTCTATGAGGTATGTAGTTCAATGGCAAAAGTTCGCTACGCAGTTTTACCATCATTGAAATCTCGGCTGTACTATTTTCATCCCTAAAATAATTTTTCTCCTCCAGGTTATGATTCAATTGGCTATATAGTTGTCTGTAGATAGATCCTGTTGCATCATTCAAATATTTATCACGATGTTTTAAGTCCACTGCAGCAATGAGTTGATAAAGCGAAGTTTCTAATTCTTCACTGCACAGGTTTAAGACTATCCCACATTCTAAAGCAAGTTCCAACCAATCAGCGTACCAACTTGTCTTTGTCCTTATGACTTCAAGAGCTACTATTTTAGGTAGTCGATTATCATCCATCTTTAAGACTTTCGTGACATAATCCACTTGCATTTTTAATGTTCGAATGAACAATGGCGAGATTCCTGTTTCTAACATGATAACGTAGTTAGGTGTGCTACGCGGAAGCTGGAAGATTCTTTGGCAGTAGTATCGTAGAAGTTTTTCCACCGTATCGTACTGCTTTGTACCTCATGTCTGAGCTGCGTAGAAAAGTATTGACGCTGATATCGCTTCAAATAATTTGAATTTACTGCTGTGTGCTATACTTTTGTTATGAAAGCATCTATTCCATGTTGCGCTGATTGCGCATTTTGCCTTCATTAATTTTTCCTTTAGATGTTTCTCCATACTCAGATTTTGCGTGAAAATAACTCCTAGATATTTGAATTCCGTTACAACCTCTATATTTTCTCCATTATAATGCCATTTTTCGTTTGCACATTTGCGGCCTCTTCCACTTTTGAATATTAAAACCTTGGATTTGTAAAGGTTAACTATCAGATTCCAAACCCGACAGTATTCGAATAATCGGTTAATTATCAACTGCAAGGATTCAGAAGAGGCTGCCAACAGAACAATATCGTCCGCAAACATCAATAGTTTCATTATCATCCCCGCGTACTCTACTCCACATGGCAGAATGTCAACCAGATCTCATCAATGAACATGGCGAACATGCTTGGGCTCAATGTACAACCTTGCCTGACTCCCGATTGTGTTTTGAATTCTTCCGAAAGCGCTTCACCATTCCATACTTTACTTGTTCTGTCGTCGTAGAGATTCTGTATGACTCTTCCAAACTTCCATTACATACCTTTAGTATAAAGCTTATAAAATAGAGCCTTTCTATCGATCATATCGAAAGCAGCTCTAAAATCCACGAAAGAGGCATATAACTTCTTTTCCTTGCGAAGGAATGTTTCAGCCATACATCTAAGGGCAAAAATATGATCGATCGTTGAATATCCACTTCTAAATCCTGCCTGGTACTCCTTCAGTAGTTTGTCGCTATCAATCCATTCGTTGAATCGTTTGTGTAGTATTAGTGTAAATATCTTGTATGAAGCATTTAGGAACGATATACCTCTGTAATTAGCTGGTTCGGCCATGATGGCCATGGGCCCATGGCCAATCAAAAATATAATTTTTCTAACTCGATTTTTGGGTTTAGATTTTCTCATAAACCGTTTGCTAGATCACAATCAGAATTTTTATAAAAGTTGTGCTACATAATCTTAATCACATTACATAAATTAAAATCTAAAAAAAAAAAACATAAATATCTTTTTTTCGGTGTTTTTGGAAAATATTTTTTAACAATTTCATGAGGCATTTTTTTTCAAAAAATATTTTAAGGAATTTTCTTGACATTTTTCAAAAAGTGTATCCCAAAATATATCCCTATACAAATTTGCAAATGCATAAAAGAAATCCCCAATGCAACAAGATATTTAACACTTTAATCCACACCCAACAATAAACGCCCCTGTACTCAATTAATCGAATACACTCCTTCTCTCATTAACTTTACGTCTAAATTGTTTGAATCATTTCAAGAACAAAAAAAAAAAAACTAAAATCTCAATGCCAGTCTCAGTCTGTCAGTCCAGTGCGGATAATGTTTGATTTAATAATAGCCCAGCCCTTTCTCCACAAACTCTTTTCGCATATATGCATTTCCATCTGTCTGTTTTACTATAAAATTATACGAAATTTTCTAATCAGCAATTTTCATTTCGCCGCCGAGCTGCCACATCTAAAACAACAACAACAAAAGATAAATAGAAAAAAATTGCAGAGCGATGAACAACACTAGCACTCGAGGCACACTGAGCTTGCTCCAGCTCCAGCAGATTTAGTTCCCATAATCAAAACGAAAACTTGACTCCAACTGCAGAAAGAAGACAAAAAAAAAAAAGAAGAAAATTTCACTATAGGCCTTGCACCAATAGAGTTCAGTTCCTTCCTTCCATACCATCACTATAACTATACTTGAAGAAGTATCTTCCAAGGTAATTACAAATGTACGTTCGGAAATGTCTTAGAGCAGGAGCGGAGGAGCAGCTCCCTGCACTAGAGAGATTACAAACCGCAGCTATGTATTTTTGCCATACAGTGCATCAGCTATAGAAACAAAAAGATACTTTTTGCAGATACTTTACAAGACGAACATATTGTTGAGCTGTTGTTCCGCTCTCCGTTGTTTTTTTTTGTCCTGATGCAGATAACGCTGTGGTTATAGCAGCCTGGCTGGCTTAAGCGTGGAAACTAGGTTAGACGAGTGGATAAGCTACAAAACAGTCATTTTGCCCCAAGTATCTATTTATGTAGATATATCTCTGAGCCGTCCCGGAATTGGTGCTATTAATTAGTGAATCTCGAAACGCAAAAACCATATTTATCGCCGCTTACATAGAGAGAGAGAGAGAGAGAGAGATAGATGAGAAGTAAGGAATCTAGAGGTAGATATATTCATTCATTCAGGCCAAAGTGAAAATTGCTTGACCTTTTGCTATGGGGCTGCTCGCGATCTGGGACTTGAGATCTTCTCCATTTCTTTGACTATGGACACTTATGCAAAAAGAATTCCCTAACTATGATGATAGTTGCAACAATGAGATCTCCAGAAACAAAACAAAAAAAAAAAAATAAACATCAAACCCTTCAAAGACAATCCCAAATAGAAGAGCCAACACTCCACTCCCAAGAATCAATCTCGACATATAGCCAGAGCTAGAGTTAGTTCCTCAGAGCCTCGTAATGATGTCTTCCAGAAACAACTCTATTAAATTGATTTACGTAGAAAAAATATGCACAGATCGCTCTCTCTTTCTTGGTGCGCGCCAGAGATCGATCTACATTCGTGACTGAATTAACTATGCGCTATAGCGCTAGATGATGAAGCAAAAGGAGTCTGTTCCTCTATTCTGTCCTGGTCGTTTTTGTTTCTTCTAAGTGATGCCCATGCCAGACCAGGCAAGAACAAGGCAATCTATAGCTTTGTGCATTTGGAATCCCATAAAGGTACCTATGCTGAGAGTAACACTGCATTGCTGTGGTCAATGATTAAATAATGGTTCATCTGGTGGTATTGAGGATAGATTGGGTTTGTGCATATAGTTGGAGTGTTGTGCTGTTGGAATTTTTTTTTTTTTGTGTAAATAAAAGCACAGCCAAGGCACCCAGCCAGGCAGCGTGAAGGTGGGCGACCGCACATATCATAATTTGTTTGGTTTTAGTTGGCTGAAATTCCGCGCACATTGATTTATTAGTGGTTCCCACGATCCACTTCAGCAGTCTTATACTCGTACTCGTATAGTGGTCCTCTGGTTGATCTCGTTTTGAGATTTTTATTTTTAATACCACTTAATGTCATTTTGACCAGAGATTTGGGTTTTTCTTTTTTATCTCCCTCTCTCTTTAATGCGAGAGTGGTGATGATGATGGTGATTCCCACACTCAGTCGGTCAATCGCATTAACACGGTTTATATGCAGTCTTAAATATTTATTTTCGGCTGAAGAAAGAAAGGACGAATGCAAATGAGTAGTGCGAATTATAATTCAGCTACTGATGGGTGCTCTTCGGGCGAATCTTGTGTCGGGATGAATTTCATCATCACATGATATAATCCGGATTGTGTTTTTTTTTTAAGGCGGTAAGTGCTATTTTAACTTTTATTAACGATATCCAACATTTAAGCAATGTCTGAGATATGTATATTATTAGTAAAATTGAGCCAAAACTATAAAAACTATAGTTCAAAGTACGAAGTAACAATAGAGGACATCAACAAAACTTTAAACGATTTTAGAAGAATTTTATGAAACAAATATTTTTAATGGGGTAGCTAAAAAAATAATTCTGCAAATATACGGCAAATTAAAATACTGATCGCATAACTGACTGAAGAAATTATTAGCTGATTTTTAGGTAGACGGTTCAATTAACTCTCGCGACAAAATTTTTTTTTAACAAATTTTTTTTTGATAAATTTCTTTGGTATACAAATTTTTTTCAAACATTTTTTTCAGTACGAACAATTCTTGCGACAAAACTCTTTTTCACAATTAATTTGTTTTTAAATTCTCAATTTGTTTTTGGTAAATTCAAATACATACATAATATTATGTAATTTGAAAAAAAAATTTTGCTCATTTTTTCTGAATTCTTTTTATTTCCACGTTTTTATGTATTAAAATAAATTTCTCAGAAGCGCTGAAAGAAAACATATTTATGAATGAAGGTTTTTGGAAAATTTGAGACGCATTGAACTTGCAACAGTGTATTTTGACAAGAGAAAATCATAAATTGGTTATTATCGCACTAGTTTTTTAATGCTGGCTGTACCTTTGTATTTATACATATCGTACATCAAAGTTCTATATTCGCCAAACGCAAAGTTTAAATATTCTGCATTTTCAAAGTATGTATTTCATTTTTTTAGTCTTAAATTTAGAAAAATTGCCGTTTCCAATAAAAGCGCATTAGATTATTAATTGACCTAGACGATACAATTATTCAACGGGTTAAGTTTTGAAAACTAGAAAAATACTTGTAAAAAAAAAATTTAAGGAAGGAAGTTTGAAAAAAAAAACAAATTTTTTTTATCTTGAAAAAGGCTCTAAATATTTTAATGAATTTTTTTCTGTGGGCTACATATTTGTTCAAAAAATATTTACAAAAAATTATAAACGGTATACAAAATTGTATATCAATATGATGTTTTTTAAATTCTTTTTTGGCATTTTGGTTTTAAATGTATTATAATTAGTAACATTTTATTAAAATTTTATTTTTTTTTTAATTTTAAATTCTTTAGTTCGTTCAAAACACCTAGTATGTTATCGGACAATTTACAGACATCAAAGTACAGAGATATGATTTTACATATGTAGGTTTATCTTTCTAGTGTAACAAATATATTATAATTTCTTAAGTTAAATGCATTTTTTTAAATAAATTCATTTTGACGAAATAACCTCAAATTTTATTAAAAAAAAAACATTGACGATTTTTTAATTTTTTTTTTAATTTTTCATTTTCAATTTTGAGTTCAAGCTTCCCTTTGGCTTATTATAACTATTCAAATAATGAATTTCCTGCTTTTTCATATTTTTTAATCGTTTTTTTGTATTTTTTATTTTGATTCTATAGCACTTTAGCACTTTAGTTCAATACATGACAAATATTTTAGTTTAGTTTGAAGTTAAAACTCAATGTCAAATGGAAATACCCTTGGTATTAGTTGACATGGATTCCTTTTTTAAGTCCAAGGGTGCGATTAATAAAAATTCTTAGTCCCTTTATTCTTTTACTTTATTTTTTCCATAATTTTTTTTTCAAACCTAGAAATTCCAAGCTTTAAATTAATTTTTTTGTATTAAGCCTTTTAAAAATTATTAAAAGAAATGATGAGAATTGCACGTGCTAAAATTGACAGATCGCACGAATTAAAAAAAAAGCTTTAATAGCTGTTAAAAAAAAACATACGAACGTATTTCTTTTTTCAAAAACTAATTGTTCAGTTCAGATTATTTTTTTTAGATAAGAATTAGTTTTGATATTTTTAATCAAATTTTATTTTAAATTAATTAAAAATTCATTTTTGATTCAGTTTCCCTATAGCTTTGTCCTGTTTCCTAGATTTGTTTGTGTATTCTAAATGGAACGGTTAGTTAATTGTTTCTGCCAGTTCATCAATTCATATTGACCATTACAATATTACTTTTATGCAATGACCAACGAGTGCTTAATATTTAACAAAAAAAAATTATGTCCACAAAATCTAAATTACAAATAAATTCTAGCTATCCCCAAAGATAAAACTTACGCAATCATTGTTCATTCTTAAGCTGCAATATGCTATTCTCGATATCTACCAATTTATCATGGAACCCCAAGCTATTTTATCTCAGCGCGAATTTCAACATAAAATTGAGAAGAAAAAACCAAAAAGAACATTGATGACAGCACCACAATAATGATCACAAAATTGACGTTTTCTTGCCAATAAAGTGACTAAACATAAATTTTGCAATCAACTCAACTCAAAAAAAAAAAAAAAATTGTATCTACTATAACCGCGACTCAAACTGATATCGATAGCGTCCATTATGACCCCTAAAAGTTATAAATATTTTGTTCTTTAAAGCTAAAAAAATAATATGAAAAAAAAAAAAATATCTCAAGTTGCCAGAAATAACATGAACGCAATAAATAATAAAACCAAAGCTTCTACCCTAATACCCGAAACAAAAACAAAAACAACATTGGTTTTGCGCCAAGATAACCTCACTTTTCCATTGACGTTCTCGCGTCTATATAAAACAAATGTTTTGGGTAATAATTCTCGCTGTATACACGTCAAGTTAGCCCGCTCGCGCTCCTCGGCTGACCACAACCGGGACGGGATGTGAACAGAAGAGACCGGGTTGAGGTCGGAGCTGAAGACAAGAGGGCAGCCAACCTAATGGAGGCACTTAGTTGGGCTCGTTGCAAATTCTCCATTACTTTTCTAGTCGTAGATAAATGATGTATAGATAGATGTGTTCTTCGGTGTCCGTAAGCTTGTAGGACGTATAGCGACGACGCTAAGCGCTGTGTTAAGCTAGAGCTATATGGGAAAACAGACCGCAGCAAGAGTAATAGCATATTTAACTATTATTGTTATGAATACTGTACAATAGATCTTTGGACTGTGCGAGTCTGGACTGATTTATCATCTCGAGGAGATCTCGTTATTATTTTTATACCTACTTTGTTATGATTTTTGTTATTATTTATTTATTTTCTTGTTGGTTGTTTAGTTTTTTGTATGGATATGGTTTTTTGGAGTAGATTAAGAGAAATGAGTTTAGGGTTTTCATCAACATCGACTTTTATCGAATTAATTGAGAACAGAACTTATTTTTTTCATAAATTATTATTTATTTACATAAGTCTGAAATCCAAAGTGGGGTTAGGCAAGGCTGTATACTGTCACCAATACTGCTCCTGGTGATGTAGTACTGTACCGGGGACTCTGCTTGCAATCATATTATAAACTAGTGGACTACGTGAAAGATCATGGATTTCAATTGTTGCGTGTGTTTACTCCTTAATAAACATTATGAGTGAACACACCCACCAAGTGATTCTCGAGCTCGTCACCGCCGCACCGGCGGCACTCACCCTCGTACTGTGTTTCGCTGTCTTATTTCCGGTACCTCCAATTTCTCTCTCTTATTTCTAGAACGTGATACAAGAAAGCAGAGAAAATCTGAAATCTTTGGGCTTAAAAATCAATCACAGCACAGACAAAAAAAAATCAAGCTAAAAAATTCCTCATCCCTTCAAGTATATATTTATGGACAACCAGTTGAGATATTAGAAAATTTTAAATATCTTTTTAGTACTGTCTCTACTGTAGGTGGAACCGAATTAGATATAACAGCGTTAAAAAAGCTGTCCAAAGTAGGGAGAAAGGATTATATTATCTACGACTGTTTCACTTCAATTTTAAATCCTTGCTTCTTTAAGGATGTATTGGAAAGTCGAGAAAGCTGCAAAAGTTTGTATATAGAAATCTTCAGGATTTTTTCGGCCCAGCCGTATTTTCAAGGCAATGACGATCTTCATGTGAGAACAGGTCAGGAACTATTTGACTCTTCTACAGTAAGACGTAAGAGGCAGGGGACTGGTCAAGCGATGCAATGGATCTACTTCACACAACGCTCAAACGAGTAGTGGGCCTACTCAGAGGTATGTATTTGGGGTAGAACTTTCGAAGACAGGGTTTTTCAATAAGAGGTGTTATTGATATTCAAAGAAAAATGCCATTTTTTTTTAATAAACGCCATGTTCTGCAATTCGATAGAAAATGAATTGAAATCACTTTTCAATTTCACGTGAAATGAAATTGCTTGTTCTACATTTCGACCGATTTCGCAAACTTTGAAATTGTTCCGAACTGTCAAAATTCAGGCTTCATCCATTTTTGTTTTGTTTCTAAAGTGAAATTTCTGCTGCTTATGAAGTTGGATGCAATATTATTGGCAATTTTAATGGAAAAAAGGAAGCAGCATTCTAAGGAAAAAATTAGAAGACAAATTTTGAGAGATAGGTAAATCAAATGTATTAGATCTACCTGACATAAAGTGAGTAGGTATGCGAACAGGGCCGGGCCAGCCCAAACGAGCGCCCTGTGCAAAATTTAGCTTTTGCGCCCCTTATTTTCATTACCTACCTCGTGAGAGAAAATCGTGTTTGACAGTAAAAAAAACCACCCACATTCATTTCGTTTAGTTGTTGAGTTGAGCGCATAAGATTTAGAGACTTTGCTTGTGTGCAGGATTTAAATTTGCACAGTCTACGTCAGTCGCACTTCTTATTGTGGGATACATGCATTTCAAACAAAAATCAACGTTTGAGTTCATTTTTCTATCAAAAATTTTGGTTGACTGAATTCCCATATGTGAAAATCTGAAATTTGCACATTTCTACTCAAACGATTGTATGGGAAATAAAAATAGTATATTTATTTGTATGGGGATTTTCGAGTGAAACGGGCAAATAAAAATCTTGCACGTATGGAGGAAGTTTGAATCTTTTTTGTTTGAATTAATTTATTCTTGGCGTTGATTTTGGTACTTATACGAAGGATTTTCTTTTGCAAAATGATAAAATGGTTTAACTCGCATGTTTAGAAATTATTTGATAGTAACATAGTAAAAAAATAATAAAAAAAAAAATAAATGAAGCAGGTTAATATAAAAAGAATGAAAACATATGAATGTAGTTTTCTTGTGAGTTTGCGCCCCTGCAGCTCTACGCCCTGTGCATTTGCACATCTTGCACATATGGTAGGGCCGGCCCTGTATGCGAATATAAGAATTTGTTCTAATATGTTTTTGTTTAGTTTTCATGGTAATTTTAGTTCTGTTCTTATGCTTTACTCTAAAAAAAGAACAATTAAATACTTAAAAAAGACAACAAAATAAATTATTCTTACATTTTGCACGAAACAAATACGCAGCTAACTACAGCAGCACCAATTTCACAGACAATTCACACAACATAAACAAAGTGATTTGAATTTGTTCAGAAAATGGAATAAAACGAAATGCAGAACATCCATTTTCATTTTCGAAGTTCCAATTCAAAATTAATTCACAATAGTGAATTTTGGAACACTTAAATTCACTTTCGCCATGTGAATTCACAATAAGTGAAATGCAGAACATGGCGAAAAGATCGGATGTTTTCAATATAAAGAGGAAAGTATGCCATTAATAATGGAAAACAAGATCCGCCATCCATCACTAAATCGCAAAGTGGCTTCTGTATGCCCTCAATAGCTTATATGTATATTCCATCTTTAAGATCTTGAGCCGACGCTGGGCTGTTGGTGATGTTGTTGATGATCGGCCGGCTTAACTGAACTTTATAAATCTTAAGAATTAAGTTTTATGGGAAACACGGAGTAATGGAATGCCCAATTTCAAAGAACGAGGAGGAATGGACAAACCTGGACAACTTTGGGCTACAGCAGCAATATTCTCAGTTGTTCTTGAGCGACGTGCACGTGAAAGGCACGAAATAGCCTCATATTGGAAAACCCTTCAGCTTATCAGTTTTTACCTTCCAAATTCGCCAAGTAAGTAGATGTTTAGCTCTGGTTTGTGATAATTGCCAATTCCATGATTAAACCAGCCTAGAACCAAAGCTTCAATTCAAACCCTGAACAGAGGCTGGATTCTACAACTGACCCAAAATAGGTAAGGACTAGAAATCGAATTCTGCTTTTAGAAAACACCATCTCGTTCTAGTATGACTAAATTCAACTTAGAATTTCTGCGATTTAGTGATTGTTTTGTCAGAAGAATGAAAAGCAACCATTTCCTTCCTGGAAATACCACCGAAACTTTCGGTAAGTCTTGTTTCAAAAATTACAATCTCGTCTCGGTCTCGTTGCTATCCCTAGTTCTTAATTGAATCTTTGTACCTGTATATTATTAGGTAATCAAGGCATAATAATGCCGGTTAAATTAGCCCTCAATATGACGATCACCGGTTGTATTAAAAATTCATATATTTAGAATCATTATAAAGTTCAACTTCAGTTAAAGACGTAACCATCAGCATTATTATGCAATTGCAAATAAATGTATCCCATTAAAGTTGTCATAATACAAAATGAATAAAGCTTAAAGGTATTACAAAATTCTGTTGAAAAAATCAACACAGATGTTCAATAACGTCGCATCGCGTCTCGCTACAACCATTGTCGATGTTTAACTGCCACAATGCGCACTCAAAAAACAACTAACAAGAATAATATATACCTACAATAAAAGGTAGGCACTGTATACTATCACTGATGAGATTAAATTTAAGAATAAATTTTACTGGGAGTCAACCATTGCGTCATTATTGTAGAAAAAAAAAAGTAATTTTTAATAAAGATCTGATGAAGGAGATAAAATTCATATACTAGATAGGAATGGAGTTGATTTTACGTTAGAGAACCGCAGAACCGGTAGTTGTTGGAAATTTTTCAGGATGACCATGATCTGTGATGGATATGAAGTAAATTAAGTAGGAGTAAATATAAATCGGAATTTAAATAGATACTATTATCTCACTGCTAAGCGAATAAGTAAATTCACATTTCAAATTCTAAAAAGAACTTCTTATCTTTCGGAAACAACTTCTATAAAATTGAGATCATCTGAATTATTTTACGGCGTGACTTCGACTAAATTTACCAGGCTCCACGAAATTAAGCCCCATCCACCAATTTTGCCCTAATAATTTTCGGCTTCTCTTTCCACCCTTGTTGTCATTTGATGGAGATCCATGATCCTATGAGAGACCACAGACCAAGCATACGTCGCGTTGTCCGTGTAGTCGAGGTGTTTGCGGAATGATTGCAGACTCCACTGAATTCCTCCATTTCCGTTTCAGAAAGCTGCGTGCAGAAGATCGCTAATCACCAACATGAACAATATTGGTGAGAGTATACAGCCCTGCCTTACCCCACTTTGGATTTCAAATCTTTGTCAACCTTCCATTATGCAAACGTGACATTTGGGCCTATCATATGTAGCCTTAATAATTTTTCTGAGATGCCCCTCCTGCGCAAAGCAAGTCAGATAAAACACTTTCGAATTGAAGTCAAGAAACAGCAGGTAAGGTGGTTATCGATATCCAACGTACTTTTATGTTAGTAAGTAGGGGAACCTGGGGACACTTGATCCCCGCTTCATACTTTTCTAATTATCTCAAAAAATAAAAGATATCGGGTTTTCCACATTTGATGGTACATAAATCATTTTATTGTTTATGATTTTGTATATTAACACAAAGAGTTTATGAATAATTAAATATGTATTTTAATGTTTTTCTGAAACAATCCAAAGTAACCAAGTGTCCCCTATTGAGGGAGACTTGATCCCTGTGTAGCGTAGACTTGATTACGGGGGATCAACTCTCCCCTGTTGACAGATTTCTTAATCTAAATTAAATTTCTGCAACGATTTCTTGAATAGCATTACAACAACGCGCTTGGTGTTGGATTTAATGATTGGAGAATTAATTTTCTACAAAATTTGAAACCGCCCAAATTCAGAAATGTCATCTTTAACTGGCCATTTAAACGTGTGGTTATTAATTTTTTTAGCAAAACGCACTTCATAACCATGTTCTGTTAATGATATTACCTGTGCAACATACGTACATATGTAGGAGTTTAAACACACGCTATAGATGTTGAAGACTGTGGTGCTGGTCACGGCTGTGGGGATAAATAATTAAAGTCGTTTTGCAATTAGTATTGGTGGATAGGTGAAGGCAAAGCTATGTCTGTTTCCTCGGGATTTGAATCGCAACTAACCTAAACTTGCAAGAAGTTTTGACCATGTGGAGCAACAGCTTGATCTTTTAAGATTTGTCTACTTTTGTCTTCAGCCGTTACTTCTGGTTCAGGTCCATCAGACCATACAATGAAAGGTAATCATCTATCTATCGGGTCTCGTATTTTCACACCCTCCTTTAGCTTGTATACTCTAGGCATTGTCTTTTTTATAAAGAACAAAGAAGATGAAATAATATTTCTGGTATTCTGGGAGACTTGATCACAGGACCAACTGTCCCCTAATTCATTGGGATCGAATCTCCCGTTTGCTACTTTTTTAAAATGTTTTTAATTTTTATGAAAAAAATGCAATACCTATTTTATTTAAATAAATCGGCAATGATCTACCAAAATGAATAGGTTCCGATGTATGAAGCGTAAAAAGGTAGTAGTTTATGACTTTCACTCACAAAACACAAATTCAATATGCGTAATAAAAACAATTTTTGATGTGAAAACACAAAACACAACGCCTACTACAAACTTCTTGTTCGCAAAAAGAAAAATCAGGTTCAAAGTTTATAAACCGAAGGAAACTAGGTTTTTGCCATTTTGAAGTTTAAGAAAAGAACTAAGTTCATGGGTATAATACATAGGGACCAAGTCTCCCAGGGGATCCTGTGTCCCCAGGTTCCCCTAATGTTAATTACCTTTAGTATAGTTGTATACACCTATATAGTTTCGAATGGGTCGTTTGTTTCATAATTCTGATATTCAAAATTTGTCAGCGCAAAGTAAAATTCTGTTTTTTCAATTAAATTTTGCTTTTTTTTCATTCTACTGTATTCAAAATTCTGCTTTTCAAAAATTTATAAAATGCAGATTATTCTGTTTTCTTTTTTTTTTTAATTTTCATAATAAAATTAAATTAAAAAACAAATGAATCCAATATTGCATGGTTGCAAAAGAGAAACAAAAGAATGCAAAGATTTCAAAAGAATGCAAACAATGCAACGACTGCATAAATTCCGAAGGATTGTAAATCTATCTATCTATCGCATGCAAGCTTAATTGAAGCCCCTTAAGAGGGCATTTCCAAAAATTACAATCTTTTACAACTCTGCAAAATGGCTAAATCTAGGACAAAATGATTTTTGTCAGACAAACATTTGTACTTATTATAACAGACGAGAATAAAATTTTAAGTATGTATGTTAACCATTTCTCAAACTATGTATCTTTGTCATAAAATATATAGGTAACTGCAATAATGCGGAACTATTAGGACTGACAAATTAATCTTTTTAATATTGAGTTCTGCTATACAATAACTAGGCATTATAAAAAAAAATGTGAGTAAAATAAATGTAAGGTTGACTATAAAACAGTGCTACACCCAGACTATAAAACAGTGCTACACCCAGGCGTACATGCAATTTTTTATTTTATTTGATTTTATTTTATTTTATTTTATTTCATTTTATTTTATTTTATTTTATGTTTTTTTATTTTGTCTAAGAAGCTTTGAAAGGGTTTTGAGTAAATCACAGCTAATATTTTATTTTGATTTAGTTATTTATTCAGAACTTGCCTATATTCAAATTTTAGCATAAAGCGAAAGTCAGTCATTTATGTATATTTTCCTATTTATAACATATACAAAAGTTGAGATACAAAAATCTAAATTTTTCAACACAATATCCGTTAGTATGCTAGACTTTCTACCCTTTTTGCCCAAAGTACATTTTTTTTATTTATTCGAAGAATAATTCATTGAATCCTATCAACCATGAATAGTATCTACTTTAACGTAGTAATAGCTAAAAGTATAAACCTTTAGTTAAAAAAAAATTGTAACATGCAATGAACACTGTCCCTTTTCACGCGCACCCTGATCCATTGTTATGCAAATAATGGTAACAAAATTGTAATTTTAATTTTTTTTTTTTCAAGCCCTAAGGAAGGGCATGCAGATATATACTGAATTTTATCCGATTCAATTGAACTCAATTTTATACATCTTTTTCCATCTTATATCTTTTTTTTACCATCATTGACTACAATAGACATCAGGATTTTACTTTTTAAATAAAATTTCCATTATGATTTATGAACCTAATTATTATCATCAAAATGAAACTATTTTACTTTTAACAAAGAAAAAAAAAACACAAAAAATCTGATAAAAATTTTATTGGATTTATTAAGACGTTTTTGTTCGAATCAGTTCCAAGTTGGTACAGGGAATAGATATGCTTTGAGTAATGGACAAGGCAACAAAAAAAAAATGGCATCATAAATTATATCCATGGGAGGGTCACAGAGGTAAGAGGCCGGCGCGATTGGACAAACGAAAGCCCCCAAAAAATGGATTCCAAAAATAATAGATATTAAAAAAGAAAAAAAAAAACTTTATAGTTAAATTGGTGTACTTACCTTGGAGAAGCCTATATTTGGTGTTGGCGCATGGTGGATTGAAATGTCGTGTCGTTTAAAAACTGCAAAAGACAAAAACAAAAAATACAATAAATAAAATTTAGATAAAACATTAGGCCAGTCAGTAACACCATCTGTCTTTAAAAAAAAAAAGCATGAAAATATGTTAATAAACTGTATGTCTGACTCGTTAATAATTCATTACACTGACATTCAAGACAACAGAGCTTTAAAAGCGCGCTGCGCGCTGGAGAGACAGTCATGGGAGTGCAAATTCTTTGTATGGGCTTGATTTGGCATTCGCGTAAGATAATTTACGGTTTTCGTACAATTTAAGAACATAGTTAGACGATAGGAAATCGAATTAGGAAGGTTTCGAAGTGGACAATTTACGGTTGCCATCTTTTCAAGAAATTAAAAATGTTTTTATTTGAATGAGAATCAGATCTGATTATAATTCACACTTCAGAGTAAGTCGTCGATCAAAACTATCCGTGAAAGTCATCGTGGAAAATTTTCAGTGTTTACTTTGAAGCATTTAGAAAACGACAACAATAAGTATTGTGATACAAAGCTGTCCCAAAAAAAGTTCATTTTGTATTCCACCCATCAAGCTTTAAGCATTTCCAAAAATTAAAGGAAAAGCGTTGGAGACAGAACCTTGGGGGACACCAGCATTGATATATGATATTACGGACTTCATACTTGAAAGTTGAAACCATCCAAAACAACTAGAATTGAATGGGAAGAAAGTTAATTACTTATTCCATGAACAAGAAAACTATAGATAACAAAAGTACGCGTTTTTGATAAAAAAAGAACTGGTTACCAAATTTGCGGTCGAATGCTTTCAATTCATATATAAAGAGCGAAAATCTTGCTTTCAACAAATCGGTGTAATGAATGATTCCACGGTTCAATGAGATTTACCATCAAATAACCATTGTATTGGATTCACTTCGAAAGCCGTAGATATTTTTGAAACTGACGATGTATCAGTGTTTCCATTTTCTTGGAAAGAAGGGAAGTTACTGCGGAAGTTATTGTCCCATAGCGCAAAGAAGAAACACTTTTTTGGGGAACTGGTTGAAAAAACTCCATTTTCCAACTCTTCGTAAAATGTCCTGAAGATTCAGAATTTTCGCTTAGCTGGGATTCACTTAGTGCGAAAATAACTGCATTGTCGTAGAACACATCGAATCTTTAATCACTCACCATCATAACAATCACTAAACTTTAAGGTATCCGGCAGACGTAAGGCCCGATGTGTGTGAAGATTTCTGTTACTTATTACTTCCAAAACGGCCTAAGATTCAAGATATACAATATTCAATCAATCCGATTCACAAAAAAAAATCAAATATGGTAAACTAACGTGTGTCTACCGCTCGCGGGATCTTACCCAAAGAGATGATCTCACTCTTTAAAATATCAACTTGAATCACATAGTTTCTAAAGGGCGTAACCATTTTGTTGTTTTAATGGTAGACATTTTTGAAAGCTTTTTTTAAACATTTCTTCCGTAGATAATAATTTCATTACAACTCCTTTCTTCTGTATTAAACTTTCCAACTTAAAATCCAATAAACAAAACAAACACAAAATCTTGGCAACTATACATAAAATACAAAATCCAATGATATATGTAGGTGTATAGGTGACTCCAAAAGTGAGTTAATGCACTCATGAAGAGGCGCCACTCCACCAATTTATTGTTTCAACTTGTTGTTCAAGTGAGCTGTTCTCACCTTTTTCGAATTAATTTGAATACAAAATTTTATAGTTACGATGATGGTTGCTTTTAAGAAGAAGCTGATGCGATGCTATAAGTTGATGCATGTTGCAATCTTACTCCTACACCTACCGGCTACTGCAACAGATCCCCGATTCTTAAGCGGTATACATATTGAAAGTTCAGTGAGTTAAACGGGTACACGCCCTAGAAATATACAAATTGATGTTGAACGAATGAAGTTTTATATTATTTGGCAGTGTGTTTTTTTTTACGATAAAGAAAAGGTCATTCCAGTGGTGGCGGCAGCAGCAGTGATGGTGGTGAGGTGTTAAAATTTGAATGACTTTAAATGGCGTGTGTTTGTATGTTGAACCTTTTATGTGTTGTTTATGAGATTGTATTACATCAGCTTAAGTTGTTTTTAAATGAGTTGAATTTTATTGCATTGATTTATAGAGGTGCAGTTTTTTAAAAGGTTTCTTTTTTTTTTTGGTTTAGTAAAATGGATGTCAAGCTATTTGTATTAAGTTGGTTGGAAATTAAATTAATGGTAGCAATATTAATAAAGCAGCTTAAGCTCTTTCGACTAATCGATTAAGTTTAAGTTTATATTTTTTAAGTGGAGTGTGAAAATTAAGACAGAAACAAAGTACAATTTTTGAAAACTCTCTAGGAAAGCTCAATTGCATATTCTCCTTAGTTTTTTGACTCTCATTTCACAGGACCAAATATCATTCGAAGAATTTTTGTTTTGAAGCAGTTGCTAAATGATGAAAATTCTGATTGGTAAAGCGGGTTTGTAGTATTAGCATATTATAATATGCACTTATAACATGTAAAAATAAACTAGCAAAATATATTTGTCTTTGGGAAAGCATTCCTTGATGACCCAAAAGAGCTTTCTGAGAAGAAAATCAAGGATATGATTATCTCTCTGAATGGACAACATCATTCCGTTTTAAATCCCTATTAGGTTGACACGAGTTAATGGTATCAAAACGGCGCTCTCCAGCGCTAATTGAGTCGCAAGGCCAGAGCTAGCGACGACCATCTCTATCTATCTATCTATCTTAGGACAGTGTGCAAGGAATTTTTTTACTAAAAATCCCATCTACCAATCCTTAAATGCCCAATTTTCCATCAGCAAATTATTTTTTAAAGTTTTTATAGATAATCGGATTTTATCATCATCATCATCGGCTCGACAACCTGGGTCCGGTCCTGGTCTCCTTCAACAAGCCTCTCCACCTACCCCGGTCTCGAGCAGACGCCATCCAGTTGCTCACCATAATGCTTCGGGCGTCCTGGCCTACGCCATCTCTCCAGCACAAGCATGGTCTACCAAGCTGCCGTCTACCATAGAATGTACCACAAAGGACTTTCCGAGTAGGTTCCTCTTTACTCATGCGAGCTAGGTTCCCTGCCCACCGGAGTCTACCGAGCTTAATTTTTGTCACTATGTCTGCTTCAAGGTAGATTGCGTACAATTCATGATTGTACCGTCTCCGGAATCGTCCTTCTTCACATATTGGGCCTGCAATTCTCCTTAAGACTTTTCTTTCGAACGCGGCTAAGAGGTCGGAATGTCTTTTGCTAAGGACCCAAGTCTCGGATCCATACGTGAGTACTGGCAGGACCATGGTCCTGTACGTGTACAGCAGCAGTTTTGAAGTTATGGAGAGATTTCTGGATTTGAAGAGCTTTGACAGACTATAGTAGGCTCTGTTGGAATTGAGCAGCCGCCCATGTATTTCTTTTTCTATATTATTGGGCTCTATCGAGGTAACCGTCAAAACGGAACTTTCTCCGCAACGCATCCTTCGTCGGAGATTCTTTTTCGGTTCGAAGTAGCTGTCATCGGAAAAAAGAAAAACTTCTTCGCCAATAGGACTTCGGAGAAAATATAAAAAAAGAGCGATTTGAAGTACTTCATCGCATGAAAATAGCATGCGTTTAATTTCGTCGGAAAGAATTTCCGAACAGCTGATCGGAGAACTACCTCGAAGCAAAATGTCTACGATTCGTAGAATTTCGGAGAGAATTCAGTTACGATGGTAACCTCGATAGGGCCGATTGTCGGCTGCTACTATTGACCCAAGGTATTTAAAGGATTGCACCACTTCAAATTCGTGCTCCACTACCTTGATTGTTTGACCAAATGTTCTTCTCGCATTCGACGCCACCATGTACTTTGTTTTACCTTCACTAATGTACAGCCCCAGATTTTGTGCCACCTGCTCGATCTGGATGAAGGAATCAGCTTACAGCTTGTTCGGCTCTTCCGATGATACTGACTTACGCAGACAACATTGAGTCTGCGTAAGCCAGTATCTGGCTGGACCTGTTAACGATGGTCCCTCTTGTTGCCGTGCCAGAGTCACGGATTGCTTTCTCCAATGCCAAGTTGAAGAGGAGGCAGGCCAAACCATCTTCTTGTCGATCACTTCCACGAGTTTAGAATAGTTACGGCACGTTCATGTTTTCGTATGCTACATGTTATTCATCCTATTCGGTTGATGGCTGACCGCCGGATCGTATTTTAAAAGATTATTTGCATCAAATTTCTTCATTAATAATCTTTTCCTCCAGTTAATTAATCAATAGTTAAAATATTTACCAAAAGTTCCATGGTTGAAATACTTACAGTTCATTTGGGAGCGGCTCATAATAAATTTTTTTTTTTTCGAAATTCTGTATGACTAAGTTTTGTGTGGTCAAAAAACAGTAAGGCCATAATTTTCTATGTCATTATATTGTAAAAATAAAATTCTGTACGTAAAAATACTGTATGAAAAAATAACAAAATGCTGACTTGCTAAATTCGTAATTTTCGATAGTTTTTTTCAAACAAAATTTCACTTAGAAAAATACATATTACTTGTTTTGAATTATTTCATCGTACTCCATACCAAGAAGTACATACCACACGAACCCAGTTCATAGCAAGGGACACTTCATAACATACTCCCAAACTCTCACCTATTCCAAATCCTATAGTGTTCCCAAGCAGGGTTGCAATCACTTTGGCATTCCTCAAATTATATTAACGTACCATTTATTTTTCGCGTGGAAAAGCTTTGCAATACCTTTAAAGTATCCAGGGTTTTCATCTTATTGCAATTTCAGTAGGTCTATTTCACAATATTTCCCATAAATTTTTTGTAGCGACAAGTTTTCGTTAAAATTAAACACATGTTTTATATACAACTCTGTCGAAAACATGTTTTTCTTAAGTTAAAAAAATCAGCTACAAAAATATTCTATCTACTGCAAACAAAATTTGTGGGAAGGGGCAACGCTGAAAGTGTACCGCGGAATGAACGGGGTGGTATGAGAAGAAGGCATGCAAGTCAAAGTGTGCTAAAGCTCCTGAAGCCAAATCGATTCTTTCTGTTCTGATGTAATAAATAAAGGTCGCAGTCAACGTTTTATTCTCGAATTATACGCAAGATAATGGCTATTCGACCATTGGTCTGTGGGAAAAAGAATCTTGAAATCTTTCTGGCTGATTGGCTGGTGCTGTTATAATAATGAGTTGTATGTTATACAAACTAACTTGCCGCAGCACGTCAAGACGTTGTCTTGTTTTAGACGGCTGCCTCATCAAGAATCTTAACATCTTGACGCTTTTTGGAGCCGACGATTTCATGTGGAAAATGAATATATGGTGATGGAAGCTTAAGAATCAATGCTATGTACAACTCATACTGGGCTTGCATTCTATTGATCGATCATACTGGAGCAATTTATCGCTTGGCTATAGCCTCTTAAAAGACAATATTTCATCTTAAACATTTATAAGATCGAAGTAGGCAATGTGAATATATACCTCACCTTAGTCCTTGAGCTCGTTTGACAAATCCAAATCCAAGTGACTAATTCCAAAGCGCCGCTGCATGATAGCAACAGTTTTCCAATCCATGTACACCAAACATCGGTATAGCATGTATGGTATGCCACAAACTCGTTGTTAGCACAAGAATCAAGTTGCATTGTTATTACTCGTACAGCTTGTAATTATAATTGCTTCGTCATTACACACACACACACACACAAACCAATACACATATTAACATAAGCGGAACAACCATCAACCGTCGTCGTCTTAGACCAGACCACTAGACAACAACTTTTATGCAAATCAACGTGCGCAAGTGGTTTTCCCTCAGATTTTCCCATGCATCTCGGATCTTGTGTGGATCTGAGACTTTTAAAATTGATGTTGACATACAGCGCAGCAGCGTAAGTTTTGGCGGGAATGACAAGTCAAGAAATCTCTCCCATGAAAGAGGGGAAAGGGGAAATATAAAGAATATCTGCAAGGCATTGTCACGTATCTACATGTAGAAGATGCATCTAAACACTACCATCCACCACCCACACTCTCAGAGATAGGTTTAAGGTACCAAATTTAATTGAAAGAAGATCTAGGAAGTTCATCCGATCGGTTGTAGCTGATACGGAATGATAGACATAACTGCAGACAAATTGCTATTCCTTTCGCTGCGAGTGCACTGCATCACACAAAACATAAAAAGATACAAAGTGTATCTTCTATGTACAAGGTGCGCCTGCACCTCGATAGATATCTTCTGAATGTAACTATTTTGGATTGTTGTTGTTGTTGTTGTTGTTTTTGTTGTAATTAGATATACAAAGAGACGACACTCATGGGAGAGGTGTGGATGAAAAATGGAAAATAATTGTTGAGATGCGATTTGAAATGAATTGCGCATTGGTCCGCGCACGCCACTGCCGCCGCACAGCTCGAAAGTCACAACAGCTTCAATCTCGTCCTTGATGGGTATGTTGTAACGCTGTTTGTGGATAATTGCCTAGTAGATATCTAAAACCCCACCTATTGTCGATGCAAGCTCTGAAGCACTGATTGAATGATGAGTATGTTGGAACGTTTTTTGTTTTGTTGCCAAGTGCAACCCTGATTCATATTTGACAATGACACAATTGTTTGTAGTCATCTATGTATTTTGGAGGAATTATTTTGCTCAGTTATAAGCTAAATCATACTCAGATACATTTATGTATAATGTTAAAGTTTTGATTGAGGAAATTGATTACAAGGCACAATCGACCGACTCATATGTTATTATATTTAATGCATTTTTGTTTGACAATTACATGGTATTATACTTAGATGATTAATACGGTTGATTAGTCAGATTAAGTGATATTGTGACGTCAGATGGAAGCTGGATTGATGAGAAATGTGTCATTATTCAAATTAAGGGTGAGACACTCTTCGTCATTTAGAAAAAGGTGCAACAAGGTTTGCAGCTGAGATTTAATGAATACCATTTCATCAATAATCGATGAAGATACCCAACAACAAAGTGACGTCACTATAAACACAAACAGCTGAAATTTTGAGTAAATGCTTAGCCAAAATCCCTTGGGATCCCTACCCAGCATATTTAGCTATAAACCCTGCTTCTTTAGGCTGAAACCAAATTGAGTAGCAAAACCCTCTTCCCATTTATGAGGTAGTAACAAATATAGTTCGTCTAGATTTATGCTGCAGAGACATGGACAGTGGACACTGTCAAAGAAGAAAACTCTGGTACCCATCAAGTTCTGAGTTTTGTTTTCCATTCTAAAATGCTTTCGTTTTCAGATTCTCCATGTTATGGAATGTCGGATTGAAAATCAATTTGATTTTTGGAAGATGTGTTAGGTTTTTTCTTGCTCGAGCTGAATTTCGTAGGAAAATGAATTTCGCTTGCAGATTTGATTCCGGAAAGAAATCAGAAAAAGGTATTGGGCATTTTGAATGGTTTTTTGTCCGGCGCGTCGGTGCCAGCGTAAGAAGACAGAGAATGGAGAAAAAAATAACAAGGAACTTTAGGAGGTGCACTACTTCAGCATCAAACATAGCAAAATAAAAGTTCAACAACTGAAGTGATTGGGTAAATGCTCAACTTTGACAGCTAGTAAAGATCCAATGTTTTCTTGGTTTTCTAGAACATACGAACGGAGACGATGCTGATGTTTCGCTTTTAAACTTCGTATGTATGCAGTATACGTATTTGTGGAATGAATGTCGTAATTGGAGTGAATGCATGAAATTATTATCCACTAGCTAGCTGTATGATATCAACTGGCCAAAGAGCACATTGGGTCATTTATGCTAAAAGATGAAAAAGATCTCAGAGTCAGAGCTGACGAGCTTAAACTCGCATCTGAGATCGATGGAGCAGATTGGAACTCGGACACAATTTCATATGCAAAAATAACTTGTTTTAATTGACTCCGAAAATAATCTTTTATAATAATAAATCTTCTATTTTTATAAACACGATTTGTAAAACAATTATTCTGAAACTCGGCTATTTTGATAATTGTTTTGAACTGAATGAGAGAAATCCCATGCTTAACATTTCATGAGATCGATCTCATGGAATCAATCGTTTTCTCATCTTTTTGCATACCAAAAACTATAATTTTCTCGCATCGAGCTTTCGTCAAGAAATCGATCTCGATTCTCAAGTCACAACTTGAGATCGACCTCGGTCTCCGTATTTTTTTTTTTGCACACCACTCTAGGAAAGTTTTCAGAAAAGTAAGTAAAAAGTTTGAACTCATCTTTTTGCATATGACCCATTGACCCAAAATAGTTTACTAAACTGCTATCCTCCTGAAAACATTAAGAGGAATTTACACATGTGTGTGGGTGAATCCGGTTATAGCTTATAGGCTGCTAAACTATTCAGGAAATTTGACAGCCAAAAAGTGTCTTTTCTCTAGAACTCATTATATCGTGATAAGCACAGTGCCAATATTAGGAAAATAGGGAAGGATTTTAAAAGAGATGCCGATGCATATTGGTTTTGAAGTTCTGAATATTAAAATTAGATTTAAAGGTTATGGGCATTTTCAGAAGTGAGGGAATTAAGAAAGCACTGATTATAAAAATAGTAGCAGACGGTTGTAAAAAAAAGATCTTAAAATTCTTTGAAAACTGCAAATTGTTGATGCCGGCGCAATGATTATGTTTCACGTACTTCACCATTTAACTGCAAAACGCAGTCTCGGCTTGGTCTGGTAGCTTAGCAGAGGAACACAGCTTTTCCACGCACCCTCAACAGCATTCGGGGAACAAATTTTGTCTTTCCAGTTCTGCTACCAACATTAACATAGTCTGACGGTTTTTTGGCATCCACCTTTAGAAAATTCAGTATGCCGATTCGACTAGACAAAACAGTACGCCAAACCACTGGTCTACCTATACCGTCCATCAGACGTTGCATGGGGCCATTGCCCCTACGGGCCTGGAGAAGGTTATGATATACCATGTGTGGGAAAGGACGGAAGAAGCCTAAGGCAAACACCCTAACGCTTCCAACTCCACCTCTCCTCAACCAGGTGGGCCTGTAAATTTTTTGACTAAACAACACACCAACCACCTGTCTATCAAACCCATCCACCAGACGTTGAATGAGGCCACTGCCTCTACGGGCCTGGAGGGGATGATCTAACCTGGAAGGGGTAAAGAAGAGGAACACACCCAAGAATAATCTTGACGCGTAAACCTCTCCTAACCAAGGTGATTGCGACGACAGAAACCTAAATTCAACTGACTTTTAGGCATTCTTGACTTTTCGGGCTATAGCTCGCTAGAACCTCATTTACATACACCACAAATGAACTCTTTCATAGGATTTGTCATAGGTTACTCAATAAGGATATCACAATGGATCTACATTGATCTACATTGATCTAAGTGTGACGGAAATAAGATCAACTGTCAGCCCACTTATCTAACCTAACCTAGGAAAATTCGATCTTCGTTGACCTCTGGTCCAGCAATGCTTATTTGAAAGAAAGACCATCGAAGGCCAGGTGCATTTAGGAGGTTAGGTATAGCTTTTTGGAAACGTCGCCGTCGCATTGAATACTGTTATTTTTTGTGAAAGTTCTCTGGACATTTTCTTTGTATGTACCAGCTGATTCGGTTCCGTTGTATTTTTGTAAAAAGTTATTTTTATCGAGAAGGCCTTCTGACATAATTCTTACATCTAATTCAATCAACCTTTATCATTCATGCAGCTTTACATCTTCATAATAAACTGCTTTCAATTTTGTAAACTATAAACGTTCATGAGCAAGGAAAGAGATGGTGATACACATTTGATCAACATTTATTGTCATCGAAATCAAGAAACGAATGTTGACCAACAAGTTAAGAGCTTATCTACCAAACAATTCTCTATTTTAAATTAAATTCTATAGATAAATTGTGATGTGCTTTTTGCTTTCCAGCCGAGGTTATGCTAGTCGGATCGCCAAGGTTCCGTCCAAAGAAAAACACTAAACTTCAGCAATAAGGTCCACAATTTCTTTATTATTTTTTTATTCTAAATAATATTACATAAACTAAGTACCATAAATCTTCTTTAAAGTCGGGTCTTATGTTTCTCTAATCTCTGGTTCTTATATTATCGTATAGGGTTCCTCTGTGTTAACACCTCTAAGGCTGTAAAGTAAAGCTGGTTCGACGGATCTACGCTTCTCGAATACCGTGGGATACTCCTCTTCGGTTCGGCTGTTAGGTATAACTCTGGGAACATACAAGCGTAAAAGGGAATTTGGTAACACTGGTATTAATACGGCCCCTGGTGGCACGCAAAACAGAAGGCCATAGCTCTGGCGGATCAGCAGGTATTAGTACGGCCCCTGGTGGCACGAAAATAACCTAATATCCTTGAACACCTTACCAATACCACATGGGAATTCCAGAAAGAAAATAATTTTTAACTAATTACCTCCGTGAGACGACCTGCTCCGTTCTGCTGCTGGACACCGACTAACTCGCAAATGTTATCCTTCTGTGTTTTAATTATTGATGAATACTTTCACCATGGCGGACTGTGTTTTGGGTAGTTTAGAGCAGGTAGCCTTATGCTTTTTCGTGGGATGGCTGAGTGCGAATTATATTTTTTGAAAGAGTAAAATTGTGTGTGAAAGCATGCAAGATGTGTCTGCTATGTTGTTGATGGCAAACATTGGCGATGACGCTGTTGGCCACATATTTGTTTAAAAGAAATATATGTAGATAGCATGTAACACTTCGTTACAAAATTCATTGAAAATTATGTATGAGTTATTCAAATGGAAGAAAACTATTTTTAAAAAAATCACTTCTTCATATCCTGTCCGAATATTAAATTGGCATCACAATATTACTGCTGAAGACCAAGATGAAAGTACACATTGTTCCAACATTTCTTTAATATACAAGCATATGGTATCTTATCCTCTTAGTCTTTTGGCACATTTACCATTTGCTTCTTTTTAGAAAATAGTTTAGCAAATATAAAAATTATTAGCAACTTGGTAGTAAAAATCACAAATCATTGATAACAAGAATGGTAAAGCACCTTAGCACAAAACCACCAGAGCTCACTGTATACATATTGTTCCACTTCTTAACCTTTTTTCACACAATTTTAACTTCTTGCAGACTATAACAGCATACCGCTGCTAATCGCTGCCAATCTGCTAATGCTGTCTAACTACACAACTCAGTCCAATATGGCCTCTCAGGATATATGTACAATGTTGTATATAGCTGGTGCACTGGGTGCTGGTCACCGTGGCGTATACAATAGCTTTCATAGCGTATTTACAATAATTTGCTTAGGTCGCGGACGATTAGTGCAATTTGGTCCGATGAAGCACTTACCCACACATACACACACACACAAAAACTGCGCAGCCATATGGATAAATGAAAATAATTTCACGAACTGCATTAGCAAACTCTAGGCTTAGAGTTTTATACGAAGTCGCATATATTGGAAGGAAGTCGGTGGTGAGTAGGTAAAGAGGACCAGGAGATACACTTAGACCGACCTTACTCATCCGCTGTGTAATTACGGAAATTGTTTTTCAAATTAGTGGACATATATATCCTAGAAATTGTAGAGTTCCCGGGAAAACTTTTTTTTTTTTATTTTTTTGGGGTTTCAGAATCAGAAAGGAACGAAAAGGAATACATATAACAACAACGGTCAGACAAACTGTTTGGTTAGCACTGTGATTGCTGTCGTTCGCTAGGTGGTGCACAGCAGTGGACTTTCTTAGCCTGAACATAAGATGTGGATACTACTTGGTTGTAACTTTTGCAACAGATGATAGATAAGCGGAAAGGCGACCTACTCTTCTTAGGATACAGCACCAGAAGCCCATCTGCAGCAGCAGTACATATAAGAAACAGTGGGTGATGGTTAGTGGAATGTATGCAGTGCGAGCAAATCCCAGTTGAAATATAATTATATTGCATATAGGTATACGAACTCAGGCACGGAGAGTATTCTGCGTTCAGTTGATTTCTTTTTGTATTTTGGTAATATTAGATATTTATTAAGTATTTATTTATTTAATTGAACCAAATATTCAATCGAGGACCCAAAAAAAAGAACGTGTTTTGGATCATGGCAAAACTTAGCATACGATTGATATTTTTTTACGTTGAGGGTAGTTTATACACTTGAAAGCAAAGTGAAATGAATTTCAAAGGCAACAGGGAAATGTTTCTCCTGAATAATTGAATTTAATTTTATTTAATTTGTTCTCTCCTGAGAAAAAAATATTTTTTTTTCATATTCAAATATTTCTTCGATTAATAAATAGTTTACATAGTTTAGTTTAAGGCCTTGTTAACAGTTCTAATCCAAAAAAAAAACTAAATCAAAAATGTATGTATTAACTCTTCGAAAGTAAGGCGAAATCAGATGATCTACATCGTGTTGTGTTCGATTTGACGCTTTTTATAATTCTTACGGGTTTGCAATCAAAAATAGCAGTTGTTTTTACAAATTACAATCTATCCTTTTCTTTTAAATAATTATATCTGTAAATAGCTTTGGTAATTTATAGTTGTTAACTTTTTACAAACTTATAAGTGTACCTATACTCTTACTGTGAATGATATATGTATAGTAAATAAATTAATGTTAATGTTAAAAAAAAACTGTTCTAAAAAAACTAATAATTATCGGAAAGGCTCCGAGGATTTTGATAAAATTTTGTTTTAGCATTTGTACTAGGAGACACACAAATGTCTTAAACATTCGTTTTCAAAAATCTTAAATTCGGAAAACGGATAATTTTTTTGTGTACTGGTATTTTATTTTGAAAATTTAATATTTTATAAACGTGTGCGTTATATTTTGTTTCATTTAGATAATTTTTACTTTCTGTTGTTTAATGCAATAATTTTTCGTCCTAAATCTTTTCTTAAAAATGCTTAGAAAATTAAATTAAAAAATGTTCAATATTTTTTCCTAAATTAATACTGGCGCTATTAATCCCAATTCTTAAGGGTTTAATTTTATTTTTATTTTCAATTTTTTCCAAATTAATGAAAACCCTTTTGTTTCTATCTAAAATAAAATAATTCACCCCGTTTAGAAAATATCGAACCACTGACCACATTTTGATTTAAGGATTGTCCTAGTTTTTTTTTTTAAACAAAATGATGGCAGCTCTGCAGGCGGTTTGTGGTGGAAAACTTAGGTTGAAAGTTAATTTAAAGTTCTCTTACGATGCGATGGTAAAAAAAATATTAAAAAATTTATATAGGTATTACATGTATAAAAATTTACAAAAAATAATCTACTTTTCAAATATGTAGCTACACTTATTTTTTTGATAAACTAAAAAAGTCTTTATTTCAATATTGTGGTCGGTATTTTACCACAGTGGAAAATTCGGATTTACGTTTCTTGTATGGAATCGATAAAAAATGTCGACTCCATATTAAAAAAATCTTAATTTTACTGAACTTTAACTGACTTATGAATATTTTAATAATAAACATTATTTTTTCATTTAATTTTTAACAGTAATTTTTAGCCGCTAAGCAACACAAAGTAAACTTTTTAATAGTTTGTAGTTTATCAAAAGTAAGTCAGTCTTCAATAAGTATAATTTTTTTAATTTCTTCAATTAATGACAATTTAAAATGTAGTAAATTTAAAGAAAACTTTTTTAATACATAATTGTAATTGAGTTTGTAATGTATATAATAATATATTGTTTAGTTTAAGTTTTTCTAACGTTAGTACTTAACGGATTAAATAAATAAATAAATAAAACTATGATTAATTTGTCCTGGCTGTTTTTTCCCGAATTTTTTTTTAACACTATTGTATTTTTTACCAAATTTTATTTTCCGAAATTTTTTGAAAATTTTTTTTTTTTGAAAATATTTAATAAAAATTTTTATTTTGACTTTTAGAACCATGCATTTTGCTGAGCAGGTATTAAAACAGATTTCTGTTTGAAAACTCCCAGAACCCACAAAATACTTTTAATCAAAAAACAAATGTTAATGATGGATTGACGAATAGGCTGAAAAATGGAATTACTTGAGTGAGTCAGTGCCCCCAGAATGTGAGCTAAGGACAAAAAATACACGGGCATCTTGCAACCAAGTTATTGTAGATATTAAGGTGCGAGGGGAAATTAGTTCACGATAACCCTGATTAAGGAAAATACTTGGAAGTTGGAAGAACCTATTTGCATTTCTATACATTGTATCCTATTAGCCTCGAAAATTTGATTGCCCTGCCTTGTCAAAGTGGTTAGATCCAAATAAGTTATAAGTTAATTTCACAATTCAAAAAACCTTCAAGAAACACAAAAACCCAGCAAATAAATTACATCTGACATAACTCAAAATCTTATCCATTTGTACTCACATTTCAATCACAATCCCCACATACATGTACCTACTTCCATAAACATCTATCCATTGGCTTACAAGTAATTTCAGACCTTTTTTTTACACAATTCTGACCTCACACTTTGTCATTCGTCTATGAGATAGATAAATCAGCAAACCAACAAAACAAATAGGTTAAAAAGTTATGCGCTTCGATTTCTTATGCAGTTTCTATAAGCCATGGGCAATTCTTAAAAAGGGTACGTTGCACCTATAAAATAAAATTAAAAAAAAAAAAAAAAAACAGCTTTAAAGTTAAACGGACCCACCCAACCTATAATACTTTGTGTATATGTGAATCCTGCATAGTTCCCCGGATCGTTGCACAATGTTCACACATTTTCACACCTCTAAAAGGAGAGACTTATTTCGGTGCCAACAACCATGAGCCTCAAAAGTATAAGCACACATAACAATATGACTTAATACGTTCTACAAATATAAAAAAAAAAAAAAACTTTTTACCTTACAGGGGGATATAGTGCACTGCCACCACCGCCAGCCGCTATCGGCTCACACCCAACATGGAAAAAAGCGCGCTCGGCGGGCGACTGAGGCAAGAAATTCTCAGGCGGCAGCAGCATCGATCTCTTGGTGGCTTAGTGGCTTTTTGCCAAGTCCAGGCTAACTAAACCATACAAACGCGACTTGGACGTTAAATAATCCAGTGAACGAAAATGAGTTTGACTGCTTCGCCAGATAAGCCCAACACAAAAAACATGCATTTAGCCAAAGATACAACCGCTGATAGCAGCATAATGCTGCTGCTGCTGCTGCTGCCGAGGTTTAGTTGCTCAGCAGCAGCAACTGAGGCTGCTGCTCTTCCTACTGCAGGAGCACAACATTATAGACCACGATCCCAATACTCCTCACACTCAAGTCGAAAGCGTTAAAGGCTGGTGAAATCCATATCTCGTAAGTCTTGCGAGTTGGCTGGGCTAAAACAATGAATCGCCCTCGCGATATCTTAAGTTGCCAAAGTTTGACAGGCTATCTTGTGGTGCCGATACACTCCAAATGCCATAGAGATTGGGTGAAAGGAATCCCACACAGGATGCGCTCCATAAAAAAAAAAAACCTGTAGGTATGCAGACGATGACGATGACGATGACATGCGGAATCATCTTCTAACATAATCTCTCAAGGCTGATTGTGTCGTCGAAGAGTTGTTGTGATGATGATGGTGCTGATGCGTGGGTGGATGCACCTCTTTTGACTATATCAAGACTTGGATCTAAGAATGCCACCATCGGAGAATGAATGAAGAGCGATCACAAAATTGAAGAAAAAAAAAAATCTTAATTAAGAGAACTACGTTCCTGTACAACAAGAACACTACAGTGTGTGTACTGTTCAAGCTCAAGGTGGTGTCGTTCGATTGAAGACATCAGATTAGTACTGACATTGGCGAGAACATTTCGTCATGATGTCTCGTCAAAGATTGTCATCGTTTTTGGGGACAAAATGAAATGAACAAGAATTTTAAAAGGTGCAGCTCATCATCATAGCTCAAGACCGGGATATAATGTGAACACAAGAATGCTCAGTGAACTCGTTTACATACATATCCTCAGGCATAAAATCTATTTTGAAGAGTTTAGCTTTAGAGGGTTTACTTTAAGTACCAAAATGTTGATCCCACGGCTTGTAACAATATATATCAAGCCATGTTACATGTTACAATTTATTACAAAAGGTAGGTACATGTTTAAAATAGTTTCTGTTTAGTCCTCATTAAAAGTAAGGGAACTGAGCAAAAAATTTATTTGAAAAATAGATTGTTAGACAGGGTTTTATATTTGTATGTGAGTATTGAACTGCCCATTTTTCAGAAATTTCACTTAGCTCAATTTATCGAAAACCTTTTAATTACGCGAGTCAGACATATAAAAAAGAAAATATTCAACCAAAGAATTCACTGCAAAATTACAGAGCCCAGTTATCTACCTATTCTAAAAACAAACATTCGTTTTTGTAAAATTCATCAAGCCAAGAAATTAGAAATACGAGTGAAACTAAAAATCTGCAAGAAACACAAAATATTTTGATATATATTTTTGATCCATTGTAAGTGCTATGTTACCAGACCAAATTGATATTTTAAAAATATTGTTAGCTGTATTTTTAAATGATAAAATGATTTAGCTAGTAATTGAATTAGGTGGGGTTTAAGTTACCATGCTAAAACCGGTCTTTTGCAGATTTCACCTTCATCATCATCATCGACTCGACAACCGGGGTCCGGTCCTGGCCACCTTCAATAAGTCTCTCCACCTATCCCGGTCTTGAGCCAACGCCATCCAGTTGCGCACCCCAAGGCTTCGGGAGTCCTGGTCTACGCCATCTGTTCAGCGCAAGCATGGTCTACCACGCTGCCGTCTACCATAGAATTTACCACAAAGGACTTTCCGAGCAGGTTCCTCTTTACTCATGCGAGCTAGGTGCCCTGCCCACCGGAGTCTACTGAGCCTAATTTTTGTCACTATGTCTGCTTCAAGGTAGATTGCGTACAATTCATGATTGTACCGTCTCCGGAATCGTCCTTCCTCACATATGGGGCCAACAATTCTCCTTAAGACTTTTCTCTCGAACGCGGCTAAGAGGTCGGAGTGTCTTTTGCTAAGCACCCAAGTCTCGGATCCATACGTGAGTACTGGCAGGACCATGGTCCTGTACAGCAGCAGTTTTGAAGTTATAGTGAGATTTCTGGATTTGAAGAGCTTTGACAGACTATAGTAGGCTTTGTTGGAATTGAGCAGCCGCCCGCGTATTTCTTCTTCTAAATTATTATCGGCTGCTACTATTGACCTAAGGTATTGGAAGGATTGCACCACTTCAAATTCGTGCACCGAATTGATTTTTTGACCATACGTGAGTACTGGCAGGACCATGGTCCTGTACAGCAGCAGTTTTGAAGTTATAGTGAGATTTCTGGATTTGAAGAGCTTTGACAGACTATAGTAGGCTTTGTTGGAATTGAGCAGCCGCCCGCGTATTTCTTCTTCTAAATTATTATCGGCTGCTACTATTGACCTAAGGTATTGGAAGGATTGCACCACTTCAAATTCGTGCACCGAATTGATTTTTTGACCAACTGTTCTTCTCGCATTCGACGCCACCATGTACTTTGTTTTACCTTCACTAATGTGCAGCCCCAGATTTTGTGCCGCCTGTTTGATCTGGATAAAGGAATCGTGTACAGCTTGTTCAGTCCTTCCGACGATGTCAATGTCGTCTGCGTAAGCCAGTATCTGGCTGGACCTGTTGACGACGGTCCCTCTTGTTGCCGTGCCAGAGTCACGGATTGCTTTCTCCAACGCCAGATTGAAGAGGAGGCAGGCCAAACCATCCCCTTGTCGGAGTCCATTAAAGATGTTGATTGGTCTGGATAGCAATCCGGCTATTTTTACTTGGCTTGTTACGTTGGTCATGGTCAACCTACAAAGTCGTGTCAAGTTATTTGGGATGCCGAATTCTCTCATGGCTTTGTAAAGTTCTACCCTGGGTATGCTATCATAGGCGGCCTTAAAGTCTATAAACAGATGGTATGTTGAAATGTTAAATTTTAGACATTTTTCCATCGCCTGCCTAAGGGTAAAGATCTGATCAGTTGTTGATTTGCCTGGAATGAAACCACTCTGATATTGTCCGATTATGGTTTTAGCGTATGGGATAGAGGAGAGTATCCTATAGGCGGTACTCAACAACGTGATACCTTTATAATTGCTGCACGTTCGTTTCACCTTCTTCGATTCAACCTAAAAATTTGATTTCGGATTTCGGGTCAAAATTTAGCAAAATTAAGTGCTTATATAATTAGAATCCTATTTAAGGGAATTTTTCTACACTTGCTAAATTTAAATTATAAATTTGAGAGTTACTTTATTCTTAGTTAATTCTTTGTTACCACTTTTAAACTACTTATTGAAAAATATCATCGAAACTATATAATATTTCAAAATAACATAAACTATATGCAAAAAGGTTCGAATTGTTATCTAAAATAAATTGTTGCTTGTTTGACAGGTGAGATGACAATCGTTGCTTGTTTGACAGGTGAGATGACAGCAATACTATGTGTTTTCGCAATGTGTGAATACATATTTATAATGATTTATATTTATAATCCAAGAAAAGGATGCATATATTTGCTAACTTTAATTTTTTATCTACTTTAAAATTTGAATCTTTGAAGAAAAAACATTGTTTTTATTTTTTTTCATTTTTGTTCAATCTTTTTTTTTTGAGAGTTGCTTTTAGAAACTTCAATTTTATTAAGCGTATATGTAATTTTGTATGAAAGGAAACAAGTCAGTTTTTTTTTTGATTTGGTTAATTTTTATTCTTTGATTTATAATAATTCTCAACAAACTTTTCATTACTTAGTGCATCTTTATAGTTGATTCATATCACATTTCGATATCCCTTTTAGAGGTGTTTCAAAAACGCAGTAATTTTTTTCTCGAAAACCAGAAGTTTTTCCCTCAATTCCACAACAAATAGACGAAAGTTTCTAAGTCAGTTGACATTGGAAATGGGATAAAAAAATCACTCTAATCTCTATTTTTAATAAAAATCGTTTGGGAACTTTTTGTTTGCTTCATATTAAATAAAAATATGGTCACCAAATAAAATTCGAAAAAAATTACAGACCACTAATTTTAAAATTTCAAACTGAAAACTGAAAATTTTCAATCACACTTAATGTTAACTTTTTTGGATTTTCAATTGATGCTGTTAAAAAATTCTAGGTCTTTCCGGGAAATTCTAGACTTCAATAATTTCGTCAATTTACGGTAACATATTTCTATTGAAATAAAAAACATTGAAACATTCACAATATCATTTGAAATGGAATTTTGTTTTTTTAAAGTCGGCATTAAAGGGTTATCAACATGTCAACGTAATATCTATTAAAATATTCAATGACTAACGCAAAGCTATCAAAGTGTTCTATAACTTCTTGTCAACCGCCACAACATACCAACATATAGAATGTCAAATCAATCCACAAAGTCCGCAACCATTAGTTTGCTTTCAAGTTTCAACCAAGTGCATAATCCAGAGAAATAAGTATTACAACACAGATTTAGCAAGTTGGTACACACTGCCAGCAAGTCCGAGTGCACCAGCAGCAACTTTGACAGCAATAAATACTGTTTAAGACACGTCACTTGGGTAAATTATTCGTACACTCGAAGCCACGATGAAATGAAGCCGCTTTTCAGCTAGAATTTCCGACCAAGCGTTACGCCACACTGCGCCGCCGCGCCGTGACATAATTTGCTAATTTTGAGCTAAAAAGATCCGCGTTCTCCAAGACTGCCCGCTCAATTAGTTCTCACGCTACTCTATAGGTAAGTACCTTACTTTATACACCCTGGTATATAAGCCTGCTCAACTCAGTTCAATGAATGTAAACAGATTCCTACAATTCCTAGCTGCACTCGCAAGCGCCCATTAGTAAAGCTGCAATTGTTCTGCATGCTGCATCTAATTGCAGTAAGGAGACACTTGTCTCCTACAAATAAGGGAGAAGTATAACTCCTCCCTGCCTCCAACCGATACATGCCTCCCTTGCCAGCACGCCCCATCAAATGCAGTGTAATTGAAAATTAAAATAAATAAAATTAAAGTCAAGCTCAGGACCGTCAACGATCGACGACGACGAATACGACGACAACTGGCGACGGATTAAAGTTGGGACCAAAATCCCCACTCTACTCCGCTGCCATTCTCGTCCAGTTATACATAATATGACTCACCTTGTTGAAAGTAGTTCGCTTTTCGAACGTAAACACACACCAACGCCATTAGCTGGAGCTGCGATAACCGCTGTCTCGTTGACTGTGGCAGCGGTAGTAAATCTCTGAGGTTGGCTATCTCCGCATTGATTAGATCCCGCCGTAGTTTGGATGCACCTTTTGTTGATTTATTCGCGTCGAATCTGTGAAGAACGAAAAGAAAGACGAGAAATCTCATTAAAGGAATGTGAAGTGTTTTAATGGGCTAAAGTAAGGGACATACATTATGGAAGAGTTGGTATAGGAGTTTCTATTTGGGACTTAAGCGCTTAAGATAGCTTTGTTGGTTTTAATGAAGCAGTTAAACGCATTACAATTTTGTTAACAACGACACTTTGTGTGTCCATAAAGTTTTGCTTAATGTTGAATACATAATGTTTTTTGACTCATGAAATAGCTCTTAAGTGATGATGATATGACTCTTCAGCTTAAAAAAAAAGAAGGTTTTGTCCTAAATGATTTTGATGGGAGCATTGGGAGTAAGGCCTGAATTCCAATATGGTACAGTAAAGATCGACTTTTGAGAACGAATATATTTAGAAGATGCTGATTTGTTCATCACTGTGGAGGTAATGCGCAATTGCTGGGCCCTGGCCAAGTGCGATGTATTGGAGCTCACTAATTACCATATCCTCATCATGATCGAACGTACAATTAAGTTCAATCATGTTTTGGCCAAGCGGTGGAATACAAGTCAAAATATCCAATGCAGAGCTTAGATGAACCAAGATTATTAAGTTCTAAGTTAAAAGACTGCAATCAAAAGACAATGCTACCGCATAAATCAGCAAAAAAAAAATAGTCAACTGGGGAAATGTAAACAAACCGTCACAATAAAACGGGACAAATGTCAAAAGTGTTTTGAAGTAGTTATACGAAATCTAAATAAAGTTTTAAAAAGTTGTTGGTTCTCAGTTTATTCATTTGTAATGTGTTTGGGCTTGTAGGAGCTCTCGCTATCTGGGATCTATGTAATTTATTTTTTTTAGTACAGATACTTAATTAGGAAGCTGTTATATACGAACAAATTAAAAAAATTAGTTTATCAAAGTAAGTTTTCTAAAATCACTCTCTTAAACAACTTGAATCAAAAACCATATGTTTTTCTCGAACGAAAAAAAATAGCTATGATCTAAACAACACTTTCGCAAATCATTTAAGAAAACTTTGGTAGCTTACCCATTATTGACCTGAAAGAAAATAATTATTGTTTTGCTGGTTAAAATGACGCCATTTTGGATAAGAATGTAACAACTAAAACAGGTATATAAATATCGCTATTATCGCTAAATATGAACCATGTTTCTTTGAACTGAAATAAAGCTTCGTAATTATTATGGCTAAGTCTTAATGGGCCAAGCTTGGATTCTTTTCAGTTGAAATCTTTTGATTCACCGGTTCACTTGGGGCTCAAAAAATAAATGTTGTCTAACACTGGGCTGGGCTAAAGCGGAGAAATGCCGTGTCTTATATCAATGTCCCTTTATAATTCGCATTATTTTGTTCATTGTCATATTTGTTGGGCATACTAGTATTTACTCAACCACATGTTGTTAGTGTTATGCCTGAACAACATGTAATGAGTAAACCAGCGGCCCAACAATGATAATCAGAATAATTCAATAAAAACATGATAAAGACTACGGCAGGGATCGAACCTGTGACCATGAGGTTGACAGTTGACCACGCAAACCATCGCGCCACGACCAACCCCAAATTATTAACATTTTTATTGTAATGAAAAGTTTAAAAGATTGCAATCGATTAAAAAGAGTTCTAAAATACTTCAAAAGAATTCATGCATTACAATATTTTGATTGCGATTTTTTAAACGGTCCTTAAATATTTTATTATTAAAGACACCAACATTGACTTTACATTAGTGCTTGAAGTAAAATAAAGAGTATAAAATGAGATCATTGAACCAGCTCTGAGTCTGGCAAGGTAGGAAAAGACAGCGATTTAGGTAATGCACAAGACCCTAACGGCAAACCAAATGGCCTTGACCTCCGAAACTGGAGACAGCCAGAAAATTTGTAGATTGAGCGGCTGGTTCACACCAAAAAGAAAGAAAACAAAATATGCTCGATCCACTTTCGTAAAGTTGGAGTAAAACTCTCTTTTTCTCACAAGCAAAGCAATCAAGGAGATGTTGATTAAATTGCCAATTACTATCCCTGTTCTGCTGTAGCTGTATAATGCAGAAAAAGTAAGGGACCAAATTCTTGGTATCTTTAACAAAATACAATTTTGCTGTTTTTTCTGTTTGTAGTTGAGAGAACGAGAAATAGAAGTTGACTTTATATCCATTGATGCTGCAAGAGATAGGGCAGCGACCCATGCTGTAATTGTAACTTAAAGTTAGTAAGCAGCCACATTTTATCATTTTAAAAATTTAAAAGTCTTCAAGTAATCAAAAAGATATTACCAAAAGTAAGTACATGTCAACACTATAGCGGAAACAAAGAAGGCGCAAAAACTGCATCAATCAAATGCAAGAACACCTGCATTTAGTTGGCCTCACGCATGGAAAAATCCAAAAATAAAAGGCCTGTTCAAGGTTTTGTGTGGTCAACCTGGCGAACTCCCATCGATAAATGAAGAGGATGAAGTAGGTGCACTGATATTATTAAGAACATCTTAACACCAAATATCCCCCGTCATTACTTAAAATCATGAAAACGAAATTTGAATGACGCAAATGGGGAGAATTTTTTGAATTAGAACTCTACTTAAATGAATACCAGTCTTGAAGTTTATTTTTAAATCAGAAACTTCATTTAAAATTCTAAGAGTTTTAAGAATACAGTCTTTTAAAATTTATTGACGACATTCATTATGAGATATGAATCTTTTACATCAGCTCAATGTTGTAATTCTTCATTAGAAACCAATTAACCACCTACTAAACAGCAGTTACCTACGTAGACGGAACTTATAACAATCCTTCCAAGAATACAATTCTTTGAACTTTGTTTACAATTCAAGATCAAAAACAAATTAGGTCACCATTCGACATTTTAGCTAAATTTATTTCTTTTAACTCAATAATTTACAACCGATGTTATTCGTGTGAGGTGTTATTATCCCTCACAATCTACAGCTTATTAGTATATTACAATGAAATTTATTTTCCAATATATTACCGTATAGTTCAATAGAATTATCCATTCACTGATGTATAAGGTAACATTAATGTAAAAAAAAAAAAGTTTAATAAAATTATATTCACCGCAAGATACCGCATCATTAACAACAACATCAGTAAAAGCAGCGGCTTATAGCAACTACTCTGTTGTGGTTTCTCATTGTTAAACAAAAGAACATCTATTTAATGCCTACAGAATAATACAAGTAGGTACAAGTATCTAAGTACTGAAGTATCTCTCCAAAGATCAGATGCGGGTGCGAATTATGAACTGTGGAGGGAAGGGGGCAGCAATGAGTATGATGCACTCGATTGAAACTTTTACTGTCAACAAGAATCGATTTAACATTAATTTATTAAACAACAATGTAGATAACAAAATAAAAACCTGTTAGGTGCCTAGGAAATCATATTTTATTTACATTTTTGAATCTTCCGCTAAACTTTTTCATTTGAAGATGTGGAAGAAAAATCAGAGAAAGAACTTACAAAGTTAAGTTGAAAGTTAACGAATGTCAAAACAGGTTATGATTTGCTCTTACCAGAGGTATTGTCCAAGATCAATTATGACGTAGTCCTAAAAACTGTATACATAATTAGAACAGTGATGGCCTCGCTATATTATTATTGAGGCATATGTCCCTTCTTAGCTAACCTGGAGTTTATCTTATTCATAGACAATTTAGGTCCAAAAGATAAACTGATGGCGCCCAATCCTTAAAAGCGGTTGACTCTAAGTTGACTAAGTTATTTTTATTTCCATCTGTCAAAAAATGGATTGGATTTCAATGGATTGACAGGCAATAGTACTAAAATTGTAGTAGAGTTCTGTTTTTTTACTAAACAAAGCTGCCAAATTCTTTATGAATAGCAGTTGCTTCTAAACGGTGTGTTAACCTTAGACTCGAGGCCAGTTGGACTCGGTTCTAAAGTTTGACTATGAATATGTCCCAGGGTCTTTAGCAATAATGTTTTGGGATGAGGAAATAGGAACCCTCCTGGTGAAGAGATCCTAATCAAGTGCAGATCATACGGTCTTTTCTTGTTAAAAATATTTATAGAAGTAGTTAACAAAGTTATTATTGGCTTGATGCGGGTAATCGAGCTTGGGTCCCAAAACATCGAAAACCTTACCCGCTAAACGCGCAGCTATCAAGGTAGATTAACTATTTTGGTTTTATTTGAACAATTATTATTGTTTGTTAGTAGAAGGTATAAGGTTAATAAAAATGGAGCGCTACACGAATGAACAACGCATTTTCATTGTGAAATTGTTTTACCAAAATGGTGAAAGTTTTGCTGCTACAGTTCACAAATTGCGATCAATTTGGGGTTACAATAATGCTCCAAAAGAGTCAACTGTAAAGCAATTAATAGAAAAATTTGCTGAAACTGGGTCTGTCACTGATGTAAAGACAACAACGCGCCTTCGATCAGGTCGATCGACCGAAAATATCGCAGCAGTACGTGATGATATCACTCAAACTTCATCTACCTCAATTCGACACCAAACAGGCAATGGTGTTCGGTATCGAGAAATGATATCCAATTTTTTCGTGCCTAGAATTGAAGAAATTAATGTGGAAGGGATGTGGTTTCAACAAGATGGCGCGGCGCCACATCTCATACAGCCAGAGAAACAATTGAATTGCTGCACCAGTCATTTCCTGGTCGTGTTATTTCGCGTTTTGGAGACCAGAATTGGCCGCATAGATCGTGCGATTTAACACCATAGGACTTTTTTTTTGGGATTTTTTGAACTCGATGGTTCATGCGAATAAGCCGACGACGACTCAAGCCTTAAAAGAGGAAATTGGACGCTGCATTAATGAAATACCGCAGCATTTATGCAGAACGGTCATTGAAAATTTTATTAAATGATCGCGTATGTGCCAGCAAAGCCACGGCGGCCATCTGCCCGATGTGTTGTTCCATACATAACCTCATCCTGTATTTTTTACGATATAATAAAGAATTCGCGATTTTTTTTCAATAATATCTGCGTTTTATTTAAAATTTAAATCTTGCGTTCTTGTTGGGACACCTTTTATAAATATTTTAATTTTCCAACATACCTTAATATACCAAGTTAAAAAAATCTCTGTGAAATGGAATATGAGCTTGAAATGTCATCGAAGACATAACCCTCACCATATTTGATTATAACAATGCCAATCCAACTTGTTCATTTACATTGGAGCAAATAAATATCTGAAGTTTGAGTTATATCATCGTTTACTCCAATAAATATATCTGAAGAATGATTATACCATCGTCAACACACATTTCAAAATAGAAAATTGCCCTTCTTATTTCTGGTACACCTTTTTTAAAAACCAAAATTTAAAAACTCACCGATAGTATACTAAATACTTACAATGGAGATCTCTGCACCCATGTACATATATATTTGGGCCATGCTGCACTTAAACTCATATCAAATCTGGAATTGAGTTAATTTTCTAATTTCTTTTAGAACGAAGCTAGACTCATAAAAAACAACATCCCCTGGTACAAGAAAAAAAAAACGCAGACCCGCGCCTGCGCCTAACAATTTTCATCTTCGAATAGAGATTTTTCCATTTTCATTTTAGCACCTGCGTTCAAACGAAAATAACCTTCAACCTTGTCCGCGCGCTCACCACAATGATCAATAATCGACAATCGAGAAAAGAATTGAGCAAGGGTTAAGAGTTGGGGCGGGGGGGGGAATATGGTGTAAGTCTAGTATAAATATATATCAACAACGACGACCGGCAGTATGTTTATGCTTCATAGAGAAGAGGTGAGTTAAAAAGGCCGAACGTAATTTGTTTTCACACAACATAATCAAAATGATAACCCGTCTTTAAATTGGATCTAATGATGATAAACGTTTTGTACCGAAACGAAAGCGAAGCGAGCTTGGCTTACACTCTCAGCGCACACAACTTCAATCTTCTTCCGAGTATTCGCCCCAACTCGTTCGTCTGTTAAACGCTATACACTGTGCTAACTGAATCAACAGCATTCCTCGGCGTGTAAGAGATATTCGATTAAATACCCTCATCGAACATGAACTCCTTCGCTTCTTTTAGGTTCGGAGTGGTTGCAATACCATAACCATCATCATCATCAGTATTATCGTCATCAGGAGTATAACATCCATACAACCTGATGTTTACCCGAAAGCCGTCCGCCTCCACAAGCCACAACATCGATCGATCGTTGAGCAATCGCATCGCATATAGCCCGAGACTTTTATTTCTTCCAGCTGCAAGAGTGAGAGTGTGGATTGTGGGGCATAAAGGTCTCTCTGCAGTCCAACAGCACTTTTCACATCAAAATGATTATTATTACGAGACAAAACGTTGGAGCAAAAAAAAAAAAAAACTATTTCGAGGTTTAAAATACCCGGTTATGGAACGTTTTAAATCAAACATAATGAGATAGCATGTACGCGCGTTCATCCCAAATGGCGCATGAGCAGAGCACTTCTTTAGAAGTAGCGCATCATACACAGGAACACAGGACTGTGCTGCAATGACTGAAGTTTAGCGTTTAAATTAAATCGCTTATGTCCATTGATTACATGCCGTTTAAGCCGACTTGGCGTGCGATTCTTCCTCTTAATATAACAACAAAAAAACAAAGTGAATATAAATTAACAAGGACAGCGCATCATCAGCCTTCGGAATCTATTTTGAATTCTCCCGGAAAAGTTTGTTTGATGATAATGATGATCTCTGATGGCTAGATCCAACAAAATGACTCATTCGTTAAATGTGACCACTAAGAGAGTTGTGAATTTAACAGTCCATTAAGTCAAATAACTTTGTGGTACTAAAATACGGACAAGAACACACCGCTCAGGTCCGTTTTTTTTGCCGCAATAATTTACATAATTGAATAAATTTGCACAGCACAACATAAAAAAGATACTTTCACGAATCTAAGAGTTGAGTTGTAACCATTTATCATGGCACACTTGTGACATTCCAATTACACCTGTTCAGCTTCTAAATGTAGAATAAAGATATTTTAAAGGTAGGAGTTGTAGGTGTGTGTCTTTTTTTTCTCGTTTGGTGAGTAGGTGGGAAGTGAATGAGGAGGTCTATATATCAATTGAGATAAAAATAATGTATTTAATGAAGTGACATTATTAACCAAGTGAGGAAGCTGTCTTTAAGATTGATTCATTTATCAATTATTAAAAGCCTCCATCCTCCACATATTATTTTAATAGAATAAGGAGATAATTAACTAATAGTTTCTAGATTAAACAGAAATTATGTTATTGACTACTTTTAATCTACAGTAGATTATAATTAAATAATATGTGAAGAACAAAATTATTATTGCTTTTATTTCAATTACTAATTCTTCCATAAAGCAAGTATTCCCTATCCATGTTGTCGAATGTCGGTTCGAAGTACAAGATTTTAGAAAATGAGTTTTTTATTAAAATGAATATAGTTTTCGATGTGTTACCAATAGAAAAGTTTTCCTATCATTTTGCTTACAAGGGGTGGCTCACAGATCTTTTTGCGTTTTTTAGGATTCAAATAGTTAAAAACAGATTTTTTTGGATAAAATGATTTAAAACAAATACTGTCAATAACTTTTAAACATTTTTTTAGCACTTTTTTTAAATCTAGAATATTAAAAAAAAAATATTCGTGCCATGACGGTTTTTAAATACCTCAGGTAAACCCGCTTGCCGTAAGAGAGACAAATCATATCTAGGCAAATAACCGTTCATTCATTTGTTCGTGGTCTCAATTTGGTAGCGGTGGCATTTGACACATGTCAAATTCAGCTGTTATTTGAAGTTTCATATAATATTAGTTAAATGTTTGCTATTTTCGATAATCGACAACGTGTTCATTGTATATAAATTTGCATAGTACTCTCATGAACACGTTCCACACGTCGCGACGACGCGTCGGCCACCTAGCGATCACACTAACTTACTAACTTACTAATTTTTTGGTTGCTGTTTCTGTGTATATACAAGTGCGCCCTCAAACGACCACACCACACAACACAAAAACCATCTTGATGATACTACTATAGGTTCTATATACAATCAACGTGTTAAAGTTATTGAAACCTTTGTACATATATGAAAACTATAGTACTCTCATGGTGGAAGTCGAATGGGGCGACATCTAAAGTATGCCTGCAACCCTTACTCTTTTTTTTGGCGGAAAGCTTATGGAGGTTTTAATCGATATTTATTGATTTTTTTGGATGCAATAATCCAAAAAATAGTCTCCTCTTGCCCCTACCACCAATTTTCGACGCTTAAAGACTCCCCAAATCGGATTTTACACCTCAAGTTTTGCAGCGCCACCACCAGGATCCGTGCAACCCTAAAAAAACTCGCCCTGATAGTACTATAGTTTTCATATACAAAGTTGAAACTAACTGATTCAAACGCAGCTACTTTTTGGGCGATTACCTAAGCAATCTGTAAAATTGTGAAGAAATTTGAACGTATCCACTCTACGTTCCGAATATCAGAAGGCACGTGAGCATGCATTATCGCTTAGTCGAAAACACCGTTGCTGCAAGTGCAAGGGGTGCTGATGATCCAATTTATCGATTTTCTGATAGCCGATTTATCTTCGCCGGCGATTGAAGATCATGACTTGGGCGATATATGGTTCCAACAAGACGGGAGAACAAGCCACACAAAAGATGATCCTAGACAGGAGATAGGTCTATATTACATATGACACTCTATATCACAGTAAACACTTCGAATATCGATTTTTATTGTTTTTGAAAAAATTTCCCTTGTCAGGAAAGGTGGATTTTTTTTCTTATTTTTCCCAATACGTGTATAACCTACCGTATCATCTAGTGCCCTGTTTATCAATTCCCTCATAAGATTTTTGAATTCAAGAAATTTTCTAAAAACAATTTTTGAGATGGATTTGGATTTTGGTCCCAACGATTGCAAGTAAATAAAAAGATGCGCCCATTCATTTACTTTTACATTCGCTGAAGTGAAGAACGTTCAGGACCTGAACTTCACCAAATAAACTCAAATTACTACTCAGAACTTCAGAGTACACTATAAGGTATAGATTTTTAAAAAGTCAATTCTTTTGTATTGGCTTAATTTAGTTCTTAAAATGACATCAGTTATGTATCGATTTAGGGAAATGACATTTTAGGTTTTAAAAATGAGATAACGTTTGTAACATTGGGCATTAAATTGCGAATACTTTTCTTTTTGTATATATATTTGTTTTCCTTAAGGTCAGACATCAATTGTCACACCCTAAAAATGTCTTGACCTTAAAAAAATAAAAAAGCAAACTTATTTCACATTTAGAAAAGATTATAATTTAAAGAATAATAACCAATCATTCCAAGTTCAAATATCTGAAACCGAATACTTCACACGGATATATGAACTTCCATGTCGAAGATCCAATTTTGAACTCATAATACTGAATTCCTTCAATCAATTGAAATTCCATTCGTTATTCACCTGCTTCTGTTTCCCACAGCTTTTTGCAACTCTTCGATTCACTTAATTATCTATTAACTGCCCCCAAAACGAAGCAATGGGTAATAAAAAAGAATCCTCAACCAAACCTCTAATCATCTTAATTTCATAAATCTCAAAGATTTACCATCAGGCTATATATACGAGTAGGTATAAAACCTACCTATCATCAAATCTGCAGAAGATAATGAATGGCTACTGTTTCTTCCATCAAAGCGATCAAATGAAACCATAAGCCCTTTTTTGAGCAGAGAATCCCTCATCGTCGGGAGGCGGCGGCGCGGCGCGGCGCGGCGGTAAAACCAGTGATTTCCTCTCCGTAGCTTCCCCCTCCCACGCATGAGTATTTGTGCATAACATGTGTATGTGTTAGTTACTGTCTATATTGTCCGTTTTGATGGATTAAATGATGAGGAATATGAGAAGTAATATCCAGGAAGACTTCAGTGACGCACTGCATTTCGGAATCCACCCTTGGGCTATAGCATATATTTCTTAGGAGCTGGACATAAACCACTGTTCTGTTCCTGATTTTTCTTTACCGCCACTGCTGCTACGCCCTTCGATCGGAAACAGCCAATCTCCTTATTATTGGAAATTTATTACCAACTTTCCCACGCTACAATTCCTCCTTGGCCTGATCTTAAATAATCATACGGACTTTTGGTGGCTCAACAGAGTCGGCTCAAATCGAACTATTGACCCGGTAACTATGCAATACCGCCAGGGAAGATGTTTACTCTACACGTTGTCGACTTCGTCGTCGTTGGTCGTCGTCGGGAGATCTCCTGTTGGAGATATTTCAATTTTCCGGGAAATCACTACACACAGTGGATTTGTTGTTCTGTTGGTTGGCCCCTGGGGTAACTCAGGGGAACCCTCTATATCAACACGGGTCTCTACTGTATATACATCGATAGGTGATCTATGCGAACATTAAACTCTCGCGGAACCTGCCCGTCGACCAATCGACTAAAGTTGCTGGTGCAATGATTAAGATCTCGTCTAAGGTGTAGGCTACAATACGCAGGCTTTGTTGTTGTTGTTTTTTTCTTTTAAGCAGTAAGCACCGTGTCTTTACTTTTAATTAGCAAGCACTTTCGTACATACACAGCAGTCAAAAAAGGCAAACATCTTCAAGACTTGTGGATCGATTTTATGAGGCAGATAATGACAGCGGAGAAACAAAAAATTTGTATCCGCGCCTTAACGCGCATTGTAAGCAGATCAATGTATATGATCTTAATGAGAGTTGCTAAGTGCACGTGGAATGAATTGATTACGATCTGTAATAGTGCTTGGTTGGTTGGTTGCTTCATACGACTACCGTTTTGTATAGGCCATCTTTCATGGAGATTGTAATAATTATATCTCATCCATGAAGACCTTGTGTTTACTCTTGACCAATAGCAGTGGACTCGGGTCCCCACTATGAAAATATATAAGATGATGACTACCTTCTGTTGATCGATGAACTGTAGCTACGTGTTTACTAAAATAAACTCGATATGAGGATCTTAAACAATTAGCATCCATGCATCAGAATGATGAACACAAAAAATATGGATATTTCTGTGCTAATCCAGATTGGTCTTATTTGATTTGGATATTTATGGATGATGTTCTATCATGAATTCAGCGGCAACAGAAATTCATATGGAATAGAGATGATTTCAGAAACACAAAGTATTATGTCTAAGAAATTAAAATTGCGAAGCATTAAGAATTGAATTTTACTTAGAATGCCAACAAACATAAATTTATTATTAGAAGATCAACCAGATCACGCCACTTACAGAAAAAGCAGGAACAAAGCTAATTGGGTCATATAGCCATAAATACATGCAGATGTGGCAATAGCGGTATTTTCGCGGGAAAACTATTAAATATTAAATAAACAATGAACTATTTATTTGACTATTAAACTAATTTACCAAATGAAAAAATTTAATGTAGGCCTGAACTTGACTATATTTTTCAGTGTTGCCACTTTTCTGGTAGCTTTTGTTTTTTGCGATTCATTTTTTCAGTTTTTCCGTGGAAGATCATCCTTGTTTCGGGGCTAAGTCCAAATTAACTCATAAAACAAGTTCTTCATTAAATCTAGAATTAATTAACCTAATTTTATGAGTTAACTCTGGATTAGGTTAGGTTAGGTAAATGGGCTGACAGATGATTATATTTCCGTCACACTTAGATCAATATAGATCCATTGTGATACCCTTAGTTGAATATAACCTACATATGGCAAAGTCCTATGAAAGAGTTCATTTGTTGAGAATGGCCACGTTCACAAAGTTATCTAAAGCAATCCAGATTGGTTTGTGTTGTTGTAATCTCTTGAGAAAAAACAGCTGATTATAAAACATCTGTTCTCAAAATAAAAATCTCAACCGATCTAAAAAATACTCGTGTATTCAGCTATCTGAAGAGAAATGTCAAAAACAGCTGACTTGAGTTCAAATCAAACAGCTAAATTAACCTATCCGGTTTTAGTCGTTCACAAACATATACGGATACTCGAGTATCTGAGATAGCATATCTCAGCGCAATGTGAACGCGGCCAATGTAAATAAGGTTCCAGCGAGCTATAGCCCGAAAGGTCGAAAAGTGCCTACAAGTCAGTTAAACTTAAATTTAGGTTTCTGTCGTCGTAAGATCACCATTGTTAGGAGAGGTTTACGCGTCAATATGATTCTTGGGTGTGTTCCTCTTCCTTACCCCTTCCAGGTTAGATCATCCCTTCCCTAGGCCCGTAGAGGCAGTGGCCTCATTCAACGTCTGGTGGATGGGTTTGATAGACCGGTGGTTGGTGTGTAGTTTAGTCAAAAATTTACAGGCCCACCTGGTTGAAGAGAGTTAGAAGCGTCAGGGCGTCCGTCCTTCCCCACATGGCTTATCACAACCTTTCCCAGGCCCGTAGGGGCAATGGCCCCATACAACGTCTGGTGGACGGTAGAGGTAGACCAGTGGTTTGGTGTACTGTGTTGTCTTGTTGAAAAAACTGAACTGGATTAACTGAATAGATATTTTTGACAGATTTATGTAGAAAATCGTTGTGTGATGCTGTGGATTTGGTGATTTCGATAGGGTCACCATTTCAATTATGAGCCTGACATCTATACTGTCTCGATAGATTTTTGACAAGCGAAGATTAAAGTTAATCTTCCACTGGAAACAATGTTTAAATTGTTTGCAGGATAACCTAACACAAAGTTAACTCACCACTGAAAAGCTGGGCCTAAACAAAACGTGCCTTTACCTAGCAATACCTGCTGTTAATAACTGATTCATCAGTTAACCAACATAAATTGAAATAAGTTATTATTTTATGTTTTTTTTTATTCGTAAAGGTACGCTCACTTTTAATCTCAAAAATTACAATTTTTCTTAATACAAACCAAATGCAACTAAAGCGGATAAATTTATGATTTACGATGACGTGCACAATCGCAATTCATGGTGCAGCATTACATACCACACGCTGCTGTTGTCGCAGGTTAACCATGCGGCAAATAATGTTTGTTTTGTAATAGGAGCTGATAAATCAGTCCATTCGCATGCCATGCGCTTTGCACTCTATCTCTCTCTCTCTCACTCACTCTGTGTATAATGTCAATAGGGGTACCAATATGCACTCGTAAAAATGATGACCTAATTACCATAATCACATATGCAGAATCGCAATAAATTTATAGAAGGTATATTAGGAGACAAACATACTGTAGCTTAAGATTATGATCTATGAACTGTTCTGGAACCAAATGAACCATATAACAATCGCAATAACATACTGACAGAAGAAGTGGGAGTGTTGTTTATATTAATAAATAATTTAGAAAAAAAAATAAACACAAAAAATAAATAGAGTGAATGGGTATAACATAGTTTCAGAGATTTATATTTGTGATAATTTTGAATAATAAATTTAAATGTAATCTATCATGTAAAAGAATTTAATTAGTTAATGGAGATTAGTTGTATTTTATCGGTGGTGCAGTTAACATCAGGTACAAAAAATAGAAAGATTTATGATTTCCTATATTGATGAATTTATTTTAATTGAATTAAATTAACGGGAAGGACACAATTATATTAAGAGGAAGTGTCTTCCATGGCTTGATCATACGTGGACATTCTGTAACTTCAAGCTATTTCTGAAAGAAGTGAAAGCCCAAGGCCGGGGGTCCCTATACAAATCACTCTTATGATCTTGATTACAGGGTTTTTTGTGGGATCTGAAACTCGATGCTGAGAATAAGGAATTCACTGGAAACTTATACATGGTAAGACTGGTCTCTAAGAGGCCATATGAGAACAGCTTAAGGGCTCCGAGCACTTGAGGCCTTGTCAAACAGAACGTGATCCGGCGGGCCGGTCGATAAATTATATGGAAATTATCGACTTTTATACGCCGCGTTCTTTGTTAAACTATGCAAAGATCGCTGGGCCGCGTTCTGTTTGAAAAGGCCTTTAAGTCCAGTTTCTTCGTGGTAACTCACCAGCAACCAAGTGAGCTCTTCCTGGAAAATAGAATATGCAATGTTGAGCCTAAAACACACAGACAAATAACACTGTCTAGACAATCAAGACTATATCATCTAGACCATTTAGATCATCTTCAATCTCTAGGCCATCTAGACCACTTAAGGTCATCTAAACTATTAAGATTTTAGATAATCTAGAGAATTAAGACTATAAGGACTATCTAGGATAACTGGCCCATCTAGACTCCGTATCTGCACTATCTAGACGATCTAATCCATTTATACTATTTATGTAATCCATATGGACTATTTACATTTTTAAGAATATCCAGATGTCTTTTTAGAATCTCTGGACCGTAGAGAAAATATTTACCTAGGAGCCGACTCAGGGGGGGTTCGTTCTTTTTTGCACTACAAGCTGATTGTTTCCAATTGGAAGAGCATGTAATAGTGTCCCGTATGTATAATATGTTCATGCATAGACCGATAGGAAGATTAAGAGATTTTCTCTCATTCAAAATTTGCGGCAGTTTTAGGCCGACTGGTTTTAGGGGGCTACCAGTCGATTCTCTAGGTAAGTATTTTCTTTATGCTCTGGACTAAATAGGATATCACAATTTAGATGATTCAAAAATAATAGTAAATAAAGACCATCTCAACTAAAAATTACACTTCTCTAAGCTCCACACTCCCCCTATCATAAAAGAATTGCATAATACTCCATAGAGAACTTCTTCAACTAATATTGCACTTTTATAAAGTAAATTCAATTCATATGAGTAAAGAAATACTCCTATAAATATCTGAAAAGTGCGTTATATCAACTTTTATTATTGTATTATTTCAGCGTTTACTCCAATAGAGATATTTGAGGAATGGCTTTACTGGCGTTTACAGTACAGTACAGGTACAGAAAACATCTTAGGGATAGCAGCATTTACTCCAATAATGATTTCACTTCTATTTTTACTCCAATAATGATTTCACTTCTATTTAGAACGACTATAACGGTAATAATAACCAATTACCATTACCAACAAATTTCAAAGAATCATCCTACTCTTGCGCCATTTTTGTTTTTTAATTTTTAATATAACAGATGATTGACTCCTCCTGCTGATTTAAATTGCAACCAAACGTGTATCAGAAGCTTATTTCGAAAACAAAAAACAAACCATTGCCACCACGTATTTCCAATCCAAAATTAAATAAAAAGTTCAAACTGACACACCGACACCACCATGTCGATGAGACTATCAAATATACGCCTTGACGACGACATCAACCGACCGGCAACGGGCCGATCGCCATTCCGCCGCCACCACCTTTCCGTTCCTGTATTCATATCATATGATGACTAGCGCTAGCACTATACGCTACGCACATAAATTAAATTCAATTTACACAGTGACGCGAATGACCATGTGAGGGCATGCGTATTATTATAAACAAAAAAAAAAAAACACCTGAAAGGCTTCACACTGATGACCGTGTCTGCTGTCAAAGTGTATAAACAGATAATACCTGCTCTTGTGACTTGTGCTCACGCTAGAGCGTGACAGACTCTTATTTTGGTTGTTTTTGTGCTTCGATGCGGTAACCTGATTATACCGGTTGAGCATCGGCACAAGCGGCCGGTTGTATGTATATGAAATCAAATAAAAATGTAGATTTGCCCCATCATCACCATGATTGCTGTCACGGTGGCAGCACCCGGTAGCAAAGTTGGGAGGCCAATCAGAAGACAACAGATTTCACCTTGGCTGTCGTAAAAATGACAGTTGACGGCAAATCCGCTGTCACAACCAGAAGCCCTCAAAACTCGAATCATATTGCCACTGTTGAGACAGCGGCCGTCTAAACAAACCCAAAGCCGATTCATATCTACTCGTAGAGAGAGAGAGGCACGTTTTGCCCTGCTACAGTCTACGTCTTTACGTTTTTTTTTTCTTCGTTGCTGTTGACAATGACGACGACGCTGACGCCATACGGCAGGCTCGTGCCATTGAGCTGCTATATCGCTAGGGAGCTAAGTGTCAAATCAATATCAGAAAACGAAATGAAAGTTTCCATGGCGACATTTTGTTGTGCAAACAAACAGAACTAAAAAAGAAGATGCAGAAAAATTAATTCATTTTCACAAAAAGGCTGCCATTCTGAGAAATTCTGGATTTTCTGGCAGAAAAGTGTCCGATGCAGCAGATATGTATAGATAATAATGCCCCCACTTTGTGGTCGCAAAGGAATTCTGAAATATGGCGTACGTTCTTTTATAATGTTTAGGTTCCCAGCATTCCACACCATGTTTATGCATTGTTTAAGAGACCAATATGGGCTAGAGGCTGTGAAACGCGTAATCCAGGTAGCATCGTTCACTATGGTTAGAGCACTGCGCACAGCACACACACAAACTTACGAGGAAGGAGTTTTGAGGGGATCCCAAGATTAGCGGTTACCGCCAGCAACAAAATGTATTCTTCTCCCTGATAGCTCTCCTGAGGTATATTGCTACTGGTTTTTGCATCTAATGATCTCTGGCAAAACTTGCAACTTGCTCCCAAAACAGCCAGAGATCCACATCAACTCAACACAGAGCATCAGTCAAGTCTGCGTCCTAAAGTAAAATTATAGACTTTGCGGTGCGATTTGGTTTCAGTCTGTCTGTCTGTATGTCTGTCTTTTACCATCCAGATCCACCACCAGATGATGAGTGCATTGCCATCGGAGTTTGGAGTCCTGGAACTGGTGTTGGTGTGGATAGACCGATGCTATGGATGGACGGATCGATTGAGTCGATGATCTTAATTTAATGTTCAACTTAATCACCTGCCTTAAGGGAAGAATTTCTGTTGTCCGATGGCCGATGAAGTTATGGTATACATACATAGAAGTGTTGTGTTGTGAGAGATTTTCCCATGCTGAGGGCTTTGATCAAGATAAGTGCTTTAGCATCGGATACTTTTATTTAAATAATTTACTCATGATGACTCACAGCATAGGGGTAACGGGGTTTAAAATAGAATGTTTACGACACTTAGATTTTATATCTATCCGGTGTAGCTTCATTTAATATTATCAACATAAATTTGTTTAAAAATTTGATTGAAAGTTTAAAAATCAAAAAGCATCTTTAAAAATTATATATGTATGGAGAGATAACATATGTTCCCGAAAGTTCTCTAGGTGGCTCGCTGTTTCTGGCTATTACAGTAACTTAAAAGAAAAACTATGACCTAAAAAAAATCGATTATGCGAGACATCAAATGACGTCAATAGAGACTCGGATAACTAACTATAATTACCTAACCTAAATTCCAAATTACAAAAATAGATTTGAAATTCTAACCACACCTCGGATTCTGGGATAGCCAGGTTCAACAAAGAAAAACTGAGCAAAGAGCTGGAAGAGAAGAAGATAGCGAAGAAAAAAAGAATGAGAAGAATAAGAAGAATAAGAATAAGAAAATCCGAACCCATGTTCTGTTAACATAAATTAATAAATTTGGTGATGCGAACGCTCATTAAGAACCAGGACCTTGTCGCCAAGCCAACCATTTCTGCGTGCGTGTTTTACACTGACTGGTGGGGAATTAAAAATTTCCGAAAAGTCTAAACTAAAGCAAAATACTCTTGGATTTTTTTTCAGGTGAACGAGGCTAGGAATCTTAACCAAACCTCTAGCTAGGCCACTGGCACTGGCCATTTCACCACGGAATTTTAATCCTCATTAATATTTGTCGAGAAATGAAGTTGAATCGAATAAAAAATACCGTTTGTTTAAATTTTCATCATTTCTCGATGAGTTCTTATAGATTCTATAGTTATATTATGTAGAATATGGGTCCAGGTGAATAAATACTAATTTTAAAACCGGGACAGCAAAGGTAACCAGGGAATAGTAGATGCATTCAAGAAGTTTTGTTACCAGTTACCAAATGGTCGAAATCCTGCAGTTAAGACCCAGTTCCGACATCCATCAAAGAAGAAAATATTTAAAAACCTTTAGAACAACAAATCCATCACATTTAAGGGGCTTTAAAAGGACCTTTTGAAAACCCAGGGGTTATATTGATAGTGTGTATGCAACAAAGTACAATTCATCAATCAAGTATAGGAAATATATCTCCGCTAAACGTTGCACATGTGACTTTATATCAAGGTGTCCACGTTCCTTTTGGAAACAGTTAAACGAAGATCTTCAACATTTATGGTACCTCTGCTCAACTTGACGTTATGAGAGAGGAGGATGAATTGTCGTCCCAAGACACGGTATGATACAAAAAAGATGTTAACAGCCGAATTAGTAAAATTTAAGAATGCTTTTAAAAGTTGGAAAAGCAAAAATCTACATTACGAAGCTGTTACTGCCGCTAAAATGTAGAATCCGTGCAGGTACATATGTACATACATTCATATACATTCATGGAAAGCAACCGCTTCTATCACAACTAACTGGAAACTTCCAAAGGAGTGTTTGGCGGAATTCAGTTTTCAACTAAAAACTCCATCGAAGGACTGGTCAAAAACCTATCGACAAAATTACACGGAAGAGAACGTGGTGAAGAATATCGCGAGACACGCAGTGAAGCGAGATCCTCTTAACCAAAATTGTAGGCCATAAAAAAACTTGGCGCAGAAAAGTCCAAACGGAATCTCAAAAACTTATAAAAAGTCGAGGAGGGCTGAAACTCATTTTCAACGAACGAAAACGAAAAGTTAAGTAAGTTAAGCAACTAAGTAATCCAGTGTCCTAAATCATGATCCCTTGTATACTAGCCAAGCTGTTCCGCCTGACATTGGGAAAAATATCAGCCAACATCCAATGAAAAAGCTCGGCAAATCACATGCAGAGTTTTGTCAAAAATTAATCCCTCAAATAATTTTTTAATGATGATTCTGGAGTAGATAGCAACATTCATCCAGGAGAGCTTTTCATTTAAATGGCTGAACTCATCATGCCTATGAATAACTGAATACTGAAACATGTGTCGTTTTCAATTAGCAATCCGGTTTTAGATTCGGAATCCCAATTGAACAGTTTTTTTCGATTCTGAAAAATTTGAAGTTTGGTGTGACTGTATTAATATTTCAAGCAATCACTTCAAAGTTCGCACAAGTTGCAAATAAAAAAAAAATGACATTTAGCAAGTGTGACATTTAAATCTTTGAATGTGTGAGTGATTCTGTTTTTGCTTCTGATTTCAAATCCAGAAGAGAATCAGAACTGTCACTTTTGCATTGAACGCATTCAGAATACTTTTTTCTGCTTCCAGATTTCCAATTAAAAACGACGATAGTTATTTCTAGTGCCATTTGAAAATACGAGGTTCAATGTACAACTTATGGGTAATCCACATCCATTGCATGTGTATATGTATGTACATTCGTCAAAAAAATTCGTATAGATGTTTGGAAGTAGAGTTGTTGTTATCGTAGAGAGTGGCAAGCTATAGTGTTGCAGCAATTAAGTAAAGCTGAATTGCAAAGGGCCATTGTATATAAAACTTATAGTACTATCATCACGATGGTTTTTGTGTTGTGGGGTGTGGTCGTCTAAGGGCGCACTTGTATATACACAGAAACAGCAACCAGAAAATTAATTAGGGGTGTGATCGCTAGGTGGCCGACGTGTGGAACGTGTTCATGAGAGTACTATGCAAATTTATATACAATGAAAGGGCTGAACCTTTAAAAAAACCCTATTGCTGAACCTTTAAAAACTATTGCTTAAAACAAAATCTGCGACTCGCATTGGATGTGGCGTAAGCTCTCATAACTCGGAACATCAAACTTCATATTTAATTTGTTCGCCAAAGAATCATATGAAAATAGTAAAATCTTTTATAAATGTTTAAACACTCTTTTACTTTAATACAACAAATATTTTACTGTCTCATCATGAGTACGTTTAAAACATCTTCAAAAAAAGACCATAATTCTTCCAAAACGATCAACAAAATAAAATCAAATAAAATAATTGCAAATTACTGGCGCCCTAATTAGCTATTTGAGCATCAGCCACTCATTTGGGGCAAGGACCAAAGCGAAAATTCCCAAACTCATATTGGCAATACAAAACAAAACCAAAAAATGTCTACCTACTTATAGCTTCCAGCAATAAAGGGCTCTACAGCTCTACTCTAAGACACATCAGCGGAAAACCTCCAGCGAGCGCATACCCAGAAGCGATTCCCATCGATGATAGTCCCCTCTGGCAGAAAAAGCTATTCTGATTTTCGGTCTGCCACCACCTACTAAACTGATGAATAAAAGTAAGCAGTAAAAAAAAAAGAATCCAAAGATGCAACAGCTCCTATGGAGGCTACATCAACTGCACAACTCGTAGCAACAGCAACAGCAGCAGCAACATCGAGAAATTCTGCGAATTTACGAGTATTTCTGCCTTTTGCATGTGCCATTGCCATTGCCTTCGAAACACAGTTGGCTTTGCATTTGTTAACACTAAATGGTTGGTGAGCTGGCGATGGGGCCATGGCGACCAAAGTGAGAGCGCCAAAAAAAAAAAACAAGCATTCAAAAGTGGAGGAACTGACGGACGAAAAGACGCGCGGCCTCTGACTGAATTTAAGGAAAGTCACACATTCGGGAATGCACATCCACATTTACAGGCACACAACGAATGTGTGCCCTTGTTTTTGTTGGGTCTAAACGTTTTTAGTGGACCTGGTCTACAGCTCGATGTACCCACTACTATGCAGTCTTTGACCAGAACGGACGGACGAACAGACAGACGGACATGCGAATTTAAATGAAACGTATGCCACGATAAAATAAATTAGCCCAGAATCATTTAGGAACTAGTGTTGTTAATTAGGTAAGCCTCTTTGGGAACTCCGCAGGATATACGGATACGGATATATGCAGCCATCAGGATATACAACAAGGAGCGCGACTATAGATACAGATACACGTGTCGCAGTAGATTTACAAGACACGTATCGTCACGTTGTCAAGCAAAAGAGAAAAAGAGACACAAACAGTAACTTAACTACCTATCTATAGTTTAGGTTTAAGTTGTTGATGATGGGGTATGAGAGGTTTTCAGCGCCTGGGCTTGTGCCTCTGTCATGTTATATATATGTAGTAACGTGTTTGTCCTTTCTTGGGGTAACTTATGGCCATAGCATTTGAAGGCCTAATTAATTGAAACTAAATAAATACACATTTTATACGAAGGGCGCGCGAGATTTAGATGTGGTGATAGGGTGCCAAGCAGCAAACTTGAAACAAAAAACAACAACAAAAACATGAGTGCCGGACATCAACGTTCATCGTTGGGACGTAAAAGACAACCTATAATCTGATGAAGACCAAAAGAGTAGATGCTGGTTTTCTGCTTCTGCTGCTGTTGCTGTGGCTTGCTTGATGCTATATAGTTCAAGCTAAGAGATGTCTCCAAAAGATCAACTTAAGCTACATTGCAACTAATTTGAAGAGAAAACAATTTAAGTGGCCGGCAAATTAAACTAAACCACGCGGAAGGATTTACTATCTTATCCCCAAAAAGGTTAAGCGACAGCATAAAAACAAAAAAAAAATTAAATTTTTCTTTTCTGGTCACAATATTGGAGAAAATTACGAAACGTAAAGGTGAAGAAAAACGCTGTCATCTATTTCAAGTTAAGAATGCGAGAGCGTTTTTACGAAGTGAATTACTTTTTTGCAAAAAAAAATTTGTAAACGAAATGATATTTAAAACAACGAAACTTGAACTAGGTAGCATTGCCGGACGGTGAGTGCCAGCGTAGCGCAGCGCTGCGAGTTGTTCGCTGGCTCCGTATGTGTCGGTTCGAATCCTGGTGAAGTCAAAAAGTTATCCAATTTATAAATAATAACGACTTTGCTATTGCCTTTTAAACTGGGTTCTCAGGACATCTTCTTTTAACATATCAATACCAGCTAAGCCTGTCATTTTACTAACATGGTATTTTTGACGTGAAGTCATCCTCGGATTGTTTTGCCTCTTGTTGCTCCTGCTGATTTTATTTTATCAAGTTTTTTCTGCAAAATCATCGAAGAACTAAAATTTCCAAAAAAATATGTTCAAAAAAATAAATTTATTTTTGAAAAAGTAATAATTGGGAAATGACTTGATAGTTTTTTTACGTTTGGATTTTTAGACAGAATCTTAAATATTTTCCACAAAAATCAATTTTAGATTAAAAAATAACGGTACCGGTGTAAGTAATCGTTAAATAATTTAAAATTAAAAAAAAAAACCTGCAATAGTAATTTTTATCAAAGTTTGTGAGGTTAATACGACCTATCATGATAAAATAAAACGATTTAAATTCGTTTACCCAAATTTTATTTTTTTTTATACAGAGGATTAGAAAAAGTTTAACTTTTATATTATTTTCCCAAAAAATTGTTTAAATAATTTTTAAAAATCGATATTTCAAAAGATTTGTTTCTGTTTCTTTAATTTTAAACCATATTTTAATATTAAATTGATATACCAATTTTTTTTTCTCAAAAATATTTAAAAAATATTTGAAAAACAATTTTTTTTTTTAAATAGCCATTTCAATGATTTCGAATATTTTTTTCTAATGAAACTCAAAGCTCCACGGTCACACCTGAGTCCAAACTATACACTATTCTACAAATTGGCAGGCCTTAAACAAGACAAGAAAGCACATTACGTGCGACCAAATCATTGCATTTTATTTGTTATTCACATAAAATTGAAAACTTGAATTCATTTCTGTGGGGCTTTGTTCACTGTTGAACCGACTCATGAATCCAATAAAAAGTACTGTTGTCATAGTGACAAATTGAGTTTTTTTTTTAATCTGCATTAAATTTTAAAAAGCTTGAAAAACTTATTTTCAATTTCACGACACAAAATTTTTGGAAATGCAGTCTTCATTTGAATTCAAAATTTATAAGTGATTTGCATATTTTTCAACTTATTAGCACTTTTATACGACAAACAACACAAGCTAAATAGACTACTTAAATTATAAGCATATCTCACTTTAAGGAAGTAACATCTTAAAAATCAAATAGGTACACTGTTGTTTGGTTTACATATATCCGCCTTATACACCATTCGCATTAAAAAAAAAAAAAACTCAAATCCATTATCATTAACTTATTCCAAATTGACGCATAGCCAACAATATCTTACATTTCTTACTGTATTTTCCATTTACTGATCTAATTTTTTGTCAAAATATAAACACAGAAAGAAAACAAATTTTTATCACCTCAATGTCATTCGATGCAAACAAAAAACAAAAAATACTGTGCTGCCATGAGGCAGTAGCAGTTTAGTTTAGTTCTTCAAATCTTCACATCCATCATGATGGAAGATGCCTTTTGAAAAGCGACCATCAGCATCATCGTTGTCGTCGTCGTCGGTCGTCTTGATTATTTGCTTTAACTTTTATTTTAGGTATTTCGTCCAGTTAACCTTAAAATTCCCTCATGTGTTACATTTACAAAAATAATTTACACCTAAATGAATGAACAGCAGCACATGCCTGTGCCAATGTTGGTTGGTATAAGTCTTGAAAATTTTCATAAGATGCATTCAACAAGAGCACACAAGAACCCGTACCTGTCAGAGTGGTGATGAAGAGAACGAGTATCTTACAGAACCAACATACATCAATATGGTAGGATTTTCTCGTAGTCATCTCAAAATCTAAACAAACACCAAATCGGTTACGTTAGGCTTCCTTAATGAATTCATTGCTTCTTGTGTAGGTATTCCTTTACCTTTACCAAATGTATAAGAGAATTCTAAGAATCTATCTTGTGCAACAAAATTATGTGCTCTTGAGAACTTCTTGAACTAATATACTCAAAAATAAAGGTACTATAGGCATAAACGGCTGGCTGATTTGTTACTGTTAAAAATGTTATGGTTGGATGCAATATCGTCAAAAAAAAAATGGAATTCGAAGAATACTTATTATATAATATCTGTAGTGTCTTAAATTTTACTGTATACTTAATAATTGTATGTAAAGTATAATCTGAGTAATTATTTCTTAGTGAATGTCAGATTGTATAAAATATATTGAAATAAATAAAATAGATTTGGACGTGAAAGGTTCTTGATTGAGTCGATATACTGCAATATCTCCGGTCAGAAATATATTTCTGGAAACTTAAATATTAAAAAACACTTTTCACCAAGCATTAACTCTTTTACAACCCAACAATCATATCATTTTCAAAAAAATCAATTTTGAAAATTAGGAGCCAAATAAAGAACATTGGACCGAAAAATTGTTTTTTTTTTCAATTTCTAGGACTCTATTTATCAACCCTATCATCGTATCCGATCGGAACGAATCTTTCTCCGATTTCAACGAAATGTACGAATTTTTTATCATGGTAGCTGTTCCAATTGATAAATCGGACATTCCTAAGAAAGAAATTGAAATGTGCGTTGAAACTTTTAAAATCGAAGTAACGTTTCTTCAATTCGATGCTTAGCAATTAAATGTCAAAATCAGAACAACGCGTGTGAAATACATGCGATGCTTGACGATGCTAAGTTCCGATTGTTGTGGAATAATTTCCGTATGCGTCTGATTCATTGTTACGATTCGGATACCATGAACAAAATAAACGTTCCGATCGGACTTCTCTCCGATCGGAGATTTCTCCGAACGGATACGATGATACATCATTCAACTTTTTTTTTTTAATATTTTGGAAAAAAAACAGGATTTTTGTTTGAATTTTATTTTTTTTTTAAATTTATTTATAAATATTTGAAAGATGACATCAATGTAAAAGTTGTTTTGGATTTTTGCTCATATATTTTGGTAAGTATAATTTCTGAAATCACTAGTTTTCAGTAACATCTTGAAAAGTTTATTTTTACTTTGAAAATTATTTTTTTTACAAATTATGCAGTGAATAGAAAAACTTAACAATACAAATAAAAATAACATGTATAAATGCATCGAATACACTTGCTCCTGTCTTAAACAATAAATAAAATCGTAAGAGCGTTTTTTTCGCAAATTTATGTTTGTATACAAATTTGTTTAAATATTTTAGGAAAAAAGTTGGTATGCAAGTTTTACACTTCAAAGAAAGTTTTGATTTGCAAATTTAATATAGTAGGTAATAGTAATCAATACAAAATTTTGATCACAATTTTTCAAAACGTTCAGAGGAAAATCGAAAACCAAAAATTTTTTTAAAAATTTACGACTGTTACGACTGAATTTCAAAAACTAAATTTTTTAAATTTAAATTTTTTATGTAAATAAATGATTTATATTTTAAGTGGTTTTCTTCTTAAAGTATGAATGAATGTATTGGGTAAACATTTGCACTACGACCTTAAGATCTATTGTGCCCCCCTTTTGATCTGGATGAGGTTTCTTATCTACAATTCATCCTCCAAATCCGTTCCTTTGACGAATTTAATAATTTGGGGTATTTCTAGAGAATGTAATTCATTCTCTTCTATATGGTACTTGCCCAGATATTTATGTCTATGATGCATTAGTGCATCACATTTTCCTATTATGTGGTCCGGTGTCTCCTCATGAGCGTTGCAGAATCTGCAGGAAGCGCTGCTCACTAGACCTAGGATACTGAGGTGTCTTCTTAGTTTGCAATGGCCGGAGAGGAGACCCGTTACCCTCCAAAGATTGTTCCTACTTAGGCTGATACAGGATAGGAAACGCTCTCGGTTATACATAGTTCCCGAGTAAGAGTTTTTCCTGTCTCAGTTTGGGGAGTTCTTTCCAGATTTTTGATCTTCGGATTTGATTTTGTTTTTAATCATATTCTCCCCTATACGACAATAGGGCTAGTGAGTCAGCCTCTTCATTGCCCTGGACACCAACGTGACCTGGTACCCAATATAGTGTGACTTTGTTTTCCTTGCCCAGTGCATTGAGTTTATTCACACATTCCCATACTAGTTTAGAAGTAATGGTGTATGAATTCAAAGCTTTTAGTGCAGCTTGGCTGTCTGACATGATGGCAATGTTTCGGTTTTTGCATTTTCTATCGATGTTACGTTCTGCGCATTTTCCGATGGCATTCACTTCTGCCTGGAATATGCTGGTGGACTTCCCCATCGGTATGGAAATTTTGATTCTAGGCCCAAAAATCCCTACACCAGTCCCGTCAGAAGTTCTCGATCCATCAGTATACCACTTGATGGTGTTTGCTTTGAGATTGTAGTTTTCCATTTCACTTATCCAGTCTCTTTTACAACTTAACTCCGTTAGAAAAAGCTTTTCGAAGTTATATTTTCTAATCATGCTATACCTGGGAATGTCAAGAAGATTTATTTCTGTGGACTTGAGGATTATGTTCCTCTCCCTATGGCCAATGATCTTCCCTGTCCCAGTACCCTCCTTAGCAAACCTCATGATGGCTCCCTTAGCAACACTTTCTATTGCCAAGTGTAGTGGCGCTAGATTTGAGATGTTTTCCATTGCTGCTGTAGGGCATGTTCTCATTGCTCCGGTTATACATATACATGCAAGCCGTTGCACCTTTTCTAATTTTCTCTTTGTTGTTGTTAATTCGGTTCTTTTGTGCCATGCAACCGCTCCATAGGTGATTATGGGTCTCACCATCATGGCATACATCCATCTGAGAATGTTTGGTTTGCATCCCAAGATTTTCCTGCAATTCTTTTACAAATCATCAGGGCTTTTGTGGCTTTTCCGACAGTTATATCGACATGTTTATTCCAAAGGAGCTTACTATCTGGTGTTATGCCTAGATACATGACCTCTCTTTGGATATCGATTACTTCTAAAGCCTTTTCTTGGTGAATGGTATTATTGCTGTCTTTGTGGGGTTGATATTCAAACCCACTGAAGTACACCATTTCTTTGTTAAATTTAGTCCTCTTTGTATTATGTCACAAAGAGTTTCTTCAAACTTCCCCAAGGCAGTTATTACAATGTCATCGGCAAAGCCAATACAGGGTATACCATTAGAAGTTAGAATTTCAAGTAAAGTAATACGAAGATGTTATTAAAAGATTTCTCAAGCTCAAGACGTGATTTATTGGTTTTTTAACATTTTGTTCTCTCTTAAGGCTGTAGCCAAATAAACAGAGACACCTATTTTTTTTCATCTTCCCAGTCATAGTTAAGTCAAGTTTGATCAAAATCTCGAGTTCGAATTTTGTTTTTGAATGCAAGACTTGCCTATGTAGTCTATATGTACCTATGGTCTCAAGAAAAAAAGGGTGAGCGATGACTGAAAAAAATATGGAGTTCCCATACAGTCTATCGACATGTTGGTTCTTGTGTTACTGGTTCGATTTCTGGATGAGGTCAGGAACTTCATAAAAATAAACTAAACCAAACTCACAAGAAGCAAAGCATCCTTCAAAAATCTCGTCTCGATTTCGTTTCGTGGTCAACCCTAAAATGGAATACATATTACTTATTGGTCCCTTTATGCTAAGAACCTCCAAAAACTCATGCCTCATAAATGTCTTCTATATGTTATGTATGCTACCGCATGAAAAACCCATATCTATGTAAGATTCAAAACACACATAATATTCCATAATGTTCCTGGAAGTTAACTTTTTCACTATCTCTCAGGTTCCAATCAAAGTTCCATTGCGACACACTTAACAATTCCAATTGTTTGTGTTTTTACCTAAACCCGCCAGCGAAACCTTAACGCAACTTGAATCAATTTACCTCAAACATACCTTAACTACTCGCGCTTGAAAGGTGTCTGCGGTGCTCCAAGCAAACATCACTAAGCCATGTCCACATACATGTTGTACAAATCGCCGGTGCAAATTGTAACACGGAATCAATTTCTGCAGTGGCTTGGTGCTTGGTAGGCCGCGCATATAGAAACCGCAGCGTTGTTGTCCAGGCAATTTAATTTCTATTCAATTATCGGCCAAACCGACCGCACAACACTAGGTGACAGATATGTCATATTAAAATACCGCAGATAAATTGGATTCCATTTTGTATGTGTTGGCTCCTGGGCCGGAGGCTGGCAGTATAGATTTCATAGCCGGTTTTTCATATTTCCTTATACAGAATTGTATATACTACAATTTGTGGGTACATGCTTTAATATGTCATCTAAGCACAAAAGTAATATTTTTATTTAATAGATACGTAGATGTTTTAAATAATTAAAATAAACACATAAATTTGGCAGATTGATTTAAGAAAATTTAGGTCATCCAATTGCGGAAAACTTCAAAAGTATCTTATACGTACCCCTCTAAAACTTTGAATTGCTTACAACTGTCATCGTTGTTTTGGAGATTTTTGTTTTAGGCATTGAAATGATTTTGATTTGTTATTTGAATGCAACCTAAACAGCGATCTATAAAGCGGACGACGAAAACGACGCGACGGCCAAGCATCTATATTACCCAACAACGACAAACAGGTACCGAAACAGAATTCCTTTGATATTGTGCCGCCATCTGTCTGTGAATGACGCAACCAAGCAATTGATTATCAAACCGATATTTTGATCTATTAAATGAAATTACAACTAGAGTGAGAGGAAAAGATGCCATTGCGCTAGAAGAAGACAACATATAATGAACATAGTAAGTTGATTAATGTACCTAGGCATATCGGTTTTGCGGCATAGCAACATGGAATGAGGAAAGAATGTGGTGATCTGATAGACTGCAAGAGATGAGCTATATGGATTTTGTAATGTCAGTAATCGTGAGCATTCATCATTAAAGACATAGATTGCGGTAACGCGTGTGTGCAGGCATAGATCTTTAAGGACATGGCATAGTGGAATTTGATTTTATTTGCAAATAACGACATCTGTCTGGATTTTTTCGAAATCAGATTAAACCTTCAAAATTAATGGCTTGTAATGAACCTTTACATATGAGCTAAGTTTTGAGTTAAAAAATTAGATCGGAAGTGACCAAAGAAATCTGAAAGAGTTTGTCCTGTCAGGGGTTCAAATTTCTGTAACAGCAATTAATTTATACTAGTGCCAATTTTTACAACAAAAAAACTCTATGACACAGAAAATCTTACTGACGTCTTATACTTGCTTGCTTTAGTTCTTCGGACTTATTTTGTCCACTAGGTGCCCCTTACGGGACACTGGGCCTACAATACTCCTACGAGCCATCGTGTACTAGTGGCATTTCAGCTCTATGCAACTCTTTCCCAATTGTACTCTGCATTCCAATTCGACCGTTCTTCGTCAAGTGCTTCTGGGTTGGCCTGGTCGCCATTCTGTCGTTACCCTTTCCAAGCGTATGGCCAATCCTCTGCCACTTATGTCTTCGTATAATACGAGTCAATTGGTTCCAGCCCTTTTCTCGCATGAAGTTCATTATTTCAGATAAGATGTTGCGTAGACATCTATTCACGCATGTTTGCAGCTTTCTAGTGACAGCAACTTTCCAAGTGCTGCAATCGTAAAGAAGCACGTATTCAAATTTGGAGCAGCTTGGTCTTTACGCTCATACAGTTATTTCTCCATATTTCGGACAGCAGGACAGGACTTTCCCATTCAGCTGTTAATATCTAGTTCAAATCCGTCGTCATTAGAGACAGTACTTCCAAGATGTTGAAATTTTCAGCCATCTCTACTGATTGTCCAGAAATATATACTTGAGTAGATGAGGAAGTTCTAGGGCTGATAATTTTTGTTTTTTCCGTATTGGTCAATAACCCAACGATTTCTGCGTCTTTCTCTACGGTAATCGCTGATCCTATGAGACACAAGCATATGTACGTCCGGTCGTCCGTATGGTCAAGGTGTTTGAGGTCTACTGAATTCCTCCATTTTATTCGCTAAAGCTGGAATAATATTGGTGAAAGTATACAGCCCTGTCCAACCCCACTTTGGTTTTGAAATTTCTCTGTCAACTTTGATAATAGCAATCAATTTATCGGAGATGTACCTCCAGAGCAAAGCAAGCCAGATACTACTTTAGTTTATATTCAACTAAATAATAGTACCTTTAAGTTGTTGTTCACAAATTTAATAATATTTATTGTTTGGAGAAAAAATAAATTAACATTTTTACTTCACAAAAAAAATATTAATTTTTTTTTTTTGAAAGGAAAGGAAGTACCTGTGTACTTCAAATATTATACGAGTAAATATTACAAACTGTAATACGGTTTAATTTTTTAAATTAATATAAATATATAACGACTGGGCCAATAAAATCAAGCAATCAATCATTGATTTGATTGACTACTGTTTCTTTATTGGCTTCGAATGAACTTGATTTTTCTTACGAAAAAAAACAATGATTAATCGGATTTCAATAATTGGATTAAATCAGATTAAATGAAGTCTTAGATATTAGTAGCCATACAACATGTCAAATCATGCACGTATGTTTATAATTTGTTATCGAGATTGTCCCAGAATTATGTAGATTTATCGAATATCGATATATTTTACAAACTGTAAGATACATTTATCAAATTCTATCAATCGAAGTTTTTGAAATTATTTTCAAAAAGTAAAGAGCACACCCTTTACTGAGAACGAAAAATCTAAAATGCCGATATCAAAGTTGAGAAACTAAAATGCTCAAAAAGAAAGCTGCTCATTCATTAAGTGGTAGCTTTATAGCCACAGGAGCGATATTTTACAAGAGACAAAGAAATTACCTAAGAGTTCCCAATTAAAGTTGGCGTGCACCAAGGAAGCGTCTTGAGCTCTTCGAGCTTTATCCTTGAGTTTCTGCTAGAGCGCTAATAGACGGACCGGAAAGTAAATCAGTCATTATTTTCTGACGATGAATGGATAATCAAGATCCTACATCCTTGCAACGAACACTTGATGTATGGGTGAATGTTAGGTGGAAATGGAAAGCGCATTAACCCGAAAAAGACCGAATACCTACGTTGCCTGATCCACACCACACAAGCCTGTTCCTGACATCTATTTGAATAGAACCGTGCTTTCCAAGTGCGAAAATATCTTGGACAGAGACCAAACTCACTTTGAGACATCCGAGGCGAGACCGAGACTAGAACCTAATTTTTGAAAGTCGAACATTTCAATTTAAATAAGACAGCTTCTAGAAAAAAATGGTTTGTTTCTCATTTTTCTAAAAAAAAAAAGTAAAGTGACATTTTGAGTTGGTACTAGAATGAGACAGAGACGAGACTTAGCCAAACGATGCTGAGACGTCAAACATCAAAGCATCTTCTTTGTTCAAAGAATGTCCCCTGAAAGACGGACGGTTTTTCCAGCGCTTAGGAACGGTTCACCGCGTTAAAAAGTGTGGTTACAGGGCGTATGATATTAAATTAACGGCAGCTGAAATGAAAATTTTTCGCATGAGATCTAAAAATTTTCACGTCAAAAATACAAAATACCATCTAGGGCAAAATATAGCATGTCCAACTGTCAAAAATATATCCTCAAGACCGAGTTTACAAGACGATAACACACAATGCAACGTTCCAATACTATCTCGGAAGAAAGGAAGACTCAAAAACTCCTGGGTTCAACAAAATGCAATGACACCTGCATTTAGTTGGCTTCAGACATGGAACAATCCGAAACCAAAAGATCCGTCTATGTTTCCTGAAGTCAACTCTTCAAACTCCACACATAAAGGCTTAGAGTGAAGCAGTGGAGTGGGACTTGAGGTCCCAGTCATTCTTCTTCATTGACCTACGATTGTTATGATTTCGACTAGGACCCTAACTCTCCCACTCTACTGCTCCATATATGGATAGAAAGGTAACTTAACTTTGAAATAATGTTTAGATTTCGGGAGCCGAAATCTAAACATTCCACGAATACTGGAAGCCCTGAAAAACAATATTGATTTTTATTATTAGGTTAGGTTTAAATAGGCCGATCCTGTATTTAGTATTCTTAGGTTCAATAAACCATTTTTCAAAGTAACTTTTCTCAATGCTTTAAATAAGCCAATAATTGATTTGCAATTACTGCAATAGTTCCCTTCAAATGTGCAGACACTTCAACTCCACTTACTGAAATCACTGACAGTAAATGGGTTCCAAATGTCTTTCGCACGGATATCCCAAATCATCATCAGTGCCAATGTCTCTGATGGATGCTTCTTTTGTTGTTGTTTTTCTCTTCTTCTTCTCTTTTTTTTTATTGTGTGTCGTCCTTCAAAAAGTTCAGCAATAGCTATACCAAAGATCGAGGCAATGACTAAAAGAATGAATGTGTCTTAGGAAAATATATCTTAGTTTCACTATACACAAGACTCACAACATACATAATCAAGAGCAGTTGATTTCGATGACGAAGACGAAGAACAATGGTTTTACAATGACGACAATGTCTTTCATAAGATAGAAGAACAGTTGGGGGTCCCCAATGAAACGGTCATGGATTGATTGATTTCTTTGTTTTTGCTTTCCTTTTGGAATTGCTTCATTTAATCCAGTTATGGTAAACATTGATTGGTGGGCACTGGGAGGTGGAATTTAATATTATTTCAATCACATGTTTGTCAGTTAAAGTCAGTCAGTCAGTCAATCGAAGTCAATGCAGAATCAATTTACTGCGAGTGTTAACGTAGTAAATGCAATTATTTTTTGGTAGATTTTTTTGTTGAAATATTTATGTATAATGAGATTTGGATAGAACTAGAAAATAAAATTCAGAACTAGCGTTGCACAATCTTTGTTATTTTAGTTTAAGTGTCTTAGAATAATTTCAATGCAGTGAGATATGAAAACAATCAGAAAAAATCGTTTAGATTATACTAAAATTGCTTCCACACTTTCTATCTCAAGTTAAATTCATATTAAGTAATTTTAAATACAGTTTTTCCTGATCCTAACAAACTGTTAAATATCTCTTTCCGCCAACCCCAGTTTACATTTATTTAGATAACTTGCTGGAGTTTCTACTACTTCTTTGCATATTTATTTTTAATAAAAAAAACAAACATTCACATCGCAACCAAACTCGAGGTAATTTAGAGTGCGATATGCCAATGCCAAGAGTCAAAGTTTCATCGATATGCACATTCTGAGACTAAGCGACGGCTGTCTGCATAGTTCTTGAGCGGGGTTAGCACTTTTTCTTATTCTTTACCATTCATTGAAACAATAACAACAACTACGGACGGTGCCATGCCACCTTATACCTTCAAGAATACTAAACTATAGAAATACATTTGTATATAATATACTTTGTATCCTTGCCCCTGCCTCGATGTGTGCTAGTCGCTTAAATATCTGATTGTGTTTTCTCAGTCTTATCTAGATTTCCCCACTAAAGAGACTTTTTTTTGTTGTTGTTGCTGAATTTAGTAAACTGTTTTGCATCAGACAGAATGCCTAAGAGGGCTAACCAAAAAAAAGGTGCTTTTTGCGTCAACTGTTAAATGCTTTGAAATTTAAGACTTGGATTTAGTTTCTGCATTAGCAGCTTAATGGTGAATTGTATATGGTTTAATTAATTTAGACTCTGAGGGGTGCAAAAGCAAAATAAAAAATGTTTAATTGATACTCGGTGTGCCTTATCGGTGAAACAGATTTGCACAACATTTGCATTTTGCGTTGATTTTATTTATATATGTATATTTTTTTCCATCGTCATCCATCGGTCATTTATAATATACTAAGTGAAAGAAGGTATCTAATTGAACAGTACCTAATGGAATGTGTGGGTGCAGTATCTGCATATATATACATATATTGTAGAATTGTTGTCTTTAAAGTATTTTGTGACATTAAATTGAAGTAAATCATGTGAAAAACAACGAACAAGACAAGATAAAAAATGTAGTTTTTTTTGTTTTGTGTGAGAGAAAAAACAAAATGAGATTATAAACGAAAGAGCTGGCTAGCGAACTCGATTTGTTTAAACTGTCATCAGGTTTCTTATCTATCATTCGGTGCTGAAATGGTAGAATGATTTATTGCTATAACTAGAGGGGTCTTAATAAAAGAATGTTTATCCAAATTCATTAATAAAAGACTGGGGCCTTAGCCCACACACGTTGTATTATTGTAAGAGTGCATTGGATAGTATACCTTGAGTTCACATTAAAATTTATATTAGTAAGGTAAGTTAGGCTTGCGAAAATGTTGCAAGCAAATAAGATTAAAGTTATCATATTTTTAAGGTAACATATTTATATGCCAAAATGGCCTATAATTAAGTTGCTAATATCGTAATTTGAACATTATTTGGAATAAAAATTGTGGATATTAACAAAAAAAATTCCTTTTATCCGATAAAGACTATCCGATTAAAGACAACGCTTTGAATTGGAATTCGTATAAAATAAATAGATATACGGATTTATATTTCTTGATTTATTTAATACAAAGCTGTGTCCAGGCAAAAAAAAATATTAAATAAGTATAGGTACGTCTTATTTCCCTTTTATTGACTCCCTTAGTTTTTTAAGAGCGGGCTTCGAGAAGTGATCTGGAAACTTGAACTTGTTTTGAAGAGAGTCAATTATAGGACTGCTAGGGAAGATCTAGCTTGTAATAAAAAAAAATATTTCTGTAATAATTTTTAGAAATTATCCCACTCCTCGATCAGATCAGATCCCAGCCCACTGAGTGCCTCGGGAAGGGCAGGCCGCTGTCTTATTATTTTTCCCAGCAGGTGCCAAACTCGATTTATGTTCGGGCTCATGGCAGGTCAAGCCATCACATCGATTTCCACTTCTTCCAAGAGTAGTCCGTAACGCACCTGGCAACGTGAGGTCTAGCATTGTCGTGCATCAGCAAGTCTTCACCAATAAATAGTGCGAACGGAACTATACATATATTCCTCCAGAATGTTGCTGATATAATAATTGGAGTTCTACAATGCACAGCTCAGTTTTTCCATGCATAGAAATTTCTCCCACACAGTGACGGAACCTCCCCGGAAATGTTCCCTGTGGCAAGTGTTGCCAAAGAGTATCTCGCGCCTGATCTTCTCCACACCTGGTCTCATCAGTGAAGAGAAATCTAGCCCAGTCGGCGTAGTCCCACCTTCTTAAAGGCGAGCAAATTTCATTCCGACGTCGCTTGAGCTGTACCGTGAGTCTTGGAAGTTGGAACATGAGCAATTCTTCTTGCTCTCAGGCCACTCTCAGCTAAACGCCGCCGCGCCGCCTCACCGTTTGAGCATACAAAGTTGCTCCTCTTATACTGATTGAAGTCTGTGAGACAACATGTACGGGATTTCGGAAGCCAAAATTGCTCCGAATTGATTTTAATAAATAAAAAAATGGAGCTCTGCAAAAGCATGGCGGCATATTATCAAAATGATAACAACACATCAAAAAGTACGACTGGGCCACTTTTTTTGTAACTCAGTGTATATGAAAATTTCTGTTGTGAGGAATTTCATAGAATTATATGAGAAATAATTATTGTTGATTGAAAAAAACAGATAGCTTTCAAAAACATTTAAAAACTATTTCTCAAAAATGTTTCACGAAATAAAAATAAAACCACTTATTAAATCCGTTTGTGACTAAATGAAACATTTGGAAAAATATTCAAGAATATAAAAGGTGATTTGCATAAGGCTTAACCGATACAAGAAAAAGATCCTGTAAGACGGGCCCTGTTTTCCAATTTTCTAATAAAAAATTACTCAAAATAGAAAAATCAAGTTTAAAAAACAACGGCAGCACTTGCAATGTCATACTACTTTACTCCGAACAGCTGAGAAATCGATAACTTTTCTTGGTTAAAAAGAGGGAAATTTTTTTCAAAGTGGACAAAAATATTACTCTTACAACTTTGCAATCAATTTTTGGTAAGCCCAAAAATCTAGTATATTGTTCCTAAATCAAATTATTTCCATTAATTGTTTGAGAAAAATAATATTTCCGAAGTAAACCCATGTCTATAGTTTATCAGTTTATCTTCATAAACGTTTAAACATTTATAACTTTTTATTGAATTGTTTGATTTGAATTGACGGAAGATTATTTCTTTTTAAATTTTGAATTTGGACTTTGTACATTAAAATGCCAATTCGTAATACCCTTTAAGTTCTTAAAGGCAATAGTATAATGAAATCATCATTCCAATTATGTACCAACTTTGGTTTGATTATATCTGCCATAATCTTTTATCCATATATTCAAACTATCACTTCAATATCAAATCACATCAAATGAACATTAGGCTCTCCCGTCAAACATAAAATTTATAAAAACCCAAAAAAAAAAATAACCGCATGAGTTTGAGTTATTGATCCTTATACCAGATGTGATTCGTTAACATTTTTTTGTGTATACTTAAATCTTTCGAATTTTCATTCCTTAGTATAATTTGTATCTGTCAGATAATTGGCTCTGACAGCTAAGCGTTACGATGTGTCACCGCCAACAGAGCGGTGCCATTATATGACTAGATCAAAGTGTGTAGGTATGTATATAGCTGCAACAATACCGCGTGCCTATATCGGACTATGAAAATGATCACTAACTGACCACCCGTGGTTCATCTATAGGATGACGCTGCAAAATCACTCATCTATGGTTTTTTTTTTGGAGGGGGGAGGGGGGTGTAGAACGACAACAAAGATTCTATCACTTCCATTTATGGTCTGGGATGATGGTATTTATACAAATAATGGTGAAGGAGTTTGTGTATCGATATTTTTCTCGCATGTAACTACTTTAAAGGCAATTATATTACATACAATATTATTATAGTAAAAAAGCCTCGACTTATGTCAGAGATACAATAAATTTATGTCCACTTGTTTATTGTGTGTGATTTGTTGCCTGCCGCGTAATGTGGGTTAAAATTTGCATTTATGGCCAGTGACCGCGGGCCCCCGCAACATATGCGATAAATTCACTTAGTGTACAAATCACAAAACGCCACCATCACAAGTGTATGGCAACACCAGAGCTGGATTGATTTTTATTTTCGATATTCTGATTGAATACGTTTAGCTTTAGTTACCTACTGTCTAATTTTATCAGAGGCTGGTTTCAAAGCTGATGGACCTAAAGACCTATAAAAATTTGGGATCCAGCTTTAGGTTTTAGAAAAATAAGGAGAGCTCAATAAGTACCCTCAAATTTAATGGTATTTTCGATTGCTGTCAAAATTCTATTTCTCGCCTTGAAAAGAAACAAACTTACTTCCAAATTGTATTTAAAAATCGAAACCATCATCATCGAAGCATTCAACCGAATTGGAGATGAAATTGGTTTTGGTCTAAATCCGGCACTGGTGCGATGGCAGGAAAACTAATCGATGTTAGATTTGAGTTATCGATTTCAAACAAAACCAAATAAAACAAAACAACTTCTGTGAGAACAATTCACTAAAACATATTAAGTAACTCGCTCCTTTTACAATTAAAAAAGTAAACAAATTAAAAAAAAAAAAAACATTGCAGTGACCGGGTAATTAAAAAAAAAACCGAACCATTGATGGATTTTCTATGCAACGCGCCACACCATTTGAGTGCGCAATCGTGTTCTATTGAATTTGCAGATATATTTAACACAATGGATACAGTGTGTGTATAGATAGATGAATTTAAAGATACAAAAATAGATTTTCTTGAGTTTTAGTTAATTAAATCACGGAAAATGTGGCACTTTTGTGTGCACCTGGTCAGTGTGAAGGCGTTGAACTATTTAAATTTTTTTTTTATTTGTGTTTGGAAATAGATACATTTAGCAGGTACAACACTCACCTTGTAAACATTGTTGATTGCTGTTGCTGTGACTGCGATTGTGATTGTTGCTGTTGCTGCTGTAATTGGTGCTGATGTTGCAGATGCTGATGATGGTGATGTGGGTGTTGAGACTGCTGCTGCTGCTGCTGTTGTTGTTGCTGCTGTTGTTGTTGTTGTTGCTGTTGGGGAGGCTGTGGAGGTGGTGGATGATGATGCAGGATCTGTTGGGGATGATGGTGAGGATGATGTGAAAGATGATGATTATGGTGGAGGATTTCCGCCGGGGGCGGTGGTACTGGCATTGTTTGTGATTTATCTAAACGTTTATCGTTGTACATTATGAGTTTTTTTTTGTATTAAGAGATGCTAGTCAATAGTGTTCAGGATTTAAAAATGTCATCTCTTTGCTTAATATTTCTGCAAGAAATTAATAATAAAGAAATAACAGTTAGTGTTAGGGATTTATAAGAAAAATGAAGAAAGTTTTTGAACTTATCAGAATAAACGGTAAGATTGTAAGTTGAAAATATATTATAGTCGAATTTGTTTTAGACTTAAGATTTGACTTTCTAACTACGAGTAGTATCCCGTTTATATGGAGTTTCAAATATGAATTTTATTCGGATTCAATTGAGTGGGAAGCTGGATCATCCTGTGATAATAAAACGATTCAGTCCAACAAACTAATTCTTGGATCTTGAAATAGATCCAGAAAGAAAACAGGATCCCACAAATAGCTTTTTGTATTGCGTGTAAAAGATAATCCAGATCCCGATAACAGATAATAAAACACAGCTAAGGACATTATTATACTACCTACCTCTCATAGAATTTATGTATTAAATTTTTCCTCTAGCCTCTTTCAATTTTTTTCTTTCTCGTATTACACCAAATCTTTGCTATCTTTGATAATATCTTTCGCTAGGAACAGGAAGTCCTCTTTTTTTATTTTTTTGCGAATATTTTAGCGTAATAACGAACATTTTTCTTGAGTTTTTTTTATAAGAAACACCCCCCAAAAAACAGTACTTTAGTGCACCCAAGTGAAGACCTAGAACGACAGGGTTGATTGCATACGTTTGCCCACCAGCAGCATATTTTTCCATCTTTAAGATAAAAATATTCAACTTATAAAATTTGCAGGTGAAAACGAAAAGTCTTCTAAAAAAATTTAAGGGGGTGGGGTTGGTTCAAAAAGATATTTAAATTTCAAAATAAACTTAAGAACTCCTCAAATAAATCTGAAGGGGGAGAAGTAAATTTTGTACGTTTGTCTATCCGGCAATTTAGACAATCCACAAAAAAAAAGCAAAAGAAGCAAATTATTCAAAAAAAATAACATTCAAAACAAAGAACCAAAAAAAAGTTTTAAAAAACAAAAATTCGAAAATACAACAAAAATATAAACATCAATAAATAAAATTCAGCAACAAAATTAGTTTTAGTTTAAGTTTTAATCTATTGGACATTGACAAAAATTCATGAAAAACTAGCCCACTTATTAATATCTTACAACTTATTCACAGACCCTAAACAGGTCATAGTAAATTCAGTGTTTGCTTCACAGTGTCTGAGTATAAAGTTTTGAGTAGTTAACCGATACATAAGAATTATTGATTAAATGCTTCAATTAGGGAACTTTCTATTTCACAACAATCGAAATAGGTAATCATCGATATTTCAGTTTTCCAGACATTGGTCTTGACTTTTGAAAATATTTTAAATAAAATATCGAAAACATAAAATCAAATTGTGTTTTTTCGAGTGTCCTTCTGTTTAACCCTCTATTTTTAAACTCCTACTACTAAAATTGTGCCACTTCTACTTGGAAGGTAGCGAATTCTTTTTATTGGCTAGCAAATAATAAGATTGATTGACAAAATGTAAGATTGTGTGTGTAAATTAATATTTGAGCTTTCGTCAAATTATTTCTACGAAAAAATATTTTTCGCTGTTCCTGGCTAGAAAGATACATCATGGAATCATAGGATGATCAGAAAGGTATACTATACCGGTGATATTGAGTAAAATTCTGATGATGAAGAAAAAGAAGCAAAAGGTAACTTTGAGAAACAAGTTTCGACTTCAAGGAATGTGACTCTCTCTTTTTAGGAACCGAAGAACTTTAAGGGAAAATTTCATCTTTAAAAAGAAAAAAGCTGACTTCTTTTCACCGGAGAACTGTTTGAAATGATTAATGAGGAAATCAATAGAAAAGCATTGAAAAACAACATAAATACCTAAAGTAAAGAACAACTTGTCTACATTTTTAAGTTCAAGTCCATCACCAAATTGCTTTTTATTGGAAGATATATTGCAAATCTCAGCTAGATGAATAGACTGCTAAACTGACCTCTATTTTACTGTTAATATTCAATTTGTGAGGTTTAAGGTAGCCCTAAACTACGAACATGCTAGCCGATCTCGTTCGTTTGCGTTATCCGCAATACGGCAAACTCATTTTTCCAACTTGCATCTCGTTCCAAATTTTCAAAGAATAAACATCATGTGCGACAAAGAGCGCAAGTCGTTGCACTCAAAAAAGTTCACAGCAAAAATGAAGTTTGCTCGCGAACATGAGAAAAGCGAAATTTTTCGCCAGCAACGAACGGTTCGTGAACTAGTTAGTACACGACTGAAATTCACAAATTCAACACTCTTCAAATCTATCGAACTCTACAATAAACTTCCCAGTCAAATTAAAGATTTTAAAGTCAATAAATTTAAATCACACGTTAAAAAAATGCTACTTGGTAGATACTTATAATGTTACTTTTTATACAATATCAAATAGAGCAATCTTGCAAGTTTATATTTGTCAATTTTTTTTTTTTTCTCTATCACATTTTCACTTTCACTTTTCAAACTATTTGAACTCATTTATCATTTTTTATAATATTGTTTATCTTTAAATATTGTTTCATCGCCAATTTACTTTTACATTTATTTTAACTCTTATTTGCACTTGCCACACCTTTTTTTGTTAACTTTCAATTGACATATTTTCAAAATTAAAAATTGTAAACATGTTAACAGCCTTATATGAGATTGATCTCAAAGGCATTTATATAATAAATAAAAAAATAAAAAAAAATATAGCGTTCACGGCAAAATACTGCATCATAGTTCGAAAATATAGCGCGTGCAGTAGAGGTTTAAAGATTTTTTTCTGTATTTTTGCTGTCATAGTAAAAGCGAGGTGAAAGAACTATTAGATATAAATATATTTGTTTAAGATCACACTGATGGCATTAAATGTTATTATCTTGCTTGGCAGTAATTGCTAATTCGGTAAGTTCCAAATAGCTTATTTGGAACTTTAATCGGAATTTTCAAAACAAGTCCCACAGCTCTTCAATAAGTTTCAAGAAGGACTTTCTGCACTATTTAACATGCAATATAAATTTAATCGATAAGAATTCATTAGATAGATTACTAGTCAAATGAGATTAATTGAAGTGTGTTAAATGTGTCTGTTAAATTTATTTGTTTTTTTTTACTATTTTCTTAATTTGACTAAACTAGAAAAGGAGCATCAAAATATTCAGAATGTATGTATTGAACGCAAGATTTAAATTTTAAATAAAACGCAGATATTTAAAAAAAATCGCGAATTCTTTATTATATCGTAAAGTAGACAGGATGAGGTTATGTATGGAACAACAGCATTTTCCAGGCAGAAGTGAATGCCATCGGAAAATGCGCAGAACGTAACATCGATAGAAAATATAAAAAACAAAACATTGCCATAATGTCAGACAGTCAAGCTGCACTAAAAGCTTTGAATTCATACACCATCACGTCAAAACTAGTATGGGATTGTGTAAATAAGCTCAATGAACTGGGCAAGGAAAACAAAGTCACACTACATTGGGTACCAGGTCACGTAGGTGTCCAGGGCAATGAAGAGGCTGACTCCCTAGCAAAAATAGGAGCAATGACACCGATAATGGGGCCAGAACCCTATTGTGGCATAGGGGAGAATACAATCAAAAACAAAATCAAAATAGAAGAGGAGGCAAAAAGATCAAAAATCTGGAAAGAACTCCCCAAACTGAGACAGGCGAAACTCTTACTCGGGAATTATAACCGAGAACGATTTCTATCCTGTATCAGCCTTAGTAGAACCAATCTCAGGAGAATAACGGGACTCCTCACGGGCCATTGTAAACTGCGGGGACATCTCAGCCTCCTTGGCCTAGTGAGCAGTGCTTCTTGCAGATTCTGCGATGCTCATGAGGAAACGCCGGACCACATAATAGGTAGTTGCGATGCACTAATGCATAAAAGACAGAAACATCTGGGCAAGTACCATATAGACGAGAACCAAATACATTCTCTAAAAATACCCCAAATTCTCAAATTCCTCAAAGGAACGAATTTGGAGGATGACCTGTAGTTGAGAAACCTCATCCAGATCATAAAAAAAGGGGGCACAATAGATCTTAAGGTCGCAGTGCAAATATACCCGTAATCATTCATTCATTCATGGAACAACACATCGGGCAGATGGCCGCCACGGCTTTGCTGGCACATACGCGATCTTTTAATGAAATTTTCAATTACCGTTTTGCATAAATGCTGCGATATTTCATTAATGCAGCGTGAAATTTACTCTTTTACCATCGACTGATCTAGGCGGCCAATTCTGGTTTCTAAAACGCGAAATAACACGACTGGGAAATGACTGATGCAGCAATTGAATTGTTAACGAACTCCCTTCGCTGTGTATGGTCAGCTGGCTTCAGTTCCTGAGTCAATTGAACTTTGTATGCATGAAGATGCAAATCTTTCGTCAAAATTCGCTGCATAGTGGAACACCAATTTGCTGAGCTCGGTGTCGAATTGAGGTGGATGGAGTTTGAGCGACATCATCACGTACTGCTGCGATATTTTCGGTCGATCGACCTGGTCGAAGGCGCGTTGTTGTCTTTACATCAGTGACAGACCCAGTTTCAGCAAATTTTTCTATTATTCGCTTTACAGTTGACTCTTTTGGAGCATTATTTTAACCCCAAATTGATTGCAATTTGTGAACTGTAGCAGCAAAACTTTCACCATTTTGGTAAAACAATTTCACAATGAGAATGCGTTGTTCCTTCGTGTAGCGCTCCATTTTTATTAACCTTATACCTTCTACTAACAAACAATAATAACTGCCTAATGTCAAACAATGACACTTCGAATGGCGCCAAATTTAAATCTTGCGTTCTTGTTGGGACACCCTTTATTTGAAAAGACAGATCTGTCACTCCCGTGACTGTGATATTAAATATAAAATGCCCGTCGTGTTGATTTATTGTTACATTAGACTCTTAAATTAAAATTAACAACTGATGTAAATAACATCAATATTTTTTTTTTTTTGATTGAAATGATTATCCAAACATAAAATGCTAATTTTTATTTAACAAAAAAAAAATCCCGGATAAGTTAAAGTAATCTCCTATCAATTTTAATCCAAGATCAAATGATATTGTCTATAAGCTCATTCTGCTTCAAATACCCTTTAATAATACACACACACACCATATGCTCAGCACAGGCGCAGAGATGCTGCCACAGATAATTGAATTCGCGCAAATGCAATTACATTCTAAATTCTTTTTAACCTCAGTCAAAAGCCAATAATACCACAACACTGGCAAATGCCAACAATGAAGGTCACTTCTCAGAGTGCACCTCTAACAATAATTTACTGCATGATCGTTTTTCGCTAAACATTTTTATCCAATGCTGCTGCTGCTGCTGCTGGTGAGGCTGCTATATAGCTCCTGCCGCTGCAGCACTCTTTACCTAATGCTGGCTGCTGCTGACTGCATTGACCACATGCGCACATTAGTTGAGCTGTGCAGCCTCACAACAAGCTAAAGCAGTCGCGCATCCAGCTATGTACAAAAGTGCATAATTGCAGGTGGAGGCACCACACACAGCATCGCGCATACAAAATACATTTAAATTATTATTCCAAATGATTATTAGATGAAAGCAAAAAACAAATGCAGCTAAATAAAAAAAAAAAAAATGCTCCAAGGAATATCAAACAATACTACACAAAAGTATCTGAATAAGTATTATCTAGACATTTCTGTGTGTTGTGTTATGTCGTTTGCAAATACCTCCCGCATCGCAGGCATTCTTCTTCTTTTTCTCGGGTAGCTCGAGTTTCCTCTTCCAACTTTGTCGAGAAATCTCTATATACTCTAGCTCTTCTTGGTCCAATATCATCCGCCACAATGATTATTCTTAAAGAATTGTTTAATAACAGCCAGACAAACAGATGAACAGACAAACAATAAACATAAACAAACGACAAAAGTATATTCTTCGGACATTTTTCTTTGCAGAACATAATTTTCGTACAACGGCCTGAGATTCGTTTTTTTTCGTTTTTTTTTTTTTGTTTTTTATAAGAATTTGGTTTTGCACTACAACTCCTCCAAATCTTTGGTCCATTGCCAAAGGAGCTTTTGTTCTGAATTCCCTCGAATTTCTTTTCTTTCCCCTGACGAATGTAGCTGCTGTTTAGTTGAAGATACATTACGGATCCTGGCTCCCTGTTCCCATGGCCGGTCTGTGGAAAAGGGCAAACTAGAAATTGTTGCAGGGCATCCATCTTGGATGTCATCTCTGTGGGAAAATTATTTCATTCAACTCAAATAGGTTTAGAAATAGGAGTAAATCGAACAGTTTACCCAAATCTCCAAAATTTGGAATTTCCACAATCTGGGTAAAAAGTTTTGCGCCCTAAACAAAAAAAGCCATCTTCGGTAGAGATCGAACTACTATCAATCATAAGTTATGGACTTGGTATTGAAATTTCATCTAGAAATACATTTTGCCTAATCACTCGGCTATAGGGCGCCAAATATCTAAAATACGCCTCTGCTTTTTACCAACCCAGAGACTGCATAACTTCGTTTCAGCATTGTTATTGTGAAATGCCGCGATATATGTATGTAGTTCAGCTATCAAAAGGTACTATGAGGTACAATATAACCAAACCATAGTGCACCCTTTTAAGACACTTTTGCTTGGTTTTACTTTCAACTGATTTTGTTCTTTTTTATTTTTTTTTTTTATATAAAAAGGGCAAGAGACTGTGTTCCTTGGTTGAATATAATGCAAGTTAACCTCGATTATGTGGATACGGGCATTTTTTTTTTCTTCAGTTTGTAATTTTGGGGCAATGCGCTTCTCAATGGACACAAAAAATATAAAAAAAAAAAAATACCTTTCGCAATATAATGTGTGCACTATGGGCTAAATTTTGTATTTGTATCCGGAGGTAATATCCTTCTCAACAAAATAAAAAAAACCCAAAAACAAAGTAGGTATAATACGAATTGAGAAGGAATTGTGTTGTTTTTGTTGTTTATTTTTTGTTTTTTATTATTTTGAAATTATATCGATTTGGACAATTTGTGGAGGAGAACCAATATACTCGTACTCGTATATGCATAAAGGTATTGTAGTTAAATATTTGTCGTTTGCTCTAAGATCTTTTTTTTTTCGATTTCAAACAAACCATTGTTCTGTCATTTGCACATGATTGTCAAAGATCATTGAATATTTTTTTTATTCTTTGATATAATGTTATTTCTAGGGCTGATATTTATTCTATTATTTTTGTGATTTGCAAATTGGATAAGAGGATTATAATCAGAAATGGTTTAACAATATGGGAGACTCGCCTAGATATCAAAAATGTATTGAAAATAGAAAAAAACTATGAAATGGTGTGGAAATCAAACCGAAATAGGCATACGATACCAGAGAGTTCTTTTCAATGCCGATGCAGGCTTCCCAGCAGAAGAAAGAGTTAATTTCTGCGTGGTTTTCTATTCCCCGTTAGACAATACTTTTGGAATCGAAACTTTAATGAAATTTAAATATGCGCTAAGTTTTTAGTTGAACCAATCCCCATCCGAATGACAAGGTTGAGGAATGTGGATCGAAAATGAATAGAACAGTTACGGCTACTGTTGTCACCATGGAGAGATCCCTAATGAATTTGAGAAAGAGATTTGGTGACAAAACGGTTCCCTGAGGTACACCATCTTTTCTTTTGTGGACTTAAAATTTATACAATCAAATATCCGTCTTGTGCATTGTGAAAATAATTTGGAAAAATTTAAGAATTTATGAGAATGAAAATAAAAAATTCTACAAAAATAATAAATTAAAAAAAAGGCAGTTTTTTTTTGGGAGAAGACCCGGCGGTGTGTTATATGGAAAAATTTAATTTGGTACAATTCAACAGTTTTAAAAGAATATAATACGCACTTTAAAATCGAAAATACGTATGCCCTAAAGCCCTATTTACATGAGGTCTACTCAAGGCCCACGAAAAAAATGAACCAATGAAATAACAAAAATTTTACATAACAAAATTCTTTAAAAAAAAAATTTATACAAAATGTGGGAAAAATCTAGTTTTGTTTAGTTTAAATTATAATTTTCATATGAATAGCTTACTTATTTATGTAAGAAACTATTATTAAATTTATTAAAGTAAATTGGTCGTCGTAACGAACGAATTCAATAACATGAATGCAAATTATTACATTTCTGCCATTTAATTTAAATTTTGCAAATTTAAATTGGCAAAGTACTTAATGTTTAAAAATTAAAACAAAATATTTTGATATGTCGCGACTGTGCGCGGCGTCGCAGAGAAAACAAAAACTATTAAGAAAACAATAAGATTCCATTATTGAGCTAATTTACTTTGATTGTTTCTTAAATAACAAAACAAAATGTTTTTTTTTCAAACATTTCTATGGATAAATTGAATTGATTCAAAAAAGAACTCATTAAAATCTCATAAGATTTTCGTATTATTTTAAGAAGAGTAGAATATCTGAAAAAACTTATTGCTTTAAAAAGTGTAATTTAATAAAATTAAAATTCAATCCTTACAAAATATAAGGTTCAGGAACAGACAGGAAAGCAAGAAAGAAGTGATACTTAAAAAATAATGAAATTAAGCATCAAACTAAAAAATTAAATTTTAATTTTTTCTAGCGGGATTTACCACATGGACATTGTATATGAATTTGCATAGTACTCTCATGAACACGTTCCACACGTCGGCCACCTAGCGATCACACCCCTAACTAATTTTCTGGTTGCTGTTTCTGTGTATGTACAAGTGCGCCCTCAGACGACCACACCCCACAGCACAAAAACCATCGTGATGATAGTACTATAAGTTTTATATACAATGCACATGGATGAAAGCTTTCCCTCTATATGTAATGGTAATATTTCAGAAGTAATGTGAAAATTTCCAGAAAATAATAAAAATGTTCTTTTTTAGAATCTAATATTTGGAGCTACCAATAGCTATGGCCGTATTTTCGCCACTCGATTCAACAGCTTAAAAAGTGGATTGCTGTTAAATAGAGGTTAAAAATGTTAAAGTTAATTTTATAATTTCGAATATGATTTGGTTATCGTCTAGAAATTATTTAACGGACCTTCAAAAGGTATGAAATGATGATTTTCAGAAAATATTCAGAAAATAGGAAAATTTGTAAGCCACTGTCTTGCGGATTCCAAAAACTATCGTGAAAAATAAAAAAAAAAAAACATGAACATCCCTAGATAAATATACATATGTAATTCTTTTAGCACAGCTGTTTGCCTGAAAACAAAGAATGTAGTTTTTGGTGCGTGAGAGTACAGACCAACAGATATATATTAACAGATAGAATTCCGAGTCGCAGAAAACTGAATGACATAATAACAAAAAGTACTAAGTCATTCGGGATTCTATAATTCGAAATTTTGTCTTTCGCAATCCTGTCTCACGGGATTTTGGCATTATGAATTCTGGCATTCTCATATAGGTTTCAGAAACGAAATGAAATTTTGTTGAAATCTTAATTGAAAATCGAGTGAGTTTAATTTAATTTATTTTAAATGCCTTGATATTGATTTTAAATTAAATATTAGCTTGCATCGGCTTTCAAGCATTTTCAGTGTCACTAGTTTTTAATAATTTCTTCTTTAAGCTAGATTTAAAGAAGATTTATTTATCGAACAAATGGTCTAAGCTATTTTTTATAAAATAAAATTTTATAGTAGAAATTAAAAACGACTTATAAAATGCTGATAGTGTATATATTGCATTATTGAATGTTTTTTTAAGGAAATGTTTAATTGATTTAATTCTGTGGTCGTAAACTTTTCTCGAACTATTCACAATTGAATATGAAGGGCTGAGAGTGAAAACCAGCTTTCTGTTTTTATTGTCTTTTACTATTCATTTACTGGTAATTAGATGGGACAAAGCGATACTTTTCTAAGTATTGATTCACACTACACTGCTGTTACATATACCACAATCTCGATGTTTTCTCGCTCCAATAAAACTTTTTCATGTTCACACTGCTGGTACAATGATTCTCTTTTGCTGACATCGTTGGCATTGGGCGACTACAATAGGAAAATGTTTAGAAAACAAAAATGTGCCCTCAACGGTCCGTTTGTCATTGTCATATTTTCAAAACTACGTTCACGGGCTTGAAAAAAAAAGTAACTTTAAATTCTCCCATAGTATCAGAGTACAGCTCACCTTAGAAGTCCCCTCTATTCCTGCATTAACACGCACACAGAATGGCCATTAAACCTTTTGGCTTAACAGTCCGTCGGATTTTTAGAATTTTGAATTTTCTGTAAAGTCCACCGTCCTTTTTTGGTCCGAAGTTCTCCAAGTTCAAAAAAAAACTTGGTTCACTTCTAAAACACGGTCCTCAATCAATTTTGAATAACTTATAACATAAACCTTGCAATTAATTTGTATGCAGTAGCTGAATTCAAATCAAACTTAAAAAAATTTGTTTTAATTTCGTGGCATTATTACTTACAATTTTCTTCATTTCTAAACATTAAGTTTATATTTTGCGTTGTTTTGTTTAACTTACTCTTTACTGCACCACAATTGAAATATAAAACTATCAATTGAATAAAATTCTTAATCTGAAGTAAATACTACGAATGTTTACTTTCCTTACTTATATATATGTATCCTGTACTTCAATCGAAATCAATTTAAAGAAATCAATCAAAGAAATAGAAGATACTCCATCAGTAAACAAACCAAAACATTACCCACTTGACCTTCCTTAGACAGATTCTTAAAAAAAAAAAAAAGAATGCCTGTCTGTTTTTTTTTTCTCAAGTTCTTTTCTTTTTCTTTGGTGTGATGTTCAACAACCATAAACACACAATTTTATCATCAATACAATTTATCAAGTTCTATAAACTGACTATCTAGAGGTGATGTGCATTTGATTTTTGATCTGTCTACCCTTACATACAACACTGTCTTACTCACTCTTTTGACCATGATCGATCATCCGAAATAAACGTAACAAGTTCTGATTTTTTTTTAATTTTTTACTCTTTCTATCAATTTGTCTACTCCTTATTTACTACTACTTTGCTGTTGTGGAGTTCTTTACATTACCTTAGAAATAAAACATTAGATTCATTTTTAATTAGTAAAAAAATTATACGTAACGTAGCTCTAGAACATTTTACTTTACTGTACTCGACCAATAAACTATACTTCTCAAAATTATTTGCAAATTCTAAAGAGAGTTATATTCATTGTCTTGCTAAAACTAACATTCAACGTTTAAATTTTTAAACGTTAAAATTATGCTGTTTAAAATATTGACTTTCAAATTTGAATTTTTTGAAAGAAATTTAAAAATGAAACAAAAGAGCTGATATTCGAACTTGGTTTTGTGTGTAACTTTTCTTTTGTTTCGGTGAAAGGAAAAGTAAAAATAAAAAATAAGAGCTTAATCATATTTTGAATTTTAAGATTTTTTTTTCATCGGATCATAATCTGCTAAACCTGTATTATATATCTATAAAATCAAAAAAAAAAAAACTTTATACATTTTATGCATATCAGTAGCACTTTAAGTTCAATTTCTGGGTTTCAAATGAAACAGACACAAAAAAAAACTTATTTATATATATTTGTATTTATCAAACTGGCAAGTCACGATTTTTTCACTTGTAGACTCCTCCATTGACAGCTTCTCCCTCTACCAAGCAACTCTCTGCACCATGTGTTATTTTAAGAACAAACAAAAAATGTCTCCTACTATAGTCACTTCTTTCAACAAGAGCTTTCCCGTAGAGTTTTTGTTTTTGTTTGTTGTTGTTGTCCTAGCTCTTGACTATTGCTAAACCATTTAAATGTAGTACTTAAACTAAAAGAAACATAAATATAAAATAGGAGGCGCACTCAGTGCAAATTCAACAAAAAAAAAATAACCATAAGGATCACATACCAGAAGGTTGTCTTATGCTGTCCGCGCTTGAACAACAACACAAACAAAAATACAAAACGAAAACAATAAAACCAACACGACTTATAACTCTAAAAAATATGCAGATATACTGGCGTTTCCCATGAGACTAACAATATATCCCATATTCTTATTTTATTTTAAGTCACACAGAGGACACTATACAGTACACCATCCATGCACATTTATGTGTTTTTATGTTTGAAATTCGATCTTGTGTTCAATGTTTTATTGATATTACCAAAAATAGTTTGCTACCAACTTAATATGAAATGCTTTTTTTTATATACATACATATTTTTGGTCTCAAACTGCGCGAGCGCGAAAAAAACGTGAGGTTTGAACTTAATATAGCAAGTACCAACTAGAAAAATCCAGTACAATAAAAAAAAAAAAACTTCTTAGAGAAAAAAAAAATAAAATTCTTTAAAAAGAAAATCAAGAATGTATTATTTTATATTTTCAGTTAAAAAACACTAATTTGGGTCAAAAAAAAACTCGCTCTTTATTTCAAGCAAATTAGCACTTGCTTTTTGAAAAACTAAATGTTTCTTTGATTGAATTTTAATCAAAATTAGTTTAATTAACACTAGAATAATATTTTATACCAGAAAATGTATAAATTCACTGTGTTAATTGAAAAATAAATTTTGTTCTATTTTAATTCCGAAAATAGAGGTAAATTGAATTGAATTTGTTTATTTGTTGTTAACGTGGTTAGCTGTAGTGTTGGCAGCAACCACAGATTACTCGGTAATATTGATTTCATCGATTAATGGCTTGAATTTTAGCAGTTGTTTTATATTATCCGATGAGTTCCTATATTTATTTAGTTGATGGATGGCCAGATGTTCCGATCGGGGAATGGCACCCACAAAAACATAATTTGGAAGAAAATGTTCGTTTAAATTTTCAGATCAAGGAAAAAATTCCTTATAAGATCGAGGTACCTCATAAATATAATTTAACATAAATGTACATAGTTCTTATTAGGAAAATGATTTATTTATAATAATTACACAAACATGTTCAGGCTCACACGTACCACCCAAAAAAGGTCCTGTAATCCTATTGAGAAAAATCATTCAATTTTCCTTTTTCTCATAATCCATTTGAAATTAAACTTATTTTACCGACAAAACATAAAATAATATTTTTCATTGCCTCAGCCAACATGCTTCTGCAGCTAGCTCGGACCCTTGCTATAGCTGCCACCGCTTTCGCACGCCAAGTTGGTTGAGGTCCTCTAAAATTCGAAAATTAAAACATAGTCGAAAAATTGATTGGAACGAAAAATTCAAGGAGATTGAATTGATTTCAGACAAAATTATTACTCTTTGAACTTACCCACAAAACTAGTTTAACGACGAATCTAGAGTTCTAAACGATTTTCAAAATATGTTGTTTTATCTGGTTTTATGAATTTCAAATTGTTTACCAATCAAAAGTAACTCATCTAAGTCACTTGACTACCTTAGTCTCTGCTATTGTTCTAAATGCCAAAGTTTAGATATTGAAATACATACTTTTGAATAATACAAATTTGAGTCCATTTTGAAACTCGAAAACCCTGTAAAACTAGTTTTGAAGTAAAACTAGTTTAACTAAATTAGAAAGCCAATGAAATAGCTATTACTAAGTGATCTAGTATAATTATAAAGACGAATTAGGTGCCAAAATTTAAAAGCATTTTTTCATTAGGCCATTGGAACTCAGAGTCTTTAAAGGGACTTTAAAAGCTTCAGACTGAAAAAGCAACCATAAGTTTTCATTAGGCCAACTTGCGAGAGTCCTAAGAGTCCTACGCACTTCCCATGCCTTAGGTGGGATACTAGGACCCAGATTATTTTATTTCCCACCACAAATTCACATTTCGAAATGAGGTAATTTCAAAACATTCAAGCAAATAAAAATTTGAATGCTTTTTCAAATTTCGTTCCGAAAGTGAAAATTTTCGAAAACGAATATTTTGTACTCTCTATTTCTAAAGCGAAATGAAATCTACTACTTTCGGAATGGCAATTCCGATTGAATTGAAGTAGCATTCAGCGCTATTTTCTATAGCGTTTCGAAATGGAATCATAATCCATGGCTCCAGACGGTATCCAGAGTCACCTTAAATACGCAATAATTTAGAAGGTTTAAAGTATTAACCGAGAATCCAAGATGACTTATCTCCGTTTTCATACTTAAATATTCAAGTTCATGAGACAGACTCCATACATGTGAATCATGTGCTGCACCACCGTATTTTGCATTAACTGCCCGTATGAACATTTCATGGTCACATGCCTTTAATTTATAAGAACACTTTTTTAATTATTGTACAAAAGAATGTAAATGTTTGTTTGTTTTGATTTAAAAATTTGACAGATCTCATGAGAAATAATTCGAGACTCAAAAAAACTAATCCGTAAAAGGGAAAAGTATTAAGTACTATTTTTTTCCGTTTCGAATGTTTTACAGGGTACGAAATCAAAAGCGAAACGAAAAGCACTTTCGAATAGGATTGGCTTTCGGAACGAACTAGAGAGTACGGCCCCAGGCTGACAACTTTGAAGAGTTTTGAAAAACTTCGGAAAGCTTTTTTCAAAACTCTACAAAAACAAAAAATCAAATGAACGAATGGATCACACGAGCTTAAACTATAATGTTTAAGTACTATAAAATAAGCAAAAATATTACAAAAACAAAAATATTACAAAAACAAAAATCTCATAAAAATATAAAAAGGCAATTTCAATTGCTAAAATAATCAAAAAAAAATAGAAAATTTTTGAATTTGAAGTCATTTGAGCTTTTAGTTCGATATACAAAACATTGCTCATTCCCAAAAATGCGGAAGGTTTCAATATTCCGAAAAATCAATGTTCTTATAATTTTCTTTTTTCGAAAAATTTATTAAAACATGCGATCATCACATATAAAGTTGAAATTGACTTTTTTCTATACGAATGCCTTGAAATTAGGAAGTTATAAAATAGTATGATATTTGGATCACGTTACCTTTTTATATTTATAAACAAAAGAAAAATATAGAATTTGCAACATTTCGAAATAATAAAATAGTAATATAGAAAACTTCTAACAAAATACTTTAAATTGTGAAGAAACTTAAATGCGAAGAAATCATCAAAATGCGTTCTTACCCATCAGGGCGTGGTTCCCATCACAACCATTACCACACAAACAAAAACGAATAAACTTTATAAATCAGAGTTCATTATTCATCTTGCATTATATTTTTGTGTGCGATATCATTTACAAAATCTGAACAGAATGTCTCAGTTCTGGCATAAGAAACTCAATTGATACCTCAAAGTTCACATCAAATCAAAACTTCTATAAAAAGACAACAATTCAAATTTAACCTTCAACATCTTTTACTCAGTTTATAGCTACATTATCTCTTTGAACAACTACCCCATACAATTCTATATTGTAATGAAAAGAACATATAATCTTTAATTTTGTGTTAGTTTTATCTGATTTTCAACTAACTGATGATTGATGAACCCTTTGGCACTTCCAAGTGCTTGCTATGAGTTCAATGAATATTGACTCACAAAAGTGTTTGTAAAAAAGATTAATTACATCTATAAAAGTGTATTTTTTTTTCGTCAGTCAAAGGAAATGTGGAAAAAAATGAGCAATAGGCGTAGGAGTGTGGGATTTTATTAAAAAAAAAATCTGATGATATAATAAATTAGATACTTTTCCAGTCAATCGTATCATATATGGAGCTTGATTGTACTGTAAATACCATAATAATATGTCTGTCTGCTCTTATTTGAGATTGAAGGTCTTAAAATCTTTTTTTGGTAGAGGTAGTGCAAATTAGCAATTTTTCAACCCAAGTGCGACGCCATTCGGTATTAAATTATGATTGTCGTAAATATTTATTAACACAAACAGTATAATTATTATTTGCCAACTGACTGACAGTTCGAAAATTTTGATATTTGCATAGCATTTATGGAGGTCAATGAAAGTTTTCTTGGCAGGAAAAATTGTTGTCATTCAAATATACTCATATCGCAAATAAATATCTTTTTGCTTTCGCTTACTTTTAGTGTTTTTATGAATATAGCTTTAATTTTTTTTTTTTTTTTTTTGATGAAAAGGATTATTAGTCAAATATAAAACAAAGCCAAAAAAATCTAAAACTTATTAGAAATTATGAACGCACTTTGGTAATATTGAGTGAATATAATTTTCAGATTTTGAACTTTGCGTATTATTAAAAAAATAAACATTTTAATGTTTCTTGGCGCCTATTTAAAAAAAAGGCGAACACGAAATTTAAAGTCTTTTTTGTAATTAAGAGCTTTTAAAATCGAAATATATTTTATATTTTCTTAATAGCGAATTCGTGACTACTTATCATTTAAAAACTTAAACAATTCAAGAACAATTATATTTATTCAGTTTTTTAGAAATTATTTTATAAAATATATTCAAACGATATGAAAGATAATGATTTGAGTTGTATGAAATGGAAAAGTACAATCTTATCACAAACATCGAAACTAATCTTATGCATGCTTATCAAGAAAGACTCCTAGACTCTAGACTGTAGATGGACATTTTCTTGTGCCCTTGTGTAGTGGAAAGCAAAGGCATACAAATTAAACTAAATTAAAAAACGGTTTTAATGAGTTGAAGAAATGGTAAATAATTTGTTCGTTGAAAATAAGTCGCAGAACAACAATTCAATCCATCTCATTTTGACTTGAATGCAGACACTACAATTCTGGGTCATACTATTGGAACAGCGTAGTAGTTAGGTATAGGTATACCAGAGTGGCAGAAAATAATAATCCCTTGCCACCCTAGAGCGCGAGGAAGACGCATAACACCGCGCTGAACAACGTTTCAAAACTGCCACATCGCTGGTTTGATGGCTATAGTACAAATATTCTGGTCCAGATGCTTAGGTCCCATTGATTAAATTCAGGGAATATACATTGCAACTTTTTTTTATGAAGTTCGTACCCCAACTCTTTTGTTTTATTTGGAACTATATAGATCAATTAAATTTCCAGGAAAATTAAAAACAAAAGTAATAGTTGAGCTACACATTTCTGGACTACAGAACGACATCTGATCCATTTGTATATAAAATCCTGAGTGACAAATTACTATGATGTCCCACGTTACTTAGCAATGGCATCAATAAGTAGCCAGTCTTTACTCGAAATAATCGATCATCTACTCTGTCACGCAGGTGGTTGTGCTCAAGTATTTATACATATATAGACATTATTTTTTCCCTTACTCACCTCTATCCCTTCTTTCTAAACGCACACACTAAAAACATTTTAAGGCTAAGCCCTTAAAAACATATACAAAGTTTCACATATCTTTAAATCTAGTGAAATTGTCTATAAAAAAAAAAAGTAATTTCGAAGCAGGATGTGGGGTAGTTTGGTTTTTTATGTTTTTGGGGGAGCTAAATCCGAATCCGAATCTGCTGCTTTTCTATAAAATTTAAGTTGTGACAAAACATAAATAAAATTGCAATCAAGCTTTTTCTTAAAAGGCGTCGGAATAAAACTCTACGTATTTATAAATTTGTAAATACATATCTAGTTTAATGGGTCAAACCCCTGCTCTCCGGCAGATTTGGGGCTTCTCGCCTTCTTTTTTTTCTACTTCTAGCGACGATGGTCATCCTTTTCAACCATAGAAATTAAATTCAGTACTATTAAAAAGCTTTAATTTAAAACCTATTGACTCTGTTACCAATTTCCCTGCTGATGCAAGGGTGTCCACGAGAACGAAACCGCGATGAGATGAGACCAAGACGAGAACGTATTTCTTGGACTAAGAATTGATGAGATTCCGGAAATTCTTTTCAACAAAGACAAACATTTAAAAAAATGTATTTTTAACTTCTACGAGTGATTTCAAATTGTCGTCATGTTTTCTCAGAAGAAACAAAATTCATAAAAATCATTCAAAGAATCGTTTTTTTTTAACGGAATCAATTTTTTGATGTGAATTGAAATTAATTCGAAAAAAATATTAGAAGAAAAAAGTAGCAACAATAATATTTGTCTTTGAACAAGTTAAAATTAATATTCTGAAAAAATTGATTAACCCGAAATTTTCAATTTTGCTTTCATGTGTGTTATTCATTTGAAAATCTTGCTAAAATAGAAAGATTATCAATAATTGACAGCAATAATTCGATTTTGTTTATGAAAACAAAAATCGATACGTATCGATTCTTTGGTTGAAAGGAATTTTATATTAGACAAAAACCATTTCGTCTGTAAAATCTCGAATTTGTGAATTTTAAGCCGACGTAATAAATACAAAGCTTGATTCATATTTCACACTAAAGTGCTAATACCGATACTGTCTCGATACGATAAACTATTCTTACAAAAGAAACAAGGAGTAAGTACATTCACTCTATCGGCACAGAATCGCTCTCGATTCTTCTCCCATTTTTTCTTATGAAAGAATATATTTTACTGTATCGAAACTGTACCGTTATCAGCAATTTATAAGTAATCAACCTTAAAGGTTTAACATTTGAGTTTTTTGGTTGATTTTTGAAAAGCTACTTCAGAAATAATTCATATGTCAAGAAAAATAAAAAAGCGTTTCAAAGCTTAAAATGTTTACTTTTAAAATATTGAAATGAACAACTTTTACAGACATTGCACTCGGTATGGTTAAAAAATAAACGACCAACATTTCCTTTTATAGAATTTCATAACTGTCCTTTTTTGTACTAGATTCTGAGATATCGATAATCTAAGACAACAACATCATTTTCATTTATAACTCAATTTTTATGGGGTTGCACAAGAACAAACAAAAAATTCGACTTAAAGGTTTAAAGGAGATTGGCCATTTTTCATTCCAACCCGATTTAAATTGGAAAGATTTTGTGTTTTGTTGTTAACTTTTTTGTTGCTTTCATTTGTTTTCTGTCTCACTCATACGCCTTTTATATATTCGGACTTACGCATGTCATTAAATTGTTTGAATATGATATGAGACATGTCATTTCGCGCTCCAAAATATGTACCTAGATCTCGACAAGTGGCAACGTTTAAAAAAAATCTAAAAATTGAATTTTTTTTCTTATCCCGTCATTTTTTATAAATTTCAATAGTTCTTAAGTTGACATTGCAAAGCTTTAAAATACTATTTATACACAACTCAATTTTCATCGTAAGATGTGAAAAACTGTAAAAAATAAAATCGAATTATTTTGGCGAGAAGGATCAATAATTTTATTCGATTTTTCAAAATGACCAATTTAGCATCGTTATCCAATTAAATTTAGTTTCTTTTTGCTGTCAAATTTCTTTAATTCATTTTAATTTAGAATTTCTTTGTAGGAACTATTAATTTTTATATTACAATTTTAATATTTTCTGTTTTTTTTAAATAAAAACTATTCCAATCTGACTGAGAATATTTTCAGATATCTGATCTAAAAAATTTTAGTAAAAAAAAAATTTTTTATGAAGTTGTGAGAAAATATAGTCTAAAGAATAAAATTTGGTTTAGTAATTTTAAATGTACTTCCTCCTAAAAAAAACACGATCACTCTGCTGGGGTAAATAAGTACAGGAATATTTGCTTTGCATGGTCTCTAGCTTTAATAGAAACCACAAACCTGTTCAAGCCTTGCTACAATTCTAACTTTTTTTAGTTAAAATATTAAATAATAATTGTTTGAGCCCCAGCTCAGCATTTAATTGCATTATTTGTTTACTATTTTTAAGATCTATGAACCCATTTAATATATTCTCAATTTATATTACAATTTCATTTGCAATTAAAAAAAAAACTTGGGTGTTCTCAAAACAAATTAAAATCTAGTTTTAACGACAACTCTTTCGTTTCCATTAAAACAATTTTAACAACTTTTGTATATCGATGTTATTTTCTTCAATAACAAACTGTTTGGTGAAAGCTTCCAAAAATATAACTTCCAACACATGTTTTTATTATATTTGCACATCTATCTACATACATTCCATTTTTTCCCAGTATTTGGTTAAAACAGAGAAATTTAGCAAAGGAATCCACATTTTTTTTAATTTCTGAGATGCAATAATTTTTCCAAAATGGACCATGATTTATATATACATACATATGTATGTACATACATATGTACATACATACATATCTAATAATAAACATAAGCAACGATAAATTGATGCTTACTTTTAGAAATGGATGATCCCTCCAGATGCAGCTAAGTTCTTAATCCAATTATTTTTATTTGGGTGAATATCCACTTTTGAAAACTTTAACAACGAAACACACACTTTTTTTATTCTTTGTTATTTTAGATTCAATACAAATATTTTTTCTTTTTTAAAGAAATCTTTTCACACATGATTTTTATCAACCCGATCACTTTTCTTACAGATTAATTTTTCAATTGAAGTATTTTCTCCTCCTTGTTTGTAAAAAAAAAAGAAACACACTTTAATCCTGTTGTCAAGTACGAAATATCAATACGAATTTGCAAAATAAAAAAAAAGTAAAAAATGTTGATTATATCACCGACGTCGTCGTCGTCGTTATCGTTGTTCTCACGTTACGAAAACTCGTTAACACTCACGTGCAATTTAATAACACCGCGATTACACCTTAGTCCGTTTCGATCTAAAGTAAAACTGAAATCACCGCGCGCAGAGAATCCCGCACGCATCTCATAATAAAGAACACAAAATAAAGACCGACGGCCGCCAACTACCACTAGCGATCGAACGGACCAACAGGAATGAGAACAGCAAATGAATGCCCAAAGAATAAACACTCGATAGAGCCCAATGGTAATCCATAGGTAACTATACACTTTTTGTCTGCTCACCCGCACTGAATGGAACTGGCCATGATAGCTGGCTTATGAGTTAATCTTGTTGTCTCCCTTTGACCAGGCCATTCATTGAAAACCGGCAAAAGCAAGATAAGCATTGGACGAGAACTGGATGTTAAGACTGAAGAGTCTTATTGGCATAGATCTATAGCTTTCCCACTCTATAGCTAGTTTCTTAAGTATAGAAAGCTTTTTTGTGACACTGAGTCAACCTGTTTTTGCACTATATATGGTTGTTTGAGGAGGGGTTTGGAACTCTGAGCTTACAAGTAAGTAGGGATTCTTGGTTTTTCATTGGACAGACAGCAAGATCAATATAAGAATATTTACATGCAAGAGTGAGTGGGTGGCTGACTTGGTGGAAAATAAAAATACAGATGACACCTGGTTTTTTTTTTTTTTTTTTTTTTGAAGTGTCATCCATATTGTTCTTGATGGAGCTTATAGATTAAAAGAAATTTCAAGCTTTCAAATGAAACTGACGGGTCGTCGTTTACCAGTTCTATTAATTGTTTATTTTTGACACCTTAACTTGGATTAAATTAATGGTTAATATAGGATTTTGATGAGCACACAAAAAGCGTGATGTTGTTAAGAGCTTCTGTAATAAATCTTATAGATTGAAAGCCTTAATTACATGTTGAGGGTATAGCAAAGTATTTAATTTATTAAAGGGGTATAATTAAATTATTGTTACTACAGTCGTACAGTATGGAAGATAAAAACATATTCGCGAAGTGTAAGGGCATAAACAATTTCGATGCATCAAATTTTAGAGAATAAAATATTATAGTTGGGAACTCTGTCAAAAATAAATTATTATTTAATAAATAAATCCTATGTCGAGTATGGAATATGAAGGCCATATATCTTTAAAACTATTTAAAATATTACTTAATATACATACCTATCTCATTTTTTTTAGTATTTGGTAGCCTGTAGCACCTCCAAAGTAGAAATCTATGACATAAAAAATACGTACAGCGCATAGTGTAAGATCGCGAATGTAGCAATAAATGTATGATGTACCTAGTAGAAGTTCAAGAAACTTCAACTTTCAATAAAGGCTCTTGGTGAACCATTGTGTGATTCTTAGACGCTCCTTGCGATCGCTGTATTCCTAATCAAGAAATATTTTAATTATATTTTTAAGTGAGCGACAAGCGGTAGAGCAATGGAATTAGTGATTGTGTCGAAAGATCGAGCGAATACTAGCCATTTCATGACTGACAATACTACTAGTATCTTTCCGAAAAAAGGACTATGTAGGATTCTATTTAAAAATGGAAGAGAACTGAAATTAGAGTGACGTTTTCGCTTCAGTCATGTATCTCGAATGTTTTAGTTCGTGTTAATTTTTTGCATGGCCATTTTAGTGTTATGTTCGGTATAACTATAGGTATTTAACAGTCCTCAAAACTTTTAAAATGACGTATTTTGACTGGGACGAAGGTCATTTTAAGACCATTATGAAATCTTTATGAAATATAAGAGAGATTTAAACTAGATACACTAAAAACATGTCCCCTCTCTTAATAGTGATCCATATATGTATGTAATTGTTTAAAGAAAAAACCTGTTATTTTTTGGAATACCCTTCCACGCTCTGTCTTTCCCTCTCATTGTGATGTGACGAAATTCAAGACTAATGTTCACCGACATCTCCTTTCAAATCCCCTCCTACTTACCTAAAGCTCGAACTGTGACTCTGACATATAAAGGGTACATAAAATCCACTTTAGTGCGCGCTAATTATTAAAAAAAAAAGTATCAATTGACCAAATTACATTTTTAACCCAAGAAGTGCCGATAGAACAAAAACACCTTATGGGCTTAAGCTGGCTTTTAAAAATCAAGTCTGGTTATTTTATTCTGAATCACACTTTCTTGGGCGAATGTTGTGGGATGGATGAAGAACGGTTTGAACATAAAACTATAACACACAATAAATAGGATTGGGTTCATAATTCTGTATAAGGGCACACTTTTTTCACTATCAAAATATTTTTTATAATCATTTACAGAATTTTTGAAACATAGAATTTTGAAATCTAGAATTTTAGAATTCTCTTCTCTTGTCGTTTACAGAACTGAAAAGTATAGTTTTAAATTGGAACGGAGCATTGAATATCTGACTAATTTTCACTTCAAATTTGAATTTCAGGTTTTGTTTCATTTCTTGAAGTCTCTCTATACTACGCTAGCTTACGTATATGTAGTTATTTTAAAAAAGATAAGGACACGATTAAAATTTTACTTGGTTTCAGAAAAAATATATTCATGGAAATTTAACATCAAATTCAAAAATCTTCGACGGCATTTTCTAGTCGGATTATGACACCCCATCGAGTTGAATGGAGAAGTTTCCTATCCTAGATTTCAAAACAGTGTTGAGGTTTGACACACAAATATTACGGTCTTATTAAGTAGAAGCAAAGTCGGAGTTTATTAGCTTTGATGATCTTAGAAAGGAACTTATTGGCACAAAACCATAAAGCATTTTTTTTATCTTTTGAGAGTTTTTCTTTTTATAACTTTATGATTTTTGTAAACTGCGAACTTGTTCAACTTTATAACTGAATTTTAACGAGGAGTTTGGAGTAACAGAATTTTAAACGGCAGAATTATGGATTTAAAGATTTTCAAATGCATAATTCTAGATTTAAAGAAGTGTGTAATGTACGTAATAATGGAAAAGCAGAATAATGGAATACAAAAAAAAATATTTCTTTAGAAAAAAAAGTTTATAAAACATACTTCCATTAAAATACTTTTTTTTAGACTTCTTAAAGTAAAATAAACAATAATAATTTTTTTTAGATAAAATCAATAATTAGTTTCTACTAACAGGATTCGGTTGGTGCGTGAAGCAGTAACTTAGAAACTTACTATTCGGGTAGTACCAGCGATCCCACTATAAATTAACATAAGAAAAAAAATAGCAGAAGCGGTTGAAACAAAGAAAAAACCTTTTCAATCTTTTATTAATGAGTTTGTAGAACAAGCAAAAATCTAAAATTGCTGTAGGTAATCCAGTTGGAAGTGGATGGTATAAAACCGATAGAGCTACAGCTGCGGGCTTCCCGCTTGATTGAGGACTGCCTCACAAAAATAACATGAGTCTTTGAAAACCCAAGTAGTTTTCTCTGGCGTTTCATTTTAGCAATGAATTCACTGCGTTCATTGGGCCCAGATTTTCCAACGTATTTATAAGAGCTAACTATTCGCCAATGTATCGATGTCAAGATTTAAAGTTAAACTACATAGCTGTCAGGTGAAGGAAAATAAATAAATTAATTAGTGTCTTTTAATAATAATAAATTCTTTATCTTCATATACATACATAAATACATATGTACATATATTTTAATCCAACAGCTCAAGAATCCAAAACCCTGGACTTTTAAAATTCTATTACATTGAGGCTTTCGAGACACGAGGTGTGATGAAAAAGTAAAGTGTACACTCGCGTCCTTGTGGGCTCTGTACACTCTAAATTCAAATTTATTTTTTGTTGTGTTGTCACGATCATATTATGTTCACGGTTCACAGACTCTCTTGCGTGCTCGGCGATTTTTTGCTGTAGAAAATATGGCTTTCCTAGGCTATCTTCCTCTGGGATGATTGAGCTTCGGGAATTCTTTTCAACAACATTTTCCAAAGCTTTTATTCGTGCTCGAGTTTAAACTCCATTGGGTTCAGGTTTTCTTTAATTAGCCGTTTGACACTTTTAAACCGCGATAGGTTTTTTTTAAACTAAATTGTATTATTCCCAAAAGTACCTACTGATCTTTAAAAAAAAATTAACCAAGTCAGCAATAAAACTGGATATTGAAATTTTCTAACGGGAATATCTCAAAAATTGAGCACACCAAAAATCTTCGGATTTCTGTAACCTTGTTCTGGTTCCTATAAGCAAAACCTTGTTGATCGGCGAAATCAGGAAAAAAAATTAAATTATTGTTGAATGTTTATATTCTTTTGAAAATTAACCTTCGATGATTTAATGATACAGCACACAGTGTGTCGTTTCATACATACTAGACCTAAAAAAGTTAACTCAGAATTTTGTTGGATTTCTACAACCACAAAACAACAACAAAATTGGTCCTAGCACGAATAAATCTGAAGCTATCCAATATCAAAGGCAAGATATTTACGATATCTTATCAAATATTTCTTCATACAATTATAATTATTATTTTAAATTTAGCGATAAATTATTTAAAAGAAAAATGGAAAATATTTTATAGTTTATTATTTAATTAATTTCAAATTCGATTCTAATTTTATTGCAACGAAAAAAATACATAGAAGTTGCAAAATTCGTGACTTTCAGCTATTTTGGAAAATATAAATATGAGTGTATCTTTATGTCCTGATGAAATGTATGTCTTTAGAAAGGTCTAACGGTTCTTCTTCGCTCATACGAGCTAGGTGCCCTGCCCACCGGAGTCTACCGAGCTTAATTTTTGTCACTATGTCTGCTTCAAGGTAGATTACCTACAATTCATGATTGTACTGTCTCCGGAATCGTCCTTCCTCACATATGGAGCCAACAATTTTCCATAACTTTTGGAAATAAAGTCGATTCAGCATTCCATGATTCTATGATCGAAAAATCGTATATGAGCTGATTCAAATGTAATTTTTTCCCCATTTCCATATTTTTCACGAATGCTAAGTTAGATAATTTTTCTTTTAAAAATACTTTTTCTTATAAAATATTTAAATAATTAGTTCTTAAAAACTAAATCAATTGACTTGTTTTTCAAATTTGCTAATCTTTTAATAATACATATGTATGTGTACCACTATTCACTTGTTTATTTGTTTTTGCAAGATTAACGATCGTACCATGGTACAATGTAAGGTTCGATGTTGCAAGATAATATTCGGTCTCTTTTACAAGCAGCCATCATCGAGTAAATATCTTACATTTTAACAAATAAATACAATAATTATAGCGTTTTGAAATTTGTCGAAGTTTTATTTTTTTTGTTTCTATACTGATCACATATTAATCTTACCTAATTTACTAGACTACATTATTTAGAAACTAATTTTAATTAAAATCCTCGTCCGGCTCACCAAATTTATAAGTTGATCACCTGCTAATACAATAATGCATCCAAATGACAAAAATTAAAATTTGCATTTTGAATTTGCTTGCACTCATTACCAATTTGTTTATATGCCATCGATAATTTAATTAAGATTCTCTGTTCAATATGAAGAAAAACTCACTACCGATTAGAACATCCTGTGTTGCAGGATCTCATTTCGAAGTTTTAATTTATCAATTCAATGTTAATTTTATTATTTCATTTGGAAGATCAATGTACCTCCATTGTACAAAAAAAACAAACACAACCGTTTGTTCTTCTAATTAACATGCACATTTCATTCCCACTGAACAGGCACAAATATCCTGCTCCATGATATGTATATTGTAGGTAACTGTTGGTCAAAGAAAACGGAGGCAATTAAACTTGTCCCTCGATCGAAGTGATGTTCCATTAAAGAAGTAGCGGCACGCTACGACGACGACGCACGGCGGCAATAACATGTCAATCCTATCAGACCATTTTTAAGCCACGCACAGGGTCAATGATCAGAAGGAATATTACCTCAAGCGCATGTCATGTTAGCAACATAAAAATTTATCGTAGATAATTCTAATAGCAGCACAACAATGACACGAGCATCGAGCACTTTGGTCAAAAGGCGACACCGAATTTTATACCTGTAATGATTAGTAACTGGATTGTGCGTGTGCGGCAGATAAAAAAATACAGATACAGCCAATAACAGAGGTAATTTGACAGGAATTAGTGGTCCAATCAGGTAGAAGATAAACTATAATAAAATGTTGGCAACGCCCTTTTTTAACGCAAAATGGCAAAAACTCATGAAAGTATGTTTAATTGGCTGAGTATTAATTTATTTCAAGTAAAAGAAAGTTTCATCAAATGTTCTATGAAATGTATGTTTTAAGAACAAAAATAACGGTACCTGTCCAAACAAAATTTGTAACCTTTAAGGGAAACCTTATGTCGTTTTCAATAGGCAATCTGGAAGCAGAAAAAAGCATTCTGAATGCGTTCAATTGGGCAAAAGTGAAAGTTCTGATACTTAAAAAAGAGAATTTCTCTTCTGGATTTAAAATCAGAAGCAAAAACAGAATCACTCACACATTCAAAGATTTAAATGTCACACTTGATAAATGTCATATTTTTTTAATTTACAAATTATGCGAACTGTAAAGTGATTGCTTGAAATACTAATACAGTCACACCAAACTTCAAATTTTTCAGAATCGAAAAAAACTGTTCAATTGGGATTCCGAATCTAAAACCAATTCCGGATGGCCAATTGAAAACAACATTACATTTTCTTAAATGAATTTACATATTATCGAGGGCATAACGAATCCACTTTGTAGAAACTAAACCAACTAAGTGATCTACGCTACCGAAGTTTACATAGCCTCTCCTCTATTTCGATGATTTTGTTAAAGGTGCTATGGGATTATAGGACAAGTTTTGGATTCGTAAAAAAAATCGAACTCGATGATAGGGACCGTAAAATGATAGATCCCGCATTTATGTCTGTCAGCCTGGCTATATGTCGGCCTGGCTGTCTGTACTTCGAGCTGCTACTGACCGATACGATTTTGTTCAAACTTGGAACTTAAGGTTTTTAGATAAATCCATAGAAGCAATATTTTGATATTTTTTTGAAATTAAGTTTTCAAGTGTAAGCACTACCTACGAAACATTTTTCCGGTTTACATTTAAAATAATTTTTTGGGATAAAATTGCTCTAACGGTTTTATTATTATATTATGATCAAATAAAAAAATTTAATTCGAATTAGGTTCAAGGTCGGAATTCTCCGAACGCAAATGAAAGTGAAAAACCATTGTTTTTTTTTTTGTTTGAAAAATTATAAAATGCTCACTATCACCAACTAAAAAGCCATTTTCAAGATGTTTTGAGTTTTCAAAAATAAAACTGATTTTTTTCAAAAAAAGACAACATTTTTTTGTTATGTAATTTAAGATTTATGCGACGTCATTGATAAACCCTTTGACCCCAATTCTTGAAACCGTTTGTGTGAAATTTGAAAACCAAAAATGGCGTTTTACAGTTTCTTGAAATTGAAAATTGCGGCACCCGCTTTGTTTGCATTCTCTACGAGTTTAATCGTAATGTCAGTTCTGATTATTATTTTTAAAGTTATCTTTTTCACGATTCAAAAAAAACTAAGTTTAAAAAAAATTTTGCTAACAATATTAAGAACAAAATATAAGTTTGAAAAAAATGCGGAGCAAATTTAACAGACAAGGATGTATAGCTTTTGGCAAAATGTTGGGAGATTTTTCACATTTGAACTTTACTTTCTAAACTCCTTTTTTTTGTTTACCATACAACCTGTACTTTGAGACTCAAACAAAGCAGTTGAAAAAAAAAAATTTAATATACACGTATTTATTGCTTATAAAAATTTACGACAGTGGAGACATTTTTTATCATTATAATCTTCAATATTCCTAATGTTCCAAGATTTTTTTGGTGGTTGCCATGGAATGCGTTCTTCAGGAATTTTCTGTTAGAAAAGAATAGAAAAATTATTAGTTATAAGCAAAAAAGAAGAAAAATATTTGGAAATTTACCTGAATTTTCTCATTTGGTCTGCCGGAACAGCTTTGACATCTCTTATAGGATCCAAAACGTTCATACTCAAATTCTGGGTACTTATAATTATCAGATTTTGTTGTTGATTTGCATGTTTTTGGCCGAACTGTAAAAAGTTTTTCTCTATTGAGGAAACTGAAATGAATGTTTAAATAGAAGAATGAAAGTTTTAGAGAAAAATTATTTCGATTTAATTCATAATTAGAATTTTACATATTGATATGATATGAAGTTGTAAATTTTTTAAAATTATTTATTCAAAATCAATGAAAACCTTTCCCGTACAGTTCTTACGGTCTTTCGAAAATTTTATTTTACCTATAAAAAATAAAATATTTTGTTCAATTTTACTTTGATCCAACTTACTCTGGTCTCGATTGATTCCAAAAGTTCTTTAACCGTTTCGAGCTCATAATATCGCCAAGTTTTTGAAGCAAACGAACGTTCTCTTTTTCGATTCTTGCTAAACGTTCTCTTTCAGCTTGGACTTTTTTTGGTTTAACAGTAACGTGTGCATAGCTTAGAGGTGTCCTGACATCAATAGCTGGTTTAGCATTAATGACATTTTGTCGATGTTTTTCATACCTTTGCAACTCCCATGGATGGATAAGTAGTTTTTCGCGACGGGATATCATGACCGATAGTTTTAATATTTTAAAACTGACTACACCTCATAATTCTATTGAAACAAAAACAAACCTATGGATTTGTGTTGTCGTCAAGGCTGCATGGATGGCAAAAAGAGTATATTCATGGCAACACCTAAAATTAATTGTGTTGTTTACGTTTTGAATAAAATATTGGCTGTATATAAAATAAATCATAGCAATGCGCACGAGGCAAAACGCAAGCTTATTTGGAATTAGGGGAAGTTGCCCAACAGTGAGACACTTTTTTTTCAAGAAACTATTCCAAAAAAAAACTAATTTGAGGTGATGTTTAATTTTACTTTATACCTTACTTCAAATTTTCGGCTTATAAGCATTAAAAAAATTAAAAAGATTTAAGTCGAATAGGCAGACCACCTCATATGTATCACTGTTGGACTTGTCTCAATGTTGGGTATGTTCCCCTACATTTTATGTTTCTATGCAAAAGGCTAGAATATCTGTGACGATTTTTAAATAATCTTTTTGAAATCTAGAATAGCACAAGTTAGTTTTATTATAAAACCGTCAATTACCATACACTCCTGGACATGACTTCGAATTTCAATATTAATTTTTTTGGGTTTCCTTTGTATTCTTAAATGCATTTTTTTTTATAACATCCATTACCAACACAGAACTACTATTAGTTTTTAACTTTTTGTTAAAAGAATTTTTTTAATTTATTTCATTTTAAATAAGCGAACAGAAAAAAGCACAAGGAATTTTTTTTATTGTATAATGTATCATACGATTTGAAACGAATTTCAAAGAATTTTTTTTGGTGAAAAAAATATTTCAGTGATTTCTGATCGATTCGTACCATTTTTATGTTTCAAACCATATAACACAATAAATTAAATTAATTATACAATAGAAAATGTTTCCTGATGCTTTTTTATGTTCACTATGAAAATAGTCACATTGTCGACTTTTCAAAAATTTTATAATTCGCAAAACCAAGCCGAATTTGTGAATTTAACTTATAAAAAATAAAAGTATGAACATTTTTAATTTAGTAAGATAAATTTAAAGCCAAACTTTGCAAAATTGTTTTTGTTTTTATTTTTAAAAAAATTGAATTTTCATTTATACTCAATATTATTGAATACTTACTTACTTAAGGTGGCGCTACAGTCCGGGACGGACCTGGGCCTCAACCAACATGCGTCTCCAGCCAGCTCGGTCCCTAGCTAGCTGTCTCCAGTTTCGCACGCCAAGTTGGTTGAGGTCCTCTCCCACTTGCGTGCGCCACCTGAGCCGCGGTCTTCCTCTACTGCGCCGTCCCTCGGGATTGGATTCGAAGACTCTCCGGGCCGGAGCGTTGATGTCCATGCGCTCTACATGACCCAGCCATCTAAGTCGTTGGACTTTGATTCGCTTGACCAGGTCAGTGTCGCTGTACAGCCCGTACAGTTCATGGTTGAATCTTCTCCTCCACTCACCATCTATGCAGACGGGACCAAAAATCACCCGGAGAATTTTCCTCTCGAAGCTTCCTAAGACGTTTTCATCCTGCCTTGACAAGGTCCAAGCCTCAGCACCATAAATAATAACTGGGATGATAAGCGTCTTATAAAGGGTCACTTTGGTTGCTCGAGAGAGGACTTTATTACTCAATTGCCTTCTAAGTCCAAAGAAGCAGCGATTTGCAAGAGTTATTCTCCGTTTAATTTCAGCGCTGGTGTCGTTGTCTGAATTAATAGCGGTGCCTAGGTAGACAAAATCATCAACTACCTCGAAGTTATAGCTGCCTATGGAGACGTTTTGTCCAAGACGTCGCCGTTCTATGTCCTTTCTTGAAGACAGCATATACTTCGTCTTGCCCTCATTGACCACTAAACCCATCTTCTTCGCTTCCGTCTCAATACTCACAAACGCGCTACTGACATCACGCATTGATCTTCCAACTATATCAATATCATCGGCGTATCCGAGTAATTGGACAGACCTTTGGAAGATTGTGCCCCTGGTGTTGACGAGTGAGTTTTGCACAATTCTTTCCAGAACGATGTTGAAGAAGTCGCATGACAGTGCATCGCCTTGTCTAAAACCTTTTTTGACATCAAATGCGTCGGTGAGATCTTGTCCGACCTTGATGGAGCAGCGTGCATTCTCCATCGTCATTCTGCACAAACGGACAAGTTTGGCAGGGATGTCAAAACTAGACATTGCTCTATACAGTTCTTGCCTATAGATGCTGTCATACGCGGCCTTGAAATCGATGAAGAGGTGGTGGGTATCGATTTGAAGTTCCTGGGTTTTTTCCAAGATCTGCCGTAGTGTGAATATTTGGTCGATGGTGGACTTTCCTGGTCTAAAGCCACACTGATATGGACCTATCAGGTTGTTGACGAACGGCTTCAGACGTTCACATAGTACGGCAGAAAGGATCTTGTATGCGATGTTCAGGAGACTGATGCCTCTATAGTTAGCGCAGTTCAGAGGGTCTCCTTTCTTGAGGATTGGGCAAACAATGCTGAGATTCCATTCATCGGGCATGCTTTCTTCCGACCATATTTTGCAGATGAGTTGGTGCATACTCCTTACCAAGTCATCGCCTGCTGCTTTGAACAGTTCGGCAGTGAGGCCGTCAGTCCCAGCAGCTTTGTTGGACTTAAGATTGGATATAGCTATCCTCACTTCGTCGAGGTCGGGTAGGCGGAATTGTTGGTCTGCGTCGCCTAGGTCGAATGGTGCTATCTCCCTTACAGCGGAATTCGATTCGTCATCGCCGTTATAAAGCTTGGAAAAGTGGTCTTTCCATATTCTCAGCATGGACTGCGGTTCTACTACGATGTTCCCCTGATCATCTTTGCAGGCTTCGGTTCGCGGTCGGTAACCCTGGGAAGTCTTTTTTACCTTTTGGTAAAACTTCCGAACCTCATTCCTGTTGTGACATCCCTCTATCTCCACGATCGCGAGCTTCTCGTGCTCCCTCTTTTTCCTTCTGAGAAGTCGGTGTTCCTTTCTCCTCTTCTGCTCGTAGAGCTCGCGAGCAGCTCTGGTCCGTCTGTGCAGCGCCGCTTTGTATGCCTGTTGTTTAGCTGCATGCGCTTGCCGGCACTCGTCGTCAAACCAGGGGTTTCGCTGTGGTGGCCGTGTGAAACCCAGCACTTCAGAGGCGGCATCTCTGATGGCTGCTTGGCAATGTTGCCACTGGTTTTCAATACTTGATGCAGGCAGCATAGGACTTCTTGAGAGGTTGTTAGAGACTCGATCGGAGAAGGACATGGCGATCTCTTGCGATTGTAGCCGTTCAACGTCGAATTTTCTCACAGTAATTCCTTGTTTTGGCTTGGATCGGGATATCCGTAGTCGTACCTTGGCTATAACGAGGTAGTGTTCCAAGTCAATGTTGGCCCCTCGGAACGTTCGGACATCCTGTATACTGGAGAAGTGCCGCGCGTCGATCGTAATGTGGTCAATCTGGTTGACGGTTGATTGATCAGGAGATTTCCATGTCCCCTTGTGGATATCGAGATGTGTGAACTGCGTACTTGCTACCAGAACGTCTCGCCCCGCAGCGAAGTCGATCAGCCTGAATCCGTTATCGGAGGTGGTGTCGTGCAGGCTGTATTTCCCGATTATGCCACCAAAGATGTCTTCTCTTCCTAGCTTGGCGTTAAAATCTCCTAGGACAATTTTAATGTCATAGCTAGGGCACTGCTCATATGTTTTGTCCAGGAGCTCGTAGAATATGTCTTTGGTGTCTTCATCTTTCTCCTCTGTAGGGGCATGCGCGCAAATGAGGCTTATGTTGGCGAATTTAGCCTTGATGCGGATTGTCGTGATGCGTTCGTTCACACTGCTGAAACTTAAGACTTTTTGCCTGAGCCTAGTTCCAACAACAAATCCACACCCAAATAGTCGCTGCCTTCGTTCTCGGTAGCAGTCGCCGTAGTATACATCGCAGTCTTTTAGTTTGCGTTTACCCGGTCCATCCCATCGCACTTCCTGGATGGCGGTAATATCTGCTTTGCAGCAGTTTAGGGCTTCCGCTAATTGTTCGGCTGCACGTGGTCTATTAAGGGACCTAACATTCCACGTACAGATCCTAAGTTCGTTGTCCTTATTTCGTTTGCTTGGTTCGTCATCAGTAAATCCGTCCGTATCCGAGGCTTGTTGTTGCTTCGCAACTAGATGTGTTTGACGTGGTCGGGAAGTCACCCCGACGACACAACCCCCAACCTGGAGGGCCAGATCCTTAGTTTAACTCCAAAGACGGGGAGCCGGATAAACCGCTCCTTATAGGCCTGAGCTCCGAATATGTCGTAGTAGCCCTATAAGGTGTTCACTAAGTAGTTCAACCTGACTGGAACTGTAGACGCCACCGTTGAATTCTTGGGAATTCTTCCGCTGCCGTCTGGATAGAAAGAAAGGTGCCTTAGTGGGAACACCTCTCCCCCCCTCTCTCGTTTGCTACCCCCAACAACCTTCCACTGGGGTTGATACTCAATCTCCAGCTGAGGTACTAGGTACCCGATGTTCACCGCGGGGAGGTGAGAGTAGGAGTTGGTAGACAGAGGTGGGTTTTGAGAAAAACCTATGGACGCTTGTGTCCTCTTGGGTGCACGTGTCTACCATTTGAACATAATATATTATTGAATATATTATTTTTAAAACAAATTTTGATTGATATCCGTTTATGAATTGAAAATCAATAATTCGGCTCTATGTTAGGTACCTACTGTTAATAACGGTTTTTACAAATATTCTTTGACTAAATAATTTGAATTACTTACAAACGGGGCCAGAAACAATTTTTCGATTTTCTTAAGGTTGTCTATTTTGATTGCTCAGTTTTTGAGTTATTCGAAAAATATTGATTATTCTATTCTCTCAGAAACGCACGGTGAGTTTGATAACATTCGTCCACCTCCCACACAAAAATAATCAGTCTTAAAAAAATGGATGGCTACAGGGCCTAAACATGGTTTTTCAGCATTTCCGAAAGTGTTTATTTTATTTTCTTAAACCAAAAACAACTATTGTATATTCCATATTATTTTTTTTTTGGAAATATTAATTTACTCTTAAACTAATCGAATCGTTTTTATAATGATTGCTTAGAAGCGAAATTGAATATTAATGGTAACTGCGATAGAACCGGATTTTCTTTTTGAACTTAGGCTTTCATTTTCTCTAATGACCGTTCTAGTGATTTCTTTGTATATGAAAACTATAGTACTCTCATGGCGAGTTTTTTTATGGTTGCCCGGATCCTTGTGGTGGCGCTGCAAAATGTGAGGTGTAAAATTCGATTTGGTGAGTCTTTAAGCGTCGAAAATTGGTGGTAGGAGCAAGAGGAGACTATTTTTTGGATAATTGCATCCAAAAAATATCAATAAATATCATTTAAAACCTCCATAAGCTCTCCGCAAAAAAAAGAGTAAGGGTTGCCGGCATACATTAGATGTCGCCCCATTCGACTTACACCATGAGGGTACTATAGTTTTCATATACAAAGGTGATTTATACTTTGTGGTTTCCAAAAAAAAAAACAATCTTAGTGTAGACATACCCCAAGACAATGAAATACGTTCCACAAATAATTTTCAGCCCAACATGTGCTTTTTCGTTTGACGTCTTGCTGTCATTTCATTCTTGCCGCTTTCTGTTCTGTTTACATTCGATACATTTTGTAATTGTTTCTCAAAAAATTTAAACAAATTATTTAAAATGAGCTTCTTAAAACCAAAATCTGTTATAGAACAAGGCGATACTGTTGTTATTTATCTAAGTGTCAATAGCATGCATGCAATCGAAGCCGTACCCAATATAGTCAATAAAAAAGGTGAAGTTATCGAATATGTCTTCCAAACGAGTTTCGGTGCATTGAAAGTTAAAAACATTATCGGTGTTGAGTATGGTAGTAAAATTGAACTTACCCGCGGCTGGGCATATGTTTTTCAACCGACTCCAGAACTGTGGACTCAAACACTACCCCATAGAACTCAAATTATTTACACACCAGACATTAGCATGATTCTATTTCAGTTGGAAATTAAGCCGGGTAGTGTTGTCATTGAATCAGGTACAGGTTCAGGGTCATTGTCACACTATTTCCTACGTGCAGTTAAGCCACACGGGCATTTGCATACATTTGACTTCCATGAAGCGCGAGCTCAACAGGCACGAGAGGAATTCCAAAGTCATGGATTGGGTGACTTTGTCACAGTGTACCACAGAGATGTTTGCCAATTTGGATTCACAAACGAATTAAAAGGCAAGGCTGATGCAGTGTTTCTTGATTTGCCAGCACCGCAGCTAGCTGTGCCACATGCATTCGAGGCACTTAAATCTTCGGGTAAGTACCTACTTATTTAGGTGTGTAAATTATAAGTAAATAAATATCAAATGACGACCGAAGGTATTCCATTTCAAATAACCTGTTTAAACTTTTTTTTAAAAAACAGAGAGCACATACCTAGAGGGAGTACAGAAAAATAGGCTAGCATTTAGTTTTGTCTAATATACAAACCATTCTCTTGGCTTATAAATAAATAGCGGGTGGTCTTGTTATATTAGACTTTCATGGAAATTAGGACGCTCAGTCTTACTTAATTTTAAAAACGAAATATATCCCCAATCGAATGAGAATGAATGAAATAAAAGCACTCTTATTTCATTATTCAAAATTAAACTTAGAAAGTAATCCAATCAAACGATCTTTTCACAGCAAGAATTGATTATGGGTTGGATTATTGTGGTTAAGGTAGGATATGTAATGTTCTCTGGACATAAGCAACCCCCGATTTTTTTTTACATGGGAGGGCATACTAAGCATATTTTTTCCAAGGTGGGGAAAACATGAACAACAAAAAAATCCTTTCTTCGCCTGTTTTACTCCGAGCAAAATACTAAAAGGAATTCAACTTGCTTCAAATCTGCATTAAAGTAAAAATAAAGAATTTCATAATTTTTACTTGCAAGTTTTGGATTCGTAAAAAAAATTCAACCTGAAAACTGAGATATTTATTAATCGGACCAAATATTACGATGATAGAGAACGGTTTTTTGTAAATCGCTAAAGACGAAATTGAAATTTTTGCAAACCTCCAAAAAATAACCATACATATCGTATAACCGTTAGGCAAAACATATTTTGCTCAAAAACGCAACTCCGTTTCCCCACTTAGGCTATGTTCAGTATAAAGGCAGGCGCTTATATAAAGATTTTTTTATCTAAAGTATTTATATATTACACCAAAATAATCCATCTATACAATTTTTTGTCCTAAAAGAAATGTCAAAAATAATTTTATCAAAAAATACTTGATCAAAACAAATTTAGCCAAAAACTGTTGAGGCAAAGGCTGGGCGCATTCACTAATCTAGTGGCTACGTAGTCAAGCGATTCTGATTGGCTAATTCTAACTACAAAAGTAGTTGAAATTTCCCCTCCGACGTAGTGTAAAATTTTCAGCTAAAAAGTTAGTTGGCACTGATTTTGACGTTTCACAATCAGCTGTTGAAAAAATTTACAAAAGATTCAAACAAATTGACCACAATTAAACTTATTTTACATACCTATGACTTCATATTCTTCCAAATCGCTCATATATATCTATTTTTTTTTATTTAATTTAAAATATTGTTTAAAATTCTCAAAACTTTCTCAAATGTTTCCGATTTTGCGTTTGTTTGATTTTGCATCTGTCATTAATATGACAGCTCAGGATTGACTAGCTTTGTAGTGAAGTTTTGCATTCACAAATCTAGTTGAATTTCGACTACGTAGCCACTAGCTTTGTGAATGCGCCCAATTTCCTAGTCACTTAGCGGCCTGCCAAAAAATTTCCTGCAAATGCAGGTGACGTTTATTGAAAAGTAAGGCAAGAAAAATATCTCTTCATTTCAAATAAAGAATCGTAATAGTTGGTAGTTTGTGTTAAAAAAAGGTTAAAAACTAACAAATTGCCTTCAGCTACAGAACTAAATGAGATCCGATGTACCTATTGAAAAAAAAATTACGTTATGAAGGCAAAAAAAAAAACAAAAACGGTAAGCGTGGTTTAGAAAAAAAAGATTGTACATTTTAAATATTTTTACAAAAAAACACTTGAAGTACTTAAGTTCAGCTGAATCTGAACTTTAGTTGGAATGTAAAGTTCAACTCGCTGGGTTTCAAAGTGAAGCAATCATATTTACTTGTCAGCATTATAGTTTTTTAAATTTTACCTTGATTATTCTTTGAACGTTATTTATGATTTGTTAGGTACTTCCTAAATCTTTAGTTAATAAAATTTAAAAAAAGAGACACATAATAGAAAATTTAAAAGGGTTCCTGATGCTTTAAGAAATATAATCCCCAAAGACAAAATCCTCAGAGGAACTAAATCCTTTGAAACTAAAAGGGTTGTTTAAATTTCAAAACTCCTTTACTAGAGTTTAGCATTTTACATAATGTACATGTAACTATTTGCACATTTTGATATGAAAGAGTATTTTGATTATAAAACCTCTTTTTCATAATTAATTGAATCGAAATCTTTCTAGCCGTTTATGAGAATTTTAGAAAATTTTAAATCACAAAAAAATTCCTAGCCGTTTTTTTTTTTTTTTTTTTTGAAAAAATAATAGGTTTTTATATGGCCAGTATTGATATTTTCGTAGCCTAAATAAAAAAAGAGTCCATTTTCCGAAAATCATTAAATTTGAAAAAAAATCGTTTCTGTAGCTTAGGCTGTTATATGTGGAGAAACAGACAGACAGAATTGCGGGCCCAGTTTCTTTTTCCAATTAAAAACTGTATGTACAAAACAAACAAAAATTGTTTGATTCAGTGTCTAAAGAGAAATAATAATATTGATACAAATAGATTAAATTTAAATATGAAAGGAACTATAAGGGACCTTGGATTATCCTCAAAAACCGGAATTTCTTTTCTACAAAAAAGTGGATGGCAACGTGTCATTATGCAAAATCTCTTTTGAAGGTGCAAACTTCAATTTTTTTTATCAATATTTATGTAAATTCAACGTGAATAAATTTGTTGTTCATTCGAACTCAACAAAGCAATAGTTGCGCAGAATAAAGGTTTTAATTTTGAATTTTGAAAACTACAATTTTTCAAATGTTCGATACTAGTTACTAGTTTTTATTATACATATCTAACTACAAATGAAAAAAAGTATGTCCCTAACTACATAACAAAATAAAACAATTCCAAGAATAAAGCCTTACTAACTTATAATTTTTATATGTACATATTTTCAAAGATTTGTTAACTTAAGTTAACAGAAAAAAAGATGCGTCTAAATAGCTTTCAATCCCAATCAAAAAAAAAATGAGTTTCCCAGTTTGGAAATATGTCTACAATGGCACAAGCCTTTTAGCTGACATAATATATTAAATTTAATTGCTTTCGCACCTAATTAATGGTAACTTTGTCCTTAAACCTATTTATGCCTGCTAAGAATATTCTTAATGGTCATCACACATCACATAAATGTGTGTCTTTCCATTATTTCCATATCCGTGTGCCTCAATCATTAGTTACAAACGACTCTTCCAAAAGGATTCAACTATCGCATTTTCATGTCTCCAAGTGGCAATCACTCTACATCGAAATTGACAAACGGCACAGACTTGCAATATTCCCATATTAACAAGCATAATAAGGTGCGCATGCGCGCCATCGATAACCAATCCATAGAGGTGGTCATGGACACACTCTTACATCAGTTGGAGACGTTTATAAACAAAACGAAAAACAACAAAAAAAACGAAGAAAGAACTTTTAACAGACAACTTCTGGTCGCATCGAAGTATAAGCCATCGACTGACAGATGGACAGAAACAGAAAACCGAAAACCGAAAGGAGACAGCCAAAGAGAAACCTCCAAGCATATATATGTACACCACTACGTTATGTCAACGCTGTAAATGTTCGCCGATAGGTAATTTGTTTAATTAATTGCGTAAACGACGGATACTTGCTAGAAGTCCATCGCGGGAGTGCGCGCCGCTCCTTTATAAATTCACAGCATCTTTCTCCTTACTTCTCCCTCTGGGTGTATGTTTTATTCGATCTACCTTCTTATCGAGCGGTATTTGTAAATCAATTCCATATCCGAGTTCAATTGGCACAACGCGATGTTTTGCCCTTGTCTCGAGAAGACTTGTGACAAAAAAATCCCCCAACTACTACCTATCGTCAATTGTGTATATAATACGTACGTGAAAGGCAAAGGTGAAAATGGTATATTATACTTGATGTGTGTCAATTTGGAAAACGATTGACAGGGAATGGGCTGGACAGCGATATTTTATGCAATATCTTGGGTATTAGATTGTTTAGGTATAAGCATTGGTGTCCTTAATTGTCAACATTGTTGCTTTTTTGCTCTTCTTACCACCTTCACTTCTTGAGAAAAATAGAATTAACAATTTTTTTTATTTTCGACAGGTGGTAGATTTTGTTCCTTCTCCCCGTGCATTGAACAATCCCAACGATGCTGTGAGGCTCTCCAACAACTTGGATTCACCGAGATTCAATCACTTGAAGTATTGCAATCTGAAGACACAGTAAGAACAAAAAAAATCGCAGTTATGGATCTGGAATTCTTGAAACACAAGGTATGTATTTTGATATAAAACTCACAGTGAGTTAGTGCTTAAGCGTTTTAGTTGGACATTTCTTTCAAAAAACTAGTTTAAAATAAGATTTACTTTTGCAAACATGAACAAGGCCAACACTCTATAGTTGTTGTCATAAATAATTTCAAATACACCTGAACCGAACAGGTGAGCATCAATTAAGCCCATGTAATGAAGCTATTTCGGCTCAGCGTGATTATGTTTTGGAGGCGATTTACATGGAATGGTTTTAAATATCCCTTGCTCAGTTCTGTTGGTTTAACATTGACACATGGCAGGGTAAATCCGATACAACATGTACATAGCCATGTCTCGCTCGTCTTCTATTGGGAATTGCACATGATGATGAACCAGTTTGCTTTTCCTGATATTTTCTTTGGAGGTGAATGCCGAAGGTGTTAAACACTGCAACTGTTACTACAGATGGCAGCGAGGTGGTGGCACACTCAACCTAAAATAGCTAACACAACGTTTGCAGAATTTTGTAGATCGCAAATAAGACCATAGTATTAAGTTCGACGTGTTAATAGTGATCTTTTCTTTTTGTGAAGCACATTTAAGAAAATGTGCCGAGGGAGAAAGTGGGTGAAAGAATTCTTAAGTTACAAATTCTATTTACGTTGGAGTTTTGTTTACTTTTATTGCAAGCAATAACATTAATAAATATCTAGTTGGTTTTCTATGAAAAACTTGTCCATGGAATTAATTTAAACCTCCATTAGACAACAAATTTTATTTTTTTTTGCTGCAAAAATGTGCTCAATTTATTTGTAAATTTTTTGTGTTCTGAATTCGAATCGACCCAGACGCGATTAAAGAGCTTTCGATTTGAAAAGTTTTTTTTTTTGTTCGACATGTACTAATGTATATTACTTTATGTTACAACTTCTGTATTAATGATTTGCGGCTCTCTCGATAATATAACATTAGCGGTCTTGTGAAAATAAAACTTTGCTTTCGTGCATAAATGCAAAGGGACTGCATCGAATGTTTGTTCTGAAATTCTCGTACTCAGCTTCTGGCTAAAAAAAATTAATTTTTTTCTATAAACTTTTCCTTATTAGACTCAAAATTTATGAAAAATTGATAAATGTTTGTCTTAGTAACCTCAGAGCAAGGTGAGATTTTTTTGTCGCACTTAAAAAAATCTCGAAGCGCTTAAAGGTTTTTTATTGGTCGGTCTGGTCTAATATTTTTTTTTTGTATCTTTAATACCTTCAACGATTTTTTATGTTCGTATAAATTGTAGTTCAATTTTGTTTATAAACAAAAATAAAATGTATTTTAAGCACTTTCGCCTTTTTATACAAAAATCGGTTTGTTTATTACAAAAAAAGAAGGTTCCGAAAACATCAATTTTTAGGTTGAATTGAAAGTGGAATTTCAAAAAGATTTTTAAAAATTTTTTTAGGAAAACTGAAAACGTCGAATCAACTAAGGCTATTAACTAATTATTTGAGTTACCAATTTTACTCTTTTTTCTTAATTTTCGTGTTAATGTTCACCGCTTTCAATAAGGTTTTATCAGATTTTGACTTTTCTACTTTTTATTTTTTTTATTGAACAGAAATATTTATAATCGGATCTATTGTTTTTTTATACATATACATTTCCGTACATGCATGACAAGTTGGGAGAATAAACATTCATGACTTACCATAGAATTCTATTTTCTTGAATGCTTATTCAAAATCCCTTGATCCCAGTTGCGAAAAAAATGCGTCTACCAGTCGGACGAGTGCGAATTTCACACGCTCTACTCGTTTCGTATCCAAAGTACGTTTTCCATAGGTAACCTCTTAGCGAAAATTACTTTCTAAAACTTGCGCATCGTTCATCTTCATTTGGTTTTCTTTCTTGTGTAATAATTTCGAGACATAGTTCGTTTATCTATACTCGTATGTTTATTTTATATACATTGATCCTCGGTGGCTGTTGTTCGCGAATAGCGACTATGAAGAGAACTATTTAAGCGCCTCAGTCTCAGTTGCCGCCACAGGCACGCTGCGTCGTTGAAGACTATGATTTTGTATAACTCGGTGCAATGCGGTGCGGTAGTAGTGGCGGTGGCGGTGGCGAGCGGTAACGTATCAAGCCATGTAAAAAATCGATATTCGTTAAATACGGTTATAACATTTTCAGTATTTGATTTATGGGCTCTTCCATTAAAAGGCTATGTTTGTTTCTTTCTCCACAGTGTATGTATGTTTACTTTATGTATAGGGACCATTTCAAGTGCAAGAAGCAAGCACTCCGCGACTGATTTACATGGGTAATTTTCAAAATTACACTAAATCCAAAATGATTTTCTTATTGCAATATTGCGCTCGCTAAGGTAATATTAGGTCTTAAGTTGATTCAGAGATTGTTGTTCTTCTTTAATTTTATTAAGGAATCTTGCATGTGAAGAAGAATTATTATAAACTTTCTTTAAGAATTTACTTTGGCCTTAGTATTCAGATTAAAGTAAATGTTCTGTACAAACAAAAAACAATTCAGGGGAGAATAAAATATAATCAAAAAACTGTAAAAAAAAATCATACAAATTCGTATAGAAGTTTTTTCGGCTCATTCCAAAAGGCTAAAATAAAATCTTAGTTTTGAGAAAACAGTCTAACAAACAATCTATCCATTTTTGCAAGAGTTGTATCAAAATTCTGGGAGCAGTTTACGAGAAATTTATGATTTTTGAAAACGAATCTTTTTTAACATTTATATGGGGGCACCGTTAAAAATGCCTTACATGCATTTTATACAGATATACTATACTTATAAAAATGCACACCTTAAATTTTATCAAAGTTGACTTGGATTCGGTTTTTATATTGCAGTACTAGCGCTAGAACAAAAATAAAACTTTATCAAAATTCTAGGAACAGTTTTCGAAAAATTTGAGATTTTTGAGAGTATTAAATAGTATCTTAATTTCATTTTGTTTTACTGTTTCATAAAAAGCCGTGATAATAATGCACTCAAAAACTGTTACTGGAATTGTCGGTGCCGTTTTCGAGATATTTTATATGTATTTTTGAAAATAATTTATTTTTTGTTAAATTATTAAAGATAGTGTTGAAAAACCAGTTTATACCTAATTTCAAAAATTTACATACATACTATATCAAGCCGTTTTTGAAAAAATTAATTTTCAAAAAATAATTTTATTATTTTTTTAAACTAACAAAAAATTAAAATGTAAGTACCTATTGAATACTTTTTAAAAATTTTAGATGCTTTTGCGAAAATAATTTTGATTATTGAGAAATGATTCTATAGGAGAGGTAACGAAAGATTTTTTTCGACTTCGCTATTCATATTCAAGTTATATCAAAACCTCGAGTTCAAAATTCTTTCACGTACTTTAGATAAATTAACTTAGTTATTTTTCTTTGACTTGATATTTATTAAACTATATGAATATACCGCTTTTATTAAATTGTTCACTAACTTTCTTTTGCTAAAAAATTGGTTTGTCGTTGGCGAAACGCCAAACGCCAATTTGTGCTGACTAAAACCCATTAAAAGCTTTTTTGAATCATAGATCCAATTACGTCTTCTATTTGGCTGATTAACTTCAGTGGTATAATAGTTGTATTTATTAAATAAAAAAAACCTTCGTTAAACCATTAATTCAAAATAAAAAAAAACTTTGTCAGAAGAGGGATTCGAACCCTCGCCCTCAGAGAGGACCAGAATGCTCAACCCGATTATTCGGGCAAGATTGCTCTTGAGTCTGGCGCCTTAGACCGCTCGGCCATCCTGACATGTAAGAAGTAGACGACAAAGTACGAATTTATTTCACGTTAGTCGTCTATTATTGTAACTTTTCATAAAATAGTATCAATGGGATTGTAACTCATGGTACCTATAAAAGATAAAAATGTAATTCAAGGAAAAAACTAGATTGCAGCTTAGAATATGTAAAACTATTTATTCTATTGCAGCTTAGAATATGTAAAACTATTTATTCCTGTTTCTGAAAATAGAACAATGTCAATGGATGGAAATTTATTACCTACTTTTTTAGGCACATTATGTATAATAATCGAAATGCGTTGACAACAATTTGAAAAGGTTAAATGTGACTTTAGTGGATCATGCTTTTATCATTTATCGTTTTATCTTTTACTTTAACATGAATAAAAGTTCATATTTTTTTTCAGAAACCTACACCTTCTGTAAATGACAACGCCGAAGAAGCTGCGGAAAGGGAAAAGAAAGAGCCGCTCAAAACTCCAAAAGAAATAAAGAACATCCTCTCATCAATGGCGCCATTATCTTTACCAGGTCATACTGGTTATTTGACTTTTGCAACATTACCTCCAGTATTTGCAAGATAGTTGAATTTGTTGAATGAAAAATATTTAACGAAAAGCTAAAATAAACTAGATTTTTTAGTAAAAAAAAAAACGTGTAATGCGATGTTATAATTTGTATTATCTTTTATGAGAGGACAAAAATAAATGGACTCTGTCGTCTTCATGTGCCTCAGTTCCCAGAAATCCCGGTTGAAATAAATGAGATATTTATATCTTTTTGTTTGTATTTAAACTTTATACATGTACGCCAGACTTTTGAACAAAATTCATGAGATAATTGCTCTTTTTTGAATACTTATAATACAAAAAGGCTCCCCATTAAGGAAGCCTTCTTCAACCTCCAGGGAGGCTCCGACATAGGTTGGCAGGTCAATTCAAATATAGAAATATCAATACGAAAACAGCAGAAAAGCTTAATAATGCAGAAATATATATTTATTGAATAAATAAACTTATTTAATATAAAAATATTATTTTTAGCGAACATCATATAATTCTAAAAATTCACCGAAAACATAAAGTTTCATTTGGCTGGAGAAGTTTCCAAGTTCAGTCTTATCAGTGAATTTCAGCAAAACGAAGTCGTTTTTTTCTCTAAAGATTAGTTTCAGTTATATTTAACGACTTATCTGAGTCTGCAAGACTGAAGGTTTCACTACAATTTGGGGAAGTCAAATCCGTGTTAGTTCTTTTTTTAATATTTGCAATCTTTGTTTTTTTTTTTTGAATATCAGGTGTTTTTTTCATTGAGTCTTTTTTTTTCTTTTTTTTAAGCTCTTCAATTCTTGTTTTTTTTTCGGGCGAGTCAGTGTAGATTCTTGATTTCCCTTGGTTTTTTAGCAAAGCTTTCTTTTTCAAAACTTTCGGAAAGGGTCGGATAATATCTGCCGATGAAATGGCTGATTGTTGGTGGACCAAAATTATTTCTTCTAGACGAAGGTTCTTGATCTACATCTAATGGTTGATAAATTAAATCAAGTTGTAAAGTCATTTTTTCAGATAGAATGTCTGAATAAAATAAGTTTTCGAACACTTAAATAAACTAAAAGTTAAATAATCCTATTAAGGGAGCATTTGACACTTTGTCGAAGCCTCCCCATTTGTTGATGACGAACCCTCCCTCATTCACTTTTTAACTATTTTTGAACATACATATATTTGAAATTTCTCTAAAAAAGCACTGTAAAAAACTCATCAACTTCACAGTTAAAGAAATACCGAATAAATTGACAAAATATTTATTTATTTTATATTTGTGTTTTTTACACAACAACTTACCAGATAACAATTTTTTTGGCGATAAACTTTTATTGGCGACCGACTTCTTCTGTTTCTGTTTTCTCAATAATTTGAGTAACGGTTTATAGTGAAAGGAAAGTGATAAATCTTAAGGTAGAGACATAACATGCATATGACGAAGCTTCCCATGATTCGAAGCTCCCGCTTCTATCCTCCTTATAGCTTCTTATACTGCTAATAATTGATTCACCAGGGTTAATTTCTGAGTTACAGCTGGGCACATATATGTAGGTACGTTTCAAGCATGCGAAAAATCATTTCTTTTATTTTCAAGCAAGTATATCTCAAAAACCAAGCTTTATGTATCGATTCTGAATCTTGAATTCAAGTTAATTATATAAGAAAGCTTCCAAAACTTGTGTTGAAAAAATCTCTTCCCGTGTGTTGTAAAGAACAAAAAATAATCATTTTAACGGTTTTCAAATTTTCAAACAGGAATATCTCGAACACCTGACTTGCAAACCAAAAACCTTCGACAGCCTTATTTTGAATTTTGTAAAAATAAACAAGTTAAGCACGATTCAAGACTGTCTCACGTCCAAATTGGTAAACCACTTGGAATAAGCCATCATTTTGTAGATAATATCTTGCTAAATGAGGAATATTTCTAATTTGTAACGGTAAAAAAACAGATGTGGTTCTTTGCAGACTAGTAGAGATATTATTTTTTTTTTGCAAGTCGTTTCTCCCTTAATTTTTCGAGCCAACAACCAAAAAAGCTTGAATGCTTTGTTAATTGTAAAATCTACAGAATTTTTTTTTTTGGATCAAAAGAAGTGTAACACACACATTACAAATAAATTAAGGTAAAAAAACGATCCATTTCCATCATTTTGTAAAAAATCGATTTTTAAGTGAGATCTATTGCACAGCAATAACCGATATTCGGGTTAAAATCCTGTTAATGCAAGAATATATGTAGATCACTTTAAGTTCCTAAAGTTCAATAAAATAAAACCACGAAAACGAAAACTTGTTTTTTTTTTACAATTACCGCCATCCTTTACCAGCGTAAAAAAATAAAATATTTCATATGGCCATTGTATATAAAACAAATTTATATACAATGCATATGGCAATAACCTATTTAGCACTTCCGCCGCCATCACAATCCACAAAACAGAATCCACATTAAAATGTCAAATGTCAAAAATATCGTTAAAAAAAAAAAATTTGCAGTTGGAGTTGGAGTGACGAGTGCAGCGTTTTTATCTTTTCCCTTGCCGGATGATAAAAATCTTGAGTTTGCGTCTTTAAATCAACTAAAAACCACTTAAAAATTCGACAAATCATTGAATTTATACGATAAGTTATCAAAGAACCTGTATATATGTTCAGTGCGCCCATTTTACTTCGCTGTAGTGCTAATTTTTGTAGAAAACCTCCAGCCAATTTCCTCCGTCCAATTATTCATTCTTCATTCAAGTCCAGCGGTGCTTCACGTAATCAAATTAATTTTCCAGCAATCCAGCAAATAGCCAACATTACTATGTCATCTGCAGATAAACCCAAAATTGTTTTTGTCCTTGGTGGTCCGGGCGCTGGAAAAGGTACGCAATGTCAACGTATTGTAGAAAAGTTCGGATTTGTCCACCTCTCGGCTGGAGATTTACTTCGTGAGGAGCGCATGCGAGATGGTTCTGAAGTTGGGGCACTTATTCAAGATTACATCAAAAATGGTAAAATCGTTCCTGTTGAGATTACATGCTCCCTAATTGAAAATGCCATGAAAAGTTCAAACAAAAATAAGTTCCTTATCGATGGCTTCCCAAGGAATCAGGACAATCTAGATGGCTGGAATGACAAGATGTCCGACAAAGTAGACTTTCAATTCGTGTTATTTTTCAATTGCTCAGAGGATGTTTGTATTCAACGTTGTTTGAAGCGTGGCGAGTCCAGTGGACGAGCCGATGACAATTTGGAGAGCCTTAAGAAACGCATCGCTACCTATGTTGGTGATTCATTGCCAATCATCCAACACTACGAAAAACAAGGCAAAGTCAAGACCATCGATGCTAGTCCCGATGCCGATGTTGTTTTCCAGGAAGTAGAGAAGGTCATTGCTGGATTGTAAGGACCCAAGGATCCTCTTTAATTTCCAAATTAAATACTTAAATGTGGTAGATAAAGCAAATTATGTTGGTTAAAATATTGTAGACGCATATCATTCCGAAAAAGAATGCTTTTCAATGAGGCGTTGATAAGGTGCATCGCCCGGAATAAAGATTATTTTTAAGTAAATTAAAGTTGTCACTCAATGTGATTATGTTATTGATTATAAGCCTATTGTAGATTTAAACAAAAAAAAAAGTTTTAAACCAAATTTGAGGAATTAAATCAGTTATTGAAAAAAATATTTGTTCAATTTATTTTAATTGAATTTCTCACTTCAATTGGTATCTGAGGAGGATGACCTCTGTAGAGGTTATTAACATTGATTGGTAGAAGATGTTGTTAATTATTTATAGGATTTAAATAGACCTTTAACATTTTTAAACATGTTCGCAATCAAATATTCAGATCACGACTAAAGAGCATATAATTAAAGCATGACATAACCAAATTATGGATCTTGAACTTGTTTGGCGTTTATCTGGTGCTAGTTAGATTCTTTTGAATCGAGACGTTACCTAGTTGAGTACGTACAAGTTAGAACTCCGATAGTGCATGGATTGGAATCCAATAATCCTTAGTTGAAATAAAATATGAAATTTAATTTTCATTTGCCGGAACAAAAATATTACTGAATCGAGTGAACCAAGTCCTTATGATATAAGCAGTACTTTCTGCAAACGGTGGGATTTGATGCACAATCAAGAAGCGTCTTCAGTTAATCCGTTATTAGTTTGAGTTCTCCACGGCTGAGGGAAGATGCGCGAAATCGTAGTCTAATTGAATTTTGAAAATGAAATATGGCTGCGCGTCCCAGTTTTACCATTGCTGGCATCAGTCTTTATGATCATATTTGTATTTGACGCGTGTGGAATGCTTAAAATTTCGGTATTTACAATAGTTTATTCACAAGATCATTTTATTTATAGTTTTATACCTTCAAACCCTAATTTAACAAAAAGTCTTAAGCAATATTTAAAATTCTTCTGGTGAGCAATTAAAATACTTTTATTCGTAGAGTAACAACAAGGTATTGCATACCTCAGACTGCGTATAAAATGTTGTTTGGAATCAAGAAGTTTTGTATGAATAGAGACTCAAACAAAGCAGGCAAAAATATATGATAAAATAATAGTGATAATAATAAAAAAAAAAATAAAGACTTCCACAAAAAAGAAAAATGGAAATTCAATTTAGTCCTTTCGAAGTTTATCAAGACGAGCTTGCAAATCGGCATCAGCATCAGACATAGGTGAAATGTTACCACCTGCTCCACCAGCTGCACCACCGCTGTCTCCACTTGACGGTCCACCTCCAGCGCCGCCAGCCGCAACAGCAGCTGGCTGATTCTGTTTAATGCCAGCTATCGACAACGAACCAGATGCAGTTGGCAGGTCGCTCAGTTGGTCGTTCAATTGAAGTCCTAGTTCGTCTAGTACCTGAGAAACAACAGCATCAGTCTCTTCTTCGTCACCTTCGTCTTCCATCGCATCGTCCATGGCATCATTGATCATTTCCTCTTTCATATCCATGATTTCAGATTGCTTCTCAAAGTCGTGAAGGATTTTCTGAATTTGGGGAAGATTCATTTGTCGGTTCATGCTTTGCATGGCCTTCGTGACACCTATAGGTTAAATTTGAGTGAAAAGTAACTTTTGTTTGTGTACAGTGTCCGTAGTTTACCTTGCATAGCTTGTGCCATTGTGTTTTGAGATTTCAATGTTTGAATCTTAAGCGATACGGCCTGTATGTTAGCCTTCATTAGCATAAACTTCTTTGTGTAGCGGCGGGTGCGAACCAAATCCTTGGCCATAATTTTCACAGCATCCATTTGGCCTTCTTTGGCCATTTTCTTAATATCTGCAATGATTTTCTTTTCTTGTTGCTCCATTTTCATACGCTCACGATCCAAGTCTCGCATTGCCTTGTTAAGGGCTCGCTGATTTTTTCTCATCATTTCTTCGGGAGAGACACGTTTGCCAAATAGCCAATCCATTTCAAAAAGATTTTATTAACAATTTTTTGGAGAATTAAATTTTTATTGTTTTGGATAAGAAAAATACAAAATTTTTTTTATATCACAAATCTTTCTGGGTTGAAGAAACAAGAAACCAAGTACAACAGCGATGACAAATATTCGAATATGAAATCATCTTCGAAATTCAAATGTCAAAATCAGAAACAAAACAATAAAACAGTGATGCCAAAAAACCTATTCTTTGTCGAGATTAAGCTATATTTAAATAGATGAGTCATTTTTTATTGAAAATCGATTTAGATAGTAAAAGTTAGTATTGGATTTTAACATTTTATTCCAGTGATGCAGCAAAAAATAACCTTTGTTTTCAAATTTCTACTTTTTTGATAAATGTTGTCTCCCACTTCTCCTTTTGACATATTCTACTGAAAAAATACTAAGCTCATGTATAAAGGCGAAAAACAGAATCATGCTAGAGATTCCTACATGTGGGAAAGCTAATTTTCTTGCACATTTAATTGCAATTTCTGAAAAATTTGGTTAAAAGTAGTTAGGCCTCAAATCAACATGGATAGTTTTAAAATTATTTGTCATTGAAAATGATCATTGAACAAACCTAACTTGTCGCATCTATCTGAAAAATCAAGGTCAAATCGAAATCGAATTTTTCGCAAATTGATTAAAAAAACGTTGTGAATTTAAAATAATTAATTTAAACTGTGGAATAATTGCAACTGAATTGTTCAACAATACTTTCACATAGAGAAATGACAAAAAGCGTATTGGAATAAGAAAACATAAAAAGGTATAGGTATATTCCCAAGCAACAATTTGTAACTTCAATAGCCAAATTATCGCGGTAATATTTTGATCGGTTTATAAACCTCTTTTAAACCGAAAATTGTTTCTTGGGTTGAATAAATACAGTGTATGTGAGGCCTAAAGCAGTGACTGTTGAACCTCAACTGTCAAAATTGAAACTTTTCGTCAAGGAGGGACTAGTTTTTGTTGGTGATAGAAGGCGCTCAAATCCATTGAGTGCCTCGCCTGTGATGCAGCTATGTTTTTACAATTTTCAGTTTATATGCTTCATATACCTCTATTATACTTTTGTAAAGATCAAAACCATCATGTAGTACTTAGTACCAGCTGCTTTACAGCTTAAAATTCATTTAGGCGCCCCACGTACGTCTAATTGCACTGCGACCCTGTACTAATGTGTTTCACTCTATTTTGACAAATGCTTCACTCTTTTCTCGATGTACCCTTTCCTTTTTTCTTATTCTTTGTTCGATTTGAAAAAAATATAAATAAACATCAATTAAAATAAATTTGCGCAGTAAACGTCGGCATTGGGCAGTAAAAACAAATACAATTTTTTTTTAAAAAGAAAAGAACTTCCCGAATCATGAGTGATACAAAAGAAATCGAAGAGGACTTTCCAACTCAACTTAAAAAGGCCACAAGAGATGTCCATAAAATAAGCGACGTTCTGGTAAATGCAAAGTTTGCTTTGGGTAATTTAAAAATAGTCAAGTCATTCTGTATAAAATAAAATAATTTTCCTATGCCATCTCGTTTTCATGTACAATAGCTCTCTCAAATGACAAAGTTTGGGCCGATGGACTGCTCTCCTTCTACGAGGTGTATAAATTCTTTGAAGAAGAACTTCCCGAAGAATTGCTACCCAAGGAACTTCACCGCATTGCCGGATTCGAAAAAGATTTTGAATATTTCCTCGGCAAGGACTGGAAGGAAACCTACGAGATAAAAGAACCCGTCAAAAAATACATGGAACATTTGCGTGAAGTCAATAAAAAAGATAAGATTCTCCTGTTTGCATATGCATTCCAAATGTACATGGCATTAATGTCCGGAGGACAATTATTACAAAGAAAACGAATGATTGCTAGAAAATTGACAATGTCAAAGAAAGAGGACGATGAGGAGCAAACAGTTAAACCAGGCTGTGAAGCAACATGGTTTGGCTACAAAAAAATACCAGAACTCAAGGCAAAATTGAAATCGATACTGAATGAGAAGTACAAAGATTTTGATGACGACATGAAGAAAGCATACATTGAAGAAAGCAAAAATGTTTTCATATTTAACAATGAAGTTATAAGATCAGTAAAAGGAGTGAATCAGGCAAATGCAATGCAAATTCTAGTAATGGTCGGAATGGTTGCTATTGCATTGCTTTTAAAATGGTACCTGCTTCCAAAATGAGAAAATTGATTTTGTTGCATATTAAACATAGTTTTAAGTATTTAAGAAGGTGTTCACAATGGACTGCTTCCTCAGACTTTTTTCGATGTTTCGCTCCCACTTCCTTGTTAAAATAAGAGAAGAGGCGGGCCAATGTAAAACCCGTCTAATAGGATATAATAACAGTTGTTAATGTAATTTTATTTGTTCCATGCGAAGAGCTTTTTGAAAAAAAACTTGCTTCAACTACAAAAAAGGGAATCACTTCAATAAAAATCTTTAGACTGATAGACGAGAAGCTTTATAAATTAGTTTCATATTTTTTTTCAATAAAATCATTTGGAAGTTTGGAAAAACTTTCTTATTTTACTGCAATATCCACAATATTTCATTTCCTTTCCAAGTTTTGGAATGTCAGCCTATAGACAAGAATTTCAAATATGAGTTTTTTTTTTCTACGTTGTAGTTGCGTATGAGAGACCATATTTTTTTTGGAGTTTTCAAATATAAAAGTTAATTTTTGATAACATAAACCTTTTATTTGTTTTGTCAACTTTTGAACAAATATATACATATAGCCATAACCTTTAAATCTTACGAATTAAATTAAAATTATAAAAATAAACTTAACAATTTCGGATCTACTATAACTTCTCAACAAACTTCTCTACCTCTTTGTACATAACTTCCAAGTGAGTACTTGCATCGATGGTTATAACACATCCCATCTTCTTATATATCTCTATTATTGGTAGCGAATCATTGATATGAGATGCAATACGTTTCTTTAAAGTATTCATATTATCATCAGAACGTCCGCTTGATTCACCACGCTTAAGACAACGTTTAATGCACAATTCCTCAGAACAATCGAAAAACATAACAAATTGAAAGTCAACCTTGTCTGCCATTGTTCTATTCCAACCATCTACGTTGTCTTGATTGCGTGGAAATCCATCGATAAGGAACTTTGTCTTGCCGGAAGTTTCCATAGCATTTTGAATAAGTGAACATGAAATTTCGACAGGAACAATCTTTCCATCCTTCATGTACTCCTTAATTAGTGGTCCCAGTTTTGAATCAGTACGCATACTTTCTTCGCGCAACAAATCACCAGCAGAGTAATGGCCAAAGTCGAATTTTTCAACTAGCCGTTGGCAAATGGTACCCTTTCCAGCACCGGGAGGGCCAAGGACGAATATAACTTTTGGTTTGGACATTTTGTTGTTGTTGATATTTTTTTTTATACCTATCTGGTTAAAAAAAAGTTCAAAGAATAGAGCGCTGGCAATTAGAATTTGACTTAATAAAATAAAAATACGAAACCAAATAATTAATCATCGACTTGCTGACCTAGTGGGATTCCCCCAACTTGGTGCAATTCAAATTCAAAGACAAATTTATGTACAATGGACATGTCTGTTCAAATTTGGCTAGTTTAGAGTTCTGAGATCACAGTAGTCCTCTTATAAAACAATTATTTAAATTTTGTTCGCTAAGTTTCAGATACAATACATGCTGAATTTATACTTCCATAATAAATATGAACATGATCGTCTTTATGCTTAATTTACATCTTTTTCTGGGAAAAATTTATATTTGTAAGAAGTAAGAAACGAAGCCATCTCTATCGCACCTAACTTTTTTTGGAGGCGTTCACCAATCGCTCATGTTTTCCGAAGTTCGAAAAAAGAGACTCTCTCTCAAACGATTGTACTTAAATCCTAGTACTCGTACGCAGATCGGGGAAAAAAATTATTTTTATACAAATTTTTTTCCACGGCAAATTAATTTTGTCTTCAACTTTTATCTAGGCCGTACGCAGTTCACGATACGCAGTTCAACCAATACGAAAAAGACCCAACTTGGTACCAAAAACGCATAAGAAAGTCTCCGCTAAATTTTTCCGGAAAAATAATGTCCGAAGCATTATTTTGCGGGAAAAAATTTGACAATTTCCACAAAAACAAGATTGTTCTTTTTTGACTGTGACTATATAAAAAACAGAATTTGATTTTATAAAAAGATGAACATTTTAGAAGACTATTAAGAGGAAAGTAATAAGTTATTACTTATTTCTCTAACGTCAAACATTTGCGCGGCAGTTGGAAAAGGTTTTGTAGAGATTAGAATTGTAGAGATAAATTTTGCCTTTTTCCGATCTGCGTACTAGGCTTAAGCGAATAAGAAATAGAATTAGAATAAGACAAATGTAACTCGAAACAATAAAATTCAATACAATTCTCAATTGGTAGTCCAAAAAGATCACGACAAACCTTTTTTTTTGCATCATACAACAACCCTGGCAATAAATCCACAAATGTGTGGAACATAAATTGACAGCACAAAGTGACATTTGAAAAAGAAAGGCTTTTCATTTAGCGAAAAACAAATATAAAATCTCGTCAAACATTTTACATTTCATTATTAAATTGAATAAATAAATATTAAACTCAATAAAATGTTAACTAGTGATTCTAACTTATAGTACAAACAATTTCTCAAATAATTATCCAACTTAATTCATAACAAAGCTGGAAAAATTGTGATGAACTTGGATTTCTCGACAACCCGGCGTCTGCTTTTTATTGTTTTTGTATTATTTATTATACTTTTCTTTAAAAATATACTATTTGCTTAGATATTTTTCTAATTAACAATTGCCAGTGATTAAAGTACTTTGTAAAGAGAAAATAAACTTAAGAAACAATGTCCAATCGTGTTGTTTCCTACTTTTACAATGCCGACGTTGGCAATTTCCATTATGGTCCTGGTCATCCTATGAAACCCCACCGATTGGCTGTAACACACAGTTTGGTCATGAACTATGGTCTCCATAAGAAAATGAAAATATATCGACCTTATATGTATGGAAATTTCTCTAACCACAAGCTAACCTTCCTTATTAACAATCCTTGAAATTAATTTCAGAGCTAGTGCACAGGATATGCTGCGGTTTCACAGTGAAGAGTATATAGAATTTCTGCAGCAGGTTACACCTCAAAATATACAATGCAATTGTTAGTAGTATTTTGTATAGAACAACCTCAACATTATATTTTTCTGTTATTTACTAAAATATGTCTTTGCAGCTGTGGGGTACACAAAATATTTATCACATTTTAGTGTTGGTGAGGACTGCCCAGTATTTGATGGTCTTTTTGAATTCTGTGCAATGTACACGGGAGCATCGCTGGAAGGTGCACAAAAACTAAACCATAATCATAGTGATATTTGTATTAATTGGTCCGGTGGACTACATCATGCTAAGAAGTTTGAAGCTTCAGGTAAGTCCTTTGGATATGATTATTTGCTTGTTCGTTTTATTTTCTAATAATTCTCATTAATTCTCTTCCAGGTTTCTGTTACGTAAATGACATCGTAATAGGTATTTTGGAGCTATTGAAGTATCATCCTCGCGTTTTATACATCGATATTGACGTCCACCACGGTGATGGTGTCCAAGAAGCTTTTTACCTAACAGATCGCGTCATGACAGTGTCATTCCATAAATACGGCAACTACTTCTTTCCCGGAACAGGAGACATGTACGAAATCGGAGCTGAATCAGGTCGTTATTATTGTGTAAATGTTCCTCTGAAGGAAGGTATCGATGATCAAAGTTACTCGCAGGTGTTTAAACCGATTATCTCATCTGTTATGGAATTCTATCGACCGACGGCCATTGTCTTACAATGTGGAGCCGATTCCTTGGCTGGTGACCGCTTAGGATGTTTCTCTTTAAGCACACACGGTCACGGTGAGTGCGTTAAATTTGTAAAAGAACTGAACGTTCCTACTTTGGTTGTTGGTGGCGGTGGATACACTCTGCGTAACGTTGCTCGTGCTTGGACTCATGAAACGTCTTTGCTGGTTGATGAAAACATCTCTAACGAGCTCCCAATGACTGAGTATTTGGAATTTTTTGCACCAGATTTTACGCTGCATCCCGATATTACAACAAGACAAGACAATGCCAATTCTAAGCAATATCTAGAGCTAATTGTAAAGCATGTCTATGAAAATCTGAAAATGTGTCAGCATTCACCAAGTGTACAAATGGTTACCATACCACCTGATGCCCTTGACATAGATGAGTCACGAGCAAAGGATGAAGCAGATCCAGAAGTGAGAATAAGTCAAGCAGATGAAGATAAAATGGTCGAAGCTAAAAATGAGTTTTTCGATGGAGAACAAGATAATGACAAAGCAGACACTGAAAGCTGAGTACTTTAAATGCGTTTCAGCTTATTATAATGTTTGCAATAAAAGACTTCATGTTGTAATAGGCTTATTAGTTTTAAATTCAGGTAGTAGAGTATTAAAGATATTTACAGGCATTTGCTTTAAAAATTGATTTATTTTGTTTTTCTTTTAAAATACAGTCTAGGAAGTAAATGGAAAATAACCCTGGGAGACTAAAAAACTGGACAATGGCACAGGTCATGTTGGTTTACCGTCTGTGCTACCAATTTGTTTGTAAAATGTTTTAATTGATTTTGCAAAGGGAACTCGTTATTATTCTGTATTGCGTTAAAACAAAAAATTATTATTCACAATTTTGTTTTTTTTTTTATAAAAATTGTTTTCATAATAAAAAATGCAATTTTCCCAAATTTTGTAAAATTTGTTTTGTTTTGTATAATGAACAAGTAGAATTTTTTTTTCATTTTCAAAACCATTTTTACAATATTTCGGAATTCAGATTTTTATAATATAAAACCAAAGTTACAGAATTTTGGATTTACAGAACTTTGTAAATGCTGAATTGATACAAAACTTTAGAAACTGAATTTTTGGCACTTACAGAATCACGCGTTTTTGAAAACCGGTTCAAGTTTTGAATTTTGTAAAATTTGTTTGGCGTTTAGTTTTAATATTTTTCTTATGTTGAATTATGTTGGTTTTAAACCGAGGTCGAATATTTTCTTCAAAATTTTTATTTTCGAACAATTTTTTTTGCCGGCATTTTTTTTTCCCTTGGCAAAATTTTTTCTACAAAAAAAATAATAATTATAGATGAAAGTTTGTATCGATAAATTTTCGCTTCGTTTTCTTTAATCAAAAAAAAAATCGCTTGTTTGACAACGAGCTTTATTCCCAAAAAGTGAGTTAAGGGCACCTTATTCCCTTGCTACCTACCGAACTAGGATTTTACATCGCAAAAACTTGTAACAGCCAGGATTAGAAATTTAATTGTTTGAATTCAAAAAATCCGTTTTATAAATATTGGTGTGCCTATTCATAATATTCGAATACACGAATAATAATAATATAACATAGTGATATTTTTTATTAGTGCCACTTTAATGACAATTTAAGGCACCTTAAATACATTATTACGTATAAGAAATATTCCGAAGAAAAAGCAACATTCGCGTAACAAGCGCAATTTTCTATTCATTTTATTCGCCTATAATAAACTATTTTCTCCTATTTAGCAAATTTGATAATCCATATTAAAATAAAATACGATCGGTGTAAGATATGAGATTAAAATAAGAAACAAGATCATTTCATGTTAATCTATTCATAATTCATATTTAAATAATTTACGATGTAAAGTTGATATTCAAATAAGAGAGACAATAATGCTGTTAGGTATCAGAAAGTAAATATATTATTATCATATAAATATATAATAATGCAGGTAATAAAACTTTTCTAAGATTCTATAAATAGACTCAACACTTTATTATGACCGCACAGTCAACTAAATTTATATAAATTATAATGAGTGCTTCAAAATTATCTCCGACGGTTGTTCAGGATCTGTGGGAGCGGTATTCTAATCAGAAGATCGATTCTGAAGTTGAACTTCTCAGCTATTCGCTTAAGAGCGCAAATGACGCTCCAGCAGGATATCTCGGTCGTCATGAAACTCTATCCGTTATTATTCAAAAGAATCCATCAGATCAACCACGAGAAATAATATTCTTTATTAAAACAGCTCCCAGTGATATAACATCCAGGCAAAAGTACATTGAGGAGTTTGGTGTGTTCAAAAAGGAAATATCCGTTTATGCCAATTTATTGCCAAAATTGCAGATGGGACAGTTGGATTTTTCAGCTAGATGTTATTACGCCAAAGATGATATTCTAGTTTTTGAACATTTGGGTGAAATGGGATTCCGAATGGGAGCTGATCGATCAGGATTATTAGACTTTGATCACTTGAAGTGTGCTTTAAGTTCATTGGCAAGCATGCATGCTTCTTCGATTATGTTTGAGGCCAGTAATAAACAGACAATTTCTGAATTGTTTCCGGAAATCGTACATGAAAATGCATATCCATCGGATGTTAAGAGTATTCGTCGAGAGAATTTTGATAATGGTGTTGTGGCTCTCTGTGAAATTATCAAAATCATGCCTGAGTTTAAGAACTCAAATAACTTGGAATACATTTTGCAGCAGTTTCCAAAGCAAATGAACAAAATCTTCGAATTTGTTAAACCAACTACAAAATACTTAAACGTGTTTAGTCACGGTGACTTGTGGGCGAATAATTTATTGTTTAAATATGAAAACGATCGCCCTGTGCAAAGTAGAATTGTTGACTTTCAACTTACTCGATATGCCCCGCCAATTTTGGATGTTATAACATTATTAACAATACCGACCAACAAGAAGTTTCGTGCAGAACATTTGGAATCACTTTTGGGTAGTTACTATTCAATGTTGACACACTTTCTGAAAAAACGTGGATACCAGATTAATGACTTTTTACCGCAACAACAATTTGAAGATAGCATAAAAGAATTTAAATTAATGGGTCTGATTGAGAGTTGTTTGTTTTCCCATTTGACAATCTTGCCTACAGAGTTAACACAAAATATAGTTTCAGATGAGGGATTCGAAGACTTTTTTAAAAATAAAAGGAACGAAATATGTTTAATGGCATTTAATAGTGATGTTGTCTATAGAAATAGATTGTCCGATATGATATCTGATATTGTAAATAGTTATATTTTAAACTAATTTTAATTGATAGGTTTTAAATAAAAACACATAATATGTATTTATGAACGCAGTTTTTTTTTCGTATTTGGAATTAAGAAACAAAATCAAGTGGATGAAGAATAAGGCGGATCTGGATGAGGTTATGTTTGTAACCCGACCCTTTGAGTCGGTGATAGTTGAAACAACATAAGTAACACATTTTACGACATCACTTTTATTATGGTTTTGCATTTCGTTTCGCAATTCAGATGTTAAATTAAATTTTAATAAAATTTTTTGTTTCTATTTTTCTGAAAACTTTTCATATTCCACTTGAAATAAAATTTCTTTGAAGGAAAATTTTTGAAAAATGACTGAGTTATTAAAATTTTAAGATTTAAATAACTTAATATTATGAGCAACTAAAATTACAATTTTAAATCATTTTGGGGAGAGAGATGTGTGGGATTATTATTTATTTTGCAGAAATCTTGCAAATCTTATAATCTTAAACCCACTAAAAAGAAGTACATTTTTGGACGATTTTGAAGATTAAAAAAATCGTATATTTAGTGTAATGTGTTATTTTAATCATTTTCAACAAATTGAGTGTAAAAACAACATAACTTAACGTACATATTTGTGTAGTTTCCCGGTCCCGGTGACCACGCTCGATACAATTCGAGGCGAAACGTTCGAGGTGAGTATTGTTTAGAATTTGCAGAACTACTCCTAATCAGATTTAACAGTTAAAATTGTCAATGTGGCCGCGTCGTCAAAAATATAAGGTTTTTTGTATCTCCAGTAAAATAAAAATGTCACTTATGTTGTTTTCACAACCACCGGTTCATATACTCCCCGACACCGCTTTTGATAATTTTTGAGCAAGCGTGTCACATTTTTAATACCCAAACCCCAAATGGTTGAGTAGAATCTAAAAACTATAATTTTAAATTGTAGTTAGGCATCCTACTGTGAAAATAATCAATTTCACATTTTTTTTTTTCTTAAAATGTATATTCACATTGTATGCTTCATTAAATTCCATTTTGTATTATTATAATTTTTGTGCACCAAACTTTAAAGTTAAACTTTTTTTCTCAATAATTTTCCATATAAAGGGTGTTTTTAGTTATAGATTTTTGAAATGGAATAAAACAAAAATGAATTTTTAAATTTGACTTTATTCGAAATACCTATGATCATTTTAAATAAAAATACTTCTCAGCTGTTAAATTAAAGTGTGCAACTTTTTATACCACCTTGATATACAACGTATTTTAAAAACAAAATGACGAGTGTATTTAGAAGAAAAAACGTGCTAATATCTGTATATTAATATTTTTTAATAATAGTATTCGAGGGAAAAGCAAGAGTATGATAACCGGGGCGCCGAGAAAAGATAACGGATTTTTGTAGAACACGGCAATATAAGCATTTTTTACTATAGGAGGGGGGTCTATCTCCCCCGTTTAGGCGGTAGGGGTAATTTAAAAAATATGTACGTTAAATGGAAAAAAATTAATTAAAAAATAACGGTAATACTTACAATTAAGTATCATACGTTTTTTAAAAAGCCAACATTCTATTCTATTAACCACTTTTTAAATCAAGTCAAAACTGTGCATAGTTTTTTTTTTTTTAAATTAATTTTAAACTCAAAATTTGAGTAAAAAAAAGTTAAAAAAAAATTTTAAATTTGAATATTTCAAAATATTTCAAAACCATAAGTTTATAAATATTTTCAATTTTCTCAAAAACTAGAAGACATAAAATCATCTTGTTTTTAGTTTTTGATCAAAAACAAATTAAAGCAATGAATTCTAAAAAAAAAAAAACAGTAGGTAATGTTAAAGTTTTGAAAAATTACACTTTAAACCTTATTTTTAACTTTTTTTTGTCCAAATTTTGAGTTTAAAACAATTTTTTTCAAAAACTATGCATAGTTTTAACTTGATTCAAAAATAGACAAAAGTGTTGGCTTTAAAAAAATGTATAAAACTTAGTTGTAAGTATTACCGTTAATTTTTAATTATTTGTTTTCAATTTTACGTACATATTTTTTAAATTACCAATATCGCCTTAACGGGGTGAGATAGACCCCCCTCCCATAGTAAAAAATGCTTGTATTGCCGTGTTCTACAAAAATCCGTTATCATTTCTCGGCGCCCCGGTTATCATACTCTCCCCGAGGGAATTTCGTTCTTAATTTCCAAATTACCTCATTTCCCACACAAATTCACATTTTCAAATGAGGTTATTTCAACCGAATTTGCAAGAAATTAACTCGGAAATTAGATGAACGTATTCAGCCAAACATAAATTTGTGAACTATCCTCGCAAATTTGAAATAAGAAAGAGAAAAAAAACAATGAGCTATCAAACGAAATTACCTCATTTTTAATGTGAACGTTTGCTTTTTGGGTAATTTGCGAAGTTGCCTCATTTCGGCTCTTATGAGAACGTAGTATAGTATAACATTATAATAACATATTTAAACGAATCCATTCTGAAAACTTTGCAATATCCGAATAAATTGCATATTGATCTAATATACACTGTCGAGTTCGAGTCCCTAGTGCTGCTGATACTGTCCCCCTTAACATCCATTTATTATACTTTTTTATCATTAATCCATTTCCAGAATCTCCCATACACGGACCACTTCCATCTAGATTTCCAGCGCATAATGTTCGATTGGAGGTCAGTGAAATGAATACATAATTAGATCTTAGACATGTTATTTCTGAAACAACAGTGGCATTGACCAATGTTGGAACAATTGTTGTATTTTGATGATTATCTGCACCCCAACCAACAATGGCTCCAGTTGTTCCTTCAATTTCAAAAGTATCCAAAGATCCTTGCCACATACAAATTGGTCTAATGGAACTTGTAAAGCTATTTATAAGATTATTTAAAAATTAAAATTAAAATTTAGCAAATTTTGGAAGTATGATTGTTTGATTATGAATAATTACGTTACGCTTTGTTTTAGACGAACAACAGCTACATCCGCATCAAAACTGGTTAGTTTCGGGTTGTAGTCCGGGTGTTGGATAACCTTTTCAACATCAAAATTGTAAGCATTCAACCAGCCAGTTAATTCGTGCAGACCCATGGATATGAGTATATTCTCTGGTGTTAGGGATTCGAGCCCTACATAAAAGCAATGTGCTGCACTAACTACAGTCCTAGTTGAAATAAGACTTCCTCCACATTGAAATGTGTAATCTCCTCTTGATCTCTTGAAAACAGCTGAAATCCATGGGAATTTTGACTTACGTATTACTGTTCCCTTGACATTAAGTTTTATGACATCATAATTAAAGTTCTCTTGACCACACACCGAATTGATATATTCTAGTGTTGCATGATTTGTTAACGATTTGAAATTAGGAATTTCATGCTGGTTTGTGGGTTCCATATTCACTTTCTTATCTTCATTAAAATAGTCTAATGAGAATTCTGGAGCTCCTTCATTGTGTATTGGTTTTGTATTGTGTAGTTGATTCGATTCTGATGATTTTCGATTTAAAAATGGAAAACTAAAATAAAATTACTCTAAAAACATTGGGGTTGGGATTTAAGGATTTTGGTTTTGGGTTTGCACTTAAACTGGAGCCAAGTATTTAAGAATAGAAAAAATACTGTCGTTATTCTTACCTTGATTGAAATTTGGATAAAAAAAGTCGTTTCTTCGGATAGAATGTTTTGATTGGGTTAAATCCGATGGATATGTTGACAAAGTATATTCCAATTTCAATGTTGTACTTGGTGAACCATCTGAATAAAAATCAGATCACATATTTAACAACAAAAAAAAATCATCTCTCAATCAGATATCTATAGGATTTACATACATTTCGGCCCCGTGCATATTTGGATTCCATTGATTTCAATAGATGTAACCCTTGGTATAACATTTTTAAGTGGAAACTCAACCTTAAAAGTTAATGCTCTACCTCTATCGATGTATTCAAATACTTTGTCTTTGTTAGAATTCAATGACAGTTTTCCAAAGTAGGCCTAAGAAAAGAAGTTATTTAAAAACAAAAAAAGTACTTATTTTTTTTTTAATAAAGTTAAGAAATCTAATCGTTAAATGACAGTTTTTTTAAATAAATTTTGAATTTCTTATGTTCGGTTGCACCAATATTTTTAACAGTCTTTTAAATTTTAAAATAACGTATTTTGTATGGAACAGAACTCATTTTTAAGAGTTAAAAACCTGTAAAATTTTTAAAAGCTCTTGATGCCACCGGTCGTTAGTGGCAGTTAGTCAAGTTTTTTATAAAAAAAAAACAACTTGATAAATGTATGTACATAGTTTTTCCAAGATCTGAGATCGATTTCGATTTCCGAATATGTATTAAACAAATACCGGGAATTCAAAATCAATCTTGGCATACTCCACTCGCCACTCTCAATAAAAGAGTAGGTACCTAAGTTGAGATAGGAAATGTGGCATATTTGAGCAATGGTGGTGTTGGAAAACTAAGAATGTTTCAATACCGGTTTTTGCATCAGCAGACATAGCAGTCATAAAAGAAGAATTGACCATGGATGACGCAAGATAACGCCAAACTTCATTCCACCAAACTTGGACTGGAATTTTATCACATTTTTAAAAATTGATATTCTAAGGTTTTGCACAAAATATAAAAATTTACAGCAATTTTTTTTGTTGTTGTAAGGAGGAAACGACAGATATGTAGGCAAGAAAAAGTGAGACATATCAGAATAATGTTGTTTTTGGATTTACAACTTCAGTAAGTACACGAACAACGAATTGTGGGAGCTTTTATGCTACAGTAGAATATTCATATAATAGAACATTAACCTTGCATTTTTGACCTGACGGGTTAAGCTTTCGTATACTATACTTGTAGAACATGTCCTAAGATTGATGCCTCTATCAATGGTAAAGTGAACACCGATTTTGAGAAACGTAACTGCTTCCCGAAAACTTGGACTTATATAGTGTTCTTTTTTCTTGATTACATAATTTTTCAACGATTAATATATAATTTCGAATAAAATCGATATGAAAACTGATTAAGACTTTATATTTTCTTATAGCTCTTACCAAATTATAAGCTCCAGGTTGTGATAATTCAACTATTAAGTTATTTTTTCCATGTCTAACACCATCAATAGTTATTATTCCAATTGATTCACCACTATCCAAATACGAATATTGAAACACATTTGGACAATGAACATCAGGTAAATAATTTGTTTCACCTAATGCTTTATCATAAAAACAAACAATCTTAATTATTACTGAAGCCAATATATATATTTTTGAAACCATAATCGAAATTTATTTCTAACATCAACAACACCACATAAGTTACAAAAACTGATATCCGATCTTAATTTCAGTGTGTTTGCCTCAATAATAACTTATAAACTGAGACAAACAGTTGAATTTTTTCTTATGAGATGATTTATTCTTCGAACACTCATATTTAATTATGCAAGTATGTCATTTTGGGTTTTTTTTTATGAAGGTACTTTTTTAATTTAATTATTATTAAAATTAACTAAAAATGATAATGATTGATAGTTTTTCGGTGACATACATACAGTCAATCAAAATATGCAATCAATAAACGTAGTAATATGATATTATTTCTCTTGCTAAAGGAAATTTTATTAAAATTCTTGGTGTCGTTTACGAGAAATTTATGAATTTTCGAAACAATTTCTTTATTATTAAAATGGAGAGTAGCGTTAATAATATATTAAATGATTTTTTTTTACTGATTTATAATATGCTTTACTAATACGAACCATTTTTGAAAAAATTGAAAACGGGTTTTTCTGAACACTTATGTATGTATATTGAAAACTTTTTAAAAATTTTAGATGCTTTTGCATAAAAACTTTGATTGTTTTTGAGAAAATTGAAAATCAAAACAATGATTCTACTTATAGGAGGTAGCAGAAAAAACCAATATCTATTTAAATTTTTTCCAAAAAATTATCTGAACAAAAAGACCAAAAAGTAAAATGTATGGCAGTTATTGTTATTTTTGGTCTTAAAAAATCAAAAAAAAAAAACGTGTGAAGAAATGGCCCAAAAAACAGCATACAACAAGTTTCAAGAAAATCCACCCACCCGTTTAGGAGGTAGCTAAACAGACAGACATACAGTGTTGCGAGACCCACTTTTTTCGACTTCCTTACTTTGTAATAATAACGGTCAGAACTCAGAAGTCAGAAAAATGAAATATAATTATATAAAATTTATTATAGCAGACAATTGTAGATGCAAGTTTTGGAGTTTAAGAACTTAATCGTATTGTAGTTCCGTTTCTGCTCTTAACTCGTACCTTCGAAATAAAGGTGTTAAACCAGGATTAAACTAATGATTTCCTTGAAATGAAGTTAATATTGAAATATGTAGTTTCTTGGCTTAATTTATTTCCATCAAACTTTTGAACTTCAAATTAAACGAGAAAAAAGTTTAAATTATGTATTTAATTAGGATATATCATAATTTTTTCCTGAAACGGGACGATATGGTCACTGCATTCATAATAACTGTGGTCGAAAATAAAAAAGTCTTATATAAGAGCCTTTGATGTACAGGTGCAACGATTTCGACAGTCTGGTTTAACAATGGCACAAGGCTGCCGCAATGTTGCCGCAACGTTGACCTAACAATGGCTCAATGCTGTTAAAGTAAACGGCGCGCGCCGCCGCCGCGGGGCAACGCTGGCCAACTGCTGGCGTTATTCTGGCACGAGTCTGTACTTGAAAAATAGTAAGCATGATATCCATTTGTTTTGGGCTTAATTTAAAATTGATTTTTTTTTACTTTTCGGCAAAACAATTTTTGTTACATAAATCAAAGTAAGAAATGGATTCCTGGTTTTTAAAACCAAATGATTTTTCCTGTTTCAAGTAGAAATTGGTTTTTCCACCTTTACGACAGAATAAGAACCCCCTCTAGTAATTTTTTTCATTAATATTCAAACTTTCAATTGATATGATATAAGGATTTTTTGATTCATGCCTTTTATAAAAAATGCACCAAAAACTCAGGTCCCTACGTATAAATAGGTATATATATGATGTAGATTAAAAGATTTACCACCAGGAACGGTCAATGGTCATCCCTAGCTACTTGCGTTAAAATGCAGAAGTGTTTCAGAATTGAAAATCAGAAATATATTTATCGCAACACAACCGAGTGCGAGACCTGAAACACAGTCTGGTTTAATATGTGAACATAGATAAATGCAATAGAAACTAAACATCTGCAACGAATGGCTCGAAACCACTTCCAAGCCGTTCTATATTTTTTCAAATACACTATTCACTGCATTCACATCTTTCAAAACAAATCAAATGAATCATCAACTCAAACCAAAACAATAGAATCGTGTATTTACTTGAAACGAATACACCATTTTAAGCGAAGATATTAAGCTAAACGTTTTGAATTTTCTAATGTTTGTAAACAGTTTTTCAAGTTTTTTTTTAAATATTTTCTAAAATCTGAAATTTTAACACAACATGTAATTTATTCTATAAAAAATAATAAAAAATAATTAAAATTATAAAAAATCACCAAGTACCGTTATTTGCATAGAATCGATTAAAAACCACACAACTCTTTATTGCTTGAATGTAGTGTGTTAAATTTTTCATATATCGCATCTGTGTAAAAAATCCTATTTTTTGATATCTCATTTGTAGTTTTACGTGCCATACAAGCGTCACAATCATAAAATAAGTTTAAATTATGAATACACTAGAATTGAATTAGAAATTTTTTCCCGGTTCGCCGCTGCGACGAACTACCATTTAAGAAGTAAAGCTTAGAAGAGAAAAAAAACTAGTGTATTTGATTTTATACTCGGTACATTCGGTGTATTCGATGTGTTTATAATATGTTAGGCTTGTTCTGTTCTATTTGATTCAAGCATTCAAGCCCAGGATAGAAACCAAATACTGTATTCGTTCTGTTATAAATAGATCGAATCGTGTGCAGTATTTGTTTTCAAGAATAGTGTATTCATTTTTAGTGTACACTACTTTCTATGAATGCAACGAACAGAATACACTGAAGTACTGTGCTTGGTCAGAGAAGGCAAATGAATGTATTCATGCAGACCTCTAATAGAAACCCTACTCGGTTTTTGAATTGTGCATACAGCACAGATACAAAATCTTAAGAATAATTCTGCAACTGTATACTAGGGCACAGTGGACTCAGCCCACCACATAGAGAAAAAGAGGCTGGGTGCGACCCACACTGATAACTTCCCATTTGTGATCTTGAAAACTTTAAGTATATTTAGTTTTTTTTCCAAATAACCAAATTTTCTGCGAAACAAACTTTAGCTGTTAAATTCAAACAATCGTTATTTTAAGATTGAAAAGCATTTTAATTATTTAAAGAGATTTACGAAATGCACATATATTATAGAGATTGTTGATGTATAAGTTGTTTCCACGTGACCCAGGAGGTAAACTTCCACACGTTTTTTTAACGAGGTTTTTGTCAAAAATTGTCAATTAGATATTAGTCAAAATTTGACCTTTCATAAAAAATTGTACTATGTATAAAATAAATTATTTTAGAAGGCACAATCGTTCTCAGAATCTCAGGATATTCGAGCTGAAATACAATAATTGTGTTACAATTGTGTTACAATTGTGTTACAATTATTGTAACTACTTTTCCTTAGAATTTTTAACAGTTTTTGATTTTTTGTTAAAAAACTGCACATTCAATATTTTTCAAAATTTTATCAGTTGCTTACAATTATATTAGTTAGAAAATAAAACAAACAAGAAGTCAATATCGTTGCCCGTTTTTGAGAAATTTGAGTCGAAAGACAATTTATACCAATTTTTGGTAGAATTTTTTGTAGTTTTTAATTTTTTGTAAAAAAACTGTCCATTGAATTTTTTTGAAATTTTCACCAGTAGTCAAAAACAACATTTTTCGTAAAATAAAATTATTTTAAAGTTAATATCGTTTTTCCATCTAAGGATATTCGAGTTATAAAAATTTTTTTTTAGTTTTTTTGATTTAAAAAAATAACGGTATATTGATTTTTTTCCAAATTCATATCAAATTTGTATGACGTCATAATGTGTCGAATAAAATTTATTTCAAGTCAATAGCATTATTTGTTCGTGAGATATTTGAGTCCAACCAAAATTTTCACTTCTTTTTTAGACTGCTATCGTAAAAAAAACAACTGATTGAATATTAATAAACGCCCTTTCTTCTTCTTTCGAAGTTATTATCTTTAAAACAAAGTTTATTTCAAGTCGATATCTCTACTCGATCTTGAGATATCGACGACGAAAAATGGTACCAGAACGTACGGACGTACGAACGTACGTACACACGCACACACATACATCTCTCTAAAAATGATTGATATAGGCTCTAGGGACCTTGAAACGTCGAGAAATGTCAAAAATTTCAATTTGACAAATCGGACCGATTACAATAACTCCCTATGGGAAGTTAAATAAGCGACAGACAAAATTGAAGAAAAACTATAATATTTTGCTACATAGCTATGTCTTCCATCCAAGAAGTATGATGTATTTTAACAATAAAAATGGAAGCCAGTAAAAAAAAACTTTTTATTACTTTCGACATTTGTTTTTATTATATTTCAAAGTTTCAGTTTCTAAGGAAGTGGGATCTTCCAATTTTCTCAGCCAATTCCAAATCCAGCTGTAAAAGTTAATCGCGTTAAACCACAGACAAAAGAAACATTTTTCTGACCATGCCTCAACTTTGTATTTGCATTTTTAAAAATTAAATTATATAAGTAACTCATAGTTGTACATACATAAATTCCACAAGTAATTTATTATTATTTACAATTTTTGTCAAACTTTACAACAACATATTTGATTTAATCCATTTTGAAAAGAGAGCAGTATCCGTGTAAACTACATATGCATCTACATAGCATTTTGTTTCAATTGAAGAGGCAGTTTGTGGTGCATTCGATAGTATTCCTCTCAACAACCACTTCCCTCCCCTTTTTATGGTCAATGCGTTTCCCGAGTCTCCCAAACATGGACCAGTTCCATCGCGATTGCCAGCACAAAACGTTCGATTTGTGAGCAATGAAGAGAACAATGTATTTGATTTTAAACAATTTAGATGTGAAACAATAGTTGCATTGACGAATATTGGGGCAGTTTTCGTATTTCTAAACGAGTCTGCACCCCAACTAACAAACGTTCCAGACTTGTCTTCAATTAATTCAAAATCAGTAGATCCTTTCCACAAGCAAATTGGTCTCACTGAATCTGTCAACCTTATGTAATTAAAATATAAAAAAGCTTTTAAGAATTTTAACTGCTGACATTATTGTAGTTATATTTTCACTTATCAATACTTACGTCAAACTTTCCTTTAGGTGTAACACTGCCAAATCGGCATCGGCATCGCCATCCCTGTAATCTGGATGTAGGATGACCTTTTCTACATCAACATTTAAAGCATCCGACCAATTATTGACGTTGTGCCAGTTTATGGACACAACAATGTCCTCAGGTTTAATTGTATCTTGAGTGGAAAAACAATGAGCAACACTTATAACTGTCTTCGTCGATATAAGAGTTGCTCCACAGAAAAATCTTAAGCCATCTTTGTTTCTTTTTAAAATCGCAACTGTCCATGGAAATCTTGACCAGGCTGTAACTCCTTCCTCGTACTTGTTTTCTTGACCACACATTGTATCTTTTGGTTTGGATCTTCCATTAATATTTGATGATGATCGTTTAACAAGAGTTCTTGGATTGCTCTGGAAAGATAAATTGCAATTAGTAAAAGGAAATGATCAGTGTCAAGTTAGCGAAACAACATCAACGATAGATAAATTGTTAAGTGGATAATTTGCCGCTAATTTATGTTCAATAGGATTCAGCAAATTAAATTTTGTTGTTCTATGTTTTCTGTTTCTTGCTAATTCGATAACTTTATATAAAGTTAGAGAAGTGCCAAGAAAATGAGTTAACAATTAATTATAGACTATTAAGTTTATGGCTTTAGAATAATCCTTAAGCTAATCCTGAGTTAGTTACGTTTTTTTACGTTTTTACGCGCGCTCAAGGGGATGGTTTACCCTTTATATGTTTTTCAACACAGCGCGGGCGTGAAGGATAGGGATGGGAAGGGTGTACGGAAAGGTATGTGGCGCGAGGTACTGAGACTGAAGGTGGTGGTTGTCTCAGATTTTATCTCCAGGGTTGGCGGCTGGGCTAAAGCGGAGAAATGCCGGGTCTTATATCTATGTCCCTTTATAATTCGCATTATTTTGTTCATTGTCACATTTGTTGGGCATACTAGTATTTACTCAATTACATGTTGTTAGTGTTATGCCTGAACAACATGTAACCAGTAAACCATCGGCCCAACAATGATCAATGATAATGGAGTAAAAACATGACATAGAACTACGGCAGGTATCGAACCTGTGACTTGTGGGGTTGACAGGCGACCACGCATGAATTGAACTTTGTGGTGCAATGTTTTCTTTTTAAAAAACTACTTACATACATAACTATATTGAATTTGAGAAAATTGAAATTGTCTTTTCTTATCCACAACAAGCAAATAACAAATATCTTAGCCATTAGCAAGTCAAGAAGCAAGTCAGAAGGTTTTACACCATATCTAATGTATACTTTTAGTAGGTACTTAATAGCAATAATGCGGCGAATATCCTCCAATTGGTCGATTGTTTCGGGTTTAACGTCGCGGCATAGATTAGCGACTTCACATATTCCCAACAGAAAATAACCTAGCTTAGCTGCGTTAAACCGCACGATCTTGGAGGCCAATTCATGCAGGGGCCCGAAACGTGAAACTATGCATCGTTTTTGAAGAAGTACGGACCAATGATTCCACCAACCTTTAGGGCACACCAAACAATCAGTTTTTCTGGATATTAGGGTGTCTCAGCATACACTCGAGGATTATCTACACACCAAATACATTATTTTTGTTCAAAAGTTAGCTTCATCGTTAAACAAAATTATTTTATGAACTCTTTCAAACAAAACCATGATTTTCAAAATAAATTTGCATAACCCCGAAGCGTTTTTCAGGCGTCAGTCTATTCATGTTAAAATGCCAAACCAAACTAAACACAAATCATTTAACACTGTTAAAATGGCCGCCTTCCAGTTAAAATAGTGTGTTGCCAACTAACAAGAAGATTTTTTAACACTTATTCTTGGGACTGCTACACTTTTTTCAAATGTACCGAAAAAATTTAAAAGTCAAAAATTAGTTAAGAACAAATTATTAATCGTAAAAATCACTCTTTATTCTTCATAAATAAATTGACTGTTGGAAACAATACAGAATTAATATCTCTTTCACTTTTTTAATTCACAGCAATTTTATTCAATGGTGTATGTTCGGTTGAGCATTTAACAGAGGCGTTTAAATTTAAAAATGACACATTTATTAAGCTTGTTATATTTTAAAAATCGGCTATCAATTGGAAGACCTCCATATTAGTTCATACACAAAAGCAATTATTTATAGAATTTATAGAATTCTTACCAAAATCAAACTTTCATCTTGTTGTGAAAATTTAACCGCCAATGTAGTATTCCAAAAAATGCAAATTGTTAGAAAACTTACTACCGTCGCAACTTTGAATTTTTGTGAAATCATTTTTGTACTAATAGCGCTTTCAATTCGATTTAGACAAAAAATGTATCTATAAACTCAAAATTCGGAGCAAAACTTCAAGGTTCGCTTAAACAAAGCGATCCGTTCAGCAAAATAAACTTTTATTATATTATTGTTAGATAATGCACATACGGAGCAGCTATCAATTTTCCTACTTTACAACATTTTTCAACTGTTAATAAAAGCTATTCAGGTGCATTGAAGCCTTATATATTCGATTATTAGCAAACTAATCATTTCCTAGAAAACTTTTATTGCAGCTGCTGTTGGTTGCAGTTATTAATATTCCAATAAACTGAAAGCTCTCTGTGTGAAGTAAAGTAACTACACGAGAAATTAAAATTGTTAAACAACTACACAGAAAAAAAAAAGAACCTCACAAAATAGGAGAAACACTATAAGATTTCGGTTTGGATTTCATAGAAGAAGAAGATCGCGTTAAAGTATGGAAATAAATCTTACTGACCAAATAAGAATGGTAGCCGGAAAAACATAAAAATGTATTTATTTAATTTTTTGTTTATTAATTTATTGTTTTTTTAAATTATTTTTTCCAAGTAGCAGATCTTTTTTTTTTGACTATTGAACCTAAGACCTTCCAACCTAGGATCCCCCATCCGAGCACTCTACCTCGGTGCCAATTTGCAATAGGATATTCCAATGTAAAAAGTTAATCAACACAAACTACAGTCAATGCCTGAACTTTGCCTCTGAATTTATAGGAATTCAATTTTATCAATTAAACTTTTTAAAATAGTAAAACTACGTTTTAAGTAGTATTCTTCTTTAAAAAAAATGCGAAAATCTTATTTAATTTCAATTAATTTCTTCATTAAATCAATCCGATTATTCTATAGAAATATTTAGGAAAACTATTTGTTTTCTTTCAATTAGATTTCATAATAAAGTTCTTCAGTGTTTGAATCTCATTGTTTTTCAATAATTTTTTTTCTCTGTATAATAACGTAATAATTAATACAAAATCTTGAATATATTCATTTTATCAACTTATTAAAGTTCAGGAGATATAGTAGGGTTTTTTTTTTAAATCCAATCGACTTGTTTAAAAATAAATCGACTTCTGGGCTAAACTACGCCGCATCGTCTTGGTTTTCCAAGCTAAATCGTTTAATATGTACATAAATTATTGCATCGAGGCCTCGTTTTTATTTACGAAGCTTATTGGGGCTTTAAAAAAAACTTTGAATTGAGGATTTCACATCCATTAAGGATTTCACATCCTTGATTTACAAAAAAATAACCGAACGCCAACGTTAGTTGGCCCAACTGTTCGTACCGGTAATTAAAAGAGAAAAAGATTCTTTTTGATTTATTGATATTTTATTTATTATTTCTTAGATTTTGGTCAAATTACAGACTAACCTACCTAACAACGGCCCAAGGTTTGCAGCTATTTACTTACACGTCACCGCTAGTTTCCATAAAGGAAAGCAAGGCGTGGATCATCAACGGCAACTTTAACCTCATCCATGTCATCGACCTGAGCCAATTCGAGCGTCAACTAGAGGAGGTCTCTGAATCGATAAGGAAGAACTTCTGGGATTTAGACAGGAAGAAGCTGGTTAACTTTCACCTTGACCAAATAATAAATATTGGGTCCATTTAGCCTGTTAAATGCCTGCTGAATCCCACTGAATTCTAGAAAATTTCTTCATCAAGTCATCATTTTCTTAGTTGCTAATTAATAGGTATGGATTTTTGCAAGTTCTTATGTATGGTATTGAACCGATCTTAAATCACTCACTCATTCTTCAAAATCCAATTTGACCTTCGATTCTGCGTATAAATTGGGTACATAGAGTTAAAAAAAACCGCATCGAGACTTATGTCGTTTTCAATTGGCAATTTGGAAGCAGAAAAAAGCATTCTGAATGCGTTCAATTGGGCAAAAGTGACATTTCTGATTCTGATTCTAAAAAAAAGAGAATTTTTCAGATCAGAAGCAAAAACAGAATCACTCACACATTCAAAGATTTAAATGTCACACTTGATAAATGTCATATTTTTTAATTTACAAATTGTGTGAACTGTGAGGTGATTGCTTGAAATACTAATACAGTCACACCAAACTTTAAATTTTTCAGAATCGAAAGAAACAGTAAAACCAATTCCAGATTGCCAATTGAATTTTTCAGCGAATATAATGGAATGGAAAATTCGAAAGAAAAAAGCTCTAATAGTCAATTATAATTCGAAAACTACTTGAAAATAATGTTCAAATAATTGTTGTACACACTTAGTCCTTGTCCTGATAGACTGGACTATTCCTTTAAATTAATATAGCATATTAAATTCCATGGATCTTCAAGCCATTTAGAGGCATTAATGAAGCACCTGTATACTGCGAAATTTCTGCCAGATCGGCTAAGAAAAAGCTGCCCAAAAATGTCTTCCTTATATCCATCAAAGGATCAATATTGATCTAAGTGTGACGGGAATAATATCTACCATCAGCCCATCAACCTAACCTGCCCTAACCTTCTAGGTCGGCCTGGTCGTTTGTCTGTCCGATTGAAAGGGTTCTATTGAATCGCTTGACTCTCAATGCGACCAATCCAATGGGTTCCTACCCTTTTCTCGCATGAAGTTCATCATTAGAGATACGATTTGGCCAGAAAATCACCAAGATTTACCAACGTTAGCAGCTTTCTAGTGACAGCAGTTAAGAATTTCGATGTGCTGAACCCCGCGTACCGGGATGGCTGAGAAATGAAAATAAACACACAAAAACAACATTCTTACGCTTGTCGTTTGAGAATTTTAATTTCTAAATTTTTATTTTTAAATTAACATTACACATTTTTAAAAATCCATTGGGGATTTTTATAATTTATAATAACATATTTGATTGAATCCATTCGATAAACATTGCAATATCTGAATATATTGCGTAATCATCTAAAACACACTGCCGAACTGAATCGCCAAGAGCTGCAGATACTGTTCCCCTAAGCATCCATTTGTTTCTATTTCTTATCATTAACCCGTTACCCGAATCACCCATACATGGGCCACTTCCATCTGTATTGCCTGCACATATTGTTCGATTTGTTTTCAAAGAAAGGAACTTAACATTCGATCGGATACATGTTATTGGTGCAGCAATAGTTGCATTAACCAATGTTGGAACAACTGTTGTCCTATGACGGCCATCAGAGCCCCAACCTACAATTATTCCGTTAATGCCAACAATTTCACGAGGGTCTATATTCCCCTTCCAGATGCAAATGGGCCTTATTACTGCTGTGAAGCTAAATTTTTTGAGAGATATACAAAATTTTACTTTAAGAATTAAAAAATTGTGATCTAATTAATGTACTTACGTCACACTTGCCTGAAGTCGTATAATGGCCAAATCCGCGTCGAAATTCGTTTGTAATGGTTTGTAATCCGGATGTAAAATAACTGATTTTGCATCAATATTGTTAGCATCTGACCAGTCGGTTAAGTTATGCAGACCCATCGACAATATAATTTCCTCTGGTTTTATTTCTACTAATCCAATATAAAAACAATGAGCTGCACTTACGACAGTTCTTGTAGAAATAAGGCTTCCTCCACACTGAAAGTCAGGATCGTCCTTGGCTTTTTTGAATATTGCCACTATCCATGGGAATCTTGCCTTACTTATAACATCACCCTTGAAGTTAAGTTTTGTCGAACGGAATTGTGAGTTATGTTGTGAGTTTTCTTGGCCACACACCGAATTTATGTATTCGATTGTTGAGCGATCTGTTGAAGCAATCTCTTTAGGAGGCCACTCTGCTGTTGGTGCCGAAGAGTCAGGATTTCTGATATTGATATCAAATGATGGTGCTTGTGTGGTTGTTGGAGGTCTAAATATTGGCTTCATAAATTCTGGAACTCGAGATGTTGGTGATTCAGTTGGTTTTGCGGATGGTGGTGGTGGTGAAATGTTTAAGAATGAATTTTGTGGATTTGGTGAGAATATTGAGTCCTGTTGGTAGTTTGTAGTTTGTGGTGGATAAAATGGTCCTGGGGTGTATGGTGCTTGGGTATAAGAAGGTTCAGTATATGATGGCGATGGTTGATGGGTTGACATTTTTTTGACAAAAGATGGACTGAATTTTAAGAATTCTGGCAAATTTGAGTTTATTGGGTATGAATGTTGAGATGGTGGAGCAAATGCCGGTTGTGTATATGATGGGGTAAACGATGGTTGAGTGTATGATTGTTGATTGAAGAGTGACGATGATGGGTTATTTGCCATTTGTTGGGCATAGGACGGACTGAATTTTAAGAATCCCGGTATATTTTCACCAAATGTTGAACCTGCGAAGTAATTATATAGAACAGAATACATGAATGTTCTTTTGTATGTAGGAATATATAAGTTTGCTTACCTTGATGTAAATTTGATGGTCTTGAAGATTGCCCAATGTTGTAACCTTGACCTAAATCTTGTCGTGATGGTTGTCTAGCATTGTAGTTTTCTACAGAATTTTGTGGTGAAATTCCCGATCCTGAAGAGTAGGCATTTAGAGTGTGCTCCAGTTTCATGTTTGTTCTTGGCGAATCATCTAAAATGTTAATATTTTAAGTTGCATTAATATACTTGTGATTTCATTATAATAAGTTGAGATAGGTTTGATACATACAACCCGGACCGGAACATATTTGATAGCCATTTACTGAAATAGAAGTTACTCGAGGAACAACATTTTGGATTGGGAAATCTAATTTATATGTAAATGGTCTTCCTGCCTCTAAGTATTCGTATATTTTGTCTTTGTTGAAGTTAAGGGATAATTGTCCTGGGTTGTTCTGGAAATAAAAACAAAAATGTGTGATTTAAATAGTAAAGATCAAAAATAGAAATGGATATGCTGCTGTGAGACATGTCTGTGAAGTGGTAAATTTGGCCAAACTTCAAACACACATAGCTCGATTCTGAATGAATGAATGAAAAAGAGGCTGGGTGCGACCCACACTGATAACTTCCCATTTGTGATCTTGAAAACTTTATATTTAGTTTTTTTCAAATAACTAAATTTTCTGCGAAACAAACTTTGGCTGTTAAGTTCAAACAATCATTATTTTAAGATTGAAAAGCATTTTAATTATTTAAAGAGATTTACGGAATGCACATATATTATAGAGATTAAATACCTAATGGCAAAGTCAATATCATTGCTCGTTCTCAAGATATTCGAGTCGAAAAACCAATTTTACCAGTTTTTTTTTTAATATTTTTTTTCAAAAATTGTCAATTAGATATTTGTCAAAATTTAACCTTTCATAAAAAATTGTACTATGCATAAAATAAAATATTTTAGAAGGCACAATCGTTGTTCGTTCTCAGGATATTCGAGCTGAAATACAATTGTAACTACTTTTCTTTAGAATTTTTAACAGTTTTTGATTTTTTGTTAAAAACTGCACATTCAATATTTGTCAAAATTTTATCAGTTGCTAACAATTATGTTATGTAGAAAATAAAACAAATAAGAAGTCAATACCGTTACCCGTTTTTGAGAAATTTGAGTCGAAAGACAATTTATACCAATTTTTGGTAGAATTTTTTGTAGTTTTTAATTTTTTGTAAAAAAACTGTCCATTGAATTTTTTTGAAATTTTCAACAGTAGTCAAAAACAGCATTTTTCGTAAAATAAAATTATTTTAAAGTTAATATCGTTTTTCCATCTAAGGATATTCGAGTTATAAAATTTTTTTTTTAGTTTTTTTGATTTAAAAAAATAACGGTATATTGATTTTTTTCCAAATTCATATCAAATTTGTATGACGTCATAGTCTGTCGAATAAAATTTATTTCAAGTCAATAGCATTATTTGTTCGTGAGATATTTCGGCCCAACCAAAATTTTCATTTCTTTTTTAAACTGCTATAGTAAAAAAACAACTGATTGAATATTAATAAACGCCCTTTCAGCTTCTTTCGAAGTTATTATCTGTAAAACAAAATTTATTTCAAGTCGATATCTCTACTCGTTCTTGAGATATCGACGATGAAAAATGGTACCAGAACGTACGGACGTACGAACGTACACACGCACACACAGACATCTCTCTAAAAATGATTGATATAGATTCTAGGGACCTTGAAACGTCGAGAAATGTCAAAAATTTCAATTGGACAAATCGTACCGATTACAATAACTCCCTATGGGAAGTTAAAAAGTGATATTTATATCTCAAAATAAAAAATAAGTACCTATACAAAATTTAAGAATGATTTAATTTTTTCACATTTGACACCAAAAAAGCAGGATTATGCAATGGATAGATATTAAGAGTTGAAAGTCGTATGGCCGCTCTAACAAATTTATGGAGAAACAACTATTGTATAAGCTTAAAAAACAAGCTACGGCTATTCCACTCCAATGTTGAATCTGTAATTCTCCATGGAGGCAGCATTTGGAAAGTCGCATCCGTTGTCACAAGAAAGCTGCAAACGTTCGTAAAAAGATGTCTGCGAAATATTCTGGACACTCAGTCCCCTGACCTCAATTCCCCAGTAATTTGTTTAACAGGAGAATGGAATTCCTTTTTTAAATAGCAAAAGATGTGTCAAAGGCTAAATCCTAAAATATATTCAGACACTGTAACATCTAGAAAAAAAACTGATTTTTGTGTTATTTATGGGCAGGTGGAATCATGATGCTAACCAGAACGTTGCAATAAATGGCGACCGCTATAGAGCCATGATTACTGACTTTTTCGTTCCTCAATTGAACAATAATGATGTGCAGAAACTGTAGTTTCAACAAGACAGCGCAACTGGTCACACAGCTCGTGCCGCAATTGGTTTATTGAAAAAAACGTTTGGCAACCGCATAGTTTCACATTTCGGACCCGTGAATTGGCCTCCAAGATCTTTCGATTTAACGCGGCTAGACTATTTTTTGTGGGGATATGTGAAGTCGCTAGTCTACGCCCATAAGCCCGAAACAAGTGACCACTTGGAAGATTATATTCGCTGCATTAGTGAAATAGTTTTTAACTTGATTTGCTTCCAAAAAAAAAAATCATTAAAAATTAGAGCTTTTTTTTCAAAAGATCGAAGTAATATGTACGTATCTATATATGTATATAATACCAAAATATATGTTTTTCAAATGTGAAAGTATGTATTTACAAATATGTAGGTACACCAAGCAAAACTGCATTTTCTTTGTATCTATATAAGAAAAAAGTCTATTTTATTTACAAGTTATTTTGTACTTGAATTAAAAGAATCTAGAATTTCTTGTAAAACCTGATTTTATTGGTAATTACAATTAAGTATGACTGGAAGTTGACTTCTGTGTTTCATCTTCATAAAGCTAGTTGTTGTTGTTGATAAGCTTGATAAAGCTTAAATAAAATAATTAAAATTTAAATTGATTAATCTTTTAACAAACATATTAATATTGACTTCAAAGCTATACTACTTGTCTCCGAGAAATAATAGATACATACATACATCAATGTGCAGTTATTTCAGATTTTTGCATTATGTATTAATTTTATAACGAAGTTGCTTTGTATATTTTTGCTTATAACTTAATCTTAATGAGTATAAAGGTTTTCCCAAAGCAATGCGAAATGACGAAGAAACAATAACAGTATATATTTAATTTTGTATATTTGTCCCCTCGAACTAAAGAAAATATGTTACTTGTGTAGCGTAGTGTGAAAACCACTAGTCGTATATCCAATATCCAAGTGTAATTATGCATCAGTCATATGTGCACATTAATTACTTCCTGACTTACTGGTTACCCTAAACTAAGACTTCAATTTTTGTATGTTACAAGTAAATAAATAAATTACTAATTTGAATTAATAGTCAAAGTTTAGTTTTAACTTCAGGTTTTGAAGTTTTTTTAAACCACAGCGAAGAGCAAAAAAATTTACTGAACGTACTATCCAAGGGTTCCGTGAAATAAAGCCAAGTGAAATAAGAACAACTTTCAAAAATTGGCCAATTATCAGTGGTTGCTCTTATTACACTTTGACAAAGTGAAATAAGGCCAAAATATTTTGAGAAATAAGACCAAATCGACCTTACATTATCAAAACGATAACTTTTATACAAAAGATTTACAGAATTTTTGAAAAAAAAAAGATTTTTTTGTTTGAAAGTACCTCGGGTGGCCCGCTTCGCGGGTCCTCAATGTTTTAAATCCCTTTTTCGGGGACACACCAGCTCACGCGACTCCGTCGCTCCGCTTAGGGAATGTAAAGTCACCAGACAAGCGCCAATGTCAACAGTTTTTTTGTTCAAAAGTGCCTTGCGTGGGCTCGCTTTGTCAAAGTGCAATAAAATAAACCAATTTGGCCTTATTTCACTTTGTCTAAGTGAAATAAGACCAACTGCCACAAATTGGCCTTGTTTCACTTTCGCAAAGTACAATAAGGCCAATTTTTGAAAGTTGGCCTTATATCACTTGGCTTTATTGCACGGTACCCTATCCAAGATCAAAAATGTGCGAAATAAAAAGGCAATATATGAAAATGAACATCAGGTAAAGTTGTGCAAAATTAAATATTCTCTCAGGGACCGAAAGAATACAAAAAAGATTTCCTCCAGACAGAATGCCGATGAAAAACTGAATTAATTTATATTATTTTATTTATTTCTATTTTTTTTTTTGGAAATTTTTATGAATTTTTTGAAACCATTCCGTATTAAACTATTTATGGGTTGAATGAAGCTTTGGCGAGTTGTTGAAATGTAATGAAATTGTAAAAGTTTTTTCTATATAAACCACTGCAATGAAATAACTTTTTATTTAAATATTAATAAATAAATATTAATGTCAGCAGAACTGACACACTTAAGGCCTTGTCAAACAGACACCGGTCCAGCGATCTTGTTTTAGTTTTATAAAGAAAATTTCCATATAAAGGCTTACCCGGACCAAACATTCAGATACGAGGTTGAGACAACAACACGTTGCTATATTGTTTTTTCGTCGCCACGGCAGTTTTGCACCAGTTTCCCATTGGTCTGGGTTGGCTTTAAATTATCGACCGACTCGACGCAACGGATCGCGGTCTATTTCACAAGGCCCTTATGCTAAGGACTGGTACATTGTGATACCATATGAATCTAGAGATTTCTGTATACCTACTGGTTGAACCATTTGGAGCTCTTGATGAAGCCTGAGAGAATGTTTATGACAATTTTAACAAGATCGCTGGGATCGTAAAAATAGTATTCTTCCAAGTAAAGTCTAAGTCTTATCGCCACCTAAGAATGTGTGCCCTAATAGTGGAGATAAAATCTGAGACAACCACCACCTTCAGTCTTCCATCCCCATCCTTCACGCCCGCGATGTGTTGAACAACATATAAAGGGTACAACATCCCCTTGAGCGCGCGCAAATTATAACAAAAAAAAGCACGGCAATTTTCTCTGAAGTGTCAGTTTTGCGCAACAACCCATACGTCGCGATCTTCTAAGAGAACCCCACTTAAAATAATGTTTACTTAAGACTATAGAAATTCTTAGAACTTTCACTTACCAATTCCATATATCCCTGTTGTGATAATTCAACCGCTACCGTTGTCTTCCCAAAGCCGACACTATTAATCGTTATTACTCCAATATTTTTATTTCCCCTACGCATATATTGAAAGACTTCCGGGCATGGTGTATTGGGAAATCTGTTTGTTTGGGCAGATGCATTTTTGCAAAGACAAACTATAGCAATAATTATCGCTGAAACTACAACACTGAACTTGGAAATCATAGTTTTAACAGTCGACTTAATTTAATTTAATTTAATTTAATTTTTTACTTGTTGTTGTTGGGGTAAATCACACACGTAATACTGAAAACAAAAATGGTTACACAAAAAAATCTTTATTATTTTTCCGTATATTGAACAAAAACTGAAAGCATTTTTTTTTTAAACTTCGATCTATTGTTGACGTGAAATGCGTGAATTTGGTATGTTAAAAATGGCTCTAGCCCCACTCAAAATTAACTACTAACAAAAAGTAAACAAAAAGTGTGATATTTATGAATTTTCTGCAATTATCGACGGCAGTGGCGCGGCGCGGCGGCGGTAGCGATTAAAACAACCTTTTCAAATGCCGTACGTATTGTGAAGAAGCTCCCTGATTCAAATTAAAAAGTAAGACACCTTTGAACTTTATAACAAATAACAAAAAAAAAAAAATCTGTCATTTCAATGGAACACTGAAATTTAGGTGATAGTGGCAGTCCATTATAATTAAATAGTAGTTTAAGAATTATAATAAATATATTTACGCACAAAACTTATAACATGATTGGATAATGGAATGATGAACTGGAAGAATTAATGCTTTTGTAGGAGGCTAAAAAAATTTCTCTAGGTTCGTCCTTGACAAAAATTTTGTTGACAATTTTGTTTTTAGCAGATTTTTTTTTGGACCAATTACTACTGTTCAACGAAAACATTTATTTGATAGTACTTTTTTTTGACATATGTACAATATATTTTTCAAAACAAAAATTTGTTTCGACAAAACTTTTTACGTAATTAAAATGTGGCCACATAATTAATGTAAGAGATTTTTGTTTGCACTTCATTTGACACTAAAGCATAGCATTGTAAACTTACAGATTTTATAAATAAGAATTTACGCAACGTTTAATTGATCCCTAATAAATTCTTATACACTGCTTAACAATACAACCGTTTTGAGTTGTTTTGGTGAATTCTAATTACAGTTCTGGTATGAGATTTGAATATTTTTCTGTATGCGCCAAATTTTCGTAGGTACTCGTGCTGAATAATTCAACCAATAACACTGTGTTACAAAAAAAAATTAATATACTTTTTCTTAGCACATTTTGTAGATCTTGTAGGACTGAGTAAAATGGCATACAAAAAATTTCCAATATACGCTCAAAATCTGTTTGCTAGTGTCAGGTTGTTTTTTATTCGATTTTCATTTTTTTTTTGTCAGAAAGGGGAAGAACACACCTTTTTAAAAGTATTTTGTTTATTTTTCAAACATAAAAAATTACCAAAATGTTTGTCATTTTTTATTTTTTTTTTTTTTACATTTTTCTGACTTTGATAACGGTTTAGCATTATCATTTAATTTTCAAAATCGTCCAAAAATTGACTTAATTTTAGTGGGTTTAAGATTATAAGATTTGCAAGATTTCTGCGAAACAAGTAATAATCCCACACATCTCCTCAAAATGATTTAAAACTGCCATTTTAATTGCTCATAAAAATATTAATTAATGGATTTAAATCTTAAAATTTTAATAACTCAGTCATTTTTCAATGTTTTTTCTTTAAACAAATTTTATTTCACGTAGAATATAATAAGCGTTCAGAAAAACAGAAACAAAAAACTGTTGTTAAAAATGACGAAATGAGAAAAAATATCCGAATTTCCAAATTCTTTTGATTAAAAAACCATGATTTTCTTTCTCAACAGGACATGTATGCTATGTGGTTAAAAAGGTATATTTCTCTTCTTTTTATAAAAATTAAAATAAATAAATTCGGTTAAAAAAAATGCCGGAGTTCTACCAGTTCTCCGCTCAAGTATTTTTTGATTGTAACACAGCGTAATAAACAAAAATTATTATATAATTTTTTAAATATGCGTTTAGAATGCGATGTCACCAGCTCCTTAGATACCTATAAATAATCTTATAATCAAGCTTTTAGAATGAAACACCTAGTAAGTTGTTGTTAATGCGTATTTGATAGAGCTTAATTCGCAATAATAGTAGGTAAGCTTAAATGAATGACTCAAAAAAAAAAAAAAAAAAAATTGGAGAAACTTTTTTTGTAGGTACTTATGAAATTCCAACATTAGTTGCAATAATTTCCAGTTTTTCTGGAATTTTAGTAGATAAGAAAGAACTTTCTTGTATACAAATCTGTACAGTATTTCCAATTCCGTGAAGGACATTATTATATTATTTTCTTCAAAATCAACCCATAGATTCCACAGGAACAAGGCCGTTGAGACAAATCCATGGCCTAATAGAAAAAAAACATAAATTTGTTTTTGCTATATGCATAAGACTTTAAGTCATTGAAACGCAACTTGAATTACACAGCACAAGCAAAAGTTAATAGAAAGAAAATAAGTTTTTTTTTTGTAAACACGTGGGCCTAGAAAATTGGAAAGCTAATATCATCATATCCCACATGTGATAGAAAATATTAAAGGCACAGACCTATGCCTGTAAGTTAGCAGTCAAGCATAATATTCAGTGCATTATCATTGCAAGGCACATGTTTGCATTTTTTTTTAAACAAAAATATCATGAAGATCTTTTATCTTGGAGTTAAAACGAATTCAACTATTATTGGAAAATTTTACTAGCCTTATGTGCAGCAAAACTGCTTATGATGGCAATGAAATCTAATTACTTTGCCAAATATGCTTCAATGTAAAGTCTTGAAATATTGTCTTGTGATAAGCACGAGAGGTAAATTTGTTTTACTCTCGCAAGTGGCAAAAAATGTTTAACTTTTTTATCCGAAGGACATACGGTCCTAGCTTCGATTCTTGGGAAACATCTGCAACAGCAAACTGATAGTTAGTGAGGTTGCTAGCAACGTTTTTCTGGAACTGCAAGATCGGATGTAGAGCAGAATGCTGCTCCCGAAATTCAAATGCATATCCAACAATCAGGTTGTTGGTTGTGATGAAGGCCTCCAGTATTTTTTTCCTGCCTATAATTCTGTTAATTTCCCCGAACATATCGTCTATTTGTCTAAATTTCCTTTTGGAAGATGCTGACATATGTCCCTTGAAGTTTTCGAGGTACAGAAGCCTCTTCTGCTCGTTAAAGATGTTATTTCCATTGCTTCAATGGCTTGTTAGATTTTGTTAGAGTTAAGATTGGTAGGCCGAGTTTAATGTGAAGTTAGACGATGGTCAGATGCTCTGCATCTGCAATGATTAATTCTGCAGCTCGGAAATGATAATGATAAAATAAGAGTATACCAAGAAGAAGTCCAGCCAGGAGGATATTCTTGGGAATGTCGGTTTCGGCTGAAAGACCTCTTAGAATGAATGGTGCTCAAAGATTTCATCTATCCAGTTCACTAAGTTGTTACCAGCATTAGATGAGTTGAACCATCGTGGGTCTCGGGCAGTAAAATTGCCTCCAAACAGTACATAAGTAGATAGGTGTTTGTCTGGCTGTTTTATATGCTGAAAGTAATTAGTGTTGCATTTTTTGACTTATATGACGACGACTATGGCTTCAAATGATCTTAGACTGGGTATCACGACCCTAGAGGCTTTAATGTTTTTCTTTAGAAAGAGCGCCGTTCCTTTCGACCTTTTCAAAGCTATGTACATTTCAAAACGCTTAATTCACATTTCCTCGGTTCCCGTGAATCGTAGAAGGCTAATTATATTTTGTTTGTAGAAAATCGAAATGTCTTTCAAATAAAATAAAACAGTTTAAGAAAATAATCTTTTTTGGAGAAAAATATACAAAATTGTATTTTAATCAAAAGAAAAAACTTGCTGTAACATACTTTAACTTCGTATTAAATAAAAAGAACTTTCCTAAGAATTATAAATAATCATTTTATTATTTTTAATCGAATACTATACTAGAACTGAGATATTCAGGGAAAAAAATTGTAAGTATGGGTACAACGACAAACCAACGGTTAATGTGTTGACTATATGCTTTGACTTATAACTTACCTCAGTAAACTTAAAAAAAATCAAAATAATACTGAGTATTTGTGTTTTTCGCACTTAATTTTCCATAATTGCCCTATATTCGTCAAAATAAAAATTGTGAATGACAAAATTTCTCAAACCGCCTACGTACAAAGGCAGTCAGTCGGATGATGGAGTGTTATGCCAACAGATATTTTTAACAATAGGTACAAATAAAACTAGGTTCTACTATAGAAACACTTGAATAATTTATTAATTTACAACTTAATAGATACTGAATTAAAACTATACTTATTCTACTGTACACTATACATTTTAAAATACACTATTTTCGTAAATCCAATCAAGGAACTTTGCAACGTCTGCATAAATAACGTATTCACCTAGATCACACGAACGATTATCTGCAAGCAAACCATGTGATACTATTCCTCTCAAACGCCATTTGTTTCTTATTAATATCATAAGACCACTTCCGGAATCACCACGGCATGGTCCACTTCCATCGCGGTTGCCTGCACATAACGTTCTGTTTGTAGTTAAATTGATAAAATTTTTTTGTTCTTTTTCTTTTTCAGATTTTATGCAAGTTAACTCTGAAACAACACTGGCTCTAGCTAATTTGGGCAAAATAGTAACAGTGTTTTTGTGCTCATCCTCTCCCCAGCCTACTATTATTCCAGAAGCGCCTTCTATATAGTTAACATGTGTTACACCATCCCACATACAAATCGGTCGTATATAAGTTGTAAACCTAGAATAAAAATAAAAATAAAATAATAAATTATCTATACTTAGACACTGTCTAACTATTTTCCAATTCGTCGATATATGCTTTGTTTACTAAAAGTAAATGTTACGTTATTCACGCTTAGGGCAACCTTTTGTGCTCAGTTAGGCAGCTATTAGACAACAAAAAACAATGGGGCATATTCATAGTCAAACTTTAGAACCGAGTCCAACTGGCCTCGAGTCTAAAGTTAACACACAGGTTAGAAACAGCTGCTATTCATAAAGAAATTAGCAGCTCTTTTTAGTAAAAAGCGGAATTCTACTACAATTGCCTGTCAATCCATTGAAATCCAATCAATTTTTTGACAGATAGAAAAAACAACTTAGTCAAAGAGTCAGCCGTTTTTAAAGTTTGAGCTCCAGTTTATCTTTTAGACCCGGGTCTAAATTGTCTATGAATAACATAAGCTCCAGGTTAGCTTAGAAGAGTCAAAGAAACAACTTATCAGGCGACTATGAATATGCCCCAATGCCTTTGAACACATTTCCAAAGTTAAACGGTGGTCTAAAGTTAGACAAAGCTTATAAATAAGATCAAATCTGCTCAGGCTAACTAATGCATGGATTAAACATTTTCTAGATTCAATGCAAAGGCAATGGGGCATATTCATAGTCGTCTGATAAGTTGTTTCTTTGTCTCTTCTAAGCTAACCTGGAGTTTATGTTATTCATAGACAATCTGGGCCCATGTCCAAAAGATAAACTGGAGCTCAACTTTAAAAACGGCTGACTCTTTGACTAAGTTGTTTTTTTTCTATCTGTCAAAAAATGTATTGAATTTCAATGGATTGACGGGCAATACTACTAAAATTGTAGTAGATTCCTGTTTTTTACTAAACAGAGCTGCGAATTTCTTTATGAATAGCAGCTGTTTCTAACCTGTGGGTTTACTTTAGACTCGAGGCCAGTTGGACTCGGTTCTAAAATTTGACTATGAATATGCCCCAATTACTTTTTGTTTCGATTCAGTTTAAAAAAATTAAACCATGGATTAGTTTACCGAAGAATAAGGTTTGAAATTTTAGTTTTTTATATTTATAGGGCGGTATATGTGCAGATAAAACAGAAAACAAAACTGAACTTACTCGATACTTTCTTTTAGGTGTATAATTGCTATATCCGCGTCTGGACTATTTTCCGATGGTTTATACTCCGGATGCACAATTATGTTCTCCGGATCTTTGTGAATTGTTTTACTATCAGTCCAATCGGAGATCTCATGTCTACCCATGGATAACAAAATATTTTCCTTACTAAGTAAATTACTTGCCTCCCCATAGAAGCAATGAGCAGCGCTGATTACGGTCCGTGTTGAAATTAGGCTGCCACCACAGAGGAAAAGTGTTCTTCCCCGGTTTTTTTGAAATATTGCAACAATCCAAGGGAATCTCGATCTGGTTATGTCTTCGCCGTTAACTACAAGCGTCTGTACATTGTGATTCTCTAAACCACAATTCTCATCAATATGTGACCATTCATTTGGTTTTGAAGCTGGGTCTTCTAGCACTAACCTTGCTTCTAGTAGTGAAGTTAAAGTGGTTGTGGAAGTTGTCCTTGGAGAACTTGTAGTACGGCGAGTTGATAATCGGGTTGTTTTTGGGGTATTGTCGTATGCTGCGAATATATGATATGTATATTTAATTTAATAATTTTATTATGTAAACAAACTTACCGTTATAGACAGATGATGATGGCCTACGTGTTGTGGGCTTAGTGACTCTTACTTTGGATTTTTTAGGACTATTTCTTGGAGCCTCAACATTAAAAGTATTTTGCAAATAAATTTTTGTATGACTCGCAGGAGCTAAGAAAAAAATGAAATTTTTTGTTTAGATTTGAATACTGTGAAATTATTATCAGGCTAACATACCTTTCTTTTTTCGTGAACATATTTTGCGACCATTTAATCGAATTTCTCGGATTTTGGGAATAACATCTTCAAGGGCAAATAAAACTTTATACGTAAAAGGGGTTCCTGATTTTATGTAATTTTTACCTTCTCTGTAATCGAAGTTTAACAGAAGTCTTCCAGAGTATTCCTTTAAAAAATCAGAAAGCACACATTCAAACATAATTTAAATTATTAACTACTTAAAAATCAATTAAAGAAAAAAATTTCAATTGAGTAATAGAAGAACGAACTTAGTATCAATTGTAGTTTCAAACTAATTTTCCGATCAAAGGGACATTTCAGAATTTATTGATTTCAGCTTAAATCTCCATAGAATTCAACGATTTCGAGTTCCCAAGTATTTTCATCAATGAAAAATTAATTCTGATGCGAGCTAATATACAAATCGAACTTTTTAAATCTGGAGCACAATGTTTCTAAATATCGTTTAACTTCATATTGTCAAAATATTTTTGTAAATAAAATTGTTTGCCTTAAGTGAAGTAACAGTTGCGCGGGCGAGTCAATATCCCCAAACAACGAGTTTAAATCCTTTAAAAATTCTAACGTGCCAATCATGGATATGATTGAAGTACGAGCAAGTCAAAATAGATCTGGGATATCCCACAGGAATCATCAAAAGTTCCCAACTTGGAAGCATCATTAAAGCGTCTTGAGTACTTTGTTCTTTATTGCAGTCCTTGACTTTTTACACGTCAAGAATTATTTTTTCGTCGTAGAATCGAGTGCAGTAGACTTCATTTTAAGGCAGTAGATTTGATTTGAGAAAAAATTGCAGTAGATCTACTGGAATTTTTTGTAAAGTGACAATCCTGGCAAAAAGTTGTTCACAAAGTTGAACAATGTACAAATCACTGTGCACCAGTTAAATTTTTTTTTCCTTAAACTTTATACTTACCGAATCAATACTTTCTGGCTGTGATAAGTCAGCTTCTAGAAAAGTTTCTCCATACTCTACGTCTTTGATGGTTATTATTCCAATGTCTTCTCCATCATCAGATTGATCATAATGAAATATTTCAGGACATGGTGATCTTGGATATTGAGCTAGAGATTTTTGAACAAACAATGCAACTACCACAACAACTAATTCTGTTCTTAAATTCATTTTCTTTTGTACTTTTGGTTATCACGTATGTATTTCTAATAAATAATAATATTGTATAACTAATCATTCAATAGAAACACAAACAAAATCGACGCGACGGAGCAATGGATATGTTTCTCTCTCGAATTCCGTACTAGACTAAATGCAATAAATGAGGTATCTATTAGATAAATATGTTTGAAAAGTTTTTTGCATTTTTAATCAAGAAAATCCAGACAAATTGCAGAAAACCCAGATGAACTGGCCTTATTAATATAGCTTCGAAGTCACTCTTGCTTGAGCAGATCTCTTTTCATTTTTCTAGAATAGATACCTGCTATTAAATTGGTAGTAATAGAATAAATCTCACAAAACCTGTTTCAATCAAGCCTTTATGGATGGTCACTACTCATATGGGCATCTCTAGTATTTTTTTATTAATTGTTTTTCCCGATTAAAAAAAAGCAATAAATATGTTAATCTTTGTATGTCGATAGTTGAAAAGTTCAAGGGTCAAAGCTGTGCAGTCTGAGGAAAAAAATTCTTTAAATATGTCAATTAAACCCCGCCTTGTTAAAAAAAAAACAAGTCACTCAATGCAAATGTGCGTTATGCAAATTAGTAAAAGCTCAGGTAATGTCTCAGTAACAAATATGTTTTTCTGTTTGATGGGATTTTTCCTCAGATTTACAAATTGTCAGCCCTTAAGGGTTTTTTGTCTGATTGGATAATTTGATGGTATTTTGGTGTTCTAAATTAGAGAAACAATAAACGCTGATTGAAACCAACGATTTATCACCGCTTCTTGGGAAAACGAAAGAAATTGGAACTATTGAAAATTACTGAAAATTAAAAATTTAGATAAAATTTGAACCAATACATTTTGAGAATTTTATGTTTTGAAAATCTTGATAGTTTGTTTTGGAAGGAAAATTTATGAATAAAATACTTACAGGGTGTTTAAGAATCTTATTCTGAAATATTTTAATTAAAAGAGCTTATATCAAAAATTATGAATATGAAAACTTTAGGTAACGTATGTAACGTGAATTTAACCCATAGAAAAAAGGAACCAAAAACTAAAGAAGAAAAACTAAAAGAACCTAACGGTTTTCATCCAAGAAGAAGGTCATGTTAAAACAATGGAGACAATTTTATTGACCAAATAAAAATGACCCAGCTTGTTAAAAACTAAACTTTATTTATTTATTTTATTATTTATTGGATTAACATTTATTTTAATTATATTTTCCAAGTGTCAACTTTTTCTTTTTCCAACCATTGATACTGGGATTTTCCGAATCCTTGCCGAACAGTCTATCTCTAAGCCAATTTGAAATACGTAGAAAATTCCTATATGAAACGTTAATCATGTAATCATGAGGTTAACGTTATCAATATGGTTGGTGGAAGCTACAAATTTGGGTAACTTTTTTTTCGAAATTTTTATTTAAAGACCTTTACCACTTTTTTTATAGAGAAAAACAGAAATTTTTGAAAAATTAGCTTAAAAATGAAGGGTACATAGGTTCAAATATATAAATTCATTAAGTACATATGTATCACGAAAGTTGATTAGTTTCTTCGATGCAAGTGCCACTCATAGACAATGGCAGCGGGGGTTCGTCTCGCTTTAACGACAGAAGGCAGCTTCGAGTTTTCGAAGCATTAAATTCTACTCGATTTCTTATTCCTCATTGTACAATGCTTTCTAAGTCAGAATTTAATGTACTTATCATATTTTGTCGTTTCAGTTCCACGTCCGAAAAGCAGGGATGTGAATCTGGAAACGAATGTGAAAAGCTAAGGGTGCTATCGTCAGCGAAACAATTTAATGGACTAGTAGTTGCAGACAGGAGATCATTAATGAAAATGAGAAAGAGGGTCGGAGACAAAACAGAACCCTGTGGCACACCAGCATTTATGTTATGGGTTTCAGACTTGAATCCGTCTAATACTACTTGTATAGAGCGATTCGAAAGAAAGTTACTAATCCAACAAAGAAGGGTTTCATCGATAGCAAAAGCACGCATTTTTAAGATAAGAGCAGGATGCCAAACTTTATCAAATGCTTTAGAAATATTAAGCGCAATAATCTTACTTTCTCCAAAACGATGTAAAGATTTGTTCCACTGATCGGTGAGATAAACCATCAAGTCACCGGTGGACCTGCGAAAGCCGTATTGCCGGTCATTAAAAAGCTTTCGATCTTCGAGATATTTCTTGAGCTGAAAATTTCTCAGCGTTTCCATGACCTTGGAAAGAAGGGACGTAAGTGCAATTGGTCGGTAATTAGAGGGTGAAGAAGATTCGCCTTTTTTTGGGATAGGCTGGACAAATGCTGTTTTCCAACTGCTCGGAACAAACCCAGAAGAATAGGATAGATGGAAAAGCTTACGCAGGGGTTTTGCCAGCGTAGAAGAAAACCTCTTCAGAACAATGGCGGGGTTACCATCCGGACCAGCGGATTTAAGTGTGTTAAGATCTTTGAGGACTCTCGCCACAGCTCGAGTACGAAAGAAGATTTGCCCCATAGAATCATTTACGCGCTCAAGAACTGGGGGAGTCATGACACTATCAGACAGTGTAGAGTTGGCGGCGAACTGCCTAACGAATAGGTTAGCTTTCTCAAGAGAGCTAACGAAGGGAGTGTCATTGACAACGAGGGTTCGGACCGAGGAAGATGTTTTTTTCCTTTTGTTTTTTACAAATGACCAAAAATGTTTACTACCTGTGGGACATTGTAGTATTTTTTGCCTTAATTTTTGGTCATGCAAAAATTTGGTCCTTTGAATATGGGCGTTGCAGGCCTTCCTGGCTTCATTGGACTTTTTCCGGTTATCCTCAGTTAGGTTGGCTCTAAAACAACGGAAGCTAACCCTTTGACCCTAATAACCTCTTTACAGCTCGCACCGAACCATGATTTCTCTTGGGGTCTGATGCTTTTAGCACTATTCGGGATAAAAGTTCTCATTCCCAAAAGAATTGTATTAGAAATCATACCCGCGCTGGAGTCTACGTTAAAGATACTGAAAAAATTATTGAGACCGTCCCAGTTGCCTTCTCCTATTGCCAAACGGTTCTCACAGGAGCTCTTTCTCTAACTGGATTTTCGAGGCGGTAATACACTGAATGTGTATTTATCGGGGTCAGAGGTTAGAAACAAGTCAAGAGTATTTTCGGGTCGGCCATTAACGTCCGATATTCGGGTGGGCTCATTGACCAGCTGAGTAAGGTGATTAAACTCAGCAAAGATCTCAGCATACTTACCTTCGGGTGTTGTCTGGCCCGGATGTTGAAGCCAAGAAGAATTGTGTACATTGAAATCGCCCGTAATAACGATTTCAGTGTGAGGATGTAAGGAAACAATTCTTTGGATGGAGTCAGACAGAGCATCAAATTCGCGAGAAGTTGAAACTCTGTCCAAATTAGGACAATTACTTACAAAAAAAAAATTCAGCCTCAGTGCCATTTTTAAAGGGAATATGTTTTTCTTTAAAATTAATATTTTTTTTTTAAATAAAAATAAAAATGTCCATTCTTGGTAGTAAAATTTATAGTCGCGTTCACAGAAAAAAAAACAATTGTCAATCTTAAAAGTCAGTGATTCATATAAGTCAATTGTATTCTTCTACCTCATTTATCTTAAGTCAAAAAACTACAATCAAATGACTTACCGAAATTACTTTTGAAATTGACTTAGAATTGAAATTTAGTTAAAATTAATTTTATTTCAAACATTAAAAAACTACCCACTGCAGTCAATTGATCTTAAGTCACTTTATTGATTTCTTCAGTTTATTTCAAGTCAGATTTTTAAAAATGAACTGTTTAAGCTTTACCTAAAGTCTTATTCGTGGCTTGATTGCAGTCTCGGAATAAAATGATTTCGTTCGCCATTGGCCCTGGCTTTGTTGGCAAAAAAAAACCTTCTGTTGCTTTTATTTTTATTATTTACAATATAATTACACTTAAATGACTTATTTTACAACTAAAAGTATTAATTCACATTTTAAAATGCACTATTTTCAAAGATCCACCCAGAGAACTGAGCAACATCTGTATATAAAATGTATTCTTCAAGATTACATGATTGATTTTCAGAACTCACAGCACGTGATACTGTTCCTCTCAATCGCCATTTATTTCTATATTGTATCATTAGACCACTCCCAGAATCACCACGACATGGACCCGATCCATCACGATTGCCTGCACATAACGTCCGGTTTGAAGTATAATGGAGAAAGATTGGTGCAGACTTTATGCATGTAAGCTCCGAAACAACACTTGCTTTTGCTAATTTTGGTGTTATGGTAAAAGCGTTATTATTTTCATCTCCACCCCAGCCCACAATAATTCCGGAAGCACCTTCAATATAGCTGACATCTAATACCCCATCCCACATACAAACTGGTCGTATAAATACTGAGAACCTAAAATATAAATAATGTATTTAACATTTTGTAGATAAAACTCGAACAAAATTGTTCTTACGTCACGCTCTCTTTAAGCTGAACAATCGCTAAATCTGAGTCGATTTTATCGAGTTCCGGTCTATAGTCGGGATGCAGAATTACCTTCTTCACTTCACTTTGAACTGAATTAGGATCGTTCAAATTGGTTATGTTATGTCTGCCCATTGATACCAAAAAATCTTCATCTTTAATCAAATTGAAGCCCGAATAGAAGCAATGAGCTGCGCTGATAACGGTGCGTTTTGTAATTAAGCTTCCACCACATTGGAAAGATATTGGTCTAGGGTTCCTTTTGAATATTGCAACGATCCAAGGGAATCTAGCTCTGGGTACGCTTTCACCGTTAACTACAAGCATCTTAATATTGCTATTAAAGTTTTCCTGACCACACACTGAATTGATTTCGGTCCATTCGTTTGGTTTTTCTATCAAGTCAAAACGTGAAGCTGGTTCTGCTAAAGGTGGTTGTGAAGTTATGGTTGTAGAAATTGTCTTTGGAGAACTTGTAGTAAGGGGAGGACCATTTCGTCGTTTGAATGTGAGGTCTAAAAATTTTGGTAGATCTTCTGGTGAACCTGCGCATTGTAAATTAATATTTTTTTACAATTTCAAATTCATTTAATGCTTAACATACTGGGATTAGCTCTCGTATTTGCTGCAAATGGTTTAATTGTTGTTGTTTTTTGAAGTGTCTCTGAAGGGGCTGGAACTGTAATGCTGTGTTTCAAATTAATAATTATATCCGTTGCCAATGCTAAAGAAGAAAAGAATATGTATTAAGTTTTTTTTAAGAAGCTATATAACACCCTACCTTTAGGACCGGTACATATTTTGACGCCATTCACCGAAATAGATTGGACTTTTGGAATGACATTTTTAGCTCCAAAATCAACTCTGTACGAAAATGCAGTTCCTGATTGTATGTAGATGGAACTATCATTAATATCGAAGTTTAAAGAAATCTTTCCGATAGAGTCCTTTAAAAAAATAAAAGAAAGAAATAGTTAATTAAAGAAGCCTTTCAAATTGTACTAGTACCTACTATAAACATTTTTTAAATATTTAGTAACATAATTAATTAAATATTTTGTATGATCAAAAAAGTGCCCATATGACTGACAACCCACCGAAAAAATCAGTCGTGACCTACTCGCCGAATCATCTCACTTCATCGCAAAACCGATTTAGCTATGCAGTTGAAAGAAATTAGTTAAGACAGAGAAAACAAATGAAAGAAACGAAAACGTTAACAACAAAACAGAATTGCATGCTTTTAAAAATTAAATTCAACTTTTTTCAAATGGAATTCAACTTTTGCAAATAAAATTTATCAGAAGAAAAAATCGACTATAATATTCTCACATTTAGCAAAAAATTGAAAAATTTGTAAACATACTAGGTTTCGAAGGCTCCGCGAAATTAGGCCCCAGGAAATAAGGCCCCACAAAAAAATGAAATAAAGCCCCAAAAAAAAGTACCTACACAAACCAACAACAACAAAATTTCTCAAATTTTGGGGTCTTATTTCATTTCTTGGGGCCTTTCTTCATTTTTTTTTGTGGGGTATTATTTCATTTTGAAATAACGCCCCAATGAAATAAAATCCCAAATTGTTTAAGGGGCTTTTTAAGAAAACAATTTGATGCCTTATTTCATAATTTGCTTGAAAATGTTAAAATAACATTGTCTTTAACAGAAAATGATGATGAAAACCATCAAGGAGCGATTTTTTTAAAGCTATTCTGTTACTCCTTAAACTCCCATCAGGGAGCAACAGAATAGCTGAAAAAAATCGCGCGATTTTTTGCAGCTTTTCTGTTGCTCCCTGATGGTTTTCAACACAATCTTAACACGAGCACGAGGAAATGAGGAGAAAAGATCACTCAATTTTGCTACTTATTGATTTTTTTCAACAGGTTCAACAACAGTGAAATTATACACGATACAATCCAAGTATTTAGTTTTGGAGTGTTATTTCATTTTCAAAAATAAACTTACATATATATAAAAAAATAAATTGGGGCTTTATTTCATTTTTCTAAAAAATGTCAAAACAAGTTGGGACATTTTTTCATTTCAGTGGGGTTTTATTTCACTGGGGCATAGTTTCATTATGAAAAAATATTCCAATTTGGGGCCTTATTTCATTTTTTCTTTTGGGGCCTTATTTCCTGGGGCCTAATTTCGCAGTGCCGGTTTCGAAGTCAGTATAGGTATATAAGTTAAATTTTTAGGTGAGGTTTATCAAATTCATTCGCCCACGTTTGCCCAACTTTAAAAATCGTTTTCGTTTCGATTAAGAAGACTTTTAAATTAAAATGAAATGTGAAAAAGTTGTAGCGGTTTTAATTGGGAGGAGAATTTAGCAAAATACGTAATGTTAGCCTTCTTTGGGAGACTTAAAATTTCTTTGATATTGGTCGGCAAGAAATGGTCAAGAAAGTGCCAAATTTGATTGTGTTTGTGTAAATTTGGTTTTTTGATCTACAAACATATTTCATTTATTGAAACATTTAAGACTTCGTCCAAATTTTACTATCATAAGGAAGGACGAATGACCCAACATTTTGGACATCAACGACAATTATAGCCTGATGAACGTGATTACAGTAAGACAACTGTATAAAACCAAACAAAAAAAAAACACATTTAACTTACCCAATAAATATTTCTGTCTCTTATAAAAATATACCTATATAGCTATCAGTTATATTATTATAATATTGTATTCTATCGATTCTGACTCTTATTTGAATAATTTAAAAAGCTCTATAAAATAAATGCAAGAAAGAAATTTATAGTATGTAAAAGCTCTGGCAGAATGGGAATTCCCGGGGAAATTATACAAGGCAATGGCGATCAACAACATTATTTTATAATAATTGAAAAATAAATTAATTCTTTAAAACAAACCTGAATGACTTTTCCCAATGTTTGTTTATAAAAGAACATTTATACTTAAGTACGCAATGGATTTATCGGAAATTCAGGTTTTTTTTGCTTAAATTAGTTTTTTTTCAGCTAATGTTTATGACTGTCTGTCTGTCTGTCGGCCTGGTCTTTCTGTGAGAACCTCTACCTACAGTCCAGACTATACTGAAGCAAGTTTTTTCAAATTTAGAACTTAAGGTGGTTCCCCAGAGGCGAACCACCTTCCAAATATAACGGAACCTGCTATATCTCAAAAATATGGCTTTAACGATGTTGATGACATATTTTTCTGCTAGATTTTGCTTTGTATATGAAAACTATAGTACTCTCATGGCGAGTTTTTTTTAGGGTTGCCCGGATCCTGGTGGTGGCGCTGCAAAATGTGAGGTTTAAAATTCGATTTGGTGAGTCTTTAAGCGTCGAAAATTGGTGGTAGGAGCAAGAGGAGACTATTTTTTGGATAATTGCATCCAAAAAATATCAATAAATATCATTTAAAACCTCCATAAGCTCTCCGCAAAAAAAAAAAGAGTAAGGGTTGCCGGCATACATTAGATGTCGCCCCATTCGACTTCCACCATGAGAGTACTATAGTTTTCATATACAAAGGATTTTGTAAGCAAATAAAATGTTTGTTAAAAAATATTTTTCAAAAAACTGTGACAAAGACTCTAATCTAAATTTTTAAGACTTGGGGTACTTTTTTTAATTTAGTATTAAATATTAAGAACTTTTAATACTAAATACAGGTAAAGATTTTTTTAGCAAACAAAAAAAACTCACGATTTTTGAGATTTTTCCTACCTACTTCAGATGACAACTTCATTTTTAATTGTGGTAGATTATTCTGATATAAAAAACTATGCTTAAAAATAAACAAATTAAACATTTAATTTCTTGTAGAAAAAAAAGGCATTTAAAAGAATCTTCACCTTTATTAAAATTTAAATATTTATTTATGTTCTACCTTAAAAACCTATGACCTACTTTTTTCTTATCGTAAACTGTCACATAAGCTCATATGATTAACTTAATTATTTAAGTTTCTTTTCAGCAAATGGCCTTAAGTAATTTTTTGTTATTTAAAAAACATTGTTCAACTGGAACTAAAAAAAAATAGCTAAGAATTATTACGAGGTTTTAATGAATAAAAGTTTGAATTAACAGAATTTTGAATAGCAAAATTATGGATTTATATATTCTTCAAATATGGAACTTTGGATAACCCATACATTGAATGAACTTGGAAATACATAACTTTTAAATAACGAACCATTTCTACCTAAGAACTTTTAGTTGCCAGTTTGAGTACTTTAGGCTGTAGATCGAGGCACAGGCAGACCGACAGACAGACCGATAGAATTCGAAGCATACAATTGAAAAATTGTTTGCGAGAAATATAAAAGCCCCTCAGGAGTCAGATTCGTTAGCATTTTTGCAATAATGTGTATTCATTATTTTGACAAAGATGCAAATACCACACACCCGCTTTAAAATGACAATTAATTTTGGTTCGTCAAACATTTTAACTTGTTTTCATACTTACCAGATCAGTGTCTTTAGTTTGTGCTAATTGAATTTCTAGCTTGGTAGTTCCATAGTCCACTTTTTCGATGGTTACTATTCCAAAAACTACCTCATCAGATTGATCATATCGAAAAATTTCAGGACAGGGTACGTTTGGATATTGAGCTACTATTTTTCGAACAACGAATCCAATTATCACAATAGCTAATTCACTTCTTAAAATCATTTTTTTTTTAATTTGGCTGTTTTTATTGTATGTTACTTATTTCTGAAAAATTACTTATCATTCAATACAACAACAAAAGGCAAAACTTCAATTAGAAGTTGGGTCAAAAGATAAGTTTCACTCTCGAGTTCGCTATTAGACTAAATAGGTATATAAGATATGTGTAATCTAACACCTTTCCATGAATTTTACATTTTTAATCAAGAAAATCTAGACGAACTGCAGAAAGCCCAGACGAACCAATTTAGTAAAATATTACTTCACAGCTACTGCTGCATGAGCAAAAATAGAATATAATATCTACGTAACAGAATAAATCATACAAAACCTGTTTTAAGCCTTTATAGTCATTGAATAGACTTCTCTAAATTAAGTGTTTTCTATCTATTATTTTTTCATACAGAAATATATCAAACAAATGAAAAATATACCTAATTCACCTTTCTTACAGTTAGGCAATCTTTGGAAAATGTAAAATCTTAGCCCTGAGAAGGAAATTCTTCAAAGCAGTGAAGCGAAACTTAGTAAGTATCGTTCAACTTTCAGTTGCCAGGTTTATTATCACACGCGAATAAATTGTAAATAAGCACAAATAATGTAAAAGCGCTATGTATAGTCTCACATGTTTTTGTTGGAATAAAAAGTTTAAAGTATTTTAATATAAAAGGTCTATGAGTGGTCATTATTTTTAACATTTTTGAATATAGATGCTTCAAAGTGCTGGAAATGTTTTGGGTAAGAAATCCCGCATCGTAAAATTTCGTATCACAAAATCCTACAAAAATTTCTATAGTTAAAGTGACATGATTTGATGAGAATCAACGAGAAGAAAGTTTCTTACTATTGTACTTGAACAGAAAATATGAAGAAGACTTTCTCTGACTCCATAAGGTTTTATTGATCTCTGATTGGGTGAAGTCTGCGTACGACATCCAAAAATGGTATAAATAGAAATTGAATTCCGGAATTAATTTCAGTTCTTATTACAATTAGAACTCTGTAGCTCTTAAAGTAATAGAATTGAATTTTCGTTGAGAAGTTGTTGGTCGGCGCTAGATGGTTTGGTGTCGTGTTAGATTGGAGCTTTTAGTTGTGGGATGGTCAGGCGTTTTTGATAAAATTGTGGAAAAAAGCTTAGAAAGCTTCTGGAGGGTTTTTTTTTCCAAAATAAAGTCCTTCTTAGAACTAGAATATATTCAAAAAGAGATACATCTTTCTCATATCAAAAAAATATTTTTCAAATTAATGGCGGAGACGCTGGAGCTTTTTTATTCCAAAAAAGTTCTTTTTAGAACTAGAATATATACAAAAAATTCAATTATGCTAAATTTAACAAGAAATCATGTTTGAAAAAAAAAATGTCAATTTTGGTGGGTGTAGACGTATTTTGGAGAAAAACAAGGCATTGAAAGTATTGATATAGACGAAGAAATTATTTTCAAAAGATGGACTCGCTGCCAGCTTTATCGAAAAACACAAGTCAAATAAAATATTTATCAAAAGAATTGGAAATGGAAAAATAATTAGTGCACCTTAAACACATTCATTTCCACAATTTTGTAGCAAGACCTTCACATTGAATTTGCTGAACGCAACATCCTCCCAGTATTGGGAGACTATTTTCCCAAATATTTGTGTTGGTATGTGTGTATATCTTGCATCATACCAGTTACTGTTGCTATAGTCCCGAATGTTAATTCAGGGTCCTTGCCAGAGTAAAAAAAATTTCATGTTGGGCTTAGGTCCGGGAATTCTCTTGACACCCCTGGTCACACAGCCATTTTGTTTTTCGTAGACGGCCATAAAATAAACGTTCAAAACTATGCATTTTCGTTCTTCCAGAACTCTGAAGGTATCTCGCTGGTCCAGTCATGACTTCTTAATGGTTAGGTGCAGCTATTGGAAAATATAGCTTCGGGAACTGGTCACATAAGAAATTCTGTCAGCAGAAGAAGTTGTTTTGGGGCATCACTTCACCCAAAATCGCTTTCAGATGGTAGTCAATCTAAGTTTCATTTCCACCACTGCTTTGAGTGATAAGGTGCTTCTATTGTTTGATAAACATGGTATTCCACACGATAATACCATGTGACGACCTGCATATATGTTTTTAGGATGACTTCAGTGTTGCTAGTTCCATATCCCAAGCCACCACCGTTTCATTCGATTTTTCAATCGCGCCATACCTATTTTATTTTGAAAAAAAAACCGCGTGGCCTAATTTAATTTTTCAAAACGAAATAAGCCGGCGGCGCGCAGTCTTATTTCATTTTTCGATCGCGGACTTAACCTCATTTTCATCCTCCTAATTTTAACAATCAGAAACAAAAAAAAAAGATTAAGAAAATTCCCTTTCCAAAACTCACAAATTTATTTTAATTTAAAATTGTATTAAAATACGTTATTTTAGTAACGAATTAAATTAATAAATAAATACATAAATAAATAAATCTATATTGATATTGCTTTTATAAAAATTGCAAACATTAAAATTTTAACTAAACACTAAAAATTTTGTACATACATATAAAAGTTAGTTTTAGAGCAACATATTTTCTTTAATCCATCCAATGAACATAGCTATGTCCGTATATACAACGTACTCATTAAGATTACATGGACTAACTGCATCTCCTAATGAAGCAGATACTGTGCCCCTTAACATCCATTTATTTCCATTTTGTATCATTAAACCACTTCCAGAATCTCCATTGCACGGACCGGTTCCATTGCGATAACCCGCACATAATGTTCGATTTGATGTAACATGAACCAGTTGCTCATTAGATTTTTTGCATGTTTCCTCGGATACTATAAGAGCCGTCGCTAATTTGGGTGTAGTAGTGACATCAGAGTTATTTTCATCTCGTCCCCAACCCACAACAATGCCAGAGGTATTGTCATGGACATTTAAAGTTCCTTGCCACAAACATACTGGCCGTATTGCCTGTGAAAACCTAAAATTAAAAAAAGAAAATTGTGAGTATAAATGTTCAGAAAAAAAAAAATTATTCCTTACTTCACATTTTTTTTTAGCTGAACAATTGCCAAGTCTGCATCGAGGTTAATAAGTTCCTGTCTATAATCTGGATGCCGAATTATGTTCTCCACATCGCTATGAGTTATATAAGAATCAGACCAATCGGTTAGGTTATGTCTGCCAAAAGATACCAAAACATCCTCATTCTTAATAACATCGAATTCCGTATAAAAGCAATGGGCCGCACTGATTACTGTCCGTGTTGAAATCAGGCTACCACCACATTGGAAAGTAAGCATTCCATTGCCCTTTTTATATATCGCAACAATCCATGGGAATCTTGCTCTGGGAATATCAACGCCTTTAACTATAAGCTTGATAGGAACAAAATTTAAGTTTTCTTCACCACACACCGAGTCGATATATTGAAGTGTTATCGATCTTTCGGTTGTAGGTTTAAGGGTACTAGTTCTGGTTGGATTAGGTGCTGGGGAAATCGTAGTTCTTGTTTGTTGTGCATCAGTATATCGAATATTATTATTTCTATTCAATAAGGGATCTCGGCGTTCGTAAGAAAATTCGTCCTCTCTCTCGGGTGAACTATTTTTGCGAGTCGGCATTTTTCGATTACGATTATCAAAATTTGACCCTGGAATATAACAATTTTTTTTAAATTAAGGTATCTAACGAGTGTTATACATTAATCCTTTTGTCTTTTTGTTTACAATAATAACTTTTTTTTCAATTCTGAAAGACCCCGCATAGTTACAGTTGTAAATACCTAGGACCGGTAACTCGGTCAATAATTAAAAGGGGGCAGTAAAGTTCGATTCGCCGACAAGAAAAAATAAATAAAGGATAGACTTACAGAAATCATCAGTAAATGTTGTCGAAGGGAAACGCTTGGAATTGTCGACTTGTTTGGCCGGTTTTGGAATTGTAAGGGTGTGTTTTAACGTCATTGTTGTACTTGGTGGACGAACTAAAAAAACAAAAATATTAATATTACATTTTAAATGAGTTTGTAACTTAGTGAGTGAAATCATTTTCTTCTTACCTTTTGAACCACGGCATATTGTGTCACCATTGAGCCTTATTGCACTTACTTGGGGAATAACACTTCTAAGAGGAAAATTTACTTTGTAGGGAATTGCTTGTGCTGATCTTAATAATTCGTCTAATTGTTGCCGATGAATTCCCAAAGTGAGATAGCCTTCAGCATTCTTCAAATAAAAAAAAAAAAAAAAAAAAGAAACTGTGAGCGCAAAAATGACTTAACCCACTTTTTTCGATATACCTATTTAAACATTGTGGAGTTCTGTTAAATAAAATCACTCTGAATTATTTGTATAATCAAGTAATGTTTTGAGAAAAGCCTTAAGAGTTAAGAGTCTTTTTTATTAATACATATTAATTGTTTTTAGTTTTTCAAAGAGATCGTTTGTTTACGACTCAGAAATATTATGCATATATTAATACTCGTATACTCAAGCGTTGTTCTCATTCATTATTTGGAAATTTATACCTAGATCATTACAAATATGATAGTTTTTTTTTAATTATTTATTCTTATAGCCGTTTTCGAGTGATTTAAGTTTTTTAACATTTAAAAAAATATATATTCATTTTTTTTAAAGATAGAAAGTCAATTTTTTTTATTAAAATCTGTAGGCACCGAGTATCAAGACATTAACCTGTACGTATGTAATTCGTTTATAATAAAAGTTCACGGTAAAATTTTTCTAAGCCCAATTTCTGGCACTGCCCTCATTTCACAGGCAATCAGCCTCAGGAACAAACTCAGAATCAAGTAAGTCAGAATTTTCAAAGTTGGAAATTTTGCTAGGCTAATGAAATACATGTGCTTGACCAATTTTCAAATTGTTAGCAGTAGTCGTTCCTGAGATATAGCACTTCAAAAAATCTCAAAAACGTTATTTTAAGACTTAAAAGCGTGTTGATTTTTAAAAGCTTTCATGCTTCATCAGTGCAACCGGTTATAACACAACTTAACTATTCTTTGTTTTTTGAAAATCAAGTGATCGATAAGTTTGGCCAGCATTACCGCGAAAAACTGTAGGGCTGTCCACGAGACTAATTCGAGACCTTAGAAGTCTATTCTCGGTTCAAAACCAAAAACTTGCGGTCTCGTTTTGGTGTCTGGTATTCCTGATGGGCAAAATAGAGACACATATGTAATTGCATTTAAAAATCTTAGCTTGCAATATTTTCGCAGATTGACCCTTCGTTTGTACAGTTTTCTTGGACTATAAAACTTAGAAGCGTGTTCGTGCGATCTACTTGCGCATTCTATTTAAAATCCTTGCTCATAAAAAAAAAATGATTTATACTTACACGAGGTATTGATCCTGGCTGCGATAGTTCGACCTCTAATACATTGTCTCCATATTTTAAACCTGCGATAGTTATTAATCCCGTATCAATATCATTATATTGTACGTATCGGAATACATGTGGACAGGGAACCCTTGGATATGTATTTTGAATCCCTTGAAATAAATTATACATAATTATTTATTATTTAAAAAAAAAACCTTTATGTACTGAAAGTTCTTCTCAAACGTTTTAAAGTTTTGAAAATCGTAAACGTATATAATTTTCCATAAGTTAACTAATTTTTTTTTATAAAGTTTCACTTACTGTCAAAATTTGCTAAATTAGACCTTATCCAAGAAGTTATTCGTGAGTCGAATTCAGTTTCATCATCAGGAATATTAAGACCTAATCGTGGATTAAATGCGTCTGATAAAGGATTTACTGAACCCGATCGATGGTTTAATCGGCCTGATCGATGATTTAATATACCTGAAGTTGTGAAGGTGTGTTTCAACGTTATTGTTGTGCTTCGTCCAGAAACTAGTGTAAAAAAAATTTAAATATATTTTAATAAAAATTTTTAAACATTTTTTTATTATACCTTTTTGGCCGTAGCATACTGGTTTTCCATTTACATAAATAGCAATAACTTGAGGAGGAACATTTTCGATCGGAAAATAAACTGTGTATGCAATAGGTCTTCCGGATTCTATATTTTCAGAAATATTATCCTCATCAGTGTTCAAATCAAGGTATCCTTCATCACCCTTGAGAAATAAATAAAGGAATAAATAAATTGTTAGTTTTTTGAATTTTTTCTTTCATTCATTAACAATAAAATTTTACTAAAAGCAAATATTTCTATAGAGTAATCAGATTGATTTATTGAAGAAAAACTTATTGAAATTTAATAAGATTTTCGTATTATTTTAAGCTGAAAAGCTAATAATAAGAAAAGCTTATTGTTTTTAAAATGTACCTGCATCTTACAAACTCTAAAGTTCAAGAAAATCACAGAAAAAAAAACACTTAAAATAGAAGAAAAGCTATGGCTATTGTTGTACTCCAAGAAGAAGATCGCATTTAAACAATTGACACAGATTTATTGGCAAAATAAAAATTTGCTGCCGATGCATGGTTTGATTTACATAAACAGGGTATTTTTTTTTAAACTGCAAAGCAAAAATTAAAAAAGAAAGAACTTTGCTAAGATATTCCTCAAGTATATGTTGAAACACCGTTAAATTACGAAAAATTGACTGTTTGGTGTGCTTTATGGGCTGCTGAAATCACGATACTGGCCAGAACGTTACAGTCAATAGCGACTGTCTTTTTTTTGCACCACAATTGGATTTATTGAAGGAAACGTTTGATAACCGCATAGTTTCACATTTTTTATGTGAAGTCGCTAAAATGATCGACCACTTGGAGAACAACATTCACGCGTTATTGCCGATATACGGCCACAAATTGGATTGAAAATTGGAATTTATCATTTACGAAAACAAATATCAATATCAAAGTGATCTTTTACTATTGTATTTAAAAAAAAATCTACTTTTCTTTCCTGATAGACAATTCTTACCGGATATATGGTTCCAGGTTGTGATAGGTCGACTTCCAGCGTATTTTCCCCAAAATTAAAATTCCAAATACGGATAAGTCCTATTTCAACATCACCATAACCTCGAGAATACCGGAATATATTAGGACAAGGACTTTGTGGCTCTGTTAAAGATACTGATTTACCACAATATAATGTTAACATCACAAAAAGTATGAGTGCACTTTGGAAGATCATTTTCTTTGTGATTCTTTAAAATCAAACAGTTAATTTAATTGAACACAAGTTTGTATTATTTTATTATTGGAATTAAAAACAAAAAATAATTTTTTTCTCACTTAACAAAGGTCTAACCGTCTATGAATCTCTGATATTAATATTTTCCAACTATACACAAATAACTTCAAAAGCTGCAAAATATAGTTAGTTATTCATTTTTCTGGTTATATGTTAATATAATATTCATTATTCATAGCGTCCAGCTAGATTTCTATGAAATTTTGTATTGGTACTATTATAATAACGAGAGAACAGAAATACTGCTCAAATGAGTCAAATCGACTTCTTCTTCTATAGGTTGGACTTTTATCAATTGGATAATGATTTGCTTTAAAACATCAGCTTATTTCATTATGTAACTTAATGTACATTTTAAGTTGAAACCAGAGTTGCAACTTTCCCGCATTGTAATATCAATAGATGTTGAATATTGTACATACATTAAAAACTTAATCGCGAAAAGAAGACTCTAGTCCAGAGAATAGAGATCGAAAAAGGGGATACCCTACAAAAGTTAAAATTGTTTGATTATGTTGTTTGAGATGATTCATCCCGTCTTCGTCTTGTCACCCACGAAAAACCATGAAAATGTGCACTTTTATTGCATTTTTGAATTTTTTGGTGTGAAAAAAGTTTCATGGCATTTTGGAGAAAACAAAATTTGAGAATTTGAAAGTTTGCTTTTTTCTTAGTTTTCACTTTCTTCCCTGTTTGGAGAGCTACATATAACTCCTTTATTTACAACACAATAAGGGAGTTGTTGTTATTTATAGTTTTTTTTTAGTTTTGAGCTAAACTAATTAAGTTAATATTCTAAATTCAATATTTGAAAGCTAACTCCACAAGCTGCCCAAAAAAAAATAGTGAGAAACAAAAATTTTTTTTGAAGTTACTTACCAAAAATGTTGAGTTAACTAGGGCCTGACTTTCTTCTCGCCTTGAAAAAGTTTTGACTTTACAAAAGGTCAAGCATATATTTTGTTGGTCGCTCTAATGTATTACTAATATATAGCAAGCACCTAAACTGCTGGTGTTTTTAACAGTTGACTAACTTTTTATAGGGACGTACGTTCAGAGCCAAATAAAAAAATTTGTTTTGTTTGAAAATGTTTGTCTTAGAAAAAAACTGCCAGAAATAAAAATTGCTCAAAAATTAATTTGTAAAAATAAATAAATTTTTTTCAATGTCAAGCAAGTAGAAATAGACAAAACCACAAAAAAAATTAATTTTTGATCATTTTAACAATTTTTTTGAAGTAAATATCTGATAAAAAAGGCCGAATTTCAATAATTCAAAACTATCTACTTTTTTAAGGTAAAATATCTCTTTTTACTGTACTATCCTTTGGATTTGCAATTTTGAGAATATTATTGTTTGTGGGATTTCCATAACACCAGCGACCAGTTTGATTCAAACAACTTTTTAACCATCCGGTTGGTTGAGATGAGTCCGTGTAAGCCTATGTAAATCTAAGGAGCTTTGTGTAAATTCCCCATTGCATTGATTAATTGATTCATATGTAAGTAACTTCCCAAGAACTTCCAAATTTAGGACTAACTCACCCTTCCACTACACATATAACGCTTTCAGTATGAAACTGTTCAATATACCCTCCCCGTCATTTATTACAACCTTTTATGTAATGTTTTTATTTTAAGTATTATTATTTACAAGATTCAAAACTGTTTATAGGGGTTTCGAAGTTCAAGTATTGAACCAATCAGCAAGTTTTCACCAAGAGCTAAATTGCGATTTAAGTATAGATTATCCATAAATCTTGTACAAATCTCGAAGATTTACCATATTAATAAATCTTGAGATTTCAAGGAGATTTCAAATAAATCTTGTATAAATCTTCATGGACAAATAGTTTCCAAAACCGAACATCCCTCAATTCATATTCTCTTTGTGTTGTGGAACGTATTCCACAATTTTCTTTGCCCTGTTTGACACAGATGGAACCCTCTATCTCACTCACTTCATAAGAAATACGAGAACGCCATTTGAATTTTCAAGGACGCTGTCAAATTTAATCTTATTTAAATCTTTTTAATGTGGTGGAAACACTTCAAAAGATTTACTAATCCTCAACGAGATTAACCTTTGGTGAAAACGTAGTATATATGTAGTATATTAGTCCAAAAAAGATTCTGTAACTGAAAGGCAACTGTTTAACTGTTTTCAAAGCTGCAGGCGATAACTTGGTGAGGAATATTCCCCAGCTCATCTGTAAGAGCTACGATATAGCGGTAAACATATTCTGGAATAAAAGATCTCGGATTTTTATTTAACTCGAGAATATCACGTGAAATTTTAACGAAGCCAAGAAATTGCGAAAGATCTGAATGTCAAGATCCTTTCTCTTTTATTATGTGTAACTGGAAAGCCGTTCGGCAAAACTAGCTAGGTCCATTTCAGTTCGGCATCACACTGGACATGTCCACCATCTTACATTTATGTAGATCTTAGGGTTTTTAGGGAAATAAAAGTGAAGAAATAGTGAACAAAACCTTCAAAGTCAAAATACTAGAGAGATAATCTTTCAAAAGTCCGTTTAATTACTCGGAAACGCCTATGGTTTTGATACAATTGGAAGAACAAAGTCTGATGTCAGTTGCTCGTTAAGCGCCATGCATATGAGCTGCGACCTGCGTCTGCGAATTGGCAAATGGTCGCAGAATTTGACATTTCATTCACATGAGTGGTCGCAGACAGCTGCGAACCAGACAACATAAAAGAAGGCAAACAACTTTTTTTGAGGTTAAACTCGTGCGAATAATTTGTTCGCAACTCTGTGGAATGCGTCTTGGTTTTGTGGACTGCGAATTCACATTTTTAAGTACGCAGGTCGCAGTTGTTGGTCGCATGGAATATATTGAATTGTGTTTTATTTGCAGTTTTAACTAATTATACGCAATATTATCTATTTAAATTTGTAAATATATTCATTTATTCACTTATTCAAACAATAAATATAAGAATAAGTTGATATTTACTTTAGAAAAAGCTTTAAAAGAATTATTCGCAGACGCAGGTCGCAGCTCATATGAATGGCCCTTTAATGAGCATTGAGACGCAATTGAAAAATACGGTTTTGGCGGTTAATTGAGGACAAGACCAAGTACATGCTCTGTCATAAAAAATACACCCAGCACCGGCGGCGCGCGGCGGCGTGGTCGACAGGACAACACCACCCACCGTAGACAGCTATAACTTTAACAAGATACTCAAGGATTGTTTCAGAAAATGACTCCTTTGCTGAACTTTATCGAAGAATAACTATAATGAATCGGTGTTTCTTTAAGACCATTTTGTTTATTCCCTTTTTTTTATATTCTGCGGAATGCAGATGCATTGACCATTTTCCAAGATGGATTAGAACACTTATCAGGTGGAAGTGGACCTCAACTGCGTCAAAGCTAGAGGCAGCTAACTAGGGTCCGAGCTGGCTGGAGAAGCTTGCTGGTAGAAACCCCGGTCCAACCCGGATTTAAAACTAATATCTACAACGCTAAATGCTAACAGTGACAAGTTGGTGTTTTTCCTAGTATCAAAAAGTGAAAAAAAAACTAAGAGATAGGTATTTATTTCAAAATTTATTAATAGAAATTTTATTTTAGATTTTTTTTTTATTAATAGAAATTTTCAAAGCTCTGCGTGCAAATATGCAGGTATGTATATTTTGCTACCCGTCAGATAAAAGCGATTTTATCAAAAAGTATGGAGTAAAAGTTATACTTTATAGAATTGAGTTTCATTTCAATTCAAGTCATTTGATTTGCATCTTCTTATGGCAAGATATTGATAAACATTGACGTTAAAAAAAGCTTTGTTATTAAAGAAGCTTTCTGCAGATCTAAGAACTTATTGTAAGACATTGTTCTTGTCACTGAAAACACAGTATCTACCAATGCAAGTGCAAATAAAAATACTTTGAAGATGACCATAAAGGCTTTAAACAAGTTTTATAGGATTTAATCTATTGCTACTAAATAGTGATCATGTGTTGCTAAGCTGGTTCTTCTGAGCTTTCTCCGCCGCGCCGTAGGAATATTACACATTTATCTGATATTTATAATTGAATCTAGTGAAATACGGCACTCGGAATTGTACTTGCTGATTGTGCCCTGGAACTTGCAAATCAATTTTTTTATTCTTCTGTCAATAATTCTATAGAAAAATTCCATAAGCTTGAAATTAATGAAGTTTTAATATTAATTGGAATCTCGGTGTTTGAAATCCAAGCAGCTGATACATTTTCAATTTTCTTTTATAGTAAATAAAAAAACTAATATTTGTATCGATTTTTAAACTGCAAAATAAAATGATCTTACGAAGTGAACTTGTGATTGTGGTGATTGCTTTGTTTGTTCCAAAATTGAATGCTCAACATCCAACTGTACCCTGTCCGGGTATATTTCAATATTCACGTGCTGGTGATAAGTATATTGGACTAATAACCTTAAATGACGTTAAAACTAGGGAAATTGGGGTAGAAATTGATTTGTCACAGTCTGGAACAATAGACTCTGCAGACTGGGTAAGCATTATGTGTTTTTCAGAAAATGCTCATGGCAATCCTTAAAAGGGATCATTGTTGAAAGTTTTAGCTCTTTAAAAGGTTCTTAAGTCCTAAAATGACTTTTCTCTGTTTGGCTGTCAAATATTTTTGCAACCGAACATAAGAATGCAAAATTCATTCATTTAAACAGAAATAATTTAATCACCCAACTTTAAACAATTTAAATTGAAAACGACAAAAAGCGGAATTATTAGTTTTAATAGAGTTTGTATGAAGCGTTTCTATTTATTGGAGCTCGAGAAGCGGGTCAATTCAGGTACTGATCCATCCAGGTAATGATCTGGCCTCTTGTCCTATCACTATATTAAATTTTGACCATGGTTCCTGTCTATTTGGAATTAATATTTGACCCCGCCCCCACATCTCGAAAAAAGTGTGGTCTGACGAGGCGAGGTCGATAATTTGTATGGAACTCATCGCGCTCTGCTTGACAAATTTTAAAGACAAAATCCTGATATAAACTTTCCAATTCCTTCAATATAATATATTTTTAATGTTATTTTTTAAATATTTTTTTGGTAATTTTTCTTCAAAGGAACACGCTGGAAACATAACTTTAAACTCTGATGAAGACAAAATTATCGATTCCATAAAATCAGGCCAACCATACAAACTTGAGTATAAAATTGATTTTGGAATACAAAATGTTATTCCCCAAGTCAGTGCTATTCGGTTGAATGGTTTCCAGATATGTTTTGGGTCTGATTGTAGGGAAATATATTTGTTTTTTTTTGATTTATAAATTTTAATGTTATTTTATTTTTAGATGATGCACCGAGTGTAAAATTTATTTTGAAGCACAGCTTAACTGCTCCAGATCCATCGAATATCAATACCCGTCAAGATCAAAAAGCTTTAACAACGATATCAAGTAGTCACATTGTTGCTGAAAATATTCCAGGGATAAACTTCTTCGATAATCCAACCTTTTTAAGTTCAAATAAAGTTACATACTCATTTTCAAATCATCCTTTGGACAATGAATTCGATAAAGAATTCGATTCGGCTTTTGATTTTGACATACCATCAAAAAGGACCAACAAACCTGCTACTTATTCTACTACCACTAGAATTCCACGAGCACGAGCTCGACCAACTTTGCCATTACCATCCCAGTCATTATCATCTTCTCAATTAACACCACGACCATCAACTCAATGGACAGACATTGAATCGGTTTGTGGAAGAGAGAACTTTAATTTAAACAAACTTGCATTTAAGGCAGAAAACGTTCGAAGAGCTAGATTCCCCTGGATTGTTGCACTTTTTAAAAAGGCTCCGGTATCGCTCAGTTTCCTTTGTGGAGGAAACCTTATTACAACACGTACCGTTATTAGCGCGGCCCATTGCTTTTATAATGGTTTCGATAGGATTAAGGATGAGGATATTTTGGTATCCTTGGGTAGACATAACCTCACCGATTGGACTGATAGCTATATTACTCACAGGGATGTAGAGAGAATAATTGAGCACCCTGATTATAAAACGGAGAATGATAAAACCGATGCAGATATAGCGATTATGCAGCTTAAAACAAGTGTGACGTAAGGAGATCATATATTATATAGCTTTGTTTCCAACTTTTTTGACAAAAATTGCCAGCTTGTAAAATTTCGATAAAATTTCAAATTATGTAAAACTTTTGGCAGCAAATTACAAATTTCAGGAATGTGAAATCTCCAGAGGGCTCAGCGATCTCAGCGACCTGAACAGGATTTCTCAGCTTAATTTCTCAATTTGACTGCCACATATACCTGAGAATAATTTATTATTTGGATCCGTTTGTTCTGGATACCATTTTCTTGAAATTGCGTCAATTGACAGTGAAAGAATTCCTGTTCAAAGAAATTTCTTGGTAGAATTGGGCATTGAGAGGAAATATTTTACTCTCTCTGTGAGCGATTTCTTCTGCATAAAAAGTGAAAAATAAAAAATTTGACAACTAGGTATTGTTGGTGACAAAAATCGACAATTTGCAATTTTGGTCAATGTTGGAAGAAAGCTATTTCTTCAAAAACGCTACATCTACACATAATAAGTACATTATGTACATACATATATTTATTTTTGTTTATTTGAGATCATAGGTTTTCATCTGCAATACGACCAGTCTGCTTGTGGAGAGGGCTATTAAGTGCAAATTATATTGAAGGCTTGACGGGAACTGTTGTGGGTTGGGGACGTGATGAGAAAAACGATGTCGCTACTTCACCCAAATTAGTAACAGCCAAAATACCTTCACAGTTAGATTGTGTTAGATCTAACGATAAATTATATTATTTAACATCAAATCGAACACTATGTGCGGGTAATCTCGATGGATCTGGTCCGTGCACTGGAGATTCTGGAAGTGGTTTAATGATTAAATACACTAACAAATGGATGTTAAGGGGAACTGTGTCTTTTGCACTCGCTTCTTCTTCCCATGAATGTGATCTCGAACAATATGTTGTGTACACTGACGTTGCTCAGTTTCTTGAATGGATTTATGCCAATAGTGTATTTTGAAAAATGGAGTTTATCCTCATATAGTTTTATTGTAAATAAATATTATGCATGTAGTTTATAAAAAAAAAATGATTTGACTCAGAAGAAGTTTTAGTGTTTGGTATACCAGCTTGAACTGGTGAACCGATAAAAGATTTGCAATCCATAACATACATAATGTGCTGTACATACATTCCATAAATATGTTTATTTAAGGAATATAGTTTTACTTTATTATAATAATTTATGTTTTTTTCTACACCTTGAATTTTGTTCACCGTTTTTAATTAATAGTCAATAAAGTTCAATTTGTTTATATATTTTTTTAGTTTAATCATGTAGGAGGAGATCCTTAATAAACAAATTTAAAATGAAAATGAATTAAAAATATCACAAATTTTGTTTTGGATTTTTTATTTTAAATTATGCAACGCGTTTTAGAGTGCAACTCCATCGTCGTATTTACATATAAGAAAAGAATTAACTTGGTATTTTTTTTTTGACAAGGGGGAGATACCAACAACCAACAGTGAGGCAGACACTTTTTTTTTAAATGAATATTTCAAAAAAAAAACTAATTCAAGTATTTAGGTAATGTTTAGTTCTAAAATTAACTTTAAAATTTTCGTAATTTCTTGGGTGAATTATCCATCTTTGAAATCATTCAGGACTCTAAGAAAAAGGCTTTAAACAATAACAAAACGAAGAGTGAGACACTTTCATTGAAAAATTATATAGAAACTCAAAAAAATCGTAATATCAACAAACCCTGTCCCACTGTCGATGAACATCTAAAAATATATATGTATTTAAAAAATTACCAGAAAATAATTAATTATCGAATTGAAATTAAATCACGGTTATTATTAGTTCGTAATATAAATTACGTTAAACATAAAAAAATAAAAATAAATGGTTTATCGACCTATTTTTTTTTTTCAAGGCGCTGAGAAATTACTTTAGCATGCTTTTTCTACATGTCCCCTATAAGTCAAAACTGCCTTCGTCTTGGTTGTATATAAGTTAAAAGGAATAGGAGCGTATCGGAATCCCGGTTTTTATAATCCCGTTTTTCAAAAATCCCGAAAAAAAAGTTTTAAAATCCCGTCTTTTAAAATCCCGATCTATTATAATCCCGCTTTTTAAAATTCTGTCAAATCCCGCCAAACATGCTATTTGCAATGTTGTTTATATTCTTTTATTATTATGTAAAGATAAAAAGAAAATACGTCGTTATGTTTTTGGTTTGCACTGTACAAATGTACACACTTTTTTGAAAATGAGCAAAACAGGTTATTTGCTTCGTATCGCATACAATGTTCAGTTGAACTAATCAGAAATACTGCAAAATGTTATGTTATTTTTTGTTATTATTTTGATAATCATCAGAAGCTTATATTTTTTTTTAGATAACGCGCGATTTTTTAAAATAAAACAACTCGTTTTGATTGCAAAAGCGGGATAGTAAAAAACGGGATTATAAAAAACGGGATTATAAGAGACGGGATAATAAAAAGCGGGATTTTAAGAAAGAGGGATTATAAATAAACAGGATTTTAAAAAGCGGGAATAAAGAAGTGGGATTTAAAAAAAAAACGGGATTATAAAAATCGGGATATCGTACCCAACCCAAAAGGAATGTCTCACTATACTGATTATATTTATAACCGGATTTTTGATTTTCTCATAAATGGTTGAACGAATTATCATGCAATTTTTTTTATAAAAGATGTCCCGTATAAATATAAATACCCCCGTAATCTTATATCTCTTTGGATTTTTGAACAAAAAAAAAATTAATTTTTTTTGGGAAATTTTATTTTTAAAAGTATTTTATTGAATATTAAAAACTTGCACATCATTTAAAAAAAAAAAATACTCAAAAAATTTAATATATTATTATATATTTTGCATGGAAAGGGTCCAGAGTTTTTTCTTTTACTTTTAAGTTTCATGGTTAAAAACATTAAATAAATGAAAAACATCTTAGTTTAAAAAAAGTTAGTTTCTTCTAGCTGCACGTCTAAAAAAATTAATTTTAAAAGTTTAAAACGCTTTAAAAAATATATAACGGGATATAAATAATTTGAAAAAAGCAACGAATACGTTGCCTGGAAAAAATACCAACATTTTGAAAAATAATGAAATTAAAACTTTGGACACAGCGATGTTCAGCTTCATATCATCTGTATGGAAGGAACCGTTAATAATGTCTTGAATTATTTTTTTTCAAAATTTGAAAACGGTTTTATTAAATTGGTATGGAAGGTACTTTTATTTTTGAAACTAAAATTTATTTTTGTTCAAGTTACCTAAGATAATTTTTGATTACAATCAGATTATTGCATGGGAGGAAAATATACGTTACTATAATATGTTGGTACTGCAAATCTGTATGTCCGTCTGTCTGTACTATCGGTATTTTGTATTCTGCAAAGTCCCTTTTACAGTTTTACATAGATAACCATCCCAAGAAGAAATGCTAGTAAGATTTCATTGCTTCATTTTTTTATTAATTTCCTATGCTAGTTACAATACATTTTCAAAATTTACAGAAGTTTAGCAAAGTTGGATTTACATATGTACCTATATCTGCCATCTGGAGAAAAGCGAAGCTCGACGATTTGATGCCAAGAAACAGATTGTGAAAGAATTCCATAATAAAGATGAACATGTTCGTCTTAATATCGTGATCATGCAAATCTGGCATGTGCGATGTGCATTGTTTATAAATTTGCATAGTACTATCATCAGCACGTTCCACACGTAGGCCCCCAAGCGATCACACCACTTACTAATTTTTTGGTTGCTGTTTCTGTTTATAAACAAGTACGCCCTCAAACGACCACACCACAAAGCTGTGTGGAACGTGCTGATGAGAGTACTATAGATTTCATATACAATGGGCATGTGTGAATTTTTGCAGATAGATGTCAATCCAGCTTAAAAGTGTTTCAAAGTTAAGAAATTGCTATGTTGTATCATCCTTAGCATAATGGGCCCTATCATCGTATCCGATCGGAGAAATCTCCGAACGGAACGTTTATTTTGTTCATGGTATCTGTATCGGAATAACGAAATAGACGCATACCAACGCCTCTAGTTGACATGTATCTAATTTATAAATTCCATTTTATTTGTTTGCGGAACTTTTTTCACAACAATTTTGCTGTCGGAGACAATCGGAACTTAAGCATCGCGTGTATTTCACACGCGTTGCTCGGATTTTGACATTTAATCGCTAGGCATCGCATGAATTCGAGACACGTTACTTCGATTTTAAAAGTTTCAACGCATATTTCAATTTATTTCGTAGGACTGTCCGATTTATCAATCGAAACAGCTACCATGATACAAAATTCGTACATTTCGTAGAAATCGGAGAAAGTTTCGTTCCGATCGGATACGATGATAGGGCCCAATGTGTTATAATTATTGCAGGCCATTCGAATTAGAGCAACATATTGTCTTTGATCCATCCAATAAACATGGCTATGTCGGTATATACAACATACTCATCAAGATCACATTGCTTAACTGCACTACCCAGAGCAGCCGATACTGTGCCCCTTAACATCCATCTATTTCGATTTCGTATCATTAAACCACTTCCAGAATCTCCATTACACGGCCCGGTTCCATCACGATTACCAGCGCATAGTGTTCGATTAGATGTTAAATAAAATAATTGCTCATTAGATTGTATGCATGTTAACTCCGAAGCTACACTGGCTGTTACTAGTCTGGGTGAAGAAGTGACATCAGAGTTATTGCCGTCTTGTCCCCAACCTACAACTATACCAGAAATACCTTCAATATCACGAACATTTGTGGCTCCTTGCCACAAACATACTGGCCGTATTGCCTGTGAAAACCTAAAATTAAAAAAAGAAACTGTTTTCTGTTTTTTAATGTTCAAAAAATCTAGCAATGAATACTTACGTTACAACATTTTTCAGCCGAACAATTGCCAAGTCTGCATCGATATTTATAAGTTCCGGTCTATAATCTGGATGCCGGATTATATTCTCCACATCGCTATGAGTTATATAAGAATCAGACCAATCGGTTAGGTTATGTCTGCCTAAGGATACCAAAACATCCTCATTCTTAATAACATCGAAGTCCGTATAAAAGCAATGGGCCGCACTGATTACCGTCCGTGTTGAAATCAGACTACCCCCGCATTGGAAAGACAGTTTTTCGGCGGTCTTTTCATATATCGCAACAATCCATGGGAATCTTGCTCTGGGAACTGTTTCACCTCTAACTGCAAGCTTGTTAGGCACGAAATCAAAGTTCTCTCGACCGCACATCGAATTGATATATTCAAGGGTAATGGGTCTTCCGGTGGTAGTAGCACTTGTTAAAGAAGGTATTGGAGTTGTTGTGATAGATGTAGTACTAGTAGCTGAAACTGGGTTTCGGGAAAGTGTAGATGTAATTGGTGGAGAAATTGTAGTTGTTGTTTGTGGAGCAACAGTATATGCAAAACCATTATTTCTGTTGAAGGAAGTATTTCGAGCTTCGTCTGGTGGCGTGTATGTAGGACTCAGCAAGTTCCGATTACGATTGTTAAAAGTAGGCCCTGAAATATTTTAAATATTTATCTAAAAATTTATGTTTTTGGTCCTTTTACTAAGAGTAATTGAGCAAATAATTAAAAAAACGTTCGACCCACAGTCTTGACTTACGGAAATCATCTGTTAATGTTGTTCGAGTTGGGTATATAAAAGTTCGCCCTCTTGATTCTACTGCTTGTGGTGGCGGTGGTGGAGCTGTTAGGGTGTGTTTTAATGTGATTGTTGTACTTGGTGCACCAACTAAAATACCAAAAATATTTGCATTTCATTAAAAATTAATTCGTAACTATAATCGAGTGAAATCATTTTATTCTAACCTCTTTGACCCCGGCATATGGTGTTACCATTGAGCCTTATTTCACTAACTTGGGGAACAACATTTCTGAGAGGAAAATTAACTTTGTAGGTAATTGGTTGTCCGGATCTTATGAATTGGAAAATTTGATCCCGATTAATGTTCAAGTTGAGGTAGCCTTCAGCATGCTTAAAATAAAGAAGGTTTTTTTTTAAACTGTGGAGTGATCAATATTGTGAAATATTTATAAGACTTTGTCTCAAGACTAATCCCCAAAAACTAGTTGACAAATAAAAATGTTATTTTTTAGTTGATATTTTAAATTTTCTAAAAAAATGTTCACCAAAATTGTTTTAACAAGTTTCGAAGGCTTTAAGATTGTTTCTGTTAAGGTTATATTAAAATGTTTCTATTTAAACTTGAGCCAAGTTTTGGATTCCTAAAAGAATCGAACTCGAAATATTAAAAGGACCATCAGTTACGATAATGAATGTCGATGTTGGCCTATCGACTTGTTAAAACTACTGCAGGGATTTTCTTGAAATTTTCGAGTTGATGTTTTAAGGAGATTCACTAGAGGTAAAATTGCTTCTACATAGCTTCAAATTTAACATATATGTATGTCTCGAAAACGGCTATAACGATTTTGATGAATGTTTTTCAGTGAGGTCTTGTAATTAATTTACATTATTTAGTTAAACAATATCTTTCAAAAGTCTTTTATTTATTTTTGTTTTCCATTTATTTATAAACGGTTTTACGGATTGTGTTACAAATTTTTATGAAAGCGGTTCTATGTAATAATAATAAAAAATATTTTATGAAAGATATGTTAATTTTATCCATATCAGTGGGAGTAAAAATTTCTTGAAGTGTCCAAGAAAATTGCAGCATTTTAAGCTATTTCAAGAATGTGATCATTACATGGTAGGTGGTCAGAGAATCACATCCCGAGCTTTTTGGTTTCCTCAATGAAAGTGCAACTCATAGATGGGGGCGGTTGAGGTATGTTTCACTTTAGCGAGGATCGATGGTAATTCTGGTGGTGATTCTCGATTGTCTGAGTAAGGGGGTTATAATCAATGAAGATTTCAACACATTGCTTATGTTCTTGTGTAAATGAAAAGAAATCAAGGTTCGAGATCGATTGAAGTTGGGCAAAGTAAAATTAAGAACAGTTGGTAAGTCGAAAATGAAGAGAAAACAAGAAACTTAAGTTTATCGACTTTAAATAACCTCAGAAGCTCATATGCGCTCTGTGGTACTCTAACAAGTGTCTTTATACTTACCGGAGGTATTGATCCTGGCTGCGACATTTCAATTTCTAATACAGTCTCTCCATAATTTATACCCTCAATAGTTATCAATCCCATATCAAGATCATCAACATGAACATATCGGAATATATTAGGACAAGAAACGTTTGGATATTGATTTTGAATCACTTTAAAATAAAAAAAATGTTTCATTATTAAAATAATTTATATGAAATATTGTACGTAATGTTAATTAGGTAGGTATTCAAGATTTGAAAAATTATTTTGTTACAGAAACAGAAATATACTTTCCCAAAGTTTCTGGTGCATTGAATTCGAACCGAGCTCAGAATTATTTCATCTCGTCAGGTTTTTGAAATATTCCCTTTAGGAAAATTTAAAAAAAAAAATATTTTTTTTGTATTTTTTAAGCCTTGTATAAATGCAGAATTTTTAAGTATTCCTTAATTCAAATTCATTTCTTATCTGTCCAATAACACTTTTAGTTTTATTTTAAAATAGGTCTTTTTTTCTCTGCATGTTTTTAAATAAAACGATAATCGGATTCAACACACCAAAAACGTTTAAGAAATATATGATTTGATTTTTGTAACAATTTATAATTCTATTTCTTAATGTTTTATACATACTGCCAAAACTGGGAGTAGTTGACCTTGACCAAGAACGTCTTCGGGAGTTGAATAATGGTTGATCAGACCAATTAGGGCCTGATTGATGATTTAATTGCCCTGACCGATGGTTTAATGGACTTGAAGTTGTCAATGTGTGTTTTAACCTTATTGTTGTACGCCGCCGTCCAGAAACTGGAAATAAAATAAAAATTAATTTTTTGATTGAATGTAAATATGTCTATTTTAATGAAAATGTTTAATACAATTTGTGTTATACCTCTTTGACCGTAGCAAATCGTGTTTCCATTTACTTTAATAGCAGTAACTTGAGGGACAACATTATTAATAGGAAAATTAACTTTGTATGTTATTGGTCTTCCTGATTCTATGTATTCAGAAATTCTATCCTCATCGATGTTCAGATTAAGATATCCTTCATTGCCCTTTAAAAAAAATAATGAGTTGTTTTTATTTATTTATTAATTGTGTGAAATTTTTAAAGCTTAGTAATAAATCCTTACAAAATTCAAATATTTGTTTGCCCTTGAATGTGCTTGTGAAGCCTTCTGGAAAGTTTTCGTTCACCAGCAATTCCACGAATAAAATGTTCGGAAACTCAAAATATTAAAAAGCAACGGCAACACATTGAATATGGTGCGATAGCATTATTAGTTTTAGCTTTTATTTTTAATTTTTTTGTTTTATTTTCGTTTTTGACAGCACAATTTTCAAAGCAAAAAAATTGAAAAAAGTCAATTCCTTTTTTTTAACTTATTTACGTTTTCAGTCCTTTATGCTTTTATCAAAAAACAATGGAAACCAGATATTTTTGAAGATATAAGAAAATACAAAAAAATTTGAAGATGTCTGTTTAAAGAGAAAAAAAAACGAACTGATACCATTATGCTGGTAGATGAAATGGGCGTATCAATCAATTGGGTTTTTTAGTTCGGTTTTTTGTTTCATGTTAAATAATAGTTTTAAATCATTTTTTTTTTAGAAAATGTAACCTTCGACCTAAATAAGCGAAATAAACCCCAACGATAATTTTCTTTTCTCGATTTAACCTTTCTATAATCTTTTGTCATATCACTATTATCACAAATGCAAATAGAAAATAAGACACGATGGCGGTCAGCCATCAGCCGAATAGGGGGAATAACATGTAGCATACGAAAACATGCACGTGCCGTAACTATTCGGGACTGGTGGAAGTGTGATCATAGCCTCTTCGCGGCGGCCGCTAGAAACAAACCCCAAAAAGGTTTGGCTAATATGATCAGGCTATTTCCACAGGTTGGCAACAGGTTAATTCCCTGTTCCGTAAAACTAAAAGAATTACGAGACCGTCAACAAGCCTCGGAAACGGACTGATCTCACTACGACAACCCTTGCAACGAAAACGGAACAACGATTTACGAATTTTCTTATGGAACGTACGATCGCTGTATAGAGCTCGAGCTGCTCAGCAGCTGGCCGATACCCTGTCAAAATATAAAGCTGACATAACAGCACTGCAAGAAATAAGATGGACAGGGAATGGTGTTTTGCAAAAGAAAGAATATGACTTATATTACAGCTGTCATACAAAACACCATGTGCTCGGGGTAGGCTTCCTGGTCAGCGAAAAAATGAAGTCTACCGTCATCGGCTTTAACGCTATAAGCGAAAGGCTATGCACCCTTCGCGTGCGAGGCAAATTCAAGAACATCAGCCTCATTAACGTTCACGGACCTACGGAGGAGTCCTCAGACGAAGATAAAGAGACTTACTATGAACAAGTCGAGAGGGCCCTCCATGCCTGTCCAAGGTATGATGTTAAAATCATCCTTGGGGATTTGAACGCTAAAATAGGTCGGGAGCCGGTATTCAGGCATTACGCAGGCACCCATAGTTTGCATGAGAACACTAATGACAATGGACTTCGAGTCCTAGAATTGGCAGCATCGAAAAACATGGTCGTTGCGAGTACCAGGTACCCGCGTAAAGATATCTACAAAGCCACCTGGGTATCACCTGATGGAGCCACTCGTAACCAAATTGACCACGTGTTGATAGACCGTCGCCACTACTCGAACTTGATGACGGTACGAACGTACCGAGGTGCCAATATCGACTCGGATCACTATCTTGTTGGTATGGTTTTCCGAGGGCGGATTGCCTTGCGAAGACGTATTGCATCCGCCGATCAGGTTCGAATCAACACGGCTGCACTACGCAATGAAAACACCAGTAACACCTTTGGACTTGCGTTAGGACTCGCCCTAGAACCACTCGATCCAGGGAGAGTAAGTCCTGGAGCCAGTATGCTGGGCGTAGATGAGAAGTGGACACGCCTTAAAAACACTGTCATTAGTACTGCCAATTCCATCTTAGGCAGCAGTCGTAGAAGTCGGAACGACTGGTTTGATGATGAATGCAAGCTAGCGACTGAACGTAAGAATGTTGCGTACCGAGCAATGCAACAATCTCATAGAACGCGGGCACGCGAAGATGAATATAAAGAGCTCAGAAGAATAGAAAAACGGCTTCACAGACAGAAAAAATCAGCTTGGGAGAAGAACATCATCTGTGATTTAGAAAGAAGCCAAGAGCGAGGTCCGCACCAGGCGCGGAAGTTCTACCAATCCGTCTGAAACATGACGCAGTACACACCACGCTGCACTTACTGCAAGGACGGAGAGGGAAATCTGATCACCGATCCCCAAAGCATACTGGAGCGATGGGAAGTGTACTTTAATGAATTGCTAAATGGTCAGCTCACTGCAGAAGTAGAGGCTCCACTACTTCAAGAAGATTACCCTATGTTACCGCCACCAAGCATAGAAGAGGTTGAGAATGCTATAGCCCGGCTTAAGAAAAACAAAGCCCCGGGAGCCGATGGCATACCAGCCGAACTATTCCACCACGGCGGGCCAGCCTTACGCCAAGCAATTCATGATATTATAGTGCACGTATGGGAGCAGGAAGAAATGCCAGAAGACTGGCGAAAAGGTATAATTTGCCCCATACATAAGAAGGGAGATGTCACAACGTGCAGCAATTATAGAGGTATCACGTTGTTGAGTACCGCCTATAAGATACTCTCCTCTATCCTACAAGAACGGATAGCCGCATACGCTAAAACCATAATCGGCCAATATCAGTGTGGTTTCATTCCAGGCAAATCAACAACTGATCAGATCTTTACCCTTAGGCAGGCGATGGAAAAATGTCTAGAATTTAACATCCCAACATACCATCTGTTTATAGACTTTAAGGCCGCCTATGATAGCATAGCCAGGGTAGAACTTTACAAAGCCAGAGAGAATTCGGCATCCCAAATAAGTTGACACGACTTTGTAGGTTGACCATGACCAACGTAACAAGCCAAGTAAAAATAGCTGGATTGCTATCCAGACCAATCAACATCTTTAATGGACTCCGACAAGGGGATGGTTTGGCCTGCCTCCTCTTCAACCTGGCGTTGGAGAAAGCAATCCGTGACTCTGGCACGGCAACAAGAGGGACCATCGTCAACAGGTCCAGCCAGATACTGGCTTACGCAGACGACATTGACATCATCGGAAGAACCGAACAAGCTGTACACGATTCCTTCATCCAGATCGAGCAGGCGGCACAAAATCTGGGGCTGCACATTAGTGAAGGTAAAACAAAGTACATGGTGGCGTCGAATGCGAGAAGAACAGTTGGTCAAACAATCAAGGTAGCGGAGCACGAATTTGAAGTGGTGCAATCCTTTAAATACCTTGGGTCAATAGTAGCAGCCGATAATAATATAGAAGAAGAAATACGCGGGCGGCTGCTCAATTCCAACAAAGCCTACTATAGTCTGTCAAAGCTCTTCAAATCCAGAAATCTCACCATAACTTCAAAACTGCTGCTGTACAGGACCATGGTCCTGCCAGTACTCACGTATGGATCCGAGACTTGGGTGCTTAGCAAAAGACACTCCGACCTCTTAGCCGCGTTCGAGAGAAAAGTCTTAAGGAGAATTGTTGGCCCCATATGTGAGGAAGGGCGATTCCGGAGACGGTACAATCATGAATTGTACGCAATCTACCTTGAAGCAGACATAGTGACAAAAATTAAGCTCGGTAGACTCCGGTGGGCAGGGCACCTAGCTCGCATGAGTGAAGAGGAACCTGCTCGGAAAGTCCTTTGTGGTACATTCTATGGTAGACGGCAGCGTGGTAGACCATGCTTGCGCTGGAGAGATGGCGTAGACCAGGACGCCCGAAGCCTTGGGGTGCGCAACTGGATGGCGTCGGCTCAAGACCGGGATAGGTGGAGAGACTTGTTGAAGGAGGCCAGGACCGGACCCCGGTTGTCGAGCCGATGATGATGATGCACTCCACTTCTAATTAGTCGTATGTGTGATCATATTGTGGTTTTTGTCGTCTGAATTGGTTTAATTTAATTACGGTTAGGGCTTATGTATAAATTTTTCCGTTTAAATAAAAAAATAAACATTTATTAATATGAAGCTGAAAATTTAATATTAAATATTTTGTAAATTATAAATGTTATTTAAGAAACTTTTATTTGTAAAATTTCTATTTATAAAAAAGTCAACCTTTTTTGAAGGTTCTAATACAAATTTAACCAAAATTGGATTTGCCGACTGCTCTAAGAGGTACCGTTAATTATATTTTAAATAATACAATTGTGATTAATTACAGGTCTTACTAACGTTGACACGAAATCTTATTAAAATTATAACAGCCTTTTTCTAGCAAATTGTGATTTTTGAAATAGATTTTAAAATTGGTATTTATATTTTTGAATTTTTAAAAATATCTTGTCTCCAAATATTTTAAAAATATCTTTTGAGACGTTTTCGAGATATTAAATTTTCAAAATAAGTTTTTATTCTTTTTTCTGAACTCAAAATTAAAATTGTTTCGAAAATTTTGCCATAAAAAATAAAACGTTTTATTAAAATCAGATAAACCGTTTTTGAGAAAATTGAAAGTCAATAAAATGTTTAATGGGGAGTAACGGTACCACATTATGGAAAAAGAATCTATCAAAAGTGAACCAAAATCCATTTACGGCCATATTGACTTACTTTAAAGGAGTTTTCAATTTATGTTGCCATAATTTACGTTTTAAAAATAATTAAAAACGAACTTTCCCCATGTCAAAGTTCTTAAGAATAAAGTAACAATGAAATAAAATTTTCAATTTTCCTTTGTTAGTACGGGAGGCGATTGTAAGTTTACCTATCTCGACCGGGCTTTCAAATATGGCATGCTCACCGTTAGCTTTGTATTTGTATTTTATTACTTATTATTTAGTCTTGCACAGTAAGATACAATATCTTTTAAGGTAGTACAAGCTTCAGTTTTACGTTGGTCAGATAACTCTTTTCAGATTGCTTCTACCCGGAAATTTGGTTACCCGAGTACACTTTCAGTATTCATTGTGCCGGGTATCCGGTCGAAATCAATAGCTCTGAATGCTATGGTCCTTTTTCAGTTTCACTTTGGACTAAAACGACACCATATTTTTAATGTAATCTACACCCCCGAAAGTGGTGCTGAATTTTAAGATTACTATCCTTAGTTATATGATAAGCTTTGTATATTTAATAGAAAAAAGGAGAAGGAGGGCTGAATGAACGAAGTATATACTCAACTTTGTGCAACATAATAATCTTAATCTTAAATAATTTTTCAATCTATTTTTGCAATAATGATTCGAAGGACGTCGATTATCAGTTGATTTGATAACTTGTTACGATTCTAATGTATTAAAGTATTTTCAGTATCAGTGGTATCGGAAAGTACAAAATACCATCTAAGAACAAAATTTCAACAAGGAAAATGAACAAATATAAAAGAAATAAATTTTGTAAATCCTATCAAAGCTGAAGTTAAAAATATAATCTTGTCAATATATTCTAGAGAAATCTTTTAAATGATATTTATGTATATACTTTCAGTGCACATAATTAATGAAAAAGCGTCATTTTTGGAGTTATAGGCAAAAAATAGTGGGGATGTACATAAGGCGACCAGAACCACTCCTTCCGTTTTATTAATCTTTTCGTAAATCATATGTTTTTAAAAATACAGTTTATTCTTACCGGATAAATTACTCCAGATTGTGACAGCTCGAGTTGCAATACAGTTTCCCCATAGTTCACATTCTCAAGAGTGATGAGTCCCATATCAAGATCATTGACTCGTACATATTGGAATATATTAGGGCAAGGAACACTTGGATATATTAAAGATATTGATTTGTCACAAAATAATGCTAATATCACGAAAACTGTTAATGCACTTCCTAAGATCATTTTCTTTGTGATTCTTTGTGATTACAATCAAAAGAAATTACTAAAATTCAAGTTCTTTTTTATTTTATTATTGAAAAATGATTATTAAATTTGAATTTTTCTCACTTTACAATCTCTAATCGATCTTAAATCTCTAGTATAATTAATTATAGATTTTACACAAATTACTTTTAAAGTAATGAAATTTATTATCATTGGAGATAACAAAACAATAATAAAATGCACAATAGAGAACATAATTTAATCACTGTTATAACTTAAATCAACATACTTATAAAGTGCGTTACCATCCTAAGTCTTACAACTTAGCTATTAAATAATGGCAAGCTTTAAAACCGTTACGGCACCAAACACTTCCGTTATGCATGATCTAGCTAGCTACTTATAATTTTAAATTAAAACTTGTCATAGAGCTTTCTTGAAATATCAATTGATGCACAATATATTGTATATAAGCAAAACAAATTTAAATCTTAATCGTGCAAAGAAACCCCCTTCGATTTGCAATCTTGAGAATATTATTGTTTGTGGGATTTCCAGCACATTGACCAGCCAGCGTCAGTCTGATTCGAAGCAGCTTAAAGCATTCGCTTAGTTGAAACAAGTATGTGCATACCTATGTAACAAACTACGATCTGTGAATTCTCCATTGATTAAAAAAAACTCGTATTTGCCGCCAGCCACGGCATCTACTATATAAAATACGTCACAAGGTCTTCCAGATTTTTAGAACTTCCTCCTCTTTCTCTCACTTATTTTAGGATTCCTCACAAGTCACAACGTTTATTCTCTATTAAAATTGGAAGTCCAGTGCATTTATACACAGAACCAGAAGTTCTGTACATTCCAATTTTTTTTTTCTCTCACATGGATTAAAAATGCAAATGTGAAATTTACAAATTTCATTTAATTTTCTGTTAAATTCAGCTGTTTAAAGTTTTGCAAGTTTTTATTTGATATTTTCTTGATTCGAATCTGAAACAATTGTTGAAAAAAAAATTCAAAAATCGTTAAAGACGTCTTTGAATTATTTTTAGAAATAAAATTGGTAATTCATTTTTAAAGATGAATGAAATATAATTAAAATCAAAGTTTCAACTAAAAAAAATATCCACCCGTTTTCAAAACATCACAATTGTCAGTCCCGTTTTCGAAGAACTTGAAATTTTTGAAAACAAATTTTTTAACATTTGTATTGGTGGTACCGTTTATAATATTTTAATTTAACTTTTTTTTACTGATTATTAATATTATTTACTTATACAAATACACAGAAATAATCTTGAACCCTTTTCGAACGGGTTTTTCTTAACGCCTCCCAAACAAACGGTAAAACGGTATAACAGGAACCGTTATTTTATAAATAAAAAACTTTTAAACTTTACCTTTTAAAATTTTTTTTTCGATTCAATTTACTGAATTAAAAAAAAAAAGAATCATCGGACCTTTTTCGAGAAAAATATCATTTTCTTAAAATAAGCAAACAAAATTTTTGACAATTACCGTTATTTTGGTCTAATCAAAAAACTTAAAAAACCTCTATAGAAAAGAGGCTAGGTTCGACCCACACTGATAACTTCCCATTTGTGATCTTGAAAACTTTACCATTTTTAGTTTATTTTTTTTTATATTTTTTGTCAAAAACTGTCAATTAGATATTTGTCAAAATTTAACCTTCCATAAAAAATTGTACTATGTATAAAATAAAATATTTTAGAAGGCACAATCGTTGTTCGTTCTCAGGATATTCGTGCTGAAATACAATTGTAACTACTTTTCTTTAGAATTTTTAACAGTTTTTGATTTTTTGTTAAAAACAGCACATTCAATATTTGTCAAAATTTTATCAGTTGCTAACAATTATGTTATGTAGAAAATAAAACAAACAAGAAGTCAATATCGTTACCCGTTTTTGAGAAATTTGAGTCGAAAGACAATTTATACCAATTTTTGGTAGAATTTTTTGTAGTTTTTAATTTTTTGTAAAAAAACTGTCCATTCAATTTTTTTGAAATTTTCACCAGTAGTCAAAAACAACATTTTTCGTAAAATAAAATTATTTTAAAGTTGATATCGTTTTTCCATCTAAGCATATTCGAGTTATAAAAATTTTTTTTTTAGTTTTTTTGATTTTAAAAAATAACAGTATATTAATTTTTTTTCCAAATTCATATCAAATTTGTATGACGTCATAATGTGCCGAATGAAATTTATTTCAAGTCAATAGCATTATTTGTTCGTGAGATATTTGAGCCCAACCAAAATTTTCACTTCTTTTTTAAACTGCTATAGTAAAAAAACGACTCATTGAATATAAACGCCCTTTCAGCTTCTTTCGAAGTTATTATCTGTAAAACAAAATTTATTTCAAGTCGATATCTCTACTCGTTCTTGAGATATCTACGACGAAAAATGGTACCAGAACGTACGGACGTACGAACGTACGAACGTACGAACGTACGTACACACGCACACACAGACATCTCTCTAAAAATGATTGATATAGGCTCTAGGGACCTTGAAACGTCGAGAAATGTCAAAAATTTGACAAATCGGACCGATTACAATAACTCCCTATGGGAAGTTAAAAAGGCCCAAAAAAAGCATTGTACATAATAAACACTAAGAATCATAAAAAGTTTTTTTTTTATTTAAAATTACCTAATGAGTTATTGTCTACGATCCTGAAAACTTTTCGTTTTGACTAGGGAAATATCAGAAGAGTCTCCGACTTCTTATGAGAATTATTTGGAAAATCTTTATTTCATTGTTAAATTTGAGTGATACTCGTAACATTAATGTATAGAATCACCTAATGGAACTGAGTTACATAAGTTTTTTTTTTATTAAGATGTTGTTTAGTTCCAATTAAAAGTATTTTATTTAAAATAAATTTTTTGTTAAGAAAAAAGCTTTGGTATTAGAAAAGCTTTCGGCATGTTTATTTGCATAAAAACATCTGCGTTAATGAACTTAGACTGCAGTTAGCTCTTCCGAGTTAAGAATCTTGAACCAGCAAATGACGTTATTAAAAAAAATTAACAAACTTTTTTTTTAATATTATTTCTTGGCGCCGCCGACAACATAAGAAATGCAGCAGCAAATACTCTGAAGATGACCATACTCACCATTAAGGCTTCAAACAAGTTTTATGTGATTTATTCTATTCTGGTTAACTCTGACTACATTGGATATATCTAATAACTTAATAAAGCTGGTTCTTCTGAGCTTTTATAGTGGAAATCACAAAAGAAAACGTTTTCGTTAAAAGAAAATGTAAAAATATATTGAATATTAAAAATGTTTATTTGATTGGATTTAGTCCATTACTACACTCGGCCATGGATTGCCGGAGCTGGTAAATCTGTTTTTATTTTTCTCCTAATGAATAATGAGTAAATATCTAATTTAAATTGTTAAAAAATTTAAAATCAATACGAATCTCTATAAAGTTTGTGAATTAAACAAAAATAATACTTGCCCTCTTGCTAACATTTCTGAAACACGGAAAATGAAAATGATTTTACAAAGTGAACTTGTTACTGTGATACTTGCATTGATGTTTGTTCGGAAACTACACGCTCAATATCCAAATGTACCCTGCCCGAATATATTTAAATATGATCGCGCTAATGATGAGACTATTGGACTGATAACGATCAATAATATCAACTTTGGAGAAACTCTGCTAGAAATTAAATTGTCGCAATCTGGAAATAAGGACTTGGTAAGAATGATTAAAAAAAAAACTAGACGGTTCATCGGTTCCTGGCAGCATCACAGGTGTAAATAACATTATGTTTTATTAAATACTCACTGACTCATTGATGACAAAATTGAAATTTAGCTGTTTCTTCCCGAATTTTTTCAGATTTTGGACTGATTTATTGATAAAATTTTAAATTTAAATTTTTTTTTTGTATGACACAGGCCAACGAAATGCAGGTGTTGTTTGTTCCATTAAGGTGTCACTCATGGATTAGGGCAGGGGAGGTGTGTTTCACTTTAGCATTGGCTTTTGAAACACTTAATTCACATGATCAATAATTCCACTTAAGGCTTCGAAGTAGATTTTAAGGGTTTTTGTAAGAGACCATTGTTAAATATAAGAAAAAAAGGAGAAGAATCCAGCCTTGTGGGAGGCCAGCCGTTTTTCATAGATAAAATACTTGAATCCAAGCAATACTATTTGAATTGAATAACCACACAGAAAACTATTAATCAGTTTAGACATTTTCGATAGCAAAACTTCATGACAATTTCTGTGAAAACCCTTTGAAATGTCGTCTTTCAACCGTCCTAGTTTGAAAAAAAAAACATTTTCCTATTTCAACTGTTTGCGGCAACCTCTAGTACCTACATAAGAATTAATATTGCCCTCAGGCAGTTTAGAGTTAGCCGCAAATTGGACTTCAACAAATAAAATTTTTCTAAAGAACTTACACTGCGGAAAATTGTTGTCAATGAGATTTGGGATGAATGATTTGGTGGGATTTTTATTTACATAATAATTGCATGAAATAAAAGGTCAAAACGCACATCTTAATATAAACTTTTCAAATCTTTTCCATAAATGTTTGTTTTTTTTGTCTATTTTTAAAGGAATATCTAGGGCACATAACTTTGAACTACGAGTGGACTAAAATTATCGATAACATCAAATCAGGAACTCCTCTTACGTATACAGTTTATTTCGCACTTAAAAATGTTATTCCCCAAGTCAGATCTATTAGAGTAAATGGTGACCGGATTTGTTTTGGACCTAAAGGTAAGCATAATTTTCTTTTGATTCCTAAATTAAAATTTGAATTTTTGATTTTATTGTTATTTGCTTTTAGTCGATGGACCTGGTGTGATAATTTCTTTAAAGCATAAAATAAAAACTGGAGATGTAACAAATAAGAATAACAATAAAATTCTAGAAGCTACGTTACCTTTTGCAAATACAACAAGTAGTCCCGTTAATGTTGGACAAATTTCAAGGTCAAACGTTTCAAGTCCAATTTCTCGTCGAGTTAAAGACTCATTCTCCAATCATTTTCTATTTTTCAATAATGAATGCAATTGCATTTTTGACACAACATCTACAGGGCGCAACGGTCAAAAAATCCCACCTACTACTTCAAGTACTACATCTACAACTAAACGACCACGATCTCGAACTTCGTTACGAATTAGGCCTTCAGAATCACCTTCATCACAATCAGAATCAAGCCAACCTACTACCACAACTCCACGACCACGATCTCGACCTTCTTTGCGAATTAGACCATCAGAATCACGTTCATCACAATCAAAATCAAGCCCAACTACTCCTCCAATTACTACTACTCCACGATCTCGACCAGCTTTGGAAATCAGGCCATCAGAATCACGCCCATCGCAGTCAGAATCATCTTCTCAATTTATCCCTAAATCAGCTAAATGGACTGAAATGGATTTGATTTGTGGACAGGAAAACTTTAATTCAACTGATCCTGCAATGAATGAGAAACAACCAACAGCAAGATTTCCCTGGATTGTTGCACTATTTAAGAAGAATAGGGCAGCGCTATCATTCCAATGTGGAGGAAGCCTCATTACAACGCGCACTGTTATTAGTGCAGCTCATTGCTTTTACACAGGTTTCAATAGGATTAAGGAAGAGGATATTTTGGTATCAATGGGTAGACAAAACCTCACCGATTGGTCTGAAACATACATAACTCACAGGGATGTGGAGAGAATAATTGAGCATCCGGATTTTAAACCGAAACAATATGCTGAAGTCGATGCAGATATTGTCATCATACAGCTCAAAGAAAGTGTCACGTAAGGAGATTATTTTCTGTGTTTTTCTTTTAATAAGAAATCGATTGATTAATATCTATTTTTCTTTATTTTATATCGAAGGTTTTCATCTGCAATCCGACCAATATGTTTATGGAGAGGGCCATTGGATGTAAATGAAATTGAAGGATTTACGGGAAATATTGCGGGTTGGGAGCGTGATGAGGAAGAGAATATCATCACTTCGCCTAAATTGATAACATCTTACATAGTCTCACAGTCGACTTGTATTAGATTTAATTATCAATTATTGGATTTAACATCAAATCGAACATTATGTGCGGGCAATAGCGATGGATCGGCTTTGTGCTATGGAGATTCCGGAAGTGGTTTAATGATTCAAAATAATACCAAATGGATGTTAAGAGGAATTGTATCACTTGCACTCAATACCATGTCTTATGGATGTAGTATTGAAGAATATGCTGTGTATACAGATGTTGCTCAGTTCCTTGGATGGATCTATGACAATAGTGTATTTTAAAACAATAATTTATATTGTAATAAGTGTGATTTAATAAAATCAACTAAACAGACAAACAGGCAAGCAATGCATAAGGCTTTATTATAAAACATTTTCCTATCCGTTATGGTTTTACATGGTTTATGTCAAATAAAGTACTAAAATGAAGAAATCTATTATGTTTTACTTTAACAACTGGCAAGCAGCCTTCAACTGTTTGTTAAATGTTCAAAACTCAATAAATATTTCTGCTGCCTGGTGGATTTTTTTTCGATTGTTTTCCGCTGTTTAAACAAAATCCTTCTTTTATTGGTTTATTAATTTTAATATTGAAGTATTTCGGACAAATGTTTATTAATTATTAAAGTACACAGTTTTGGAATTTATTTCTTAAAAATAATACCGTCCAAATGTAAAATTACATATTGCGGCTCAGCAGGTAGACTCAGTGATGGCTGCCATTTCGTTTCTCCACGTGTCCTATTATTTTTGATAACCTTGGTCAGCCGGAATTAGGTTTTTCCAGAGTTGTGCCGATTTCTTCAATCATTTTCGAATAAGATGCTTGGCGCATCATTGAAGTGTTGAAGAACTTGAATATTGCAGAGTCTTCTACGCGCTACAGTCACCGAATCACTGTTTTTGTATCGCATGCATAACAACGGTATGTTCCCGAGAAACGCTCCAAGCAACTTAATCCCAAGAGCCAGACTACCGATTAGCATAACCCCCGTTCCACTCGAATTCGTTGCGTTAGCAGTTAGCTAAATATAAACATTTTTTGAGACACCTTCATATAAACAAGTGGCAACACTTATTCTCACAAATTTTTTCTTGCAAATTTTATGTTATTGTAGACGCAGAATAGAATGTAATAAATTATATTGATATATCTATAACGGTTTTGACAAAAAAACAACAACGAAAACCGATTTTTACGATTTATACTCTTCTCCGGATTAAGTTAATAATGCGCAGAAATAAATGTTTTTGTTATTTTTTTTTGCTTATTTTTATTTAACTGTGCATAAAAGAGAATATAACATTATATAAACATATCTACAATGGTTTTGGAAAGAAACGACTTTTAAAGAAACAACTTTAAATACTAACAAATTACACGTTTTTACTCATTTGGTATGCCTAACAATTTGTTCAATTAAACTTTTTTTTTTTGGTATGCTTGCCAAAAATGGATCCGAAGATATTAACAACCTGCTCAGAAGGTCCGTATTCGTGTCGACTCTGGAAGTTTTTCTGGTGAACAGTTCTCTAAATTTTGTTTTCCTTATTCCTGGCTTTTTGAGCTTCCTCTGAAAGTTGGCCGATTGGAAGAATGCAAGAGGCAATTATTTCTTTGCCATGAAATAAAACTTCGTGCACACTCACTGGCATAGTTTCTTGGAAGAAATTTCTTGTTTCTGTTGCAATTCTCTCGAAAGCATTTAATTCAATTGGGAAACCTGACCCAATAGCTTCTAGGATGATATGAAACTTTTTAATCATTTCAATGTCAATTCCCGTAATATCAGCAGTTTTGACTTCATCTCAGAAGAATCGTTTCATTTCTGAATCTTTCTTGAATTATTTTTTTTCTAGCTTTGACCTTTTCTTTAGCATCTTGATCTCTTACCTGTCATACTTTAACATCGAGTCTATATGCAATGAGAAGTACACATTCCATAAATCGGATCCAAGAGTGAAGTGTAAACTCAATCCGAAGGACATTGCTAGTTGGCCCAATGACTTCCTCGAAAGATTGACTAGATTGTTCATTTCGGAAGGTTTTGCAGCGGAAATATAACAGGTTTAGTTTGGTGCTGAATTGAATCAACTTCACGCTTGATCAGTTCGGTTGATTCTTTTGCAAAACTTAATTTATTAGTCCTGCAATACCTTGATGATGGGGCTGGATGTTGCCAAAACATTTTTTTTTGATTGGGAACCATCAAAACACTGAAAAGATTTCCATCAAAACTATCACCTCATGAAAATCTTTGTTTGTATGCCTTTTGATAAGCACCATCACAACCCTATTTAATTATCAAGGATATTTCTTTTACACCTGTTTTAAAGTCATCAACAGAATTTAACAGGTCTTTAGGTCTTTTTGACCTAAACATAAACGCTCCACACTATGACTAAGTAGGCCTTGTAAACCACATTCCGCAGAAGATTCGCTTATAGCTCTGCTATTGGGATAGCACTTTGTTTTAGCCTCTTTAATTTTGTAGTAAGAGGGTAGTAAATTGGGAACAATTTTATTTGTTTTCTAACGTATTATTTCATATTGATGAGTAGATAGCTGTGATTCTGTTATCATTGCTAACGCTTCATCTGAAGACATTAAAATACAGCCGGAAGTAGTAGTTTCCAGTGTTTTTCTTACAATTGAAGCTTATTAACCCTTATTATGCTGAAATAGCCCATAAAAAATGAAAATACAGCTTCTAAGCGGTTAATTTTTATGTTGGAAATCCAAACATCAAAAATTTCTTTCTCCGTAGGTAATTTCGGTAGCAATCCTAAAAAATGAAAAATTTAGTATGGGGGGGTCGCACCTGTGCGTAAAATGTCAAAACGCTTTTTGGTTACCAACATATACATAGCTTTAGAACTAATAGGGTCTTCAACTTGAACAACACTGAACAATTATAATTTTACTCTACTGAATGCGTAAAAACACATAAATTATGAAAAAAAAACTGTGTTTCCACCTCTCTTAATTTAATTAAAAGTACCCAACATCCAAAATTGGCTTACCTTACTCTTTATTAGAATTATATTTATTAATTAAAAATAAAACTTTCAATTTAAATCACGCGAACCACTTGCAAAACAAATTTGAAACACTTTGTCTCAACCAATAATTGAACTAAACTTGAACTTTGAGCTCTTTTTTTTGTATTGCACATGCTTTTAACAGAAAAAAATTGTTCACAGTCACTCTGATAGAGGTGTTAGCTGCAAGAAAAACCGTTTTTTTTATATTTGTCCAAAAAGAGTTTGCAATTAAACCCCGCTCAAAATGAAAATTGTCACACCCGGCGCAGTGAAACCAGTGCTTGACTGAAAATTTTGATGTATGGAATCGATCCCCTGCTTAAACAGCATTGGGTACGTTCAGGTGAATTAAGGGACTGCAAATGCTGTCAACTGCATTCTTGAACGCCATTTTTGCTTAAGGCAACTACTTATTTTTTTTACACAAACTTATTATTGTTTTGACACAAACTATCAGCTAATACACTTATTTGAAATGAAGGGAGATTTTTCTTCCCTTACTTTCCAGTCAGCCAATCAGAGAGAAGAAAATTGCCTTTGCCTTGCAGTCCCTTCGTCGACTGAACTCACTCATTCTTTTCTATATTAATTTTAGTTAGAACACTTTTTCTTTCAGATCGAAAACTTCTTGTTCCTGTTTTTCAAAATAAAAATGGGAGAGTAAAAAAAATATGTAATTCATTTGTTTTTGATAAAAAAAAGTAAGGAAAAAAATTGTTTTGATTTTTTTCTTCTCAGCCCTTAGCTACCAATGATTGCATGTTTACATTTTCAAGTTTTGCTATTTAATGGCTGATTTCACAATGTCAAGTTAGCACTACATAATATGTTTTTGTTCAAAAAGGTTAGGATCAAATTTTTTTAGTTTTTTATGTTTTCACAATTAATTTGCTACAAAAAAGCTAACTGCATAGAACGAATTCAATTTTGAAATAGATACCCAATTGAAAATAAGACTCGTTGTTGGAGTTATGAGAATCGGTATAAACAACATTTTTTTCAGTAGTTTTAATATTCAAGCGAAACAGACGATTACTCAATTGGACTCTTCTTTCAAAATTTAGAAATAAATAATATATTGACTCCGCCCCAGGCGGCAAAAACCCACGTTACGCCACTACTTTTAGAGGCGATCTGCTGACACGATGCTTAAAAATCTACTTAAATGTTCAAAATGAATATTATCATCTCAATTATTTAATTACTACATTTATTTACAACAACTGAAACTGATAATAACAATCTATGTATCTTATTTTAAAATACACTATTCGCATAAATCCAATCCAGAAATTTAGCAATATCTGTATAAACAGCGTATTCTTCAATACTACACGGTTTAACACCCAAATTAAGTGATACTGTTCCCCTCAACATCCATCTGTTTTCCATTTCTATCATGAAACCACTTCCGGAATCACCACGGCATGGACCAGATCCAAAACGATTGCCTGCACACAACGTCCGGTTTGAAGTTATATCAATAAATCGTTTGTCCGATCTAAAGCAAATGGTCTCTGAAACTGTATTAACTTTTACTAATCTGGGTGAAGGGTTATGGAAATTCATTCCCGGTTCCCTCCCCCAACCCACAACTATTCCGGAAATGCCTTCAATATCCTGGGCATCTAATTCTTTTTTCCACAAACAAACTGGTCGTATTGAATATGAGAACCTGGAATAAAAATAATAAAATTCAGTATAGATATGACATTCAGCCCTATTCCCTAAAACTTAGTTTGAGTGTTTATATTCTGCTATTCGTTGTCGAAGTTAATCGATTGTTCCAAAAAACGTTAAAACTAGATTTTTAACAACTGCGAGTAGATTCTCTCTCTGAATATGTTGTATTTTTTTCGGAACCCCGGGGGAATTTAAAAAAAAAAAAACATTTTGAGTCCAACGACAGGAAAAACAATGTTTCCGATACAATATATCGATAATTTCCATGTATCAAATTGTCGCTTTCAGCCCATCTCTATCCTTGATTAACCTAAACCCCGAGAATTCTCTGGGCTTAACTCTACAACCCCTGGTGGTTGAATTTAATTGCTCACCCCTTTCCGTCACATCCCCTTGAGGTTTAGAAAAAAAGGGATAAACATTCCAATTATTGTGAATTTTGATTGTGAAATCGAAACTGCACTCGTGGATTCGATCGTGGACTTTGAAAGTGGAACGCCATGTACCGTATTTCTGTTCGCTCATGTGAATCAAACAGTTGCTTTTAAGAATATTAAAAAAAAAAACAATCGACTGAGGCACTAAGAAATATTTGACAAGCTTTGCATTTTTACTTGACGGTTGTGTACACTTATAGAATACTGTAGAAGGGGGGCTATTAACTATTCAGAAGTATTACCCGGGGCCAACCCTGTGCGATTCTGAGGAAGGGTTTGCAAAAATACTGCTTTCATGCGTACCTAATCTTTTTTATGGATCGAGAAATGAAACCGTGAAATCCGAAAATCTTGAAAGTTCGAAGCAATTTCAATATTTTCGAATCAGATCGAAATCAAAAAGTAATTTCAAGGTTCTAACTAAAAAAAGACAGAAGGTTTCCAAAAAAAAACTTATTTCTGACATTTTAAACATAAAACCTTGAGGTACCTTAATCAAAATATTTAATCGAGTCGAATAGCAGAATAAAGGGCTAAATAATTTTGAAATAAATTCCAAAATGATTTCCTTACGTCACACTTTTTTCAAGCTGAACAATCGCTAAATCTGCGTCCGTATTTTCGACTACAGTGTTATAATCGGGATGTTGAATTACTTTCTCCGCATTAAAATGACTTATGTAAGGAGAAGTCCAATCGTTGACGTTATATTTACCCAAGGATATCAAAATATCTTCATCTTTAATTTTTTCGAATCCCGTATAGAAGCAATGAGCTGCAGTGATTACACTCCTTGTTGTAATCAGAGTTCCACCACATTGGAAATTTATATTTAGCACAGTTTTTTTATAGAGTGCAACAGTCCACGGGAATGTCGGTCTGGTTTTTATTTGACCATTATATACGAGCTTAGTCGTGGAATCCGAATTCTGCTGACCACAAATTGAATTGATGTGTTCCCATCCAACATTACCATCATCGGCGATACCATCATCATCAGCGTCAGCACCATTATCATCGTCAACATCTTCATCGTGAGAGGGCACTACAAATGTGAATATTAATATATAAATCAATATAATTACACTTTGTTACAGTGAAAAATTACTTGAGCGGAGACCTGGTAGAATATTTTGGTCTTTTTGAACTGAATAATATATGTAGCATGAGTAAGATTATCAATATATCCCCAAAATCTCATTTTCGATAGCAGAAATCAACATACTAGTAGTTTTGAAAAATTAAAAATTAAAAAACAAGTTGAAGATTAAATGATAGATAGTGTTAATGCGTTATCAATGTCAGAAAAATGTTTAAAAAAAATCTTGATTTTTTGTAATTTTTTGTGTTTAAAAAATAAAAAAAAAACACTTCCCCTTTTAGACAAAAAAAAAAAATTGAAAATCGAATAACAAACAATGAAAATATCAGTAAATCTTCGTCTTACATTAGCAAACAGGGGTTTTTCCCCTTAAAATGAGATAGGGGGTATATTGGAAATTTGTTGTATGCTATTTTACTCAGCTTACTTCACTTACTCGAATAAACATTTGCTGGCGACTTAGTGGTCATTATTACAGGTCTATTTTGTTTAACTTTTCCCCTTGGGAATGGAACTCTCAATGTGTGACGCAAAGTTATTTTATATTCAGACGAAAGAGCTAAAGAAAGAAATTATAAATTATTTTATATCATAAAAATATTAGATGTACCTTCAGGACCGGAACATATTTCGGTGTCATTTAACCAAATAGAATTGACTCTGGGCACATTTCCATCCGCATCAAATGTAACTCTATACGTTATTGGAGTTCCTGATTCTATATAGTTTGAAGTATTATCTTCGTAGTTCTTAGAAATTCTTCCTATAAAATCCTTTCAAAAGAGAAGACAAGAAATTTAGTATTTCATAGATTTTTCATAGATTTTTAAATGTCTTAAGTTTTTCCACATAACGTGCTTTGTCAAAAATAAAAGCTTTGTAATTTCACAAAGTTTTTACTTGATAGGTACTATAGGGCAAGTTTTGGATTCGTTATAAAAACCGGACTCGGGATATTAATCAGACCTGACATTGCGATGATAGAGAACCCGATAAAAATGTTTCTCGCAATACTTTCTGTCAGTGTGACTGGCTGTACTGGGGGGGATTTTCTTTAAACTTTGGACTTAAGGTTTTAAGGCGATTTCGTAGAGGGCAAATTAAAATTTTGTATAGCTTCCCAAATAACGGCACTTGTCATATAACCCTTAAGATAAAATATATAAAACGACTCTATCGATTTTGATGATTTTTTTTCATATTTATGCCGAAAACGGATTTAACGATTTTGATGGGTTCTGTAATGAATTAATTGGTTCAGAAATATTTTCCAAAAAACCGTTATAAACGGTACCTGCCATAGAACCAGATATTTGACTTTCAATTTTCTCGTAAACGGTTTGACGGATTGGAATAAAATTTGTATTAAAGAAGTCCTATATAACCTTAATAATTAAAATAGTAAAATCTTGAATGCCAATTTTTGTTAATAAGAATACTGTTTTGAGCTTAAGCTTCTGTATCGACTTATTTCTGCAATTCAAATAATAAATTAGGGCAAATTCTTAAACGCAAAACTTGCGCAAATTATGCTAAGCAGACAATTCCAAAGTGCAAACGTAAACATCCCTGCTAAGCAGATTGTCCCTAAATGCAGTAGATTTTATTTTCATGCGCAAATGCAAATGTATTTCGGCAAATGTCAAAAATATCTTGCGCACTTCACTTGCTTTGCCTTTTCAACTGCATTCTTCATTTGCTTTGCATGTGGTTTGCTTTGCAAATGTTGCGTTTAAGAATTTGCCCTTATATTCTGTTTCATATATGTATCTGATATTTAACTTATTTGAAAGTAGTTCAAAGAATAGACCTGTAAATGGTAAGGTTTTTCTTAATTTTTGATATGTTGTTGAAAGATCATACATAGAACATAATTTACACATCCATGCCTCTTCGTCATCCATGAAAAACAATGAAAACTCTCCACTTCTTGTGGGCAATAGCAATAGGGTCTCGGATTTCTGTCTTTCTGTCAGTCTGTCTGGACGGCCCCAGGGTGTTTTTCTTCTTTTTTTTTAAAAACCTAAAGTATGGACCTGCCATTAAATTTTTAGTTTTTTTTTTTTGGAAAATCATAATTTTCTCAAATCGGTTTGCCAAATAAATTTCAATAATTTTATTGAATATTCTTCCCAAAAATGGGGATTACCATTACCTAACATAGAACCTTTTTTTGGATTTCTCGAAAGCGCTCTATTAGATTTTGATTGAATTTTATGAAAAATTTTGATTTTTTTTTGATATTTAGAATGCAACGGTTTTATAATACTCTCTTAGACATTTTTGGCAAAAATTTTATTATAGATTCAAAAATAACGATAACTACCACATAAATGCTAAAAATATCTTAAAATAAGACTTTTTCGAAAACTCTAAAAAACTTCTAAAATTTTTGATAAATTGTAACGCTAGTACCCATACATACTTCCAATGTTGTATTTGTACTTCAAATCAAATGTTACTGTACTATGAGTAGCTTTCCCAAAAAAAAAACAAGACTAATGTTGATGAAGTATACGCAATTTAAATTAAATTAAGTCTTAAGTTCTATCCTTGAACTTAACTACATAATGACAACGAGTTCCTGCAATCTAGTAGCTTGTTAATTTTATTTAGCTTGTCTTCTTCAACTTACCTGTTTAGTGCGTTCAGGTTGTGATAATTTAATCATTATCTTAGTCTCTCCATAGTCCGCATTCGTGGTTACTATTCCATAAACTTCTCCATCAGATTCAGTATATCGAAATGTATCAGGACAGGGTACTCTTGGATATTGAGCTTGTGATTTTTGAACAAACAATGCAACTGCCACAAAAAATAATAATTTAGTTAGTAAAATCATTTTCTTCTTGATGGTGTGTTTGAAATTGTGTGTCACTTATTTCATTGATATAGTTTAAAAATCATTTGCAACACAATAAAGAAAAAAGAAAAAAGTTAGTTGCAGCTTGCAGCAACATCAATATACGGATAAGTTACACTCTCGAGCTTTGTACAACACGTATTAGACTAAATGCAACATATATGAGATAAATGTTACAAGCCTTTCCAATATTCTTTTGAAATTGTGGAAATTGATTCCCGCTGATAAAAAAATTTAAGCTTTAACCAGACACTAGTTTAATAAAAATATGTACATATTATGTAACTTTTCATTTGCAGTCACTCTTGCATGAGCAACACTTTTCTAAAATAAATTTTTAAAAATAAACCTGTTTCATGCCTTTGGTCAGTATGGACATCTCTGACCAATTTGTCTGTATATTTATAGATATTGTTTTCCAATATGATAATTTTATAAACAAGCTTGCATTTAAAAGTTTAATTAATCACAAATTAAGTCATTGTAAATTTTATGAATTGTTGATCTTGTCAGAGAACATTCTCTATAAGGCAGTCTAGCGAAAATACAAGAAATATGCAGAAAGCTTATAAAGCTTTTTTCCGTCATTATTTCTGCATCTTATCTACTACATTAAATCTACAACATTCGCAGAAAGTTAGAAAGTACGTACATAGATGCTGAATCGGAATATTTAATTTACAGTGAAATTGCGATTTTTAAAATTAAATGATGAAAAGCTTATTTCTCCGCAAACTACGTTTCGTTTTCAAATCACATTGCAAATAATCATTTCGCAATTGTTATTTAGTTTTTGGTTTAACTAGATTTTTGCAGTTTTGCAATTTTTTATTTTTGACGTTAAAATTTGTATATCGATCTGTAGAGGAGAACAAAATTATTCACCACAGCATTTTTCTCGCAAAACAATCTCACTGCAATTGTTTTGTGCAAAACAAAAAGGAATTTGACAAATACATTTTTTTGACGAAAATATTTTTTTTCTCACCACATACATTTTTTCCAAAAGTATACTAGGCTTAAGCAAAACCAATATACATATACCAAGCACAATGAATCGATCTAAGGCCGGGAAAAATGGGAATTCGAACTATGCAATGGTAAAATGTTTACAACAACTAAACGGTGAAACGAGCGGACAGCGGAACGATCTATCAGCGAAATAATAAAATGCCATAGTGAGAAAATAATTGAAGAACGAAACGGTGGGAAACTCGGATAAACCTCGGAAACCAGATAATTTTATCTCCGCAGAAACGAGCTGTCAAAATTTGTATGGGAAAAATATTCTGCAAACCAGATAAATTTATCTCACAAATTTGATGCAGAAAGCGAAGAAATAAACCTCATAAAGTTTCGAGAAGTAATTTGTGACGTTTAGTTGTGACAGCTGATTATTTCTCACATTTATGCTTAGAGTATATATAATATGGAGTGCTTGTTCCTATATCAAATACATTGTAACGCCAGAAGCACAGATAGGGAGCGCTAGTATCTACTTTCTTACAGTTTCGGGAAGCACCAGCGCGGACCTGTCAAACTTCTATCACAGTTTTTTTTTTTTTGTATTTTTTTGAAGAGGGATGGAAATTAAAAAAAATTAAATTAAATTAAATTAAATTCTGGAGAGGGATAACCACTAATCAGTGGGGATAACACACTCTTATTAGAGGTCCGCGCTTTTGCTTCCCGAAATTAGTGAAACTTGCGCCCCCTATAAAAGCTTCACGTTTGAAATTGAACAAGCACTCCATGTTATATATGCTCTAAGCATTTATGCAAGAATTTTTATGGGGTGCTCATGCAAACGTGAAGCGGAAAATTATATCTTTCTGCAAAGCGGAAAATTATCTCGTTGCATGAATACCCTTATTATTGATCGAGGAAAATATGTACTTGGCCAAATAATAAATAACTAAATTTAAAAAAAAAGAAACAAATTAATAAATTAATGATTAAAAGTAATTAAAATAAAATGCTAATTATAAAACCGTTATTTGCGAAATAATTTAAAGAAAAAGTATTGAATATAAAAATTACCAAATAGAGAATGCGAAGTAAGAGGAATTTTTTAACGAATAAGGTGAAAGAACGAAATGCCAAATGAATTTTGCCGGACCATTCCTCAACCCTAAAATCTTAAGGTACCTATTCAAATCAGTCATTTTTATATTTTTTAAAATGATGTTCAAATTAATATTTTATACTAGTTGGATGCTAGTGAACTAAGGTGCCATTGTTTTTGTTTACCGTTAACTCAATTTTTGCAGACACAAGGGTAAGGGACAAGGGTAGGTTCAGTCACTAGGGATGCTTCATTATAATTTTGTTTTTATTAACAGTAGGAATTACACGTATTCACCAGCCTCTTCATCAGTTTTTGATCCGTCAGTGTAAAAGTGAATTGATTTTTCCCAATTAAATATGGAAGTTAGGGTGACTTGGAAGTTATTGTTGATCTGTAGTTGGAGACGGTGTGTAGTTAAAAATTTGATCCAAATATTTACTTTGATCCTAAATTGTACTTGTATTATTTTCTTGTTAGAGGACTAGATAAGTTTTCTTCGGGGATGCATTCCTGAGACTTCTAAGGCAAATTCGTCGCATAGGCAATCACTCTGTAACTCTTCCTTTCTCTTTACTTTTTTTGCAGGCTGTTGATAATAGTTTTGTATCAAATTTAGATTTTTCACCAATATTGTTCCTGTTGCTGACTAGTGATGTTCTGCACACAGCTTTGTTGAATGAAAATGAGGGAATTCAGTGGAATATGCAATCATACCTTGATTACGCAGACGATATGGATATCTATCAAATGACAACAAAGGTGGAGCGAGAAGCTGAATTCGTAAAAGGAACTTCCTCATCTGTTCAAGAAGATATTCCTTAAATGCTTAAATAATGGTGTCTCCGCAACATATTCAAAATTTTGTTTCGTTTAAATGGCATCACTAATGAAGAACTTCATACGAGAACAGGGCAGGAACCTATTGAATATATCATACAAAGACGTAGGCGCCATACGCTTCTTAGAGTATCAGTACTTTTAACTATTTGGGACCAGTAACAATACAGGTTTAATTAATTCTTTCAAAGTTTCCCCCCCTTCAAAATTAAGTTTTTTTTTTTATTTCAATAAACTTAAATAAAAAAATTATACATAATATTTATTTACAATTTAGCTACAAACTAAAACTCGATAAATTCTTGTTTTAAAATACGCTATTGGCATAGATCCATCCAAGAAACTGAGCAACATCTGTATATACAACATATTCATCAAGATTACATTTATTAGACTCGCTACTTAGAGCAGCTGACACAGTCCCTCTTAACATCCATTTGTTATTCTTTTGAATCATTAAACCACTCCCGGAATCTCCAGTGCACGGACCGGATCCATCCCTATTACCAGCACATAGTGTTCGATTTGATGTTAAATAAAACAATTCCTCATTAGATTGAATACAAGCTATCTCTGAAGCTACATTGGCTGTTATTAATTTTGGTGAAGTGGTCACATCGTTTTCCTCATCACGTCCCCAGCCCACTACAATTCCCGTAATACCTGCGATGTCATTCACATCTAAACGCCCTCTCCATAAACAGACTGGTCGTATTACAAGTGAGAACCTATAATGTTAAATAAAAAGAAAGATATAACTTATAACGTGAAGCGATAAAGTGGTGGATATCAAATTCTTACGTCACACTTGTTTTAAGCTGCATAATCGCTATATCTGCATCGACTTTATCAAGTTCCGGTTTATAGTCCGGGTGCTGAATTATTCTCTCTACATCCCTATGAGCTATGTATGTATCGGACCAATCAGTGAGGTTATGTCTACCCATGGATACCAAAATATCTTCGTCTCTAATCCTATCGTAACCAGTATAAAAACAATGGGCCGCACTGATAACAGTGCGCGTTGTAATAAGACTCCCGCCACATTGGAAAGAGAGTGTTCCCACGTTCTTTTTAAATAGTGCAACAATCCATGGAAATCGGGCTCTTGGAATTTTTTCACCTTTAACTGCAAGTTTCTTAGGAATAAAATTAAAGTTCTCCTGCCCACAAACCGAATCGATTCCTGTCCATTCAGCTGATTTTGGCATGAAGTGAGAAGATAATCCCGATTGTGGTGGACGTGATTCGGATGGCATAAATCGCAAAGCCGGTCGAGGTCGTGGTCGTGGAGTTGTAGTAGTTGTAGTACTTGTAGTTGTAGAGGTAGTAGAAGAAGTGGTAATAGGAGGTCTTATCACATTTAGAAAACCTGGTGGGTTTCTTGGATCATAGATGGTTCTTGGAGTTGTTGTGGTCGTTGTCGATGGTATGGTAAAAATGTAATGGAATTCATTATTACCATTGAAGAAAGGATTACTGGTGTCTTTAGATATTGTGTCTTTCTGTCGATTATAAGTCGCACTTAAAAAGTTTGGATAACCGAAGTCTGTCCCTGCAATACGAAATTTCAAATTTGTTTGTACATATTCAGTATTTACAAAAACAAAAAATATTTTACAGTCCTACAACTATATGTGCACCTCAGACCTTGCGTCGCGTCGGGGTTTTTTGTGTTGAATGAATATTAAAAACACTACTGTATAGAATTTGAATAGAATATTTTCTATTGAATACCATTCGGATTGATAAATTATCGAAGCAGAATTATGATGATAAAAACGATACGTGACGAAATGCATCCGAAAAGAAGCCAGCTAATATCAGAGTTGTGAGCACATGGATACTAGAAAATCTTAGCAATCAGTACAATTAAATTACTTCAAATATGAGGTGTCTCGAAAGAAAGTTTGGTGGCCTTGGGAATTCAGTCGCTATGGAGCGTTTTTCGGGAACAGAGCCGTACTGGTCTCTTCAAACTTTTTGACCCATTTTAGAATATAAGTGGAATGCTTGGCCCATCACTTAAGTGACTGTGGAAAAACCAAAATCCGGGCAACCAGTCTGTCTGTTGTTTTACTATTCGATACTGCGAACGCTAGTGTCTATTTTCAGGGGATTTCAAATTTCTGGTCAGTCTGAGAAATAAACGACATTTTGATGATATGGTTGAAAAAAGGTACCATGAATAAACAACCGAAAATCATAAATTTGCCAGGATTACTCTACCTAGTACAAGGGATGTAGATTTTGAGTGGAATAACAAAAATCCAGAAGTGAAAACCGCAATTAGACCAGCAGACAAATCAATGAGCAAAATGTATCCAAAATAAAATAGAGCAAACAAAACCGAAGTTCAGACCAGGATGACCAGCTAAACTTAGAATCGGGAAACCAAGAGGTCCTAAGAAAATACAAAAGGAAATTCAAAGCAGCCCAATCGACAAGCAAAAAGAAGAACTGAAGAGTTATCAAAATGTGCACCGCTCACTACGGCGCGCGTTATCAAGAAATGAGAAATCGGACTGCTATCACACGGAACTCGAAACCTTATTACAATTGAAGACTAGACTAGATGGTAGATAAGCCTGAAAATTCGAACACTATGAGCTATAGAATCGTACTACGAAACAAATGGACTGCAGATGAAATACTCTTCAGGCGGAAATCAAGTAGTGGACAAAGTCTTTACACAGAAACTTGGCATTGATTTTTATGAAACGTTCGCTCCTTGGGGCAAGCTAAGCTCGTTTAAAAATAGGATCGCTTCGCTCCAAAATTTCAAATGAAAATCGACTTAATGAACCTTACTTCAATATTTAAAAAAAATGCAGAACAGAAATGTACACATGGTAGAAAGACTTAGGGTCTTATAAAAGAGGCAATGTTAGAAGGAATACAAGGATAATATACATTTTTATTAGCAAAGTCGATTGAGAAGTTGAGGTTTTATTTTGAATATCTCATAAAATCCCGCGTAAACCCCCACTTCCGCATTTATAAATGGAAAAGTTCACTATTACATTTATTTGAAAAACCCGTGATGCAATAATAAAAAGTTGACAACAACAAGTATTAGAATAAATATTATATTATCAAATAAATAAACGGAAATAAAAACATTAAAGTAGCTATTAAAAATAATGGTAAAACCTAAACAGAAATCATTTGCCTTGAAACCCATTCCATTTCTATTTCTGAACAAACTAATTTTAGTCAATAGTTAACCTTAACCTTAGTCTGGTGTTTTTTGCTCAGCTACTTTTGATATTAAGTCAAGAGAAAAGTGCAAAATTTTGCGCGATAGATTATGTTCTATGAACTCAAGTTAACTAAATTTTCTTTATTTTGAGTATAATTTTATTTCTGGGGACCCGATCATTTAAAAAATTAAGCTTTTCAAAATATAACAATACAAAATTTACAACAACCAGGTCGCTATATTTTCAGTTTTCTCAAAAACTAAAAGCCATTTTAAGCATTTACTTTTCAGTATTTGACCTTAAATTCGTAGTAATACTAAAATTACAAACAAAAATACTATTTAGCGACATACAATTTTGAAAAAAGGCAGTCCAAAATTCATAATTTTTTTTTCAAAATTTGAGACCGAAAATACATTGTTCGCAAGCTAATAAAATACCTTTGAGTTCTTTGTTGCGTTCACGCTCAAGTTTGAAAATTTGGATGAAACATTGGCTTATCATCTACGAGTATAAAGAACTCAGCAAAAAAAAAATAAGAACTACCGGATTTGATCCAAGGTCACCTTTCTACGAAACAACAAGGAAGAAGTAGTATTAAGCTTAACTCACTTGGCTTAGTGGGACTACTTGTTGTCGTTGTCCAAGGCAAATTTTGGTATGATGGTTTATGCATCCAATGTGGTAGACTAGATTGTTGAGGGGCATTGGTGTTCGATGAGCCTGGAGCAGTTATGGTGTGTTTCAAAGTAACTGTTACACTCGGTGCAGCAACTAATGGCAAAATAATAATAAAATTAAATTTTAAAATTTGAAAGAATAATATTTCCTTACCTTTTGGGCCAAAACATATCTGTAAACCATTTAACCGAATAGCACTGACTTGGGGAATAACATTTTGAAGTGCAAAATCAACTTTATATGTAACTGCACTTCCTGATTTTATGTAATCGAAAATTCTGTCCTTATCGAAATTCAAACTAAGGCTTCCTACGTAATCCTTTAAAAATAGAAAGAAACAAATTTAATTAGAAAAGGAGTTAAAAAGTCAATATTATTTTCATGCGTAACAAAAATTTCAAGGAATCAATCAAGTCCAAATACACTGATTTTAGTTAATTTAGTTCCTAAATATTATTTGTTATTTCAGCGAGTATTTTTTTTGTTATCCTCATTGAAAAACAATATACTTTCTGACGAGGGCCAAGAAAGTTTGTTAATCATTTAGATTAAAGCGGTTAAAACCCTAGAATTTTTTAGTTAACTTCAACACATACAACTTTTATTTTGAAACACTTTTTACATAATTTCAAAGATTGTAGAAATTTTAAGAAAACTCAGTTTGAAGAAAATAATTTAAGTTTTTCTTTTCAAAATTTATCCCGGTATTCATGAATGAATATTTTTTTTTTGCATTAGTTAAGGAGGGAGGATTTTTTGAGTTGAATCCCATAAACTTATGAGCACTCAGTGACAACTGGCCTTAAATTTAATAATCTGAACAAAGTTCTTAAATCAATTAAAAACAAAAACATTTTACGTTTTACGAGTAGGTACACTTCAGTTTAAAAAATATTTAAAACTCGAGCATTTCTTCACTTTAAATTATTTCCATAGAATTCTCCCATTTATTAAATTTCATAATATACCAATTGAAATAAGCCTCAAATTGGCATTTAGAGAAATTCTAACAAAATGTTTTTTGGCGACTTTAAGTTCAAAGGTGTGGTGTCTGTGGACAAATAAAAGTTTACCACCGAAAATCTCTTTTTCTTATTTATTCTTATTTTCTTAACTTTGTTAATTTTTGTCGTAATATGGTAATTTTCGGCAATGAACCAAACTGAGATTCAGTGAGTCGTTTCCAGCTTTATTGAAAGATACATATCGCATCGCACGCATTGGATGAAGTGCTTGACTGCTAACTTAAAGGTATAGTCAGGGCCGGCCCAGCCCAAACGAGCGCCCTGTGCAAAATTTAGCTATTGCGCCCCTTATTTTCATTACCTACTTCGTTTCTTAAGCCATTTCCACATTACCCATGAGGTAAGCTTTTGAATGCGTTTGAAGCGGTTCTTAATTTGAAATATTCTACTCATATTTTCTCATTCGAAATGTAAACGAACTACCAAGAGAGACAAAAAGAGAAAATCATGTTTGACAGTAAAAAAAAACACCCACATTCAATTCGTTTGAAAGAGTTGAGCGCATAAAATTGAGAGATTTTGCTTTTGTGCAGGATTTAAATCTGCACAGTCTACATCGGTCACACTGCGCATACTTATTGTGGGATACATTAATTTCAAACAAAAATCCACGTTTGAGTTTGTTTTTCTATCAAACATTTTGGTTGAGTGAATTCCCATATGTGCAAATCTGAAATTTGCATATTTCTACTCGAACGATTGTATGAAAAATAAAAAGGAGTATATTTATTTGTATAGGGATTTTCGAGTGAATAAGGGCAAATAAAAATCTTGCACTTATGGAGGAAGTTCGAATCTTTTTGTTTGAATTAATTTATTCTTGGCGTTGATTTTGGTACTTATACGAAGGATTTTTTTTTTGTAAAATGGTTTAATAAGCATGTTTAGAAATTATTTGATAGTGACATAGTAAAAAAATAATTAAAAAAAAAATAATTAAAGCAGGTTAATATAAAAAGAATGAAAACATATGAATGTAGTTTTCTTGTGAGTTTGCGCCCCTGCAGCTCTGCGCCCTGTGCATTTGCACATCTTGCACATATGGTAGGGCCGGCCCTGAGTATAGTTTTTGGCCTAACTATCTAACTGTATTTTCTATACATCCCCCGCCACATATGGATTGTAATAGGTAACCTTCGTTTTTCTCTATGTGAGAAGACATATATCTACATAGACAGGGTAAAGAAAGATGAATTCTTTTATATGAATCTTTAATTATCATAAATTAAACTATTTATATAACGCAGATAATTTGAAAATGTCAATTAATCAATAGATTGGTACCTACAACAGGAAAATCCTAATAAAAATGTTTCACTGATAACTTTTATAGCTATGTATAAATATGTATGTAAATAAATATTTTTAATATGATTAACAAATTTAATTTAAGAGCGAATAAAAAACCCAAGAAGGCATGTACAAACATTAACATTATAATATTTATAATGTAGGTACATGAAGAATATTTTCATTTAATAAAATTTTAATTGCGGCTACTTTGATGAATTATTAGCTTGTTGGGTTTTTCTGAAAACAAAAGTATCTATAGTTGTTATAAGTAAATTACATTACATTGTTATTAAATATGTAGAGATTCACTTGGTCTATTTAGTTGATTTTAGATTTTCGTTCAATTAATATTGGTACTGTGCCTGTAATAAGTATATGGATCTTATTTGGATTGGATTATACCAGCATTCACCCCGTCGACGAATTCTTCATCATTTTCGGTTATTCTTACTTCAGCTTCAGCATGGGTGTCAACTATATATAACTATCATCCTACTTTTTATTTTGATTAAGATTCCCAAGGGGTTTTGGAAGTCAAGCATTCTACTTTGGATCCGATATAATAAGTAAGCAGAAGTTAAAACTACTTCAGTCTAACCAGCATCCGTCAGTATATAACGGGACTTCTTTTTTGTTAGGGAGTACACGGAACTGTGACATGATGAAATGTATGTACCTCAAATTTTCTAATAAGTACTTGGTTACAATACTCTGTAGCATTGTCCGTTCTCGCACGAAAGTTGAATGTCTCCCTTTGATTTCACGACTTTTCACTCTTGAAACTTTATGAAGCCAGACTCTTCACATAGTGAAGCACGATCCATCTGTTTTTCGATCAGGTTTTTTGTTTGGACATTTAAAACATTTCGGCTAGCTGCGTTCTTCTTCTTCAATTTAACTCTTGAAGTTTCCTATAAAATGCAACTGCTTATGTGTCATTAGCCATTGCCTTTCGCATCTTTTTAAGGATTTGTCTTTATTAAATCAGCTGTGTTGTTGATAGCGAAACTCTCAATTACCATTATCATTGGTTTATATGTAATTCGCTTCAGCCAACATCGGAAACAACCATATTAATCGCATTGACCTTATGTGTTGTTAAAATAACTTTATTAACATAATTCTCAACAGATCCTCATTCCTTAAATTGGTTGTTATGCGACCCCTTTAGAAGTCATACGCTTCGTCGATCCTTTGTGGAAGGAAAGCTGCAGCTAGCTCGTCCCAGACATTTTTCGCTGTTTTGGGATCCCTCACATGCACTAAGTCTTCCCTCAGATGCAAAACCTGCCTAGGCCATTTTCGTAGAAAGTTAAATGTTTTATACAGAACAAAAGTAATGTGGGGAATTTGGAAACTAGTAATTATAAGATATAAAAATCGGAATAAGAACGTGCTTTAATGAAAATACTTCTACAATAATTTATTTACAATTTGTGAGATATATTTTTAAGGAAATCAGATCCTTGAATGTTTTTGTTTTTTAATTTTTAAAGTGACAAGTTTAAAAAAGAAAAAAACTAACGTAATTTGGGAAATGTAGATTTTGAAAACGTATTTTTTAAAATATTTATTAAACGAGTTGATATTCATCCCTGATGTATACTTGTCTTGTCCAAGATAAATTAAAATCAAAACATGCTAAATTTCTTGAGGATTTTTGTTCAATAAAAGCCATACCTTTGTTTTTGTAAACAAAAATTTTAAAATTTTTTTTAAATTATATTATTAATAAGGTTCTACGAATCTGTGATGAACTGCAAAATTTTGCAGATTTTTTCTTAAATTGATTCTTACTTACCGAGTCTATTGATCCAGGCTGTGACAATTCAATTTCTACCACAGTTTCTCCGTAGTTGACTTTATTGATGGTTATTAGTCCAATATTCTTATCATCAGCCCGAGAATATTGGAATACATTCGGGCATGTTATGGCTGGATTTTGAGCGTGCAATTTTCGAATAAGCAATACAAGTATCACAATAAAAAGTTTACTTCTTAAAATCATTTTAAAAATGTAAGAAAAAGCAAATATTTTTTTTTAATTAGGTATTAGCAAAGTACAATAATTAGCTCACAAGTAGTATGATTTGGCACATTTGAATCAAACACAGACTTTATAAAGATCCCCATTGATATTAAGACTTTATCAATTTGAATATTGTTTCAAGCTTATTTCTAGGAAAATACGATTACTTATCAGTTATTAACAAAAAAAAATAAACAAAAACTGATTTACAAGCTGAAGTTACGGCAACAGTCAAGTTACTTTCCGAGTGATTCTGAGTGTTGTATTTGACTAGATGCAATAATAAATATCAAAAAACATTCTTAATATAATTTCACATTTTTTTTTTTGTAATAAAGACGTTTTCTTTTGTGAATCCCATAGTGAAAGCTCAGAAGAACCAGCTTAATTAATATTGTATAACTCAACTCTTACCATATGAATAAAATTTTCTAGAATCCCATAAAACTTGTTTTAAAATTCTTTATGGTCAGTAATGGTCATCTTCAAATCATTTGTTTGTATCTGCTCTGTATGTGGATTGTGGGTACTATGTTTTTAGCACCAACACGAAATATTAAAAAGAAAAGTTTGTTAATCTTTTTTTTATATAGCGTGTCAAGATTTGTAAGTTCAAGGGTCTTAGCAAGGGAAGAGATAACTACACATTCAAAACCGTGCATTATAAGTTTATTATCAGATGTTTTAAAGCAGAAAGCTTAACTTACGCCAGAGCTTTTTTTGACACCTATGGGTATATTTCTCATTTGCTTGCTGATGGGGAAATTAAATAATTGCATCTTCATTTTTCAAGCTTTAATTAGAAGAAGTCAAAATCAGCATTAAAAATACATTCAATGTAAGTGAATTCATATATAAGGCTTGAGATAAAATGATAGAGACCGCCAGGCTCTCCCGGTGACTATCCATCTGTCTATCAGTCTGCTTGAAGAAGTTCTTCCTAGGTCTGAAATTGAAGCACCTATCGTTTCAGCTGAGCTGTTATAAGGAGAAGCCCAGATCATAGATTTTTAATTGCAATTGTAGGTTGGTATGTTATGTGCCCTATAGGTTATGTGATCATATTTTTAAATTGTAAATAATGAACAATAATAAAAAAAATACAGCCAAGGATTCATTATTTGGTTTATTTAAAAATAAAATTAAAATAACAGCAGCAACTCTTTAAGTATGTAAAAAGAATATAGGTATGTAAGGCAAAATAAATAAATTAATTAAAATCAGTCTGCTTTAATTAAATATATGAGTAAAATTAACGCTTAAAAACTTAAAAACAAATAATAACATAACACATTTTAATACTTTTTTGAAGAAAAAATGAATTGATGTTTTGATTTGGATTTTGTTTTAAATATTCTCTGAACTTTAACTAGGTTAATTTATCATCATCATCATCATCGGCTCGACAACCGGGGTCCGGTCCTGGCCTCCTTCAACAAGTCTCTCCACCTATCCCGGTCTTGAGCCGACGCCATCCAGTTGCGCACCCCAAGGCTTCGGGCGTCCTGGTCTACGCCATCTCTCCAGCGCAAGCATGGTCTACCACGCTGCCGTCTACCATAGAATGTACCACAAAGGACTTTCCGAGCAGGTTCCTCTTCACTCATGCGAGCTAGGTGCCCTGCCCACCGGAGTCTACCGAGCTTAATTTTTGTCACTATGTCTGCTTCAAGGTAGATTGCGTACAATTCATGATTGTACCGTCTCCGGAATCGCCCTTCCTCACATATGGGGCCAACAATTCTCCTTAAGACTTTTCTCTCGAACGCGGCTAAGAGGTCGGAGTGTCTTTTGCTAAGCACCCAAGTCTCGGATCCATACGTGAGTACTGGCAGGACCATGGTCCTGTACAGCAGCAGTTTTGAAGTTATGGTGAGATTTCTGGATTTGAAGAGCTTTGACAGACTATAGTAGGCTTTGTTGGAATTGAGCAGCCGCCCGCGTATTTCTTCTTCTATATTATTATCGGCTGCTACTATTGACCCAAGGTATTTAAAGGATTGCACCACTTCAAATTCGTGCTCCGCTACCTTGATTGTTTGACCAACTGTTCTTCTCGCATTCGACGCCACCATGTACTTTGTTTTACCTTCACTAATGTGCAGCCCCAGATTTTGTGCCGCCTGCTCGATCTGGATGAAGGAATCGTGTACAGCTTGTTCGGTTCTTCCGATGATGTCAATGTCGTCTGCGTAAGCCAGTATCTGGCTGGACCTGTTGACGATGGTCCCTCTTGTTGCCGTGCCAGAGTCACGGATTGCTTTCTCCAACGCCAGGTTGAAGAGGAGTCAGGCCAAACCATCCCCTTGTCGGAGTCCATTAAAGATGTTGATTGGTCTGGATAGCAATCCGGCTATTTTTACTTGGCTTGTTACGTTGGTCATGGTCAACCTACAAAGTCGTGTCAACTTATTTGGGATGCCGAATTCTCTCATGGCTTTGTAAAGTTCTACCCTGGCTATGCTATCATAGGCGGCCTTAAAGTCTATAAACAGATGGTATGTTGGGATGTTAAATTCTAGACATTTTTCCATCGCCTGCCTAAGGGTAAAGATCTGATCAGTTGTTGATTTGCCTGGAATGAAACCACACTGATATTGGCCGATTATGGTTTTAGCGTATGGGGCTATCCGTTCTTGTAGGATAGAGGAGAGTATCTTATAGGCGGTACTCAACAACGTGATACCTCTATAATTGCTGCACGTTGTGACATCTCCCTTCTTATGTATGGGGCAAATTATACCTTTTCGCCAGTCTTCTGGCATTTCTTCCTGCTCCCATACGTGCACTATAATATCATGAATTGCTTGGCGTAAGGCTGGCCCGCCGTGGTGGAATAGTTCGGCTGGTATGCCATCGGCTCCCGGGGCTTTGTTTTTCTTAAGCCGGGCTATAGCCTTCTCAACCTCTTCTATGCTTGGTGGCGGTAACATAGGGTAATCTTCTTGAAGTAGTGGAGCCTCTACTTCTGCAGTGAGCTGACCATTTAGCAATTCATTAAAGTACACTTCCCATCGCTCCAGTATGCTTTGGGGATCGGTGATCAGATTTCCCTCTCCGTCCTTGCAGTAAGTGCAGCGTGGTGTGTACTGCGTCATGTTTCGGACGGATTGGTAGAACTTCCGCGCCTGGTGCGGACCTCGCTCTCGGCTTCTTTCTAAATCACAGATGATGTTCTTCTCCCAGGCTGATTTTTTCTGTCTGTGAAGCCGTTTTTCTATTCTTCTGAGCTCTTTATATTCATCTTCGCGTGCCCGCGTTCTATGAGATTGTTGCATTGCTCGGTACGCAACATTCTTACGTTCAGTCGCTAGCTTGCATTCATCATCAAACCAGTCGTTCCGACTTCTACGACTGCTGCCTAAGATGGAATTGGCAGTACTAATGACAGTGTTTTTAAGGCGTGTCCACTTCTCATCTACGCCCAGCATACTGGCTCCAGGACTTACTCTCCCTGGATGGAGTGGTTCTAGGGCGAGTCCTAACGCAAGTCCAAAGGTGTTACTGGTGTTTTCATTGCGTAATTAATTTATACACAAATTTAAAAATTGAAATTGATTTTTAAGTTTGAACTTTCATTTGTTTTTTTTTTACTTGTCCAAACACTATGTACATAAAACTGAAAAAAAAAACTATTTCTGTTGAAAAATTTGACCCTGGAAGACGCAAGCCATAATTATCTCCGAAAAAGGAAAATATTTTGAATTGATGTTTTGATTTTGACATTAGGTTTGTTCCAAAAATATTGAAAGGGTGTGTTCCAAAATGAAAGTTTTGCACAACATTACCATTTTTATATATGCAGCATACAAATCATTTTGTTGAAAAATTTTAGTTCGGTTAGTTTTTGATTTTTGTTAAATAAAATATTGAATGTTTTAATATTTTTGAAAACAAAATAGTTCATAAAAAACATTTTCTTTAAATAGCGAACAGTTCATTATAATAATAATATCTATATGACAATTGTAAAAATCTCTACAACTTGAACAACACAAATTGATTTATATTGGACAGATTCACCAACGTTATAGGTATGTTCGCTTCGCATTAATTGAATCAATAGATTGTTATTTATTAATTTTTTACTTTCCATTAGCCATAACTTTTTTAAGTAGTGCGTTAGGCTTATTGCTACATTTATCATATTTAAATATATATATTGTATTTTCTACATATTATGTAACTAACACTGCTACAAATGATAACTTTGAAAAGTAGATGTTTCCAATTGCAAGTAAAAAAAGCTCAAAGAGAAAAAAAAATATTGTTACAAGTACTAAGCAGTACTGATGGCATTTAAAAAAAAGAGGCTGGGCGCGACCCACACTGATAACTTCCCATTTGTGATCTTGAAAACTTTATATTTAGTTTTTTTCAAATAACCAAATTTTCTGCGAAACAAACTTTAGCTGTTAAATTCAAACAATCATTATTTTAAGATTGAAAAGCATTTTAATTATTTGAAGAGATTTACGAAATGCACATATATTATAGAGATTGTTGATGTATAAGTTGTTTCCACTTGACCCAGGAGGTAAACTTCCACGCATTTTTTTAACGAATGTGGAATTTTCTTAGTTCTGTTTAAATTTTTGTTTAAAATGTCAGTTAGCTATATGTCAAATATATATCCGCTGTAAGAAATTTTATTATGTATAAAATTAAATACCTATTGGCAAAGTCAGTATCATTGCTCGTTCTCAAGATATTCGAGTCAAAAACCAATTTTACGACTTTTTAGTTTATTTTTTTTTTATATTTTTTGTCAAAAACTGTCAATTAGATATTTGTCAAAATTTAAAATATTTTAGAAGACACAATTGTTGTTCGTTCTCAGGATATTCGAGCTGAAATACAATTGTAACTACTTTTCTTTAGAATTTTTAACAGTTTTTGATTTTTTGTTAAAAAACTGCCCATTCAATATTTGTCAAAACTTTATCAATTGCGAACAATTATGTTATGTAGAAAATAAAACAAACAAGAAGTCAATATCGTTACCCGTTTTTGAGAAATTTGAGTCGAAAGACAATTTATACCAATTTTAGGTAGAATTTTTTGTAGTTTTTAATTTTTTGTAAAAAAACTGTCCATTGAATTTTTTTGAAATTTTCACCAGTATTCAAAAACAACATTTTTCGTAAAATAAAATTATTTTTAAGTTAATATCGTTTTTCCATCTAAGGATATTCCAGTTATAAAAAATTTTTTTGTAGTTTTTTTGATTTTAAAAAATAACGGTATATTGATTTTTTCCAAATTCATATCAAATTTGTATGACGTCATAATGTGTCGAATAAAATTTATTTCAAGTCAATAGCATTATTTGTTCGTGAGATATTTGAGCCCAACCAAAAATTTCACTTCTTTTTTAAACTGCTATAGTAAAAAAACGACTCATTGAATATTAATAAACGCCCTTTCAGCTTCTTTATCTGTAAAACAAAATTTATTTCAAGTCGATATCTCTACTTGTTCTTGAGATATCGACGACGAAAAATGGTACCAGAACGTACGAACGTACGAACGTACGAACGTACGTACACACGCACACACAGACATCTCTCTAAAAATGATTGATATAGGCTCTAGGGACCTTGAAACGTCGAGAAATGTCAAAAATTTCAATTTGACAAATCGGACCGATTACAATAACTCCCTATGGGAAGTTAAAAATCAGACAACTTTCGGCGGAAGTTTCATTATCATCATCATCATTATCATCGGCTCGACAACCGGGATCCGGTCCTGGCCTCCTTCAACAAGTCCCTCCACCTATCCCGGTCTTGAGCCGACGCCATCCAGTTGTGCACCCCAAGGCTTCGGGCGTCGTCCTGGTCTACGCCATCTCTCCAGCGCAAGCATGGTCTACCACGCTGCTGTCTACCATAGAATGTACCACAAAGGACTTTCCGAGCAGGTTCCTCTTCACTCATGCGAGCTAATTTTTGTCACTATGTCTGCTTCAAGGTAGATTGCGTACAATTCATGATTGTAAGGTTAGGTTAGGTTAGGTTGAAGTGGTTGTCAGTATGATCCGACACACTTAGGCCAGGATTGGCCCATTGTGATACCACATGAATCTAGAAATTTTTCCGCTCTACTCGTTGAACCAATTGGAGCTTTTTATGAAGCGTGAGAGATTGTTAATGTTTGTGTTAGCAAGATCGCTAGGGTCGTTGAAAAAGTATTCTCCCAAATGAACCCTTCGTCTTTGCGATAGAGCAGGGCATGTGCAGAGAAGATGAGTAATTGTTTCCTCCTCCTCCTCATCCATGCAGCTTCTACAAAAGTCATTGGAGAGAACACGTGTCTTCCAATTAAGCAGTGTCCTGTTATGACACCAATTACGGATCCAATGTGTAATCTGCTCAGAGACAACAAGCATTTAGATCGACTAGGATTTACCAATGGCCAGATCTGCTTTGTCGCCACACAAGTGGTGATGGTGTTCCACCTAAGGTTAGTTAACCTAATGGCTTCTACATGTAGCGTCAGGTATACCAATATTTTCCATACATGGTGCGATTGGTAGGGTGGTTCCATTTCTAGCGAGTTCATCAACCTTGCAATTGCCCTTAATATCCTTGTGGCCCGGCACCCAACATAGGTGAATGTTAAACTGCTGCGCCATCTCCGCGAGAGATGATCGGCAGTTGAGGGCAGTCAGTGAGTTACTGGAGACAGAATCAAGAGATTTAATGGCGGCTTGGCTGTCAGAGAAAATGCGGATATCAGTAGTTGATATCACGTTTTCTTTAAGCCATGACAGAACTTCTTTGATCGCTAGAATTTCCGCCTGGAACACACTACAACGCTACAATGATTAGGAAGACGGAAGGATAGGCTTAGTTTAAGCTTGTCAGAGTACACCCCACATCCCACTCCGTCCTCAGTTTTTGATCCATCGGTATAAAAGTGGACACAATTATCCTCAAGGAATGACAAATCCTCCCAGACTGATCTAGAGGGTATTGAAACCTGGGGGGTCATTCCGTAATTTTCGAAACGATTATCGTCAAAACGATTATCGTTAACGATATCGTCAAAAATTTGCTTCACTTAACTCTATCACTATCGTCTCGTCTATCGTTTTCAGTTTGAGATCGTTTGGTGTATTTCAGATATTCTCAAACTGCAGTTAAATGTCAAAATGGAAAACTTTGCCCGTTTGGTAACTTGAAATTTGCAAATTTTGTTTTTATTTCTATGGGATTTGACAGAAAATTTGCAAGAATTTTCTTGTTGCCAAATACACCGACAACTTTTTGTGTGATTTTTGTTTGTTTGTTTGTTTTGATTACATGCATTACATACATACATACATACCTACATTATTTCACAATAATAAAATTGGAAAGATTATTTATATACATACATACATATATGTATATTAAGTAATCGTGCTTACACATGGGTTGGAAGAGAATAGGGATTTGATTTGTCTCTTAATTGTCGTCGTATTCGTATTAATTGTCTTTTTTTCCAATTTTCAATTTCATTTTCACTATTTAAAATTGCAGTGCCGAAACATTTTCACTTTAATTTGTCAATAGATAACAGAAAAAAAAACAAATGTCAAATTACAGTGGGAACTCAATTATTCAACTACAGTCACCTACAAACTTCAAAATTAATGCAAGACGATACCTATTTAGCTATCGTCCAAACGCTATCGTTTTGACGATATCGTTTGAACGATTATCGTCTTACGTGAAGCAAATAGAGGAAGCACTATCGTTCAAACGATATCGTCTGACGATAATCGAGTTACGGAATGACACCCCTGAAAATTCTTGTCAAACTGAAGTCGCGGAATGGAGTAATCGATGTACCTGGGAATTGTTCCTAATAAGTTCGGAATAACCGAGTGGCCAATTTCATTATTGATCCACTGTGAGGAAGCTTTGAGATGGATGGCAGTACTCGCAGCTGTGTGTTTACAAAATATTTCTAAGGGTGTCAGATGGAGTGACACTTCAAGAGCAGCGGAGGGAGTTGTGCGGAGTGATCCACTAATGCACAAGCCTGCTGTTCGCTGGACCTTACTTAAAATGTCACGATTTATGGCTTTGTCCAAAGCAGTCCACCAAACAGACACACCATATGTGAGAATCGGTCTAATAACCGAAATGTATAGCCAATGCGTGATGCGAGGTTGAAACCCCCATTTATTACCTATGGCTTTTTTGCATGAGAAGAGTGCCACTGTGGCTTTTTTAACTCTTTCTTGAACATTAGGTTTCCAGCTTAGCTTCTTGTCCAAAATTAGGCCCAAATATTTGGCTTGGTCAGTAAAAATAAGTGGTATGCCTTTAATAGACGGCGGGTCAATGTACGGAATTTTATATTTCCTGGTGAAGAGGACAAGATCTGTTTTTTGGGGGTTGACCCCCAATCCACACTGATCTGCCCATCTTGTTGGCATATTAAGAGCATTTTGTAAGAGATCTCTTAAGGTGTTTGGGTGATTTCATGATTGTACCGTCTCCGGAATCGTCCTTCCTCACATATGGGGCCAACAATTTCATTATGGCAACTTAAAAATTAACATTTTCGAACTGTGATAACTTTATTTTTAAGTAATGCTAGCCACGAGACGGAAACAAAATTGAGTCCTAGAATCGCAAATTGGTTTTACGTGGACACCTGCCTATTTGGCTTAATTCCACGGTGGGCCTACCCACAATAACGGGGTCGATTGAGTGTGACCAACACCCCAGGGAATTTCCCAAGTAGCGATTTGGTTCACGTTTTGCAGTACGCTCCCTGCAACGCCCTGGGAGTCAGTACCATAGGCAAACCCAACGGCTACTCGCCAGGGATTTGAGATTAGAGAATCTCTGGTCCCGTTGAGATAGATGCACCCTGTTAGTACACAGCATCCCACACCATAGGCGTAAGGAGTATGTACCCTAATCTGAACCATTTCGTAGTCAATTCTTATCCATATACTTATCTACCGTCAATTCCTTTGTTCTCATTTGGGGAGCCCCAGGATTCCCCGATTTGCCTTCTTTTCCAGTTCGTCTATTTGGGGAGTAACTGGTGTCGTTTTTACAACCTTTTAGCTCCCTTGGTGGGGACGCTTAGTTTCGAGACATGCGAAATTAATTCACATGCCCCTACTCGCCCCCCTCACCACGCAGAGGTGGTCCCCGTGAGGGGGAATGGAGTCCTAGATAAAACGTCAAGACCTCACCGAGAATCTTTGACTGGGACCACAACTCGTCACTGATATATCCTCAGGCTCCACTTGTGAGGTCCGCTGGGTTGAACTCAGAAAATGACGACGACAGGCCTCCCTGGCCCAACTAAATGCATTTGTTTGAAATAAAAAAAATGCAAGTTATCCTTTGAACCATTTAATTCAAAACTTAAACAATAATCTTTACATAAATCACAAACGTTTTCATTATCTTAAGCACTTCATTGAGTTATTATTCCATCAAAATATACTCATTAATTATCTGTGCCAACTCTGGATTGTCTATAATGCTGGAGTGATTACCTTCTAGAGTCCGAATTGTTACTTCATTGTTCGTGAGCATATTTAATTCATAATCCTCTGGGCCATTTGCCATAATTGGTATTGTTGGTTTTATCAAGCATATTGGAGCATTGAATCGCTTGAATGTTGCCAAATCAACCTCATTAATTAAACGACTCCGCTGAATAACAGCAGCAGCAACAGCTGTTAAATATTTTTCGCTTAAAATGTTCTGACGTTTAGCATATTTTTGAAATTCAATCATTCTTCCCTCGAAATCGTGTATATTCGCGAAGATTTTTCTAGTTTTTTCTTCATTTTCTTCAGGGAGCATTAAAGTGACAAAGTTGGAAAATATCATTTTGTCAATATTATCCTTGCCAACAAAATCCGAATAGTTTTGGAATAACTTAGTTAGAACATAAGGTGACCCATCGATTAAGACTATTTTGCCTCGATGACCAAGTTGTTCGAGAAGATGGGCAACTTTAGCTGCTATAATCGATCCATAAGAATAACCTACCAATCGATAGCTTGCATTTGGTTTGATAATAGATACAATTTCCTAAAAATAAAAAAAAAACACATAATCTATGTTCACATTTAAAGTACACTTGACAAGCAACTTACATTGAAAGCAAATTGAGCAATTTCATCGAGCGATGTCATAGTTGCTGTTTTATGCAATTGAATTATATAAGCAGGTGTTTCAATTTGTTCTCCCAAATTATTCCAGATTTCTCCTGATGAACATTCGATGCCAGTGAAGAAAAATACTGGATTTTTACCGTTTTTACCCTTATTGATTGGTATAACAATCTTATCGAAGTTCTTCTCATCGCCCATATTACGAACCATCCTCGTGATCTGCTGGCCGATATCTTGAACGTCAAGTGTCATATCTACCTTGGAAATTGTCCCACGGTTCTGTGAATACTCTTCTAATTTCTGGAAAGTTAGTGATCTAAGGTCTTGAGGCGAAAGGAAGAGATCGAAATTCCTCTCGAGAGTTTGTTTGATATCGACGGCCATTAACGAGTCCATACCCTGCTCAGATAGTGTTATTCCGTATGACACTGATTTTGGATCTCGAATGCCCATTATATTCATAACAGTTTCTAAGACACTTTCTTCACCTGCACTGCCAGCTCGCTTTTCGGCAACAACCATACTTGCAACTAAGGGATGTGGACATAAAAGAAGAACATCAAGTTCTTGTAGACAAGAAGATATTCTCTGTTGCAAAGTTCCTCCGATTTCAAGATCAATTTTATCTTCGGCCATAACTGCAACCAAGCCGACCTCACCAACAGCTCCCCATTGAATTGCTTTTCCTGGAAAGCCGTTTTTAACTCTGTTCTCAATTATACGTTCCATGATGGAGTTAGCCATTCCGTAATTAGTTTGACCAGCATTTCCACGACCGCATGAAACACTCGAGAAAACTAGAAAATGTTGAAGTTGTGGACACATCTTCCTTGACAGCTCATCAAGATATATGGTAGCCCGAGCTTTTGGATCCAACGATTCCTTAAACATCTCAGCAGTTTGGTTTCCGAAGATTTCATCTTTTAGAACAACTGCAAGATTAAATATGCCGCCAATCGGCCCCATAGTCAGTGCGCTTGTGAGAAGTGCTTGGCAGCCAGGCCGTGACCCAATGTTGGCTGTGCTTATAAGTATTTCACAACCGTAGCTCTTCCAAACCCTTTAAATAATAATAATTAGTTACTTTAAATTCTCGAAAAAAAAACTCAACCACATTAAGACTATACTCACTGCATTCTATATGATTGATAACCGTTCGAAATACCACGACTCGAACTGAGACAGATCTTACGAGCACCTCTCAGTATCATCCAATCGACAAGTTCTAAACCAAAACCGCCAAGTCCACCAGGTATGATGTATACGAGTTCAGGTGGGAAATACACTGTTGGTTGCGCATACATCGGAAGTGTGGTCGTAGCTGTACTTGATTCATTGACTTGGACAAGAACTTTTCCAATATGCTTGGCGCTAGCAAGATAGCGGAACGCTTGTTCTAGTTCAGTAGCTGGAAAAACTGTGCTGGGCAGTGGAACAATAATGCCGTTAGCTATGTCTTTTGCAACATGGGAGCAAAGGGCCTGAAATTAAAAAAAAAATAATAATAATATTCAAAAAACCTTATGATATCTTAAGACGAAGCTAATCCACGTGCGTTTAAAACTTGGTGTCTTATAAGTAAATATGGTGCTTTTTGCGTGTGAAATTTACAGGAAAGGAATAGGAAATTTCTTATGAAGACTATGAAGTCAGTCCCTCAGAACAACGCTTCCGAATTGTGCAAATTTATCCCGATACCGATTTTCATAAAAGAATTTTGGTTACCGCTATAGAGCGGTCACCATTTACTTCGTCAAAACCAACCGTGGCGATCATATGCCACAAATCAAATTTAAATTATTATGCGAAAAGATTATCTTTCGAATAAAGCCAATTTTGAAAATTCGTCTTTTTTATTCCATTTTAAAGTTTTATACCTCTGAAAAACACACCCAAGAGTATATGCAGTCCAAAATCGGGAGATTTTAAAAAGTAATCATCGTAATTTCCAAATTCCCTTAGAAAAAAAGTTTAAAAAAATCATATAACATGTACCTCCTTACCTTCTCTAATTCTGGATCATTACGTTGCATAACCAAATCAAGAAGAACCGAAACAAAACTGAGTTCCTTCAAAAATGGTGATAATCCCAAGCGACTATCGTTTGTCAAATCGAATTTTCCTATTTCCAAAAACGTTCCACCTCTGCCCAAACACCTCACCGATGCAATTAATTTTTCTTCAGCCAATGAATTAAGTACAAAATCTACACCTTTACCATTAGTTTGCTCCCGGATCATTGCTTCAAAAGATATGTCTCTCGAATTACCAATGTGACTTTCTGTAATTAAAAATTTGTCAATGAAAATTTTATTCAAAAATCATAAAATATTAAAAAATAATACCTTTTAATTTTGGGAATGTTTTTAGTAAAAAGTTCTTCTTCTCAATTGAACTAACTGTTGTAAATACTTCCAATCCATAAGCCTGTGCTGTGCGTATAGCTGACAAACCAACGCCTCCAGTACCAGCATGAATGAGAATACTTTTTCCCTTACGAATATCAGATCGAATGAAGAACCCGTAGTAAACTGTGAGGTATGTCAAGGCAACAGTAGCAGCTTCACGCAATGACCAATGATCGGGTACGTCTATAACGTAGGCTGATGTATTTTCGATGTAATTAGCAACGGCGGCCTTTTCACATATGCCCATTACTTTTTTGCCGGTTTTCATATCAATACCCGAAAATTCAAAACCAAAGAAGCAATCTCTATCCAAACGGCTCTGGCTAACAGAGTCCAAGGGAATGCGACCCGTGGCAAGCATCACATCTTTGAAATTCAGACTTGAATAAACCACCTTTATTCTGCAGTTCTTTGGGTTTTGTCGGCCCTGAAGCCACTTAAACGAGGATAAATCTCCACGATGTAGGATGTTAGCGAAAACTACACCGGATTGAGGTTTTACTTCATGATGCGGAACAATCTGAAGATGGCGGTAAGTACCCCATTGACCCTAAAAAAAAAGAAAAATGTGTACTTTCAATACACAACCATCCATTTCTTAGAACTTACGTCTCGGAATATATTGATGGCCAAACCCAGAGACAAATGTTTCGAATAAAACTCATTTTTAAGATCAAATTCGGGTGATTTTTCGTCATCAATTAGCACACAACGTGCCATGGTTTTAATGTACTCCTTGCGAAGGCAATTAACTAGACCAAGGACCCCGCTTTGCTTATCTCCTTGCGCATATAAAATTAAATCTTTGGATTGAAGAGCCTCCTGAGCTGGTTGCAGCCACTTATATTCTCTATCGTTTGTTGATATTTTCAAACAATTGACCTCCACATCACGAGTTGTTTCTAATTTACGCAGAAATATACATTTTAATCCGCTGCTCGTTAAAGGACAAATTGCCAGAGTGGAAAGATTATTTGGTATATCAACATTTTTGTCCGAACTAACCACAACAACAACATAACAACGGTCACCCAATTCAGTAGAATGCTGTAAAATGTCACCACCTGTTTGATCAACTATGAAATTGCAGTCTAAATAATCCGCAATAGATCCATCTTCAACCACCACACAAGCTGGTAGATTGTCAAATGTGTTCGAACTTAAAATATGGTAATCGGCTGTAATCAATGGTAGATCTTCAATAGCGTTCAAAAAATGTTCAATCATCGGAGTCTGTGCTGATGATGTTGTCATGACTTCGACAATTTTCAACTTAGACGTCAACTCATTTTCAAGAGTGAGCTGAATAAAGAATCTTCCCATATCTTCTGGTCTCATGACCGGCGACGGAAAATGAGGAACAAAGGTATATCTTTCGATAACTGGCATTCCCAATTGTTTTCTACGTTGCACTGTACTTTCTTCCAAGCCAATTATTTCAATGCCACCACAAACAACTTTTTGTTCAAGATCGTTCGCGTACAGATCAATATGCTTTTCCTCGCCAACTGTATTTATATGATAACGTCCGAAAATACGAATTCTTCGAATTTTAACAGGCAAACAAAGATCTCGGGAGTCTTTTTTTAGAATCAGTGTTTGCAGCATGCAGTCCATGAATGTAACCCAATTTGAGTTCCATTTTAGCCGAGCTTGATTTATATCGCTGCGGATGGATTCGATACCTTTGAAACCATCGCTATAATAATAGCCACGAAGTTTAAGTTCTTTGTAAATGTCTTTGGGTGTCATGTTAAATTCTTCGCCACAATTAGTGTCGAATGATTTATTTGATACGTCATCTGGTTTTTTGGCATCTTTGATTTCTCGAACAATTCCGTGTGCAACCAAGCTTTCACCGTCCATTATCTGAAAGAACAACGACATATCATTTTATAACAATTTATTAAAAGGTTTGACCTAGTCTTCGGAATGAAGGCCATGCACTGACTGATCACTGATCACCCAGTTTGTTTAAAGCAGGTTAAAACAACGCTGTTAAAAGCTATTTTGAATCAATAATTCATCAAGTCCAATTAAATAGTAGTAAAACTTCTACTTGGCCATATTTCTGAAACAATTTTCAGAGGTTCTTTTTAAATGGTACTTGTTGTACTTTGTCAATTAAATATACATATCATATATCATTAAATAAAAACACTTTGTTTTAAAAAAGGGCGTCTGCCATTCATGAACATTTTGTTAAGAAGAAAAAAGGAAACAGTTAATTCAAATTGGAAGATGAAGAATACAAGAAAAGAAGGACAAATATATACAAGATAGAAAAACTCAGATACATCTGTTGAAAGACGAACCCGTGTTGCCAATAGTCGCTTCAATTAGTAGTAACAACAGTACTTGTTAACCAAAATTGACTGATTAGCTAAATATATGTTGATAACAAACCAAACAATATATCTTTTACTTTGGAAGAAATATCTTTGTGAACGACACGTGTACACAATATTAGCGTTTTATTTAAAAATGTGAAGGTAAAAAAGACTAATTTTTAAATAATGATTTTTCATAAATTAAAAGAGTAATTGGAGAGATTTGAAATACAAATTTAAGTACTTTAAGGTATAAGTATATATAATTTTGCTAAAAAAACATTCCTCAGATTATATAGAATAGCTTCAAAAATAGCAAAAAAAAAACGATTTTTCGAATTTCCTAAGGTGAACATCTCAATTCTCAACAGTTGAATTGTTGAAACTCTTTCTCAACAGTGACACACCATGTCACAGGACATCGGGACTGTACATTGTACAATTCATATATTCTAAAAAAAAAGAAAATTAATAGTTACCTCGAAATTTCCAGTTGCATAATGAATCATTACTGTGAGTTCAACTTTACTGTCACTAGTCACCGTCGTTGCTCTTACAAATCTTACATCTTCAAATTCAATTGGTCGTTCCGTAGACGACAATGGTTCATGATTCATCATAGCAAATGTCTTCCAAACACATTCCAAATAAAATGTAGCCGGAAGTAATATCTTTCCATCAATATTATGTCCCACCAAATATTTATTTTTTTGTGACTTCATATCAATTGTGAAATTCTTTTCACCACTTTTTTTCGCAATCATTTTGACGTAGCTGAAGACTTCCCAGTCATCACGATGATCCCATTTAATGATATCACTTATTGTATCAGTTCCACGAGACACTGGCCATTCAACCTTTGGATATAAATTATGAACGGGTATGTTAACACCTTGATTGTATAATCTGTAAAATTAAAACATCAGAAAAAATCCTTGAAATCTTGAAAGAGATGTTGTTATAATTACTTTCCCAATGCAGTCAAGAAATGGATATGATTGTCTTTATTATTCCTCTGAGTTAAACTCACATGGACACCATTTGGCAGCGAACCCTTTAAAATGGACTGCAACAGTCCATGAGGGGCAATTTCAATTGTAAGGGAATTGTGAGGAAGTAGTGCTGAGGTTTCTTCGAACAGAACATTGCCCAAAAGATTGTTTGTGTGATATTCAGCAGACGACAGTTGGGATTCAGAGCGTGTCCAGAATTTTTGTGGAACACTTGTGCTTAGCCATTTGGTCGAACGTTTTTTAGGAATGGGAATAACATGTTTTAAGTACTTTAAGAGGTCTCCACCAAGATGAGCAATGTGTCGCGAGTGATAGGCAATGTTCGAACACGCAACTTCTCTGGCAAAAATATTTTGAGATGTTAGCTGGGCCACAAACGCAGCAATATCTTCAGCTGGACCGGAAATAGTAGACGATTGCGAACTATTGTGACAAGCAACTTCAATTGATTCTGGAAGCATTCCTCGAATTTCACTGTAAGAAAGTCCAACGGCCGCCATTGCACCCTTGATATGTTTTTTCTCAACACTAACTTTTCCTCTATAATAAGCCGACAATATCGTCTGCTCTACAGTGAAACAGCCGTCAGCATAGGCACAACCCAACTCCCCAGTTGAATGGCCGATTATAAAATCTGGTTCCATGCCAAATGATTTCAGAATATCCACCAGAGCAATCTGGATTGCAGCAATACCAATGAACGAGTGTAAAATATTATCGAACATTTTAGAATCATTTGCAGTTAAGACCTTAACCAAATCCACACCTGCTGGTTTGAGGGCATTCGAACAGCGCTGGATGGTTTGCCGGAATTGAGGTATTTCCATTAAAGCTGCTCCCATTGCCGGCCACTGAGACCCCATCCCACTGAACACCCATACTATCGGCCTTTTGACACCAGTATAATGTTGAGTATCCTTAACATACGAAGAAGGCAATTGTGTGCCATTACCTTGAAGTAAATTGAAGCCTCTAAAGACCATCCCTTGAACACCACCCGACTGAGCATTATTCAATAAGGCAATATATTCTGGATCCAGAGGATTACTTTCTAGCTTCTCGAACACGCTTTCCACTCCCTCTTTAGTACGTCCTGACCAAGTAAACAAAATTGGAAGACTTCCCTCTGGAACCTCTTTACGTGTATTCGTCTTTTCATATTGTTTTAACAAAATATGTGCATTGGCTCCACCAAAACCAAATGAATTCACACCCGCATAAGGCTTCTCCAGATCCGTGATCTCACTAACTACTTGCATGCGACCATCTTGAAGTGCTGTGATCTCTTTCCTAGGTTCATCAAAGTGTATGTTTGGTGGTATTTTTCCACTCTGAAAAGCCAACAACACCTTAATTATTGAACAAATTCCGGAAGTAGGTTCCGTATGACCAATGTTTGATTTCACAGAACCAATTAGCAGAGGCTTTGAACGATTCTTGCAGATTGCATTATCAATTGCACTACACTCTTCTGGATCTCCAACTACAGTTCCGGTACTATGTGCTTCCATGTAGCCGATCTCGTCGGCGGGTACTCTCACCTCATTGTAAAACTCTGTCAGAAGTTGTTCCTGGATTTTACCAGAAGGATAAGTTATACCCTCTGATTTATAACCATCACAATTTGTCTTGCTGTGGACCAGGGTGGCATAAATTCGGCAGGCATCTCTACGTTTTTGCAAATAAATTGCAGCAACACCTTCCGAACGAACATATCCGTTGGCCTTCTGATCAAATGGAGAGCAAAGGCCGACGTGGGAGAGAACTCCTAGACGTGCAAAATGTAAAGTGGCGTTGGGATGCAGAATTAAGTTGGTGCCACCAACTATAGCTGCGTCAATTTCTCCGTTTCTAAGTGCAGAGTAGGCTAAATCAAGACTATACATAGAACTAGAACATGCAGTGTCCAGGTACAAAGATGGCCCATGCAATCCTAAACTGTAAGATATCCGATTTGCGTACATTGCTCGACTGCATCTATTTTATGTAAACAATTTTGGTTTTGCTTAATATCTCTGAAACATAATTTGAAAGTCTTAGTAACTTACCCAGTCATAGCAAAAGCTCCCTGTGAACTCGGATCATTTATAACGTGTTTCTCAGACTCAGAAAAACATGACGCAATATATACACCTGTTCTTGTGCCTCGGAGTGAACTTGGATTGATCCCGGCATCCATGACAGCCATATAAGCTTCTTCGAGTATTAAACGGCACTGTGGATCCATAGTATTCGCTTGCAGGGAATGAACACCAAAGAAAGTAGCATCGAATTTTTCTATGAGATTGATTCGACCGGTTCGTTTTGGAATTTCTGGATCGATATGTTTCCAACGTTTCTCTGACTCTTCAAGCATATCCAACTATAAAACAGAAACAAAATATTCATTTTCATTTTATAAAACATATGTACTTCAAAAGCCGTAGTCAAAATTGAATATTTATGTAATATCAATATACGAGTATATATGTACATACATAGTTACACACAACGAAGGTAGGTTGATAACTGGCCAGGCGGTTAAATTTTGGCTGTCCCAAATTTTTTTTTCTTCATTTTTCGACAAATGTTTGTTTTGAGGACACATCTTTTTCATGTTTCTTTTCTTGACAAATCAAAAAAATTTGCACTTGGTTGTTCCTTGACAATTTTTATTTTCTTATAGAATTTTTTTTTGACAATTTTTTAACTATGTATGTATGTAGGTACCTATAAGTAATTTCACAAAATAATTTTTGACCAATTTTTATTCTCGCGGTTCAAAAAAATGACACTTGGTTGTTGCCTGACGATTTTTTTAACCAATTCTTTTCTGAAAATTTTTTTGGCATTTAATTTTTTTCACAAATTTTATTTTGACAAATAGCTTTGAACGACAAAATTTTGTTTTCCGAACATTTTTAATTATTATTTCCATAACCATGGATTCTTCCTTGGAACCCGAAAAAGTACTTTTAAAACTTGTACGAATCCCGAGAAAAACTACTGGGTATTGAAAAAATCTGAATGACTATTTGAGATTTTCCACTACAAGGATTCTGTGATGGGTTTTTTTCGGTATTCGTAACAAGTTTCCGCTCACAATGGAATTTGTGATACCTAAGGTTGAATGTCAACAATATCAAAAATCAGAGCCACTTTGCATGATTTGACGCAAAGTGGCTCAGATTTTCTTTGTACCGTGAAGTTTGTATACCAACTAAAAGCTTTAAAGTTTACGTTGCCCGTCAAACGTTTATTTTTATACTTTATTTTTATACTTAACAATTTCTTTTCGTTAAAAATTACCTCAAATATATGAAATTTTTGTATTCAAGATTTCAAAGCAGGGAAGTGAGCAGGGTTCAAATATTGAATATGTATTGTTTTGCAAATTTTTTTAGTACAAACATAATGACCGAAAAGCCATAATGTCAAGGTCGTATGGAATTATTTTGCAAAATTTATAATCCAAACTTGTATGTGGACTTGGGAAAAAATGGAAGTAAGCAATTTTTGTTTCTCTGTTCATGTAAATAGAAAATGCATTTCTTAAATGAAATTAAGTAAGTTCTTAAAAACTCGTTAGAGTCGTTTTCAAGACAAATAAGTTTGATCGTAACGGTATAAACAAAACTTTAATTTCTCCTCTAGGTAATTACCTAGTGGAAGTCGTTTCAGTAGTTCAAACATTTTTTTAATTACTTTGAAATGAGTATTGTGTAAACCTTAAAATTTGAACTCGATATTTTCTTAACGCTATCAGAACTGCTTATATTTCTCCTGCAATATCAAAATTCAAACCAAAAAAAGCCAGAAATAGTTTCAGTATAAGTCATCAGGCTTTCACCATAAATCGGAATAGATTCGTTTTTTCCCGAAAAAACTATTTACTAAAGCATATTCAGAATACATATTTTGCGTTTTTTTATTTAATGGAATATTCTAGAACTTTTGGAATGCATTCTTTGTTTTCCATGTGAAAGATGGAATAAAATGGATAAAGGAATGTGGTAGCTCGGTGTTATTTATTTAAACTTGCAAAATAAGAATAAAAAAAATATAAATAAAAAATGTTCATTATGATTGGATATGATTTGAAAATAAATATTTATGGAAAACAAAACATCTTTTTGTTCTAGTTTTGTTTCTTTACTTTTTCCGTTCTGTATATTCTATTCTATTACTCTATCCTAAAGGAATAAAGAAACACAACTTATGTTAAATTCAAAATATGACCGTATGTGACATTGGTAAAGTATTAAACAACCAATCAAATTAACTGTATTTATTTATTCATTTATTTTTCAGTTCAAAAATACAATTGTGCCATGTAACTGTTTAATTCAATCTATAAAGTGATTTTCATCAAATTTCAAATCAATGTCTAATAAAATACATTTTTGAAAAATAGATTGCTTGAGTTAATCGCATTAAAATTCACGGGTCAAATTCAAAATTTAATTTAAACATAAACTTTTAGGTTTGAAATCATCAAACCTATTTTAAAACCAAACATGGGATTAAAATTTATTTAGATATTCTATTTGTACATATTTACTCTCATCACGTAATAGAAGAACAGACCAATGGAAAAATTTCAGAACCGTTTTTGTTTTACGCGTTAAAAATTAATTCAGATTCCGATAAAACTGTTTTTGTTTTACGCGTTAAAAATTAATTCAGATTCCGATAAATGAAAAAAAAAACATAAATTTAGCTCAGTAATTTTATTTTTCAAAACCAATGAGTTTATAATGACGAAATAAAAATTTAATAACAAAAACAATTACTTGTACAAAATGCAACTACGAATTGTATATTACATTGACTTTCATTAGTTGAAAGTCTACGAAAGCAATATTTGCATTTTTTGAATGCAAAAATATTGTTGACTTCGAAAATCATACAACTTTCACAAGTTCAACTTGATTATACAATTTGGTAACACATTAAAACCTAATATGTAGATGTAATAAAAACAGACAATTTATAATTGGGTGCCGTGAAATAAAGAAGAAGGCAATAATTACGATCGTTTTTATTGCCAAAATTGCAAAAAAACGTCGAATTTTTGATCTGAGTTCTTTAGAAGGATTTTTTAAATAAAAATAAAATAATAGGTAATGTAAAATTAAATATAATACCTATTATGTAAGTTTTTGTCAAATTAAAATTTTGTTTTTGAAAAAAAAAACGAATATTAATGTCAATTAAATCGAAAATTATTTTTAGTTTGGAAATAAAGTTGAATAATACCAAATTGAATCGATGGACATATTTTTCTTTTTTAATTCTATAATTGGAAATAAAGTCGCACAAAAAAATCCTAAAACTTGACGTTGTTTTCGAAATGTTTTGGAAATTAAGTCGATTCAACATTATTTCCTTCTTCTTTATTACACGACACCGTATTTTCGGACTTACTTTACTATACAAATTAGTTTTGTATTCGCCAATATTATCTGATTTCGGGAATCGACCCGACATTCCACTAATTACAATCTCATCATCTTCACTTGCAGCATGCGAACGATAGTATTGTGGTCTCGATAAGTCCGGACGCGGAATTTTTGAATCATTTTCATATTTTGAAGCCATATTTTTTTTATTTCTTATATATATCTATATTTAAATATAAAAATCACCAGACTTTTGAAAATTTCGTATTTGTAAATATTTTTGTAAAGCAAACACTTGTGAATAGCAAACTACTAAACGACAATTGAAGGTTTTCGAACCGGTCTGTGCCTTTTATTGATTCTGTTTTAGTTTGTTGTGTTCCTTCAATTTTTAATTAATTTCGAAAAAATTAGTCAAAGCTCAAGTTTTCATGGTATAGGTTGTATATAATGCATTTCTTTGGAATTTAATTTTAATGCATTGCATTGTATTAAGTTGCAGACGTTTCCCCTTTGTGCAGAAAACTTTGTTTTTGCAAATAGCACCACGATTAACTTGAAACGGATATAGATACGAGTACATATATGTACATATGTACATACCTTTTACTAAATTGGAGTAATTCATTGCATTAAATTGGAAATCGAATTATTTAAGTGCAAGAAACTTATTGCAATGGTAGAGATATAGTGCAATGGAATAATAAAAATGCATATGAGCAAAACTGTCCGGCAAATATATCGGACAAGAACTTGAAATAAAAAATTAAATCAATTCATGGAAGATTGATAGGTTTTAATTTGTTTTGTGCCCGACTATCAATAGCTACTGATCAGGAAAACGTCTATGAATATGACCCAACAACTTTTGCTATATTAAAATGCCGATTTAACCGCAATTAAGCCTTTTGGGGGAAAAATTAAGAAAGTTTTAATTTTTCCTGTCTTATTAATTGATATTTATATATTTAAGTTAAATATCCACTGATTGTAACTACCCCAATCTCTTATCGACTCACGAAAAAAATATTTGACTCTACCCAGAAGATACATTTAGCTGAAGAGTGGAAAACTTCTCAAACTTTTCTTCGAAGGTGCCACTTATCCCCATACCATATACCTTACAACACGAATTTTACAAGGGAAGATTGCGTAAAACTGCTACGGGTAAGGGTAGGAAAAACCCTTTTCACGAGTCGACATATTTTTTTTAACAATGAAACACATGAGGAATGCCAGAACTGTGGAACAGAACTTACAATTTGGCACATATTTGTAACTTGCCCAATTTCAAACCGAATAACAGATCCACAACAAATCCAGCAACAACTTGCAGAAATGTTAGATCCAGCAAGCTTAAAGTCACTACAAAATATAAAAGAAGCAAATTCATTGCACAATAAGTTTAATTGAAATTTTTGACATTTCTCGACGTTTCAAGGTCCCTAGAGCCTATATCAATCATTTTTAGAGAGATGTCTGTGTGTGCGTGTGTACGTACGTTCGTACGTTCGTACGTTCTGGTACCATTTTTCGTCGTCGATATCTCAAGAACAAGTAGAGATATCGACTTGAAATAAATTTTGTTTTACAGATAATAACTTCGAAAGAAGCTGAAAGGGCGTTTATTAATATTCAATGAGTCGTTTTTTTACTATAGCAGTTTAAAAAAGAAGTGAAATTTTTGGTTGGGCTCAAATATCTCACGAACAAATAATGCTATTGACTTGAAATAAATTTTATTCGACACATTATGACGTCATACAAATTTGATATGAATTTGGAAAAAAATCAATATACCGTTATTTTTTAAAACCAAAAAAACTAAAAAAAAATTTTTATAACTCGAATATCCTTAGATGGAAAAACGATATTAACTTTAAAATAATTTTATTTTACGAAAAATGTTGTTTTTGACTACTGGTGAAAATTTCAAAAAAATCAATGGACAGTTTTTTTTACAAAAAATTAAAAACTACAAAAAATTCTACCAAAAATTGGTATAAATGGTCTTTCGACTCAAATTTCTCAAAAACGGGTAACGATATTGACTTCTTGTTTGTTTTATTTTCTACATCACATAATTGTTAGCAACCGATAAAATTTTGACAAATATTGAATGGGCAGTTTTTTAACAAAAAATCAAAAACTGTTAAAAATTCTAAAGCAAAGTAGTTACAATAATTGTAACACAATTATTGTATTTCAGCTCGAATATCCTGAGATTCTGAGAACGATTGTGCCTTCTAAAATATTATATTTTATACATAGCACAATTTTTTATGAAAGGTTAAATTTTGACAAAGATAAAAAAGTTTTTGATAAAAAATATAAAAAAAAAATAAACTAAAAAGTAGAGCACATGAAGATCGGAGTAGATGGTTATTGTTATTGGCCTATTGGGAATACCTCGTTAAAAAAAAAACGCGTGGAAGTTTACCTCCTGGGTCACGTGGAAACAACTTATACATCAACAATCTCTATAATATATGTGCATTTCGTAAATCTCTTCAAATAATTAAAATGCTTTTCAATCTTAAAATAATGATTGTTTGAATTTAACAGCTAAAGTTTGTTTCGCAGAAAATTTGGTTATTTGAAAAAAACTAAATATAAAGTTTTCAAGATCACAAATGGGAAGTTATCAGTGTGGGTCGCGCCCAGCCTCTTTTTTTTTTTAAATCAATCAAGACCTAGAAGAAGAAAAAACTTGTTGGAAGAAATCAGCTCATGTTGCTAGAAACTTTCAATAAAAATTAACCAAAAGGTTTTTCTTCATTTTCAAACTGTAAAATTTTCACAACGTGATTCCGGATTATCCTAAGTTCAGCGTTCAGTTAAAGTAGTAACATTTAGACCAAGTTCAACCTGCTCGTCCCGAAAACCAGAAATTATATATTCCTTCCAACTCGTAATTTGCCCCAACAGCAAATCTTTATCAATTAAAAATCTCCACAAATAATTAAAAGTTGTTAATTTTATTTTCAATAAATGTATTAAAGTGTAATGTATTTGAGAATAGGTATGATATTTATATAAACAAGTATACAACTTAAAAAAAAAAACAATTTAAAAATATAGTGTAGGTATTTAATAATAATTACAAAAACAAAATCCGCATTAAAAGATCCTAAGAAGGTATTACTATACCGCCTACGGTTTCACGTCTTTCAAATACGACTCAAAAGTCTTAACATCCTTCAGCGCTGGATCAGTCATTGATGATGTTAGCCAATTTTGAATTATCCAACATTGTTGTGTGGCTCCCTTCAACAAATTTCACTGTTACCTTGCTCTTGGTTAATTTTGACAAACTGTAATCTTGGTCAACGTCGACCATTGCAACTTCTGACGGCCTGACTAAAGTTATAGGAGCGTTCAGCACATCTAATGCTTCAAGATCAACTTCAGCTGCCATTTTAACTCGATTAAACATGGCTTTAACCATAACCATGGCATATTCCTTGCTGTAAATGCTTTGTTTATTAATAAATTCCATGAATTTAGCAATTTTCTCTTCATGTGTTTTAAGTGGCAAAAATATTTGACTAGTTGATTCAGTTGTTTCATTGGGAAAGATTTGATTAACTATGCCAGATAGCAGTAAATTATATAAATCTTCATCCTTGTAATTTTCACCCAAATGACCAAGTGTTAATGTCTTCAGAAAGTGTGGTGCACCATCGATTAAAAGAACTTGTCCTCGATAACCAGCTTTTTCTAGTAAGTTTGCTAGATTCAAAGCTACAAATGAGCCAAAAGAGTAACCGATGATGTAGAAATTTTCTGATGCTTTAAGAACCGATTTCACATTCTACAAGTTAGAAGAGTTAAGTTTATTATTGATTGAATATAAAAATATATTGTCAAAATGAATCACCTCAAAAACAGCCTGCGAAACTTCTTTAATTGTTGTTAGATGAGCTGTATGATGCAATTGTAGAACAGTTGACTTCGAGAACAAACGTTTACCTATGGCATACCAAGCTTCTCCAGCTGTACCCTCCAAACCAGGAATTAGTATACTCGGATTTATGTTGAGCTTCGAAGTATCAGCTGAAGTCAGCAAAGGATACAAAATTTTGTTACAATTTTCTTCATCGCCCAAATTACGCAAAAGCAGATCCATTCCCAGAGGCGTGTTCTCAGAAGCAAGAACTAATTTAACAACATCATCTTGTTGCACTTCCTTAGCATGTTCATATTCCTGAAGCTTTTGGAATGTCAGTGATCGCAAATCCTGCGGAGTAAGACACAATTCGAAGTCACGTTCAAGTGTTTGTTTAATTTCGACAGCCATTAAAGAATCCATTCCCATTTCGGAAAGAGTCATGTCCAATGAAACTGACTTGAGATCTCTTATGCCCATGATATTCATGACTGTCTCTGTAATACTCTCATTTCCACCACGGCCAACACGTTTCTCTGCAACTACCATACTAGCTACAATTGCATCTGTCGATGGAATTAAATTGTCCAATTCCTGCAGACATGAAGAGATTCTTTGCTGCAAAGTTCCTCCAATTTCCATATCAATCTTATCTTCCGCCATATCAGCTACAAGACCTACTTCTCCCACTGCACCCCACTGAATAGCTTTGCCAGGGAATCCATTAGCAACACGATCTTCGATAATTTGTTCCATAATCGAATTGGCCATCCCGTAGTTAGTTTGACCAGCGTTTCCTCGTCCACACGATACACTCGAGAATACAATAAAATGTTCTAAATCCGGACACATCTTTCGAGACAGCTCATCAAGGTATCGTGTGGCTAAAGCCTTAGGTGCAAAGGATTCTAAAAAGTTATCAGCCGATTGGTTGGCAAACAATCCATCTCGTAGAACAACTGCTAGATTAAAGATTCCTCCAACTGGTCCTAGAGTTTTCGCCTCTCTCAACAATGCTTCGCAACCAGTTCGAGTTGTTATGTCTGCTGTGCTTATCGTGACTTCGCAGCCATATGTTTTCCACAGCCTTTAAGGAATTTTTAAAAGTAAGCTTGAAATTTTCTATAAAAGTTCAACAAATATTTACGCTATTCTATATATCTGATAATCCTTTGAGATTCCACGACTTGAACTTAATAACAGCCTTTTAGCTCCTCTTATGACAATCCAATCAGCTAACTCAAGGCCAAATCCACCAAGTCCTCCCGGGATAACATAACACAAATGAGGATTAAAGTATACCTGATCCAAAACCGGAAGTGGAATCGTGTAGGGAGAATCGGCATCTTTTCGAATTTGAATAAGCACCTTGCCTATATGTTTGCCTCCAATCAGATATCTGAATGCTTGTTCCATTTCATTTCCTGAGAAGGTTGTAACAAGAAGTGGTTGGATAATACCTCCTGCAATATCGTCGTCAATCATTGCTTTAAGTTTCTGAAAACAAAAACAATGTATTTAAAAATGTTTTCAACCGGACCGGCATAGGTTTACTTACATTTACAAAGGTAAAATTGATAGCTGAATCAGGAGCATTGAGCATTGTATCGGCCAGAACAGCATGGAATGCGATTTCCTTAAGAAAACATCCCATACCAAGTTTATTATCATTAGCCATATCAAATTTGCCAATTTCCAAAAAGTGTCCCCCTTTTGCCAGGCATCGAACTGATGCAAGAAGTTTTTCTTCTGATAGAGAATTCAGAACAAAATCTACACCTCGACCTTGTGTCTGCTGTTGAACCATGATTTCAAAAGATGTGTCACGTGAGAATCCAATATGTGAATCTTAAAACAAATCAAAATAAGGTTAACAAATATAATAATTCCTTAAACTCAATATAGGCAAAATATTACCTTCCAACTCAGGGAATGTCTTCAGCAGAAATGCTCTTTTTTGTGGGGTGCTTACAGTTGTGAAAACCTCCAAGCCATAAGCAAGTGCTACTCTTATTGCTGCAAGACCAATACCGCCTGTCCCAGCATGAATGAGAATACTTTTACCCTTTCGAATATCAACCTTCACGAAAAATGCATAATATACTGTTATGTAAACAACTGGTACTGTGGCAGCTTCCTCGAGTGTCCAATTATCGGGAACATTCCAAATTAGGCAAGATGGTTTCTGCACATAAGTTGCAACACCACCTCTTTTCACCATACTCATAATTCGTTTGCCAGTTTTAAGATTAACTCCAGAGTATTCAAAGCCTATAATTAAACTTAGATCCATTCGACTGCTACCACAGAGTTCAGCTGCTAATCGACCAGTGGCTAACATTATATCACGGAAATTGAGAGATGAATACACTACTTTAATTTCACAGTCCTTCGGGGCAAAAGATCCTTGGAACCAGCGAAGTGATGACAAATCTCCTCTATGAATAACATTTCCATAAATGTGATCAGCACGTGGAAGAATTTGATTTTCAACATTAAGTTGCAAATGGCGGTATGAACCCCATTGACCCTAAACAAAAATTTAGTCAAAATATCAGTTGAAATGATGAAACTGTGAAGAATTCAATACTCACATTACGATAAACGTTAATTGCTGGTTCTTGTGCAAGATGCTCCTTATAGAAGGAATTTTCTGGGTCAAATTTAGGTGCAGTCACATCATCAATCAGTACACATCGAACCAAATGACCTTCAGGTTCCTTTCTTAGGCAGTTAGTCAAGCCAATAAGTCCGTTAAACTTGTCATTCTCCGCATTAAGTATCACTGGACCGTTAAGCATAGCCTCTTGAACTTTTACTACCCATTGTAGTGAAGGATAATCTTCGCTCAGGTTTATATTTTTAGGTTTTAGATTTCTTTACAGAAATTTAGATGTTCGGTCCATAAGAGATAGCAGTATGCGTCTACTTATGTCCTCGAAAAAAGAAATAAAAAAAAATTAGTTTTTAAAACGACAAGTTGTACTAGCCACAAGAGCCCTTTCGGTCTTCAAGCGTCTTAGTACAAAAAAAAAACAGTCGAAAAGAAATAAATATAAAAAAAAAGACTTTGTAAGTTTAAATGTTCGTGTTTATTCTTCGACGCTTCGAATTGGAATGAATTTAATTTTGATCACAATGACGTGCTTAGGCTTATCGTGATCTTAAAATAATTTTATGCAGTTATATTTTCTCAGAGAGACGAATAATTATTACAGTACATTATAAGATGACATTTAAAACTGCAATACTTTCGTTAAGTTACAGTGAGTCAATGTTTTTATTTTATAATTCAAAAGGTAATTTAAAATTATTTTTAATATTTTAATATTATTATTATTAATTATTAACAAAATGGTAACTTTAAAGAATTCAAAAAAAGATAGTATTAATTATTATATTTAAATAACTGATTCGTTACAACCTCCCCCTCTGTCGCTGAAAACGCCCCGATGATGCGACAGGATTTTTATGAATATGTTCGTTTACGTCTCATTCTTGTACGAGTAGATCTTCGAAAATTCGGATTGTCTTGCTGTGGGATTTGAAGACGACTTGTTGGTTCGTTGTTTGGTGGGACACTGTAGTTTTGTCCAACGCATATTGAAAGCTGTGTTTTGAGATCTCTGTTTTTTCTTTCTACAGGATTTGCCTCGGGATGATAAATGGGTGTAAAGGTTTGTTTTATACCCAAACAGAACGTGAGTTGCATTAACGCCGATATAAATTGGGAACCGTTATCCGAATGTATTCTCCTCGGCACTCCATAGCGAAGAATAACTTCATCAAGAAGTTTTAGGGCACAATTTTCTGCAGATGCCACTTTAAGTGCGAAAAGCTCTACCCAACGGCTGCACAAATCTTCTACTATCAAAATCCATTGATAACCGTCATCTGAGCGTGGCAGAGGACCAAATAAATCAACTGAAATGACTTCAAAGCGCTGGTTACTGCATACAGTTTGCATTAATCCTATAGGTTTTAGGTTAGTTGGCTTGTATTTCTTACATTCAGGACATGCTTTTACATAATTAGTTATGTCTGAACGCATTCCTTTCCAATAATAAAACGGAGTGATGCGATTGATTGTTTTATCAATCCCATAATGACCTCTTGTCGGTGCATCATGATAATTATATAAAATTCGATCATGCATTGATTTTGGTGCAACTAACTGTCCGTTTTCGGAATCTTCTTCCGAGCAATAACGGTAAAGGATACCTTTGAAGGGGTTTTTGTATTACTTGTCATACGTGCAGCTTGCTGCCTGTGAGATTAATTTATATTGAAGGTTTTTGAATGAACAACAACAACTTGTGTGTGTTACCACCTAGTTCAATGGCTGGAATTATTCATAGCTATTTCACGGGGACCAACCCGATCATCAGACTCCTTTCAGTATTGCTTACGAGTATGTTCAATTAATATACCATCAATCATCATATAACCTCGATTTGTGTGAAGTTGAACATTTTCATCATCTGATTCTAACGAATCAATGATTTTTCTCACGACCGGGTCTTCAAGTTGAGCATCACGTACTTCCTTGGCTCCTTGTGTCGGAAAATCGATTTCAAATGACATACATTCACATTCTATGTCTGTATGATTCTTATTACAAGGTGGGCGGGACAGTGTGTCTGCCACAACGTTTTGTTTGCCAGGTGTGTATTCAAATTTTATGTTTGTAACAACAAAGACCAACGAGTTAGTCTTCCGGTTGGAGACTTTAAACTGAACAGCCATTTTAATGGTTGATGATCTGTTAAAATTGTTATTTCCTCTCCTTCGGAATTTCTGAACTACCCAAACAACGGCTAAGGCTTCACGTTCTGTCGTCGAGTAGTTGCGTTCTGCTGTGATTAACAATCAACTTGCGTATTCGATTGGATTGTAGTACTTCTCCCCCTGCAGCAAAACAGCTCCTAGCGCATAGTTGCTGGCGTCTGTCCATAGGAAAAAAGGCATATTTTCGTTCACTTGTTGAAGTATAGGTGGCGTGCTTAAAAGTTTTTTCAACTCTTAAAAAGCAGCTTGTTCTTCATTGGACCATTTCCATTTTTTATTTTTTTTTTGTTAGGTTTGATAATGGCTTGGATACTTCGGCAAAATTTGGGATGAAACGTCGAAACCAAGAGCAAGTTTGCAAAAAGGACATAAGTTGCTTTAGATTCTTTGGGCTCGGGCGTTTGGTTATAGCTTCCGTTTTCTCTGGATCGATTTTTAAACCTTCTATTGTTAAAATGTGTCCTAGATACTTAACTTCGGATTTGCAAAAATAACATTTTTCTCTATTAAGATGAAAGCCGAACGCTTTAAGTCTATGGAACGTTTGTTGTAAATCTTTGATATGGGTTAAAAATTTTTCAGAGCATATAATAATATCATCAAGATATGCCAAGATCAGGATGTTTGGAAGTCCATTTCAGAATTTGTCGATTATCCTTTGGAACGTTGCTGGCGCGTTTTTCAAACCAAACGGCATTCGATTGAAGCTATATTCAGAAAGGGGTTGTAAATGCAGTTTTGGGTTTATCGTTGTCTGCGATTTTGATTTGCCAATAACCTGCTTTCAAATCCAAGGTTGTCATGAATGGCGTTGATTTAGCAGCGTGTAACAAATCGTCTATTCGAGGCAAAGGATATGTGTCCGTAACCGTTATTTTATTAAGCCGTCTGTAGTCAACACACAGACGTATTTTTCCATCTTTTTTGGGAATTAGAACGACTGGTGAGGCCCAAGCGGATTCAGTTTCTTCAATAATTCCAGTCTTAAGCATTTCGTCGAGTTCTTCGCGTAGCTTAGATTTCATTGTCGGTGATAATCTGTAAGAAGTCGTGGCAATTGGTTCTTGTGAGGTTGTTTTTATAATATGCTCAATTCCTTGAATTGGCCTTGAAATATTTTCGAACAGACATTTTTCATTTTTAAGGAAATCATCTAAAATATTCCTTTCCGATTCCGAAAGGTGAACAGCTTCATCATTTCTGATATGAACCTCAATTGAGTTTATGTTTATTCGTATAAACCATGTTTCAATTTCATTCTGTTTCAACTTTTTCATTGGTGGGAACAAATTTGTTTCCTTTTTAGACTTTCAAGAGCCAGGCGAATGGTCGAAAGCTCATTTGGAATCCTTGCGCATACTTGGAGAGTATTATTAAAGCCCTTAGAAGTCCAAATGGAACTAGCAAAGCCTATGATTTTATGTTGTTGCATTTTAAATAATTTTTTGCAAAGCAGTAAGGAAAATGCACTGATAGTGGCATCTACTGCCAAGGACATCGAAAGCTCAAGAGAAAACCTAGTAGATCACGATGCCAGAGCAAGTCAACCGGCATCAAATGCGTTTAATATAAGAAATAACTTCGCGGACTGGTTTGTCAAAGAAGGAAATATTGATTTTCAATGGAATAAAATATAAAATGCACATTGGATCGCACGTACCTACTTGCTCTTATGTTGAAGTTGCTTAGAAATTAAGAACTTTTAAAACATGGGAGTAATAAATTTAATAAATAATAAAAAAAAATAATAAATTTTGTGTATTAAAAAAAAAACAAATGGCGTAATTAGTACTGAAAATAGGTATAGTGGTTTAGGCTGTAGGTCAAGGTACAGACAAACAGACAGAATTGTGCAACCCACTTTAATTTAAATAATATGAAATATTCGACTGTTACCAGTCTTTTCCATGAACACCGATTGTTTATAATTATTATGATTTAAAATCATGAATATTAAATATATAATTATATATATATATAAATAATATATTTATATATATATATATATATAAACCAGCTTTTTGTGTTCATATTATGGGAGAAATTATGCGTCAAGACAAGGTGTAATGGTCATCTTCTGATGAGCCCAGCCATTACACCGGGGCGAAACGCATAATATGAACACAAAAAGCTGGTTTATATATATATATATATATAAATAGATTATTTATATATATATATAATTATATATTTAATATTCATGATTTTAAATCATAATAATTATAAACAATCGGTGTTCATGGAAAAGACTGGTAACAGTCGAATATTTCATATTAAACAAAGCCACAGCAAGGCACTAAAAACTTTGCTACAATTTGTCTTCTTTGAAGACTTGTAGCAACTATATGATTCACAGTTGCATTTGTAACTCAAAATTATATAGAATCTCGATGTATTCGAGAAATTATGCGTCAAGACAAGGTGTAATGGTCATCTTCTGATGAGCCCAGCCATTACACCGGGGCGAAACGCATAATATGAACACAAAAAGCTGGTTTATATATATATATATATATAAATATATTATTTATATATATATATAATTATATATTTAATATTCATGATTTTAAATCATAATAATTATAAACAATCGGTGTTCATGGAAAAGACTGGTAACAGTCGAATATTTCATATTAAACAAAGCCACAGCAAGGCACTAAAAACTTTGCTACAATTTGTCTTCTTTGAAGACTTGTAGCAACTATATGATTCACAGTTGCATTTGTAACTCAAAATTATATAGAATCTCGATGTATTCGAGAAATTATGCGTCAAGACAAGGTGTAATGGTCATCTTCTGATGAGCCCAGCCATTACACCGGGGCGAAACGCATAATATGAACACAAAAAGCTGGTTTATATATATATATATATATAAATAGATTATTTATATATATATATAATTATATATTTAATATTCATGATTTTAAATCATAATAATTATAAACAATCGGTGTTCATGGAAAAGACTGGTAACAGTCGAATATTTCATATTAAACAAAGCCACAGCAAGGCACTAAAAACTTTGCTACAATTTGTCTTCTTTGAAGACTTGTAGCAACTATATGATTCACAGTTGCATTTGTAACTCAAAATTATATAGAATCTCGATGTATTCGAGAAATTATGCGTCAAGACAAGGTGTAATGGTCATCTTCTGATGAGCCCAGCCATTACACCGGGGCGAAACGCATAATATGAACACAAAAAGCTGGTTTATATATATATATATATATAAATATATTATTTATATATATATATAATTATATATTTAATATTCATGATTTTAAATCATAATAATTATATTTAATTTAAATGCTTTTTTCTGAGAAATGAGTCCAAATAACAAATGAATGTATATACATTTTTCAACAACTATCTTTTGTACGCATAAAAACAGCACAGTACCTATAACGTAAGTAAAAACTAAAAAAAAAAACAGGTATACTTATGTACATACAAATTATTTATTTAAAAAAAAAAAGAAAAAACAAAAATTCATTAACAAAACTTAAAGATATTCATTTAAAAACAGGTACATTTTATAGTACATATCACTTTCATCGAGTTCATTTAAAAAAAAAGCAGGTAAGTTTCTTAAACATAAACAAAAAAAAAATAAACAAGTATTTGGCACAAGGCTGGCAACTTATGAGTCATCAGATTTTAGCTCTTCCACCAAAAGATTTAAAACCTTCGCTTGGAAATTTATTTGCCAACTTTGGCTTAAATGTTGGACCTGCTGGGCAACGCTTTCAAAAAAAGGGGCCCTTTGTTTTTTTTCAGTTGAATTATTGGAAGGGCCCAGTCCAACTTCCTCTCCAACATCGACCACATCCTCCGGCTCTACATCAATTGACTGACCTTCCTCGAAAATACTTGTGAAGTTCCCGCAGTCACTAAAAATCAAATTGAAAACTTTTACAACACAATACATTTATAAAAAAAATATTTAGTAAACATACTCTGCGGGAACTTTGATGTAAGGGATGAGGAATTTGAGGCTTTGGAAATGAACCCATTTTACTTTTGGGATCGCCCCAGAACCACTAGGGATATTATTTTCTATTTTGAAATATGTCCTAAAAGAGTCCCACAGAGAAGTCCATTTTTTTTGGCATTCATCCACTGCAATAAAAAAAATTTCTTGCTATAACTACAATGCGTAGGTATTATTAATATTTGAACTTGCCTGTTTTGCCCAGAATATTGGCAATGTCTTCCCACGCATCCTGTTTTCTATGTTTGTTCATGTATAAAGGGTCGTCTTTCGCATATAAACATAAATGGCTTTTTACTTCCACGATGAGTTTTGCCTCAAATTCCTTCATCTCTGTTTTGTTTTTCAGTTTCATCATTTGGCTGTTCATTTTTCGCTGTAAAAAAAGATTATTGTTATTGTTTTGATTTAAAAAGACTTTATTATTCCAACTTACAATTTTTATGCGTCAATTTACAAAAAAACTTATTAAACAAAATATAGTCGGCCAGCCAGACAATTCTACCGCCAAATTTTCCTGATTGAATTCGATACGAAAATTTTTTTCGTTCGCAAATCTGTCAGTGGAACAGGAAGAAAATGAAACTCAAATCATTGGAACGATTTGTTCCATTTTGTTTGATTTGACGATCAGCTGGCACGAAAAATGAATTTTCATCAGGAAAATACATAAATCCATTTTAAACAATTAATAATTGTTCCATTAAAAATTTTACTAGAGAAAAAAATTCTTTGAGTTGATTGTCATTGATTAGTGTGACATTTGTGTTTCAAATCAAATGAAAACATAGTAAATTATCCATTCAAAAATTTTTCCTGTTTCATTTTCCTGATCGGTATAACTGACGCCTTAGGAGTGGTAAAATTGACGGCCAGGACGTTTTCAAAAATGTTGTTGATGCCGGCTGGTGAAAGATGATTTGATGCAACATGCTTCCGGTTTGGTGTTTTCATAACATCCGGTTGATTGTTTTGTTCAAACCAAGAGATGAAATCTTCCATCGGGGAATCCGGTTTAGTTAGCTTTTCAATTTTGGCTTCACTTAAGGAAACAGCATCGTTGAGTTTCGTTTCATCAAGTTTAAATTCAAAAATATTATTTGGATCTCTTTATAGTGTACGTTGAGCAAGGTCGAGTACTATTCCAGATTGTTTTAGGAAATCGATGACAAGAAGAGTTCTGTTGTTTTTCGCACTTGGTAGACAAATGAACCGAATTTGTTTGAATCGTTTTCCAATGACAATGCAAGCAATTGTTGAATAAACTAATTCTTTTCTTGTGATTCCATCAGCGAGAGTAACTTCTGCGAAAACTTTTTGAAAATTTTTGTTTTTTTCTTTTAATTTTTAAAAGAGCTGGTAGCCAGCTAAGCTAGTCCTAGCTGCTGTGTCAAAATATGCTTGACCTTTTAAGCCATCTATATTTATATCAACGACTGGAACATTTCTACCTACCAGTGTTGTGTAAATCGAGTTAAAATCTAATCGTTTGGGACTATCTGATTTCAAATGTTTATTGCAATTAGGGCAATTCAAGCGGTAAAATCCAGCAGTGCCACATCCATAGCAACTTAATTTGGTTTCTTCTTTTTCTTTACTTCCGGTTTATTTTTCCTTTTCTAACCTTTTGAAACAGACCTCGGCGGCATGATTTTTCTTTCGGCAAAACGAGCAACGTAAACCTGATTTTTCGGAAACATCAACTGGAGTATTTTTCGTAATCAATTGTTTTTCATTTAAGGACAAATTTTCTTTTAATTGAGAAAATAATCTTCTTTTTCGACAAATAAATGCATCTGTACTTTCATTAATCTTAGACACAGCATGCCCCCTTATACAAGTAAGGGGTAGAAAGAAACCCACTGGTGGAACCCCGGGCTAGATCCACTTCGAAAAGAATGCATAAAACTCTTTAACAGAGCAGAAGCTTCCAGAGATATGTCTGACTGGGATTCTTACAAAGAATCACTGAGGACATATAAAAAAGAACTGAGGAAAACCAAGCGATCGTTTTGGAAAAACTTCTGTAGCAATGTAGATAATTGCTCTGAAGCATCCAGACTGCGCAAAATACTCTCCAAAAATCCAGTGATGCCAAGCTGTTTGAAAACTGCATCGGGCCTCTGGACCAATTCATGTGAAGAATCGCTCAACTTGCTACTAGACGTTCATTTCCCTGGTAGCTCCAACATCAACAATAGCATTGCACCAATTACTTGCGACAATGCACTAACTCCTCTACGAGGTCTAGTCACTAAGGAAAAAATTAAGTGGGCTATAAACAGCTTTGAGCCATACAAATCTGCAGGTCCAGATGGAATAATTCCCGCGGAACTGCAAGTAAATACCAATTTTCTAATACCCATCCTAGAAAACATCTTCAATGGATGTCTCAAACTATCGTACATCCCAATGGCATGGAGACAAGTCAAAGCTGTTTTTATCCCAAAAGCTGGAAAATCCAGCCATGTAAATCCCAAACATCTAAGACCTATTAGCTTATCATCATTCCTTCTTAAGACTTTTGAACGGATTGATATCCATTTGAGGACAAACATCGATAAGTCCCTCCTTTCAAGAGCTCAGCATGCTTACAATAAAGGGAAATCGGTTGAAACGGCTCTACATTGTATAGTACGTACACTCGAACACTCCCTCCATCATAAAGAGTACACTTTAGTTGCCTTCCTAGATATAGAAGGAGCATTTAACAATGTCGACACATCTGCAATTGCACGTGTATTGACATCCCTGAAGGTAGATGAATCGATTAGTACGTTGATAAATCAGATGTTGATAAGCAGGATTATCAACTCAAAACTTGGCGATTCTACTGCATAAGGGAGTGTCAGCAGAGGTACGCCGCAAGGCGGTGTCCTATCACCTCTCCTCTGGAACTTAGTAATAAATGAATTACTAATCACTCTAGAAAGAGAGGGATACAAAGTGTTTGCCTATGCGGACGATGTTGCTATCGCAGTGACGGGAACACATCCCAAAACGCTAAAAGAACTTTTACAAAACGCTTTAAATAAGCTCAATAACTGGGCAAATCGGAACTTGTCCTCTTCACCAGGAGATACAAAATCCCACATATTGACCCTCCCCATATAAACGGTGTACCACTTAAATTTTCAGACCACACAAAGTATCTAGGTCTTGTTCTAGATAGGAAATTAAGTTGGAATCCTAACATTCAAGAAAGAATAAACAAGGCCACAGTAGCCCTGTTTTCTTGTAAGAAAGCCATTGGTAATAAATGGGGATTAAAACCCTTCATTACACATTGGCTATTTATCTCGGTTATAAGGCCGATTCTTACTTACGGAGTAACGGTCTGGTGGACTGCGCTCGATATAGCGACAAATCGTGACAAACTCAGCAAAGTCCAACGAACAGCCTGCCTGTGTATGGGTGGAGCACTCCGCTCTACCCCCTCCGCCGTACTTGATGTTCTGTTCCATCTAATACCGCTGGACATCTTCGGCAAACAAATGGCTGCAAACACTGCCATAAGGCTTCAAGCCTCCTCACAGTGGATCAATAATGAGATTGGCCACTCCGCTATTCTGAATTCGTTCAATTCAACCAAAATAGCTTCAAGGTGACTATCCCTTCTAGATCTACCTGGGAGGATACATCATTTTTGAACGATGATCCTATCAACTTCTTCACTGACGGATCAAAAACAGATGATGGGGTTGGTGGAGGCGTATACTCTGATAGACTAAACCTAAGTCTCTCATTTCGTCTACCTGATAATTGTAGCGTGTTCCAAGCTGGCTATTAAAGAAGTCCTCTCCTGGCTGGGAGAAAACGTTATATCAACAAAAGATATACGTATTTTCTCAGACAGCCAGGCCGCGTTAAAATCGTTGGACTCTGTCTCTACGAACTCACTAACAGCCCTAAGCTGTCGATCATCTCTTATGGAGATGGCCATACAGTTCAATATTCACCTCTGCTGGGTGCCGGGCCATAGAGACATTCTAGGAAATTGCAAAGCCGATGAACTTGCAAAAGAAGGAACAAGTTTACCTCTACTGGCTCACAAAGCTATTGTGGGTATGCCTCTGGCTACATGCAAACTTATGCTAAAGCAAGAAACTATAGAGAGAACAAACCTCAGATGGAATAACACCACCACCTGTTTAGCGAAAAAATTTATTTGGCCTAAACTGAGTGCTAAACGCTCTAAGCAGTTGATCTCTCTGACGTAAACTCCATCTAGGATAATTCTTCTTCGATGATCTTAGCGATCTGGCAAACTGCGACTTCACCTGTCTCCTAAGCTTCATTCGGAGCTCAAAATGGTTCAACGGTGGAGGTTGATCAACTGATCCATTTGGTATCACAACGGACCTAATTTTTGGTCTAAGTGTGTTGGACTTCCAGACTTTAACCTAACCTAACCTAACCTAACCTAACCTAACCTAACCTTCATTAATCTTCTGCCTATCCTGGAAAAGGAAGGCAGTTCTAAGTAACTCGATTGCTTCATCAAACGTCTTTGCTTCTTGTTTAACCTCTTGCCACCAAGATGAAGCATATCCTTCAAGCAAAAGAGGAAAACTTGTAAGCGCGAACTGATCAGTAATATTAACGGCATTTTTATAAACGATTATGGTTTCTATGAAGTCTTCGACTTTTGAATTGTTACTTCCGCCGTTGAATCTAGCGTTGCATGAACTGAACGTACTTTTAGGCGCTTCTCGTACATTGAGGCGCTTGTGACATATTCACAATAGACTCGTTTTCTACATACTGTATGGTTTAATGAAGGAGACTGATTTTCGTTGTTTAAATTGTGTGTTGGATTTACGGAATTTTCCAAATTTTGTGAAGTTTTTTGTGTTAATGGTGGTGAACGAAACATATCAAGTTTTTTTTTTTTTAATATGCGCGAGCTCAAGGGGATTTGATTTACCCTTGATTTACTACTTTCGAATTTTAGTTGGTATAAAGAGAGTTCGTGAATCGGTTCCAACGATATAAATTTGCAACATTGCATCCATGAATGTCACCCAATTGTATTTCCATTCTACTTTTCCATAAAGGCCATCACTTCGAGCTGATCTAACAGCCTTGAATGTTCCATTGTAATGGTAGCCACGCAATTTAAGTTCTTTGTAGAAATCTTTCTGAGCCATCATGGAGAATTTGGATTCTTCATCCAAGGGTATTTGCATAGGTGGTGGAAAATCTCTGGGAATCTCTCGAATACTTCCTGTGACAACCAAACTGTTTGATTCGGTGATCTATAAAAAACAGAATCATTGGTTTCTTTCTAAGATGCGTTAAATTTAAATTACCTCAAAATTTCCAGTTCCATAGTGAATCATAACTTTTAGTTCAAGAGTTTCACCAATCGTAATTGGAGTAGCTCTTAAAAATCGTACATCTTCAAATTCAACGGAAACATCCATATAACTAGGTCCATGGTACATCAATGAGAAGGTCTCCCATACAAATTGCAAATATCCAGTAGCTGGGACAAGAATTTTTCCATCGATCATGTGACCACTCAAGTACTCCTCATCATCACTTTGCAAATTGATGTTGAAGATTCGCTCGCCACTTACTTTGGTCTTCATATTCTCATATTTTGTTACAAACCAGTCTTCATTGTGGTCCCATTTGATTAAAGCTGCAATTCCTGGTGTTCCACGTGATACTGGAAATTGAACAGGAGGATAAAGGTTTTCAAATGGAAGTGTTACACCATTGTTGAAAAGTCTACAAAAGAGAAAAGTTAAAAATTTCTTAGAGGAAGAGAATTTTGTGAACTCACTTTCCAAGTGCACCTAAGAAATACAGGGCGTTATTTTTACTGCCCCTTTGAGTCAATGGAACATGAACACCGCCGGGCATTGAACGTTTCAAAATAGCTTGCAAAAGACCATGTGGTGCAATCTCAATAGTCAGGGCATTCTTGGGAAGCAAATCGAAAGTTTCTTCAAACAAAACACTACTCAGGAGATTATTTGTATGGTATTCAGCAGAGCAGAGATCACGTCCGCTTTGTTCCCATTCAGCTTTTGGAACACTTGAACTAAGCCACTTCGAAGACCTCGGCTTTGGTTTTGGAATAATTGATTTAAGGTATTCTAGAAGTTGTGGTCCCATATGGGCAATGTAACGCGAATGATAAGCAATATTTGAGCAAGCAAAAATGCCTTGAGATTTTAATCCATCAACAAACCGAGTAACATCTTCAGCTGGTCCGGAAATTGTACACGAGTCTTCTCCATTATGGCATGCTACTTCCATACTCTCAGGTAAAAAACGAACAATTTTCTTGTAACCCATTCCTATCGCTGCCATAGAACCGCGAATTTTTTCAATTTCCAAACTCACCTTTCCGCGATAGTAAGCAGCTAAAATCATTTGCTCCGGAGTAAAACCTCCATCGGCATAGCCACAACCCAGCTCTCCCACAGAATGTCCAATAATGAAGTCTGGTTCAAGTCTTAAAGCTCTCAATACATCTACTAGACCAATTTGGATAGCAGCGATACCAACGAACGAGTGCAGAATATTATCATACGTGTGTACATCAGTTGATGTTAAGATATCAATCAGATCTAGATTCTTTGATTTAAGGGCATCATTACAGAGCTCAATGGATTTTCGAAAGATTGGAATTTCCATCAAAGATGTACCCATTTGAGTCCATTGCGAACCCATTCCACTGAAGACCCATATCAAAACATTTTCTTTAAATAGCGAACAGTTCATAATAATAATATCTATATGATAATTGTAAAAATCTCTACAACTTGAACAACACAAATTGATTTATATTGGACAGATTCACCAACGTTATAGGTATGTTCGCTTCGCATTAATTGAATCAATAGATTGTTATTTATTAATTTTTTACTTTCCATTAGCCATAACTTTTTTTAAGTATAGTGCGTTAGGCTTATTGCTACATTTATCATATTTAAATATATATATTGTATTTACTACATATTATGTAACTAACACTGCTACAAATGATAACTTTGAAAAGTAGGTGTTTCCAATTGCAAGTAAAAAAGCTCAAAGAGAAAAAAAATATTGTTACAAGTACTAAGCAGTACTGATGGCATTTAAAAAAAAATCAGACAACTTTCGGCGGAAGTTTCATTATCATCATCATCATCATCATCATCATCATCATCATCATCATCATCATCATCATCATCATCATCATCATCATCATCATCATCATCATCATCATCATCATCATCATCATCGGCTCGACAACCGGGGTCGGTCCTGGCCTCCTTCAACAAGTCTCTCCACCTATCCCGGTCTTGAGCCGACGCCATCCAGTTGCGCACCCCAAGGCTTCGGGCGTCCTGGTCTACGCCATCTCTCCAGCGCAAGCATGGTCTACCACGCTGCCGTCTACCATAGAATGTACCACAAAGGACTTTCCGAGCCGGTTCCTCTTCACTCATGCGATCTAGGTGCCCTGCCCACCGGAGTCTACCGAGCCTAATTTTTGTCACTATGTCTGCTTCAAGGTTGTAGGAAACCTCGGATTGCAATAATAATTAAAACAAGAATAATAACACCTAATAATAATATTAAACTGTAATCCTTATTAATACTATATAATTATATCTATAATAATAATATCTATAATAATAATATCAAAATATCAATTATAATATTACCTGTTATAAAAAAAAAAAAAATAATGATAATCCTAATACTTAATAAGATACTAATATTTCATAATATAACCTAAGTATAATATCTTAACCTAATAAAATTAAATAGTAAAACATAATAATAATACACTATAATACTAATACCTAATAATAATACTTATAAATAATACATACAATACCTATAACAATACCTAAACATAATATTAATACCTAATGATAAAACATAATAATAATAAATAATAATACTTATAATAATATCTTAACTATAATATTACCTACTTCTAATAATACATAAGGCAATAATCCTATAACTACTATTATAATAATACCTACTTAATATAACTATAATAATAATAATATTAATAATAACAATAATAATAATAATAATAATTATAACTAATCTAGCGATCCAGAGTGTTCCTACAAAGCAGAACACGCCAAAAAATTAAAGATCTTAGTCAATAACCAAAATAAAAATTATTCAGACAATAAATCCCTGAAAAAAAAAGTAATATAAAAAAAAAGAGAAATAGCCAAAAGCTTGTGAGTGGAATAATCAAAAGAAAGTGGCAAGTGATAATAAAACTATCAAAAAGGGAAAAAGAGGAAGTGTAAAACATGATTATTCCGGTGATCCCTTACTATAGAATGAATTAAGAAAAAAAAAAAATTGAATCACTAAAACAAAAAAAAAAATAAATGAATTAATTAATAATATGCAAAAAAAAACAATTAAAGAAACAATATATATAGAAGTGAACCCCTACCCACCCCACTTCAGAGACACAACGCCAACACCGCTTCACCATATCCAAAACCGCTATAGCCCAAAACTTTTACCACTACTGCCGCGTGGTTTTGTTCACAAATTATCATCATCATTATCATCATCATCAACATTATCGTCATCAGCAACATCATCATTATCATCATCATCAACATTATCGTCATCAGCAACATTATCATCATCATCAACCTAATCATCATCAGCAATATTATCATCAACATCCGCAGCATCACAATCCTAAAGTGTAAAAGTGTCCATTGCTTCCCTCCCTAATTCCTGTCGCGATCCCAAACCCCTACAACATTACCCTATTTTTCTTATATGTTCTCCTTATCCTAAATACCCAGCGTTGTGAAATAGTGTATTGTGCGTTTGTGTTAACTTTAAAAAAATATTGTTTATTTAATTATGCTAAATTTCTTTTTCTTGGTATGATCATAAATACTCATTAACGGTGATATGGATTTTATAAAAAAAAAATAGTATAAAGAAAAGAAAAAAAAAGTAAAAATAAAATACAAGGGAAAAAAAAAAGAAGAAAAGGAAAAGTTAATTAAAAATAAACACATATAAAATAAATTAGTATTTATCCCATAGCCAACGACAACCGCGTGGTGCACTACTGCTGGGACGTTCGATAGTTGGTAAGTCATTTGTTTTAAATTCCATTTATGTATTGATTGAGTTTATTTGATTATACATTTTTTTTATTTATTTTTGATTAAATTTTCCTTTAATTACCGCCACAATTACATTAGAAAAAAAAAGAGAAAAGATATTTAAAAACTCTATTACGTTACTGGAAAAAAAAAGGTTAAATACTTAAAATTTTATATACTTACCGTTATATTACCTGAAAAAGAAAAATCATATATTTTAAAATTCTACTTACCTTTAAACTAAAACTAAGGGAAATTAATTATTAAAATTTTTTTTACATACTTACCGTTATATTACCTGAAAAAGAAAAATCATATATTTTAAAATTCTACTTACCTTTAAACTAAAACTAAGGGAAATTAATTATTAAAATTTTTTTTATACACTTACCGTTACATTACCTGAAAAAGAAAAATCATATATTTTAAAATTCTACTTACCTTTAAACTAAAACTAAGGGAAATTAATTATTAAAATTTTTTTTATACTTACCGTTAAAATAATATTACCTGAAAAAAAAAAAGAAAAGTTAAATATTTAAAAATCTTACTTACCTTAAAACTATAACTAAGTGTATATACTAGACCTTTATGGAATTCTTAAATAAAGTGAGTAACCATTTTATTTTATAACGTGGTTGAAAAAAAAAAAAATTAACAAAAAAGGGTTTCCTTCTCGATCCGATGGTTGAGGTTCAATTTTTATTTTTGGGAAGTCAATTGAATTTTCTGATTACAGCATGATGATACTGTCGGCCTAATACCATCCCACAGAGGTGGAGGTGATGGAATAATAAGAGGGTAAGGTATATAAAGGGGGTGTAAGTTTGAGAGAAGGGACTATTGCATTTAAATGGAGGTTGCAGTAGTCAAGGTGGTATCTTCCAGATACATGGGCGGGTAAATCCTCCGAGGGTCAATACCATCATCGACCCTCACCCCTCTATAGAGGACACTCCCCCTCATCTAGCTGGACACTTCGGGTTCCCATTTTTTCTCTTTTTTTCTCGATTTTATATATATAGGCATGAAATCGTAACACAGTCCAGCACAGCGGTAGCAAGGACCCCCCCTCCGGCGAGCTAGCTCGTGCTTTTCGCAAGCATGCCAAGCTGCCGTTGTCTGGACACCCTCACCTTCCTGCTGCCAGGATCAGCCTCTAGTGCCTGTGGCTAGGGGCTGTAATGGTGGTAAGGTAAGGGAAGGTGAGGCATAACATCTATTTTGTTACAGGTGGCGCCCAACGTGGGGCCCCAAATTTTCCAGCTCTTTTCGATCTTTTGAGGGGAAAAGCTGATCAAGTTACACTTATGTTGCTGCGTCTGTTTTGAGTGTACTATCATTGTGTTTTGATTTTGTACTGGTATTACCTTGGCAGTTATTTGTTTCATAAAATGTTTTTTCTTCTTTACGTCTGTCTAGCTTAGGTGGAACGTCCGCTAGATAGGTGATACATCCTGTTTAGGCTGTTGCGGTTCCAACCTAAGCAGATCCCTATTATCCCTATTTACTAAGTTTTTTTTATTTTTTTTATTTTCGATTTCGATATTAAAGTTTTTTATTTTGATTTCGATTCGCGATTTTTTTTAATTTTTAATTTTGATTATTTCTGAAATTCGATTTTAAACTTTTTATTAATTTTGAATTTTTTTGAAATTTCGTTTTTTTTTAAATTTAGTTTCGATTTTAATTTCTTTATTTTATAGATTTCTTTTTCTTTCGGGTTTTAATTCTTTTAGTTTCAGTTTTTGTATTCATTTTTAATTCTCTTATTTTTAAGTTCGTTGTAAATTTAGCTTTTACTTTTTTTTAATTTAGAATTTTCCTGATAATTTTTTTTTGAATTTGATTTTTTAATTTGATTTAACATAATTTTTTTAAATTTTTAGTTCTCATTTAAATTTTTTTTCTCATTTGATTCCTACCTTCTTATTTTCTTTTCTTCTCTTGTCTTTACCTTTTCCGCTTTTTCATCTTTCATCTTTCTTCTGTCTCTTCTTTTTTTTTCATTCTTCAGTATACAGCTTTTTGTTGCGTTCTTCTTTCTATCTTCGGATTTTCTTTTTCATTAATTATTTTGTTTGAGTCTCTTAAAATGCGTAAGCGAGTAACGCGGTCGAAAACCAAAGCTTCCGTGCGAAGCCTAAGTCATAGGTCGCAATTTTTGACCGATTCGTTCGCAGACCTAGGTGTCACGCAAGCCACTACTGAACCCCGCCCTCGGCAGACAATAGATGGAGCTGCTCATGCCGAAGGAGCTGCTTCCTTGCTGGCCCAGGCGACGGATGGTAGGCGACGTGAACTGGCACCAACTCCGAAGCTTCGTGAGTCGCTGGGGAGAAAAGAAGACGAGCTGACAGGGTATATCCAGGAAGTTGTCACTGCTGCGGTTGGAGCCAGTCGAGCGGAGGATTTCCGTTTTTTCACTGGGGAGATGGAGCGCACCAGATCGGCTCTTCGTGAAGAAATGGCAAGTGTGATTCGAGAGACGCTTTCGGCACAAGTTCCGGTTGTTAGAAGTACAAGCCAATCCAACCCGGTTGAAGCGCCTTGCCATTACTCTACGTCACGTGAGCCACCCCGATCGCAGCCAAGATCGTCCTCCCCTCCTACAAGAGCACGGCCTCCTCCTCAACCGTACCCAGCTGCAGCAGACACCTCGAACATGGATGAATTCTTAAGAAGGTTACACGATCTAACTATGAGTGAGCCTAATGACCCCCACCAGGCACCACTCCGTCCCACCAGCTATAGATATCATAACTTTCACAAGTGGGAGCTAAAATTCGATCCAAGGAAGATGACAGTTGATGAGTTTCTCTTCCGACTTGAAAGGCTGAAGTCCAGTAACAAAGTAACGTGGGACGAAGTTGTCCTCAATTTCCATCACTTCGTAACTGGACCAGCAGAGACTTGGTTTTGGGTTGAAATTCAACCGTCGTCGTGTGCAGTCGCATTTATCGTTGGCTCCGCACTTAACTCTTTCGTCACTTTATTGTTCGTGCCCTTATTAATAATTCTAAACTGAAAAATTGTGTAACGCGTTTGACTCACCTCTACTTTTGTCAACCACGCATTTTTTTTGCTGTTTGCCAACCATAAAAATCAAAAATATCAACCCACCTTCTTTTTTGCAAACCGAAGCATCTTTTTCCAACGATACTGTGTCCCAATTAATTTCTTTTTGCACCTTAAAAATTAAATTTAACTATGTCATCAAAGTGCGGAAATCCAATCTGTGTCAACACCGATTCCAGTGCTGAGTGGATATGTTGTAGTGGTTTTTGCGGGAAATCATATCACATCTCCTGTGTTGGTCTTAACAAAAGATCGCTCGTGTATCTTAAAGACTACAATAAAAATTTCATGTTTTTCTGTGATGAATGTAAGGGCATTTCTCTGTCTCATATTATGCTGGCTATTAAATGCTTGAGTGACTCAATAGACAATAATAATACTGATTGTCTAAACAAAATACAAACCATTTCAAAAAAATATGACGTCTTTGTTAAAAGCACTGAAGAATTACACCAACAATGTGAAACTAACAATTCCCAGTGTTTATCTAAGCTTCTTGATATTGAAAAATGCACTAGTTCCTTTAAAAAACTGTCTGACTCTTTGCATGACTCACTTAGCGAGCTCAGTAGTAACGTTTCCTCCAATCTGAAATCCCTACGATCAGATATCGAGGTTCATTTTCAAAGTGATTCCTCTAAAACAACATTATCTACCTACACGCCCCCCGATCCATCCTTCCTCATCGGAATTTACGATGAATTACACAGTGCCAAATCTATTTTGTCCATAGTCTCTGCGGAATTAATATCAATTGGATACAACGTCAGTATCAATGGTCAACGGTTTATGGAAATGCAACAGGACATGAGCTCCTTGAATAGACATTCGCGAGACATGCGGCAAGTTATTAATGATTTTCTTGATGAACCTAAATATCCACCACTTGCACCCGTTACTGTGTATAATAGCCTTTCAGTTCTTGAAGAAATCCAGATCGCTGAAACTACGCCTCCCATACACACCGAAAAAGTAGCTGTAACTTCTTCTTCTTGTACACCATTGGTACCTGAAGTCGCTTAAATTCCCAACAATCGCAAACTACTCCAACAAGAGAGTCATCACCTACAGTATTTAAGCTTGGTCACCCATGGAGCTTGTCAGATTGGAAAAAGAGATTAAATAAACTTGAATCTGACAATAGTACGTATTACTGCCTGAAAAACACTCCCATTCCCGCCAATGAATCCTGGGTTAAGTCTTTCTTCAGACGTGGTTTCTCCATCATACCATCTAAGTGTAACCGTATTTCACCCAGATGTTTTAAGATTCAGTTACCCTCAAGATACGACGGGATTTTTCAGGACCCTAGTGGATTCTTCCGCCTGAATAACATGCTATTATTTAAATGGGAGCGCAGCCCCTCGAAAAAACCACAACTTAGCTCTAAGAACCCAATCCCCTCATCATCCAACCTTAACAAACCATTCAATAAACTTCTTAACAAACCATTCAAAAAACCCGTCAATGTTCCCAGATACGACCCCAACTGGAGCTTCAAAACAAATATTTTCCCCTACTTTAACAACCCCTCCAATTCTCATAAGCTCCCTACTGCCCCTACTCTTAATAAACCTCCAGGAAAACGTGTTTCCTTCAATCTCACTCCTATTTTCGCTCAACCAAGCCAATCTCCCCCTTCTAATTCATTTCCACTTTTTGACCTCAGATCTGGAAGCAAGTACCCCAACTTTCAAAGCTCCCATATGCTCAACCCCTCCCCTACTTCTCACTCTAACCATATATCCTCTTCTGCACCTACTACTCTGAAACAAACTTCATCTTCTGCACCAATCAATCCCTCCACTGCTCCCAACCAAACACACTCTATTTCAACGAATACTTACACATCTCCTTGCATATCCCCTCCCAATACATCCTCATCAAACTCCGGTTTTCTCCATTGATCTCCGCCCATTCTTTTATCGATCCCCTCCTACCCCCACCAGTCAAAATGACACAGCAGACACTCGATTCCTCTGAATGTCGCTATGCTCTTTCTAGGCTAAGAGACAAAAAAACTTATGAGAACATTCGCATATTCTTAGCTTATCTTCATGACAAATCTGATTCTGTTTGCTATGAAGGTAAAACAAACACTAGTGTTATGGTATCCATTCAACAGGAAGGTCTCCCTACTAATGTTGTCAGTCTTAAAAATCTTTTCATAAAATATCACGAGTTTTTCAATATGTCTCCACAAAAAGTAGAAAATGATCTTGATGCTTACGGAAGGTATATTCATTCGAAACGCATATCATATCTTCAGCGTAGTAGAGCCGACCATGATAGGTTTTTTCGTTCCTAATACCAGTCCTCACCCTTCAAGTAGACTTGCTCCAAAATGTATGGCCCTGTATTATCAAAACGTCAGAGGACTTCGTTCCAAAACCGCATCTGTCCTTCTTAACTCTCATAAGCTCCCCTTTGACATCTTCGCACTAACTGAAACAAACTTGTCTGCTGATATAAACGATAACGAACTTTTCCCATCGCATTTTAATATCTTCCGGGTCGACGGATCCTCGGATTATGATGTGTCTTGTGGCCGCGGTGTTCTACTGGCGATTCACAATCGGTATGACTCAACACTATTTAAAACCTCTTTATCTTCCTCTTTTGAGTTCGTTTGTATCAAATCAAATATTTCCAAATATTCCCTCTTCATAATTTGCTGCTACATCAGACCTTCTCAACCCACCCAAAGCTATCAGCTAGCTATTGATGCTTTCGATTCCATCTTCGATGCTGCTGATCCTTCCGATGTTGTCATAATTGTTGGTGACTTCAATTTCCCAAATCTTCAATGGGTTCTCTCGGAGGAAGAGTCCTATTACATACCCTTGAATCCCACATCCGAAAAGGAGATTTTATTTACTGATTGCATATCAGACTTAGACCTCTATCAATTGAGTGGTGTTAAAAATAATTTAGGTCGTCAACTCGATCTTATATTTTGTTCTGATGTTGATAATTGTGCGGTATCAGCTAGCGATCATCTACTCTCTAAATTAGACTCTTACCATCCCCCCCTTTTCCTCACTTTTTCTTACGACTCTTCCCACAAGGCCAATTTATCCGAAAATCCACTTGCATTTAATTTTCGTAAGGCTAACTTCCCTAAGCTTAACAGCTTGCTTAGTTCTGTTGACTTTAATACCATCGCTCTTACCGCTGACATCGACGCCGCAGTTTCCACTTTCTATTCCAATGTTTTTTACTGTCTTACTCAATCTGTTCCTATGGTTCAACAAAAGAGTACTTCTTCATCCCCCCCATGGTACAATAGTGATCTACGGTCTTTAAGAAATAAGAGGAACAAATTATGGCGGATTTACCTGACATCCCGCTCTGACTTTGATCTGTTAAGTTATCAGTACACCAACTCTCAATTTTCTGAACTTTGCGATTCCCTCTACCAAGATTACTTAAATCGAATGCAAACTTGTATTATAACAGATCCCAAAAGATTCTTTCATTTCATCAATGCTAAAAGAAAGTCTGATAACTAGCCTTCAACATTAACTTATATGGGCTCTGGCTCCGATGATCCGAAAATTGTTGCTAATTTGTTTGCCCAATTCTTTCGCCAATCTTTCTCTGTTACTGACTTACAACCTGATTTAGAATATTTTTCATACCTAAAATCTTGCCCCCAAACTTCCTTAAACTCCATAAGTATATCATCGAGCATAGTGGAAGACAAGATTAATATTCTCAAAGATGATTACTCCGCTGGTCCTGATGGTGTCCCCGCTATAATTTTGAAAAAGTGCTGCTTACACTTAGCAAAACCCTTGACAGCTTTATTCAAACTTTCACTCTCACTTGGAGTTTTTCCTTCTCATTGGAAAAACTCTTTTATAATCCCCATCCATAAAAAAGGCCCCAAGAAAGAAATCTCAAACTACCGCCCTATAGCTAAGTTGTCTTGCATCCCTAAGCTCTTTGAAAGTATTGTCTATGATACAATGCTTTTCCACTGCAAGCATTTAGTATCCCCAAATCAACATGGCTTCGTCAAAGGTAGGTCTACAACCACTAATTTGATTGAATTTGTTTCTGGAACCCTATGCTCTCTTGAAAACGGCTGTGAGGTTGATGTAATTGCAACCGACCTAAGCAAAGCATTTGACAAAATCTCCCATTCTCTGATCCTTTTCAAGTTAAATGCCTTAGGATTTCAACCCAGTTTCGTTTCTTGGATACAGTCCTACTTAAAGGATCGTCAGTATAGAGTTATCTTTAGATCCTCTGAATCTGATCCCATCCTTGCAACTTCCGGTGTACCGCAGGGAAGCCACCTTGGCCCATTGATTTTCATTTTGACAATTAACGATGTTGACTGTATCATAAAAGAATCTCTTATATCTGTCTATGCAGATGATAAGAAAATATTTAGGTGCATCTCATCCCCTAGCGACTCGCTTCTACTACAAAATGATCTCAACAAATTTTCGACATGGTGCCTTAAAAACTTTCTGGAACTCAATGTTAACAAGTGTCAAGCTATCACCTACTCACGTAAGCGCTTTAAACTCCTTCCTAGAACGTATTTTATAAATAATATGCCTGTTCGCTCGGTTGACTCTCTTAATGATCTAGGGATAATTTGTGATAGAGAACTGAACTTTCGCTCTCACATTGATACATCCATTAAGAGAGCTAACTCTGCACTCGGCTTTGTAAAACGATGGTCCAAGGAATTCCTCGATCCCTATGTCACTAAATCTCTCTACACCACTTTTGTTAGGCCACTGCTCGAATATGCAAGTCAAGTCTGGTCACCCTCTTACATTAGTCACTCCCAGCGAATTGAAGCCGTTCAACGTCGATTTCTTCGTTTTGCCCTCCGAGGCCTACCTTGGTCTGATCCGTATAACCTACCTCCCTATGAACATCGTTTAAAATTAATTCACATGGAATCTCTTGAATACCGCCGTAGGGTGGCTGACGTTGTTTTCACCCATCAACTCCTAACTGGAAATATTGACTGTCCTTCTCTTCTCCAAAAAATCTCCATCCAAACTAATTCCAATAATCTCCGATCCATACCTCTCTTTCAGATAAAATTTCATCGTACCAATTATGGTAGCAATGAACCTATGACACGTATGCTACGCACTTCAAACAGTGTTTCCAACCTATTCGACTTCCATTTAAGCAAATCCAGACTCAAATCATCCCTTTATAGTACCTCGTTCCCTTTCTAACCATAACCGAAAATTTCCTAGTTTTTAAGAATTTATGTTAGTCTTAAGTTAGTTAAGTTATTTTTTAAGTTGATTGCTTGTATTAAGCTAATAAAGTTAAAAAAAAAATAAATCTACATGAAAGGTAACCCAGAAGCTCCTTGGTTGGTGCTGAAGGAGGCACTCATTGAACAGTTTCGGAGCCTGGAATCCGACTCCGAGCTGTCAAGGAAACTTTACGACAGACATATGGGTCCTAACGAGTCTTTCGATGATTTCTATGCTGCTGTTCAGAAACTGAACAGCATGTTAAGAATTCCAAAAACAGACATAGAGATCATCGAACTTCTGAAGACTAATATTCGGCGTCAGATGGGATTACTCCTCATCACCTACGATACGAGGACCCTGACTCATATGGTGTATGTCTGTCGGAAAGTGGAAAAGTACCTCCTTGATCGCGAAGCCGGAGCCCTGAAGATAAGAACAGGGGCAATTCCACCACCGCGCCGAAGTGCAGTCTCCGAGCTGCTCGTTGAGGAAGGAAAATTAGAACACTTTACACCGGAACTAGAGGCCTTTCACCCTAAACGGAAGGATAGAGATACCCACAACTACACCTGCTGGAATTGCAAGGGTAAGGGTCATTCCTTCTTCGAATGCCCTGACCCCCAAAGGTCTCTCTTTTGTTTCAAATGTGGGTGGGATAATACCACCTCTCCACAATGTCCTCGATGTTCGGGAAACGTGTCGCAGAGCAGTTTGAAGACCCGGGGGAATTGCTCTCTGGAGAAGAACCCGGAGTCTCAATAAAAACTTTTCGGACTCACCTCCTTCAACCAGCAACTTCACACCAGCTCCTCCCACCCCTCCTTCCCACCCCAAATTGTTATCCACACCAATACCTCCAGTTCCTGCGCCCAGAATCCTACTCACTCCAACACCTCCGGTTCCTGCAGTCCGAATCCTATCCCGACCAATCACCAACACTCCTTCTGCGACGGACAACAAACCACCTGTCGTTCCCAAGAGGCCGCTCAAAAGCCTACATGAAAGGCTTCAAAATTACATGGAAGTCCGGAAAAGGATTTTTGGAAACCAAGACCCCGTTGTCTCTGAAAAGGTTGCTAAGCTGAGGAGGAAGTTTCGGGAAAAGAAGAAATCCTTCAAAGCCATTGAAGCCACCACGCTATGTAGATCAGACAATCCTCGTCCTTATGCTAAGGTCCACATTTTTGGGAAACCCCTTTTTGGATTACTGGATAGTGGAGCCAGCATAAGCTGCTTAGGCGCAGATGGATTGGATTTTCTTCAAAAGCACGGTCAAGAATTCTCGAAACTTACCTCCAAAGTGTAGACCGCCGACGGAAATCAACAAGCTATTGTGGGCAGAATCAGCGTGGACATCACTTACAAAGGGATGACGAAGAAAATTCCCCTTTATTTGGTTCCGTCTTTGCAGCAAAACTTGTACCTGGGAATCGATTTCTGGAAAGAGTTTCAGATTGCACCTCAATTGATCTCTGAAATCTCTGCAGTACCTAGCCTGGATGTGGCTGAGCCCAATGCTCACGTGCTAACCGAACAGCAGTCAAAAAAGTTGCGAGATGCCATCAGCCTGTTTCCTTCCTCTGCTGTACAAGGCTTAGGAAAAACTACGCTAGAGGTACATACCATCGACACAGGGGATGCTGAGCCCATTAAGCAACGTCATTACCCGATCTCTCCTGCGGTACAGAAACTGTTATATGAGGAATATGGATCGCATGCTTAAACTCGGTGTTATCGAGGAAAGTACCAGCGCATGGAGCTCTCCTGTGGTCCTAGTACGAAAACCCGGCAAAAATCGTTTGTGCTTGGATTACAGGAAAGTTAATGCCAAGACGAAGAAAGATGCGTATCCACTTTCTCATATAGAAGGTTTGCTATCGCGTCTGCCAGAGACACATTTTATTTCAAGTGTTGATCTGAAGGATGCTTTTTGGCAGATCCCTCTGGAGAAAGCTTCTCGGGAAAAGACGGCGTTTACTGTGCCCGGTATGCCCCTGTTGCAGTTCACGGTAATGCCATTTGGCCTCTGTAATGCTCCACAACGCATGGTCAGATTAATGGACAAAGTGGTACCTCATGAGCTGCGAGAAAAAATCTTCCCATACTTGGATGATTTGCTGGTCGTGTCAAGCACGTTCGAAGAACACATCGAACTGTTGAAGATTTTGGCTGGTCGATTGAAGGATGCAGGACTTACAATGAACGTCCAGAAATCGAAATTCTGCTTCAAGGAATTGAAGTACTTGGGATACATAGTTGGAGATGGTTGTTTAAAGACGGATCCAGAAAAAGTGACGGCCATTTCTGATTTTCCTGCACCCACAACACCGAAACAAGTGGGACGCTTTTTGGGAATGGCAGGTTGGTATAGACGCTTTGTTAGAGACTTCTCTTCACTAGCGGCACCGATGACAGATACGTTAAAGAAAGGTAAGAAATTTGTCTTCAACGAAGAAGCAGTGGAAGCTTTCAACCAACTCAAAACAGCCCTAACTTCCGCTCCGCTCCTGGTAAATCCGGATTTTACGAAAGAGTTCATCATTCTTTGCGATGCTTCTAACACCGGTGTTGGTTGTGTGCTTAGCCAACTGGACGAAAGTGGCAATGAACGTCCTATTTACTACCACTCTCAGAAGCTCAACTCGGCCCAGCGCAATTACAGTGTGACTGAGCGTTAATGCCTAGCTGCTGTCATGGGAGTGCAGAAGTTTCGTGCATACGTAGAGGGCCATCCGTTTAAAATTGTGACCGATCATGCGAGTTTGAAGTGGTTGATGAATCAGAGGGATCTCTGCGGTCGTTTGGCGAGATGGAGCTTAAAACTTCACCATAGAGCACCGAAAAGGATCTCAGAACGTGGTACCCGATGCACTTTCACGAGTGCATGGGGTCGACGCTTTGATTTCTGAGGTCTCAATGTTGAAAGATCCCTGCGATGTGTTGCATATTGATCTTGAGGATCCTAGTTTTAAATCTACGGAATACCTCAAGCTCATAGACAGCATCGAAGAACAAAAAGAAAAGCAACCTGATCTTCAAGTGTCAGAAAATTTCGTCTACAAGAAGGTCAAACATTGCACAGGGAATCCGGTAGATTATGACCTCGTTTGGAAGCTTTGGGTTCCTTAAGCGCTAACCGAACGTTTAATCGCTCTGGCACATCAACCGCCAAAAGCCTCGCATGGAGGTATCGCAAAAACGCTATTCCGTCTGCAGCACCAATTCTTCTGGCCTAACATGGCAGCCCAGGTAAAATCGTTCATTGGAAGATGCGACATCTGCAAAACCACGAAAGCCTCAAACGCCATCTTGAGGCCTCCGATGGGCAAGGCATTTTTGGCCGAGAGACCCTTTCAGATGTTGTACATCGATTTTCTGGGTCCATATCCCCGCTCAAAGGAAGGCAATACCCATATTGTAATTGCGTTGGACCAGCTGACCAAGTTTGTGGTAATAAAAGCTCTGCGTAAGGCCACGACGGAAACCGCTTTGAAGTTCCTACAAGAACAGGTGTTCTGCGTTTTTGGAATACCGGAAACACTTCTCTCCGACAACGGCAAACAATTCACCAGCCGTGAGTTTGAAAGGTGTATGTCATTGTTGGGTATAAACCACGTTAAAACTGCTGTATACTCACCTCAAGCGAAAGCCAGTGAGAGGGTGAACAGATCCATCCTTGCCGCAATTAGGTCCTACATTGACCCGGACCAAAGGAACTGGGACAGCAATTTACAATCCATAGCCAGCGCTCTCCGAACAACCACTCATTCAGCGATTAGTATGTCACCATACGAAGCATTGTTTGGACAACGCTGCATAGAGCATGGCTCGGATTATAAGTTGCTCCGGAAGTTGAACAGGTTGAACAACTCTAATGTAGAAGTTGTCTCGAAAGCGGAACAGATGAACGTAATGCACGCTTATATAAAGAATGCTTTGGCTACAGCTCATACGCAGTACGAAAGCGCCTACAATTTGCGAAGCAAAGACATAAAATTTGCCGTCGGAGAGGAAGTGTTTCGCAGGAATTACGCTTTAAGCGACGCATCAAAGAGGTTTTGCGCAAAACTGGGTCCGAAATTCGTCAAAATGAAAATCGCAAGGATAGTGGGGAACAATCTGTACGAGTTGGAGGACCTAAATGGAAAAAAGGTTGGCATCTTCCACTGCAAAGACCTTAAGAAATGAACACCTTTATACGCCCGGCAACAGTCTGTGCATGAGACGGAAGGAGAAGACAAGGTTTCTTTTCTTCTTCTTTCAATGCGATAGATCTGTGGAAAGAAGAAGCTTTGTAGGAAACCTCGGATTGCAATAATAATTAAAACAAGAATACCTAATAACACCTAATAATAATATTAAACTATAATCCTTATTAATACTATATAATTATATCTATAATAATAATATCTATAGTAATAATATCAAAATATCAATTATAATATTACCTGTTATAAAAAAAAAAAAAAAATAATGATAATCCTAATACTTAATAAGGTACTAATATTTCATAATATAACCTAAGTATAATATCTTAACCTAATAAAATTTAATAGTAAAACATAATAATAATACACTATAATACTAATACCTAATAATAATACTTATAAATAATACATACAATACCTATAATAATACCTAAACATAATATTAATACCTAATGATAAAATATAATAATAATAAATAATAATACTTATAATAATATCTTAACTATAATATTACCTACTTAATATAACTATAATAATAATAATATTAATAATAATAACAATAACAATAATAATAATAATAATTATTATAACTAATCTAGCGATCCAGAGTGTTCCTACAAAGCAGAACACGCCAAAAAATTAAAGATCTTAACTGTCCATCACATCACCCGATCACCCGATGTACACACAAAAGTACATTAGTGCATGGCAGATGGTTACTTACATCGCTAATCTGCATAAAAACCAAAAATTAAATCTAACTGACCAACGTGTCATGCGATGTGTGTATACATATGAATGTAGGTACTTATATGCAGAGTGGTCGGTTACATAGGTAATCATACGATCATCGATCCCGCTGATCGATGTGAGGTGATTAGCTGTGTAATGATGCGGGTGTGTGAACCGTTGCCGAAAATTAAAAATGCAATATATGATTAAACTGGGTTAAAAAGGGGAGGAGCCTATTGCACCAAGGCTAAATGGGATTTGGAAGCGGAAAGTAGGTCAGTTGGTGACGAGCTTTAAACGTGTGCGGTACAAACAAAATTAAAAATTAATTAGAAAAATAAAGTAAAATAAAAGAAAGGAAAAAAAAATAAAGACTCGAAATACTAAAAAAAAAAAAATTGCCAGTGTAATAAAAGTGTTAAAAAAATAAAAAAACTGATAGAGAAATAAAAGAAAAGTTAGTCAATAACCAAAATAAAAATTATTCAGACAATAAATCCCTGAAAAAAAAAGTAATATAAAAAAAAAAGAGAAATAGCCAAAAGCTTGTGAGTGGAATAATCAAAAGAAAGTGGCAAGTGATAATAAAACTATCAAAAAGGGAAAAAGAGGAAGTGTAAAACATGATTATTCCGGTGATCCCTTACTATAGAATGAATTAAGAAAAAAAAAAAATTGAATCACTAAAACAAAAAAAAAAATAAATGAATTAATTAATAATATGCAAAAAAAAACAATTAAAGAAACAATATATATAGAAGTGAACCCCTACCCACCCCACTTCAGAGACACAACGCCAACACCGCTTCACCATATCCAAAACCGCTATAGCCCAAAACTTTTACCACTACTGCCGCGTGGTTTTGTTCACAAATTATCATCATCATTATCATCATCATCAACATTATCGTCATCAGCAACATCATCATTATCATCACCATCAACATTATCGTCATCAGCAACATTATCATCATCATCAACCTAATCATCATCAGCAATATTATCATCAACATCCGCAGCATCACAATCCTAAAGTGTAAAAGTGTCCATTGCTTCCCTCCCTAATTCCTGTCGCGATCCCAAACCCCTACAACATTACCCTATTTTTCTTATATGTTCTCCTTATCCTAAATACCCAGCGTTGTGAAATAGTGTATTGTGCGTTTGTGTTAACTTTAAAAAAATATTGTTTATTTAATTATGCTAAATTTCTTTTTCTTGGTATGATCATAAATACTCATTAACGGTGATATGGATTTTATAAAAAAAAATAGTATAAAGAAAAGAAAAAAAAGTAAAAATAAAATACAAGGGAAAAAAAAAAAAGAAGAAAAGGAAAAGTTAATTAAAAATAAACACATATAAAATAAATTATTATTTATCCCATAGCCAACGACAACCGCGTGGTGCACTACTGCTGGGACGTTCGATAGTTGGTAAGTCATTTGTTTTAAATTCCATTTATGTATTGATTGAGTTTATTTGATTATACATTTTTTTTATTTATTTTTGATTAAATTTTCCTTTAATTACCGCCACAATTACATTAGAAAAAAAAAGAGAAAAGATATTTAAAAACTTACTTACGTTACTGGAAAAAAAAAAGGTTAAATACTTAAAATTTTATATACTTACCGTTATATTACCTGAAAAAGAAAAATCATATATTTTAAAATTCTACTTACCTTTAAACTAAAACTAAGGGAAATTAATTATTAAAATTTTTTTTATACTTACCTTCCATCTATTTTGTTACAAGGTAGATTGCGTACAATTCATGATTGTACCGTCTCCGGAATCGTCCTTCCTCACATATGGGGCCAACAATTTCATTATGGCAACTTAAAAATTAACATTTTCGAACTGCTTGTGATAACTTTATTTTTAAGTAATGCTAGCCAGGAAACAAAATTGAGTCCTAGAATCGCAAATTGGTTTTACGTGGACACCTGCCTATTTGGCCTTATTCCACGGTGGGCCTACCCACAATAACGGGGTTGACTTGAGTGTGACCAACACCCCAGGGAATTTCCCCAGTAGCAATTTGGTTCACGTTTTGCAGTACGCTCCCTGCAACGCCCTGGGAGTCAGTACCATAGGCAAACCCAACGGCTACTCGCCAGGGATTTGATATTAGAGAATCTCTGGTCCCGTTGAGATAGATGCACCCTGTTAGTACATAGCATCCCACACCATAAGCGTAAGGAGTATGTACCCTAATCTGAACCATTTCGTAGTCAATTCTTATCCATATACTTATCTACCGTCAATTCCTTTGTTCTCATTTGGGGAGCCCCAGCGATACAGCCAGGGTTCCCCAATTTGCCTTCTTTTCCGGTTCGTCTATTTGGTTCGTCTGTCTGGGGAGTAACACCAGCCACTCCCCAGGTCATCTTCTTTTCCGGCTTCAGGTGTGCATTACTCTGTATATCCCCAGGGATATCCACACCATCCACTTTGTCATTTCATTCCTTTACTACCGTCAATTCCATTATTTCAGGATGCCGGCAGCAGTACTACTGAAGTTACCTTCATTTCCTGAACTGCTGACACCCTATTGTTACTACCCGATTTGGGGGAGTTTCATAGCTATATCTACTACTATAGCCATCCACTCCCCCTCCTCTTATCCGTTACAACATCATTTTTACAACCTTTTAGCTCCCTTGGTGGGGACGCTTAGTTTCGAGACATGCGAAATTAATTCACATGCCCCTACTCGTCCCCCTCACCACGCAGAGGTGGTCCCCGTGAGGGGGAATGGAGTCCTAGATAAAACGCCAAGACCTCACCGAGAATCTTTGACTGGGACCACAACTCGTCATTGATATATCCTCAGGCTCCACTTGTGAGGTCCGCTGGGTTGAACTCAGAAAATGACGACGACAGGCCTCCCTGGCCCAACTAAATGCATTTGTTTGAAATAAAAAAAATGCAAGTTATCCTTTGAACCTTTTAATTCAAAACTTAAACAATAATCTTTACATAAATCAGAAACGTTTTCATTATCTTAAGCACTTCATTGAGCTACTATTCCATCAAAATATACTCATTAATTATCTGTGCCAACTCTGGATTGTCTATAATGCTGGAGTGATTACCTTCTAGAGTCCGAATTGTTACTTCATTGTTCGTGAGCATATTTAATTCATAATCCTCTGGGCCATTTGCCATAATTGGTATTGTTGGTTTTATCAAGCATATTGGAGCATTGAATCGCTTGAATGTTGCCAAATCAACCTCATTAATCAAACGACTCCGCTGAATAACAGCAGCAGCAACAGCTGTTAAATATTTTTCATTTAAAATGTTCTGACGTTTAACATATTTTTGAAATTCAATCATTCTTCCCTCGAAATCGTGTATATTCGCGAAGATTTTTGTAGTCTTTTCTTCATTTTCTTCAGGGAGCATTAAAGTGACAAAGTTGGAAAATATCATTTTGTCAATATTATCCTTGCCAACAAAATCCGAGTAGTTTTGGAATAATTTATTTAGAACATAAGGTGACCCATCGATTAAGACTATTTTGCCTCGATGACCAAGTTGTTCAAGAAGATGGGCAACTTTAGCTGCTATAATCGATCCATAAGAATAACCTACCAATCGATAGCTTGCATTTGGTTTGATAATAGATACAATTTCCTAAAAATAAAAAAAAAACACATAATCTATGTTCACATTTAAAGTACACTTGACAAGCAACTTACATTGAAAGCAAATTGAGCAATTTCATCGAGCGATGTCATAGTTGCTGTTTTATGCAATTGAATTATATAAGCAGGTGTTTCAATTTGTTCTCCCAAATTATTCCAGATTTCTCCTGATGAACATTCGATGCCAGTGAAGAAAAATACTGGATTTTTACCGTTTTTACCCTTATTGATTGGTATAACAATCTTATCGAAGTTCTTCTCATCGCCCATATTACGAACCATCTTCGTGATCTGCTGGCCGATATCTTGAACGTCAAGTGTCATATCTACCTTGGAATTTGTCCCACGGTTCTGTGAATACTCTTCTAATTTCTGGAAAGTTAGTGATCTAAGGTCTTGAGGCGAAAGGAAGAGATCGAAATTCCTCTCGAGAGTTTGTTTGATATCGACGGCCATTAACGAGTCCATACCCTGCTCAGATAGTGTTATTCCGTATGACACTGATTTTGGATCTCGAATGCCCATTATATTCATAACAGTTTCTAAGACACTTTCTTCCCCAGCACTGCCAGCTCGCTTTTCGGCAACAACCATACTTGCAACTAAGGGATGTGGACATAAAAGAAGAACATCAAGTTCTTGTAGACAAGAAGATATTCTCTGTTGCAAAGTTCCTCCGATTTCAAGATCAATTTTATCTTCGGCCATAACTGCAACCAAGCCGACCTCACCAACAGCTCCCCATTGAATTGCTTTTCCTGGAAAGTCGTTTTTAACTCTGTTCTCAATTATACGTTCCATGATAGAGTTAGCCATTCCGTAATTAGTTTGACCAGCATTTCCACGACCGCATGAAACACTCGAGAAAACTAGAAAATGTTGAAGTTGTGGACACATCTTCCTTGACAGCTCATCAAGATATATGGTAGCCCGAGCTTTTGGATCCAACGATTCCTTAAACATCTCAGCAGTTTGGTTTCCGAAGATTTCATCTTTTAGAACAACTGCAAGATTAAATATGCCGCCAATCGGCCCCATAGTCAGTGCGCTTGTGAGAAGTGCTTGGCAGCCAGGCCGTGACCCAATGTTGGCTGTGCTTATAAGTATTTGACAACCGTAGCTCTTCCAAACCCTTTAAATAAGAATTATTAGTTACTTAAAACTCTCGACAAAAAAACTCAACCACATTAAGACTATACTCACTGCATTCTATATGATTGATAACCGTTCGAAATACCACGACTCGAACTGAGACAGATCTTACGAGCACCTCTCAGTATCATCCAATCGACAAGTTCTAAACCAAAACCGCCAAGTCCACCAGGTATGATGTATACGAGTTCAGGTGGGAAATACACTGTTGGTTGCGCATACATCGGAAGTGTGGTCGTAGCTGTACTTGATTCATTGACTTGGACAAGAACTTTTCCAATATGTTTTCCGCTAGCAAGATAGCGGAACGCTTGTTCTAGTTCAGTAGCTGGAAAAACTGTGCTGGGCAGTGGAACAATAATGCCGTTAGCTATGTCTTTTGCAACATGGGAGCAAAGGGCCTGAAATTAAAAAAAAATAATAATAATATTCAAAAAACCTTATGATATCTTAAGACGAAGCTAATCCACGTGCGTTTAAAACTTGGTGTCTTATAAGTAAATATGGTGCTTTTTGGGTGTAAAATTTACAGGAAAGGAATAGGAAATTTCTTATGGAGACTATGAGGTCAGTCACTCAGAACAACGCTTCCGAATTGTGCAAATTATCCCGATACCGATTTTCATAAAAGAATTTTGGTTACCGCTATAGAGCGGTCACCATTTACTTCGTCAAAACCAACCGTGGCGATCATATGCCACAAATCAAATTTAAATTATTATGCGAAAAGATTATCTTTCGAATAAAGCCAATTTTGAAAATTCGTCTTTGTTTTATTCCATTTTAAAGTTTTATACCTCTGAAAAACACACCCAAGAGTATATGTAGTACAAAATCGGGAGATTTTAAAAAGTAATCATCGTAATTTCCAAATTCCGTTAGAAAAAAAATCATATAACATGTACCTACTTACCTTCTCTAATTCTGGATCATTACGTTGAATAACCAAATCAAGAAGAACCGAAACAAAACTGAGTTCCTTCAAAAATGGTGATAATCCCAAGCGACTATCGTTTGTCAAATCGAATTTTCCTATTTCCAAAAACGTTCCACCTCTGCCCAAACACCTCACCGATGCAATTAATTTTTCTTCAGCCAATGAATTAAGTACAAAATCTACACCTTTACCATTAGTTTGCTCCCGGATCATTGCTTCAAAAGATATGTCTCTCGAATTACCAATGTGACTTTCTGTAATTAAAAATTTGTCAATGAAAATTTTATTCAAAAATCATAAAATATTAAAAAATAATACCTTTTAATTTTGGGAATGTTTTTAATAAAAAGTTCTTCTTCTCAATTGAACTAACTGTTGTAAATACTTCCAATCCATAAGCCTGTGCTGTGCGTATAGCTGACAAACCAACGCCTCCAGTACCAGCATGAATGAGAATACTTTTTCCCTTACGAATATCAGATCGAATGAAGAAACCGTAGTAAATTGTGAGATATGTCACGAAAACAGTAGCAGCTTCACGCAATGACCAATGATCAGGTACGTCTATAACGTAGGCTGATGTATTTTCGATGTAATTAGCAACGGCGCCCTTTTCACATATGCCCATTACTTTTTTGCCGGTTTTCATATCAATACCCGAATATTCAAAACCAAAGAAGCAATCTCTATCCAAACGACTCTGGCTAATAGAGTCCAAGGGAATGCGACCCGTGGCAAGCATTACATCTCTGAAATTCAGACTTGAATAAACCACCTTTATTCTGCAGTTCTTTGGATTTTGTCGGCCCTGAAGCCACTTAACCGAGGATAAATCTCCACGATGTAGGATGTTAGCGAAAACTACACCGGATTGAGGTTTTACTTCATGATGTGGAACAATCTGAAGATGGCGGTAAGTACCCCATTGACCCTAAAAAAAAGACAAATGTGTACTTTCAATACACAACCATCCATTTCTTAGAACTTACGTCTCGGAATATATTGATGGCCAAACCCAGAGACAAATGTTTCGAATAAAACTCATTTTTAAGATCAAATTCGGGTGATTTTTCGTCATCAATTAGCACACAACGTGCCATGGTTTTAATGTACTCCTTGCGAAGGCAATTAACTAGACCAAGGACCCCGCTTTGCTTATCTCCTTGCGCATATAAAATTAAATCTTTGGATTGAAGAGCCTCCTGAGCTGGTTGCAGCCACTTATATTCTCTATCGTTTGTTGATATTTTCAAACAATTGACCTCCACATCACGAGTTGTTTCTAATTTACGCAGAAATATACATTTTAATCCGCTGCTCGTTAAAGGACAAATTGCCAGAGTGGAAAGATTATTTGGTATATCAACATTTTTGTCCGAACTAACCACAACAACTAAATAACAACGGTCACCTAATTCATTTGAATGCTGTAAAATGTCGCCACCTGTTTGATCAACTATGAAATTGCAGTCTAAATAATCCGTAATAGATCCATCTTCAACCACCACACAAGCTGGTAGATTGTCAAATGTGTTCGAACTTAAAATATGGTAATCGGCTGTAATCAATGGTAGATCTTCAATAGCGTTCAAAAAATGTTCAATCATCGGAGTCTGTGCTGGTGATGTTGTCATGACTTCGACAATTTTCAACTTAGACGTTAACTCATTTTCAAGAGTGAGCTGAATAAAGAATCTTCCCATATCTTCTGGTCTCATGACCGGCGACGGAAAATGAGGAACAAAGATATATCTTTCGATAACTGGCATTCCCAATTGTTTTCTACGTTGCACTGTACTTTCTTTCAAGCCAATTATTTCAATGCCACCACAAACAACTTTTTGTTCAAGATCGTTCGCGTACAGATCAATATGCTTTTTCTCGCCAACTGTATTTATATGATAACGTCCGAAAATACGAATTCTGCGAATTTTAACAGGCAAACAAAGCTCTCGGGAGTCTTTTTTTAGAATCAGTGTTTGCAGCATGCAGTCCATGAATGTAACCCAATTTGAGTTCCATTTTAGCCGAGCTTGATTTATATCGCTGCGGATGGATTCGATACCTTTGAAACCATCGCTATAATAATAGCCACGAAGTTTAAGTTCTTTGTAAATGTCTTTGGGTGTCATGTTAAATTCTTCGCCACAATTAGTGTCGAATGATTTATTTGATACGTCATCTGGTTTTTTGGCATCTTTGATTTCTCGAACAATTCCGTGTGCAACCAAGCTTTCACCGTCCATTATCTGAAAGAACAACGACATATCATTTTATAACAATTTATTAAAAGGTTTGACCTAGTCTTCGGAATGAAGGCCATGCACTGACTGATCACTGATCACCCAGTTTGTTTAAAGCAGGTTAAAACAACGCTGTTAAAAGCTATTTTGAATCAATAATTCATCAAGTCCAATTAAATAGTAGTAAAACTTCTACTTGGCCATATTTCTGAAACAATTTTCAGAGGTTCTTTTTAAATGGTACTTGTTGTACTTTGTCAATTAAATATACATATCATATATCATTAAATAAAAACACTTTGTTTTAAAAAAGGGCGTCTGCCATTCATGAACATTTTGTTAAGAAGAAAAAAGGAAACAGTTAATTCAAATTGGAAGATGAAGAATACAAGAAAAGAAGGACAAATATATACAAGATAGAAAAACTCAGATACATCTGTTGAAAGACGAACCCGTGTTGCCAATGGTCGCTTCAATTAGTAGTAACAACAGTACTTGTTAACCAAAATTGACTGATTAGCTAAATATATGTTGATAACAAACCAAACAATATATCTTTTACTTTGGAAGAAATATCTTTGTGAACGACACGTGTACACAATATTAGCGTTTTATTTAAAAATGTGAAGGTAAAAAAGACTAATTTTTAAATAATGATTTTTCGTAAATTAAAAGAGTAATTGGACAGATTTGAAATACAAATTTAAGTACTTTAAGGTATAAGTATATAGGTATATAATTTTGCTAAAAAAACATTCCTCAGATTATATAGAACAGCTTCAAAAATAGCAAAAAAAAAAACGAATTTTCGAATTTCCTAAGGTGAACATCTCAATTCTCAACAGTTGAATTGTTGAACAGCTTTCTCAACAGTGACACACCATGTCACATTATAAAAAACAAAGAAAATTAATAGTTACCTCGAAATTTCCAGTTGCATAATGAATCATTACTGTGAGTTCAACTTTACTGTCACTAGTCACCGTCGTTGCTCTTACAAATCTTACATCTTCAAATTCAATTGGTCGTTCCGTAGACGACAATGGTTCATGATTCATCATAGCAAATGTCTTCCAAACACATTCCAAATAAAATGTAGCCGGAAGTAATATCTTTCCATCAATATTATGTCCCACCAAATATTTATTTTTTTGTGACTTCATATCAATTGTGAAATTCTTTTCACCACTTTTTTTCGCAATCATTTTGACGTAGCTGAAGACTTCCCAGTCATCACGATGATCCCATTTAATGATATCACTTATTGTATCAGTTCCACGAGACACTGGCCATTCAACCTTTGGATATAAATTATGAACGGGTATGTTAACACCTTGATTGTATAATCTGTAAAATTAAAACATCAGAAAAAATCCTTGAAATCTTGAAAGAGATGTTGTTATAATTACTTTCCCAATGCAGTCAAGAAATGGATATGATTGTCTTTATTATTCCTCTGAGTTAAACTCACATGGACACCATTTGGCAGCGAACCCTTTAAAATGGACTGCAACAGTCCATGAGGGGCAATTTCAATTGTAAGGGAATTGTGAGGAAGTAGTGCTGAGGTTTCTTCGAACAGAACATTGCCCAAAAGATTGTTTGTGTGATATTCAGCAGACGACAGTTGGGATTCAGAGCGTGTCCAGAATTTTTGTGGAACACTTGTGCTTAGCCATTTGGTCGAACGTTTTTTAGGAATGGGAATAACATGTTTTAAGTACTTTAAGAGGTCTCCACCAAGATGAGCAATGTGTCGCGAGTGATAGGCAATGTTCGAACACGCAACTTCTCTGGCAAAAATATTTTGAGATGTTAGCTGGGCCACAAACGCAGCAATATCTTCAGCTGGACCGGAAATAGTAGACGATTGCGAACTATTGTGACAAGCAACTTCAATTGATTCTGGAAGCATTCCTCGAATTTCACTGTAAGAAAGTCCAACGGCCGCCATTGCACCCTTGATATGTTTTTTCTCAACACTAACTTTTCCTCTATAATAAGCCGACAATATCGTCTGCTCTACAGTGAAACAGCCGTCAGCATAGGCACAACCCAACTCCCCAGTTGAATGGCCGATTATAAAATCTGGTTCCATGCCAAATGATTTCAGAATATCCACCAGAGCAATCTGGATTGCAGCAATACCAATGAACGAGTGTAAAATATTATCGAACATTTTAGAATCATTTGCAGTTAAGACCTTAACCAAATCCACACCTGCTGGTTTGAGGGCATTCGAACAGCGCTGGATGGTTTGCCGGAATTGAGGTATTTCCATTAAAGCTGCTCCCATTGCCGGCCACTGAGACCCCATCCCACTGAACACCCATACTATCGGCCTTTTGACACCAGTATAATGTTGAGTATCCTTAACATACGAAGAAGGCAATTGTGTGCCATTACCTTGAAGTAAATTAAAGCCTCTAAAGACCATTCCTTGAACACCACCCGACTGAGCATTATTCAATAAGGCAATATATTCTGGATCCAGAGGATTACTTTCTAGCTTCTCGAACACGCTTTCCACTCCCTCTTTAGTACGTCCTGACCATGTAAACAAAATTGGAAGACTTCCCTCTGGAACCTCTTTACGTGTATTCTTCTTTTCGTATTGTTTTAACAAAATTAGTGCATTGGCTCCACCAAAACCAAATGAATTCACACCCGCATAAGGCTTCTCCAGATCCGTGATCTCACTAACTACTTGCATGCGACCATCTTGAAGTGCTGTGATCTCTTTCCTAGGTTCATCAAAGTGTATGTTTGGTGGTATTTTTCCAGTCTGAAAGGCCAACAACACCTTAATTATTGAACAAATTCCGGAAGTAGGTTCCGTATGACCAATGTTTGATTTCACAGAACCAATTAGCAGAGGCTTTGAACGATTCTTGCAGATTGCATTATCAATTGCACTACACTCTTCTGGATCTCCAACTACAGTTCCGGTACTATGTGCTTCCATGTAGCCGATCTCGTCGGCGGGTATTCTCACCTCATTGTAAAACTCTGTCAGAAGTTGTTCCTGGATTTTACCAGAAGGATAAGTTATACCCTCTGATTTATAACCATCACAATTTGTCTTGCTGTGGACCAGGGTGGCATAAATTCGGCAGGCATCTCTACGTTTTTGCAAATAAATTGCAGCAACACCTTCCGAACGAACATATCCGTTGGCCTTCTGATCAAATGGAGAGCAAAGGCCGACTTGGGAGAGAGCTCCTAGACGTGCAAATTGTAAAGTGGCGTTGGGATGCAGAATTAAGTTGGTGCCACCAACTATAGCTGCGTCAATTTCTCCGTTTCTAAGTGCAGAGTAGGCTAAATCAAGACTATACATAGAACTAGAACATGCAGTGTCCAGGTACAAAGATGGCCCATGCAATCCTAAACTGTAAGATATCCGATTTGCGTACATTGCTCGACTGCATCTATTTTATGTAAACAATTTTGGTTTTGCTTAATATCTCTGAAACATAATTTGAAAGTCTTAGTAACTTACCCAGTCATAGCAAAAGCTCCCTGTGAACTCGGATCATTTATAACGTGTTTCTCAGACTCAGAAAAACATGACGCAATATATACACCTGTTCTTGTGCCTCGGAGTGAACTTGGATTGATCCCGGCATCCATGACAGCCATATAAGCTTCTTCGAGTATTAAACGGCACTGTGGATCCATAGTATTCGCTTGCAGGGAATGAACACCAAAGAAAGTAGCATCGAATTTTTCTATGAGATTAATTCGACCGGTTCGTTTTGGAATTTCTGGATCGATATGTTTCCAACGTTTCTCTGACTCTTCAAGCATATCCAACTAGAAAACAGAAACACAATATTCATTTTCATTTTATAAAACATACTTCAAAAGCCATAATGTCACGGTCGTATGGAATTATTTTGCAAAATATATAATCCAAACTTGTATGTGGACTTGGGAAAAAATGGAAGTAAGCAATTTTTGTTTCTCTGTTCATGTAAATAGAAAATGTATTTCTTCAATGACATTAAGTAAGTTCTTAAAAACTCGTTAGAGTCGTTTTCAAGACAAATAAGTTTGATCGTAACGGTATAAACAAAAATTTAATTCCTCCTCTAGGGAATTACCTGATGGAAGTCGTTTCAGTAGTTCAAACATTTTTTTATTACTTTGAAATGTGTATTGTGTAAACCTTAAAACTTTTTATTATTTTTTTATATTTAGCGCGCACTCAAGGGGTTTTCTTTTTGTATGCTTTATATGTCAGAGACACAGTGCGAACTTTAGGTAAGTGGGAGGGGATTTGAAAGGAGATGTCGGTGAACATTAGTCTTGAATTTCAATATATCACAATGAGAGGGAAAGACAGAGCGTGGAAGGGTATTCCACATTCACTTAGTTCGGCTAAAGAACGAATCCCTGTACTTCACAGTACGACCGAAATTGGGTTCAAGAGTAAACTGATGAGCATTCCTGGAAGCGCGAGGATTACGGTTGAATCGTTTAAGGGGAGGAATGCAACTGGCTATTTCATTTGAGCACTTGCCTTTAAAGTAACGATAAAAGAGTGAGAGACAGGTAACGTTACGCCTGTGTTCGAGTGACGTAAAAGTATCGATGATGTTCCTGTCTGCGATCATTTTGAAGGCTCGTCTTTGTATACTGTCCAAGAGGCTTAAGTAAGTTGCTGGAGCACCAGCCCAGAGATGGGAGTTATACTCAAGCTTTGGACGTATATAGCTTTTATAAATAATAGCCAGATCAGAAGGGGGAAAGAATTTCTTGCATCTCCAAAGGAAACCTAAACATCTTGCGGCATTTTTGGCGACGTTAAGTATGTGATCATTCCACAAAAGATGATTTGTGATACACATACCTAGAATCGCAAGCTGATTAGTTTCTTCGATGCAAGTGCCACTCATAGATAATGGCAGGGGCGGGCGTCTCGCTTTAACGACAGAAACGACAGTTTTCGGAGCATTAAATTCTACGCGATTTTTTAATCCCCATTGTACAATGCTGTCTAAGTCAGAATTTAATGTACTTATCATATTTAGCCGTTTCAGTTCCACGTCCGAAGAGCAGGGATGTGAATCTGGAAACGAATATGAAAAGCTAAGGGTGCTATCGTCAGCGAAACAATTTAATGGATTAGTAGTTGCAGACAGGAGATCATTAATAAAAATGAGAAAGAGGGTCGGAGACAAAACGGAACCCTGTGGCAGACTTGAATCCGTCTAATACTACTTGTATAGAGCGATTCGAAAGAAAGTTACTAATCCAACGAAGAAGGGTTTCATATATACCAAAAGTACGCATTTTCAATAAAAGAGCAGGATGCCAAACTTTATCAAATGCTTTAGAAATATCAAGTGCAATAATCTTACTTTCTCCAAAACGATGTAAAGATTTGTTCCACTGTTCGATGAGATAAACCATCAAGTCACCGGTGGACCTGCGAAAGCCGTATTGCCGGTCATTAAGTAGCTTTCGATCTTCGTGATATTTCTTGAGCTGAAAATTTTTTAGCGTTTCTATGACCTTGGAAAGAAGGGACGTAAGTGCAATTGGTCGGTAATTAGAGACACAGGGGTTTTGCCAGCGTAGAAGAACACCTCTGCAGAACAATGGCGGGGATACCATCCGGACCAGTGGATTTATGAGTTTTGAGATCTTTTAAGACTCTCGCCATAGCTCGAGTACGAAGGAAGATTTGTCCCATAGAATTATTTACGCGCTCAAGAACTGAGGGAGTCATGACACTATCAGACAGCGTAGAGTTAGCGATGAACTGTATTAAGAATAAGTTAGCCATCTCGAAAGAGCTAACGAAGGAAGTATCATTGACAACGAGTGTTGGGTCCGAGGAAGATGTTTTGTTCCTTATATTTTTTACAAATGACCAAAAATGTTTACTACCTGTGGGACATTCTATTTTTTTTTTGCCTTAATTTTTGGTCATGCAAAAATTTGGTCCTTCGAATATGGGCGTTGCAGGCCTTCCTGGCTTGATTGAACTTTTTCCGGTTATCCTCAGTTGGATTGGCTCTAAGACAACGGAAGCTAACCTCTTTGACCCTAATAACCTCTTTACAGGTCGTATTGAACCATGATTTTGCTTTGGGTCTGATGCTTTTAGCCCTATTCGGGATAAAAGTTCTCATTCCCAAAATAATCACTGGAGTCTACGTCACTACCGAGGAAGCATAGTGACCAGTTAAAGATCCTGAAAAATTTATTGAGACGGTCCCAGTTGGCTTTCTCGTATTGCCAAACGGTTCACACAGGACCTCTTTGTCTAACTGGTTTTTTTTGGCACGAAAAATTTGGGGAAATGATACTATGGTATGGCGTTAATACACTGATTGTGTTTTTATCAGAGTCAGAGGTTAGAAACAAGTCAAGAGTATTTTCGGCTCGACCATTAACGTCCGATATTTGGGTTGGCTCTATGACAAGCTGAGTAAGGTGATTAAACTCAGCAAAGATCTCGGCACACATACCTTTGGGTGTTGTCTGGCCCGAATGTTGAAACCAAGATGGATTGTGTACATTGAAATCGCTCATAATAACGATTTCAGTGTGAGGAGTGTGAGGATGCAAGGAGACAATTCTTTGGATGGAGTCGGACAGACCATCAAATTCGCGAGAAGTTGAAACTCTATCCAAATTAGGGCTTCGATAGAGAAAACAATAATGAATGATGTGCCTGTTTACCGCGAATTTAAACCACAAGAAGTTAAACAAGGGGTTGGTGCTAGGACCATATTGTGGTTGAAATTAGTAAGCAACATCATTTCTTACGTAGACGGCGAAACCATGGTGGTGAAGGAATAATGGCACTAAGTTATACCCATGAATTTGAAATTCAGCAGGATCAGTAGTTTCACCTACTTGAGTTTCACTTAGTGCCAAAACAGCTGGCCTGTTTATAACAGAATAGGAGTACAAAGCGAGGAAATTTGATCAAGCCCACGAATATTACAATAGTCAACTCTGAAATTTCCAATCATTGTGATAAAAAAGAAAATTCTTTTCAATACACAACACTACTAGTGTTATGCCTTAGCAGTGATGTGAATCGATTCGAACCCTAAAAATCAAACAGTATTTCCCTATGCATCTGTCGTTATTCGCTCAGCAAGTACATAAATTGAGAGAGCTTAGACAAGCTCAATACAATTCATGCACTTGCAAAGCCAAACAACTGCAGGTTGGGGAGGAAAGGGAAGGAATACTCCCTGTGCTCTGAGGGTACACAATTTTGTTTTTGGTTATTATTTGTTGTTGCGGCACTATTTAAGTTAAATTTTTTTGTGTTGATTTTGTATAATTATATGTGAATGCTTTTCTTTTATTTTTTTTAAATTATTGTTTTCTATTGTTCTTTTTTTTAAGTGATGGGGACACTACGCGACAGTTAAAAACAAGACAATCGGTAGGCGACGAGGGGCGGCAAAAAAAACCCACGAACAGAACAGCAGCACACACGAAGGTGACTCTTTCTGGTCTACCTGCAAACGTCAACTCGAACTCGATATTTTCTTAACGCTATCAGAACTGCTTATATTTCTCCTGCAATATCAAAATTCATATTCAGAATATTCGGAATACATATTTTGCGTTTTTTTATTTAATGGAATATTCTGGAACTTTTGGAATGCATTCTTTGTTTTCCATGTGAAAGATGGAATAAAAGGGATAAAGGAATGTGGTAGCTCGGTGTTATTTATTTAAACTTGCAAAATAAGAATAAAAAAAAAATAGAAATAAAAAATGCTCATTATGATTGGATATGATTTGAAAATATATATGTATTTATGGAAAACAAAACATCTTTTTGTTCTAGTTTTGTTTCTTTACTTTTTCCGTTCTGTATATTCTATTCTATTCCTCTATCTATAAAGGAATAAAGAAACACAACTTATTATGTTAAATTCAAAATATGATTGTATGTGACATTGGTAAAGTATTAAACAACCAATCAAATAAACTGTATTTATTTATTCATTTATGAATTAATGCATTTATTTATTCATTTATTTTTCAGCAAAAATACAATTGTGCCATGTAACTATTTAATTCAATCTATAAAGTAATTTTCATCAAATTTCAAATCAATGTCTAATAAAATACATTTTTGAAAAATAGATTGCTTGAGTTAATCGCATTAAAATTCACGGGTCAAATTCAAAATTTAATTTAAACATATTTAGATATTCTATTTGTACATATTTACTCTTATCACGTAATACAAGAACAGACCAATGGAAAAATTTCAAAACCGTTTTTGTTTTACGCGTTAAAAATTAATTCAGATTCCGATAAATGAAAAAAAAAAACATAAATTTAGCTCAGTAATTTTATTTTTCAAAACCAATGAGTTTATAATGACGAAATAAAAATTTAATAACAAAAACAATTACTTGTACAAAATGCAACTACGAATTGTATATTACATTGACTTTCATTAGTTGAAAGTCTACGAAAGCAATATTTGCATTTTTTGAATGCAAAAATATTGTTGACTTCGAAAATCATACAACTTTCACAAGTTCAACTTGATTATACAACTTGGTAACACATTAAAACCTAATATGTAGATGTAATAAAAACAGACAATATATAATTGGGTGCCGTGAAATAAAGAAGAAGGCAATAATTACGATCGTTTTTATTGCCAAAATTGCAAAAAAACGTCGAATTTTTGATCTGAGGAAGATCCTGTTAAAAATTCTCAGGTCTCAACTACCAGTTCTTTAGAAGGATTTTTTAAATAAAAATAAAATAATAGGTAATGTAAAATGAAATATAATACCTATTATGTAAGTTTTTGTCAAATTAAAATTTTGTTTTTGGAAATTAAGTCGATTCAACATTATTTCCTTCTTCTTTATCACACGACACCGTATTTTCGGACTTACTTTACTATACAAATTAGTTTTGTATTCGCCAATATTATCTGATTTCGGGAATCGACCCGACATTCCACTAATTACAATCTCATCATCTTCACTTGCAGCATGCGAACGATAGTATTGTGGTCTCGATAAGTCCGGACGCGGAATTTTGGAATCATTTTCATATTTTGAAGCCATATTTTTTTTTATTTCTTATATAATATCTATATTTAAATATAAAAATCACCAGACTTTTGAAAATTTCGTATTTGTAAATATTTTTGTAAAGCAAACACTTGTGAATAGCAAACTACTAAACGACAATTGAAGGTTTTCGAACCGGTCTGTGCCTTTTATTGATTCTGTTTTAGTTTGTTGTGTTCCTTCAATTTTTAATTAATTTCGAAAAAATTAGTCAAAGCTCAAGTTTTCATGGTATAGGTTGTATATAATGCATTTCTTTGGAATTTAATTTTAATGCGTTGCATTGTATTAAGTTGCAGACGTTTCCCCTTTGCGCAGAAAACTTTGTTTTTGCAAATAGCACCACGATTAACTTGAAACGGATATAGATACGAGTACATATGTACATATGTACATACCTTTTACTAAATTGGAGTAATTCATTGCATTAAATTGGAAATCGAATTAATTAAGTGCAAGAAACTTATTGCAATGGTAGAGATATAGTGCAATGGAATAATGGAATGGAATGGAATAATAAAAATGCATATGAGCAAAACTGTCCGGCAAATATATCGGACAGGAACTTGAAATAAAAAATTAAATCAATTCATGGAAGATTGATAGCTTTTAATTTGTTTTGTGCCCGACTATCAATAGCCACTGATCAGGAAAATGCCTAATGTCACCGGGCTTTCCCAAAGGGAGAAGAGTGACTTATGCGGATAGAAAATAAAAACAGATTTTATTTAGTTAACTTATTGGCCCGCTGTCTTAAGCTAGCCTGCGACGAATAGTTTGTTTTTTTCCTTTATTTTAAATGGATGTTTAGTTTTTCTAAGATGGCCCGCTGTCTTAAGCTAGGCTGCGACCAAATTAGCTGTTACTTTTATTCTATATGTTTTCTGAAATATTCCTGCCCTTTTATATTGTTTTCAAAATACTTTCCTATTCCAATACATATGCAAATCATCCAAGTACTACATACATATCCAATCCACCAACTGATATTTCATAATGGATTTTCCAATTGGTAATATTTCCTATATATATTAGTTCACAAATGTGCCGCCGCCGCATCATATTTCACGATACACTTCGCTCATAGCGACACTCGCCCATGCTAAGCTGCATTATCAGCATTACTCATAGCAGTTTATGGGTATCGGTTTGTGTCGTACTTATGGTTATGACGAGTGATCATTTTATGATTACGTAGTGACGATTCATTTGTGGGTCATTATTCTATGGTTTTCATATTGGTGGCATTAAATTGGTTCGAATTATCAGTGGTTGGAGTGTCTTTAGAAGATGCGTGGGAAAGGAATTAATTATTGTTAGGAGGGCGTTATGTAGTGAGATCACTACAGTTTAGTGATTTATTTTGACGTATTGCAAGTACCCAAAATATTAGAGCATAACTTTTTAAGGGAGTGTAGGTACAAATTTTAGGTACAAATGGTTCTTATTTTTTTGTACACGAAATAGATTGATACTTTTTTTCGTACAATCAATATATTTTGAGAAAATTGTCCCAACATGGGGTCTAACATATTAAGTCAAAATGGCTGAACATTTTTATACTCAGAATCCTATTTTCTATATAAAAAAATATTTTTGGGTGGCGAGGGCTAAAAAAGGATTGAAAGTTGTTTTTATTCAATGGCTCCATAGAAGTTTGTATTTGTACAAAATACTCGTAACTTGAAAACAACTTGTAGCAAATATATTTATAAACGAGTTCTGTAAATTATGTATTAAATTTTACCAATTATACCAAGCCAAAGTTAAATTTTTCGTCAAAATGAGGACTGAAAAGATGTTTTTTGGGATATTTCGAAAATACTCGTTTAAAGTGTTCCTAATTTTTTTTTTTTTTTTTTAATAATTAGGGCGCACTCAAGGGGTTTTTTTTGTGTACCCTTTATATGTCAGGGACACAGTGCGAACTTTAGGTAAGTGGGAGGGGATTTGAAATAATAACCTTTAAGATGAAGCCTGGATGAAAGAAATAGATTTTATCTTTCCAAAAATGTACAATGTGTGCATATTAAGTAAACAGTTTTAGTGATTGATGACAGTTTTTGAAAAAAAAAAAAAAACTTACGCATGTCTTAAAATGGTTTCTTTGAAAAAAAAATAATAATATGATACCACTTTCGATTTCAGTTTACCTAATTTACAGCCCGATTCTGGCGTTGTGAGGGCTCACAAGTCACAAGCTCTTGTGAGGTTGATTTCTTGTGAGGTTTTTGTGATCGATAACATTTTTGGTATTCTCACACAATCCTCACAAGAAACCTCACAACAAATTCACCACAATAAAGGTGAATTTTTTTTATTTCGAATCTAACAGCTGATTATAAAAAAAAAAAAACGAATCAAATTCAAGTGAAATGATGAATGAATTAATGGAAGGTAATTTTTTATTTTTATTTATATTTTTTTAAAGATAAAAGAGGACTAATAAACAAAAATTAATTAAACATTTTAGTAGCAGACTGTCAGGGTGCCAAACGCACAACGCTTGAACAGCTGGAGCACTTCATTTCTTTTGTTAGAAAATACCCAGAGCTGATGGCCAACAAAAATGATCCTAAAAATCCACAGCGGGTAAAACGATTATGGGCATTAACTCCTTTAATGGTCCTCCTTTAATGGTCCGACAAGGACTGGCGCAAGGTGGAAAGAGGTAATAAAAAATGCATCATGCATCATTGTCATTTTTATATTTATACATATCTTACCTCTAACATTTCTGAAATCCCTGAAATCCTTCTTCATAATGTTAGTAATCAATTATATTTGTTTATCCTAGTCATTAACCCATTGGAAACACCAAATAAGGTCGAAAGCCAGAAAGATAAAAGTTCAAGGACAAACAACTGGTGGCGGCCCTAATTCCAGCGTCAAGCTAAATAGCTTCGAGGAGAGAGCCCTTGAAGCACTTGGGTCCATTGCCGTTGATGGACTGCCTGATTTGCCAACGCTGGGTATGGACAACTACACCTGCGAAAATGATAATTTTTTGACATATCCATCTCAGGTACATACATACCTACCAGGAAACCTTTTTCAAATAAATTTACACATATCCATAATAGTTTTATGTTTAATTTGAACCAAAAATAATTATTATTTATAAATGTATTTCAGGATGATGAAGAAAATCTAGAATATATTGAATCTGAGTCGTTTGTTGAACATCTTAATTCAGCCCAGAAAGGTTTGAACCAAACAGAAATGGTTCCACCAAGCCCACCATCAGCCAAAAAACTTCCAGAGTTTGCTGTTCCTCTTTCTGAGAGAAATATAAAAAGCAATAAGAACAGCCAAACAGTTTTGGACCAAGTACTTAAATTACTCCAAGAGAAGGACAAAAGGGAAGTAATACAGCACAAGGAAAATTTGGCAGTGCAAAAATCCTTAGCAGAGACCATAAAATCCCTTGGAGTAAGTGTCCAGTGTCTGGCTGATTCCATTGCACAACATAATAGTAAAAGTACCGTTGATGGAAGTGATAGTGATGCTGATGATTTGTAGGTCTGGACTCTGGAGTTCTTACGTTAAAATTAATTTTTGTAATGTTGGCTGTGAAACTACAAAAATGCAATAAATGTTTATTTATTTAATTACCTTTCATTTTTATTTATATTTACTGACTTCGTGTGCTATTGCCCCTTTGAACTGGGTTCTCAGAGGGCACCTCCTTTGTACATGACAGTACCAGCTGTATTTTGTCCTAGATGGTATTTTTGACGTGAACGCTTGCTTCTTATTCAAAGTGGCACTAATGCATTTGTATAATAATCTGAAAATTTTGCCCGTGGATATAGGTGGCTTAAGAAAGCTTCAAGGCTTTACACTTAACATAAATGACATAAGGACTTTGATGGAATTGTTGAACTTTAAGAACTTTATATAATTTTTGTTTTTGCAGAGGTGTGCTTGATAGTTTTCATGATAAAGGTGCTGTTCAAACGAGAAAAGATTGTGAACGCCGGGTATAGCTGGATTGGAATTCAACAATTAAGCTGAAGTAAACGCTTGAAATTCAATATTTTAAAAACGCATACGCTATTTTTGATTTTTTTTTTGAAAAATTCCCATTTTATCTATATATATGTATCTTCAGATGGAATTTTTTGAACTGACTCATTTTTTGGCTTATTTTAGCAATTCAAATAATGAATTTTACGATTTTTCATATGAAATTCTTATTTTTTGCATTTGTTTTCTTTATTCTAAATTAATTTAACATTGAACCCAGTTTATTCGACCCATTTGTGTATTTTATTATTTATATTTTTTTTACTCTAGCTTTCATATGGAATAATAAAATGATTGATACGAAAAGTTTTGTTAATAAATTTATATTCTCTAAAAAATGTCATGGATCCCAGTGAAGCTACTCGGCATCGGTGGTACACAGCAAGATAGTCCGCAAAGGCGTTCGCGCCGAGAAAACCTGCTAAAGAAAACAATCGTTTACCACATTGGGGCGCAGAAGACTGTTGAAGCAGCATACATGAACGATTGACCTTCGCTCATTTGTTCTTGGAATGCAAATATATTATATTATTATGAGAATTATTCTTATCTTATTCTTATAGAAAAAAGTTATTATTAATAATTATTATCCAAATCCGAAAAACCGAAATATCTGAGTTCAAATTTTTTTTAACAAGCTGAAACGTTTGAGCCTGCTTCGAAGGTACTTAATTTTTCAAAACACCTCAATGTATTTATTTTTGTTCCAATGATTTTTAGAGGAACCAAGAATCCGCACGACGAAATACTCTTGAAATCTGAAATTTCTCAAATCGACAAAAATAAAATGCATACCTATTCAAATTCTTAGTAAATGAAATTATGTATTTGTATGTTTTGCCACAAAATATGAAGGTATTTAGTACACATAATGAAGATATTATAATAAACACAATTCGATTAGTTTTGTACTGTCAAGGAGTTTATGTATGATTGACGAACTCTCTTTCCTTCTCTAAGATAGTCAGAATGTTCACCCAAATTGATCGTTTCATTTCTAGGCAAATCTCCTTGAACTTCTGTTGCAGCTTCATCATGAAATATCCTATTTTTCTGTAAAATATTGTGAAGAATGGTACATGCGTAGGATATGTATGCAACTCTTTCATGTTCATAATGAAGCTTTCTTTCATTGGATAGACAGCGAAAACGAGATTTTAGAACTCCAAAGGCCCTTTCGATTACATTCCGTGCTCTAATATGCATGACATTGAAAAATGTTTCCTTTTCTGTTGTTGGCGAGTTTACAGGCGTCAATAGCCATGGCTCCAAAGGGTAACCGGAATCTCCTATCAGCCATTTTGAAGTCGATGAGTTATAACTTTGCATCAAGTTAATTCTAACATTTGATGTTGACCATATACCTGAATCATGGCAAGATCCAGGAAACTTTGCGTTTACATGAAGAAATTGCAATTCATGGTCACAAATCTATGATGATAATAAAAATAATTAATTCAAATTTAAGAAAATGAGAAAAAATTCTCACCGCTTCCATATTCACACTGTAATATCCTTTTCGGTTCATATACAATGACGCAGGTGTTCTAACATCCATAGTTTTTGGAGTTACCATAGCGATATGGCTGCAGTCAATAGCTCCAATAGTGCCTTTTATACCAAATTTATTATAAAATCTGAGAATATAGAGAATTAATAAATATCATCTACATCATCTACGGAAGATATAAATTTGCAACGTACCCAATTTTCTTTGCAACAAATTCTTCATTAGTTGATGGAAAGCTAACCACATTTTTTTTAACTTGCACTATAAGTTTGCAAATATAAGTAACATTTCTGGACACAGTAGTTTGACTCAAGGGAATTGTATAGTTATTTCCTATACACTTTTGATAAGAACCGTGTGCGAGGAAATAAAGCACTGAAAGAAACTATAAGAAAATATGTAGGTAATACCTTCTTCAAAGAGATGAACAAATGTTGCTTACTCGGATAACAAAAGGCAATGAAGTTTGCTGGTTGTCATGAGGCTTCAAGCTCTGAATCACATCCCAGCACAAAGTCTTTGGAAAACGAAAAAACTTAATAAATATACTATTTTGGAGAGCAAAAGGATCATTCCTGTCTCGTAAGGATCTTAAAAGTCGTCGGCGCTGCAATCTAAAAAAATACAATGAGTTAATTAGAAAAAATATAATAGAAAAAATCTTACTTTTCATTTTCGGATGAAATTTCTGCCATAAGATGCACCAGAACTAATTCTATTTCCATTTTTTTTTCTAATGTGAATTAAAAAAAAACAAATTCAATCCTTTTTTTTTAAATATATCAAACGTCAAATATATCAAAACTCTCGTAATTTGTGAGCTATGATCTACTCTGAAGGAGATCACAATATCGATAGTTCTTGTGATGCTCACAAGTTGTGAGTATGCTGTTAGAATACGAAAACCTCACAAAATTATATTTACCTCACCTTGTGAGGTTGTTGTGACTTGTGAGGTGTCAGTGAGGTTTGCCAGAATCGGGCTGTTAGTTTTGAAAGAATTATTTTTTTTTTTTTGGTTTTGTCGATGACCCAAAAATAAGTAGACTATTTATTGTTTACAAATTTTTGGGTAATCTACAAACGACAAATTTTTGAAATCACAAAAAGTGACAGTTGGTCTCATCATCATGTTCACAACGTTATTTATTGAATTTTGCTGTAAAAGTAGATGATTCTCAATTTCATTTTTCCTTTAAAAAAAAACCCATGTTCTCTATTTTTCTGGTTTTTCGAATCAACTAATGACAAACATAAATAACTAATCGTCAGTGGGCATTCCTCACTATAAGCTTTCCAGGACTGTATGTGATAAGATTAAAATATTTAGATATACATATGTATGTACATGTGTATGCATGTATACCGCTGCAACAATAATTAGTAAAAATTTATCAAAATAACAAATCTTTTCTTGACGATGACAAAAGAAATTGATCGATTAAGCTCGATTGTTCATATAAAAAACATTTTTCAAATAAAAAAATTGAATTTCATGGAAAACCTGCACATTAATTAAAAAAAAATAAATAAAAAAAAACTTAATTAAATATGTTAAATGCAAGCACGTGTTAATTTTTCTTTAAGTCATTTGTAAAATTATCTATAATGAATGATTTTAATGCATTGCATTGTATTAAATTGCAGACGTTTCCCCTTTGTACAGAAAACTTTGTTTTTGCAAATAGCACCACGAATCACGATTAACTTGAAACGGATATATGTAGATACGAGTACATATGTATGTATGTATGTACATACTTTTAACTTAATTTGGAGTAATTCATTCCATTGAATTGGAAATCGAATTAATTAAGTGCTATGCAAGAAACTCATTGGAATGGTAGAGATATAGTCATATAGTTCAATGGAATAATAAAAATGCATATGGGCAAAACTGTCCGGCAAATATATCGGACAGGAACTTGAAATAAAAAATTAAATCAATTCATGGAAGATTGATAGGTTTTAATTTGTTTTGTGCCCGACTATCAATAGCTACTGATCAGGAAAACGTCTATGAATATGACCCAACAACTTTTGCTATATTAAAATGCCGATTTAACCGCAATTAAGCCTTTTGGGGGAAAAATTAAGAAAGTTTTAATTTTTCCTATCTTATTAATTGATATTTATATATTTAAGTTAAATATCCACTGATTGTAACTACCCCAATCTCTTATCGACTCACGAAAAAAATATTTGACTCTACCCAGAAGATACATTTAGCTGAAGAGTGGAAAACTTCTCAAACTTTTCTTCGAAGGTACCACTTATCCCCATACCATTTACCTTACAACACGAATTTTACAAGGGAAGATTGCGTAAAACTGCTACGGGTAAGGGTAGGAAAAACCCTTTTCACGAGTCGACATATTTTTTTTAACAATGAAACACATGAGGAATGCCAGAACTGTGGAACAGAACTTACAATTTGGCACATATTTGTAACTTGCCCAATTTCAAACCGAATAACAGATCCACAACAAATCCAGCAACAACTTGCAGAAATGTTAGATCCAGCAAGCTTAAAGTCACTACAAAATATAAAAGAAGCAACTTCATTGGACAATAAGTTTAACAAAATCTAAATTGTTATTTTTTTTTTAAATCAATAAAGACTTAGAAGAAGAAAAAAGTTGTTGGAAGAAATCAGCTCATGTTGCTGGAAAATCTCAATAAAAATTAACCAAAAGGTTTTTCTCCATTTTCAAACTGTAAAATTTTCACAACGTGATTCCGGATTATCCTAAGTTCAGCATTCAGTTAAAGTAGTAACATTTAGACCAAGTTCCACCTGCTCGTCCCGAAAACCAGAAATTATATATTCCTTCCAACTCGTAATTTGCCCCACAGCAAATCTTTATCAATTAAAAATCTTCACAAATAATTAAAAGTTGTTAATTTTATTTTCAATAAATGTATTAAAGTGTAATGTATTTGAGAATAGGTATGATATTTATATAAACCAGTATACCTACAACTTAAAAAAAAAAAAAAATTAAAAATATAGTGTAGGTATATAATAATAATTACAAAAACAAAATCCGCATTAAAAGATCCTTTGGAGATATTACTATACCGCCTACGGTTTCACGTCTTTCAAATACGACTCAAAAGTCTTATCATCCTTCAGCGCTGGATCAAAGTCATTGATGATGCTAGCCAATTTTGGATTATCCAACATTGTTGTGTGACTCCCTTCAACAAATTTCACTGTTACCTTGCTCTTGGTTAATTTTGACAAACTGTAATCTTGGTCAACGTCGACCATTGCAACTTCTGACGGCCTGACTAAAGTTATAGGAGCGTTCAGCACATCTAATGCTTCAAGATCAACTTCAGCTGCCATTTTAACTCGATTAAACATGGCTTTAACCATAACCATGGCATATTCCTTGCTGTAAATGCTTTGTTTATTAATAAATTCCATGAATTTAGCAATTTTCTCTTCATGTGTTTTAAGTGGCAAAAATATTTGACTAGTTGATTCAGTTGTTTCATTGGGAAAGATTTGATTAACTATGCCAGATAGCAGTAAATTATATAAATCTTCATCCTTGTAATTTTCACCCAAATGACCAAGTGTTAATGTCTTCAGAAAGTGTGGTGCACCATCGATTAAAAGAACTTGTCCTCGATAACCAGCTTTTTCTAGTAAGTTTGCTAGATTCAAAGCTACAAATGAGCCAAAAGAGTAACCGATGATGTAGAAATTTTCTGATGCTTTAAGAACCGATTTCACATTCTACAAGTTAGAAGAGTTAAGTTTATTATTGATTGAATATAAAAATATATTGTCAAAATGAATCACCTCAAAAACAGCCTGCGAAACTTCTTTAATTGTTGTTAGATGAGCTGTATGATGCAATTGTAGAACAGTTGACTTCGAGAACAAACGTTTACCTATGGCATACCAAGCTTCTCCAGCTGTACCCTCCAAACCAGGAATTAGTATACTCGGATTTATGTTGAGCTTCGAAGTATCAGCTGAAGTCAGCAAAGGATACAAAATTTTGTTACAATTTTCTTCATCGCCCAAATTACGCAAAAGCAGATCCATTCCCAGAGGCGTGTTCTCAGAAGCAAGAACTAATTTAACAACATCATCTTGTTGCACTTCCTTAGCATCTTCATATTCCTGAAGCTTTTGGAAGGTCAGTGATCGCAAATCCTGCGGAGTAAGACACAATTCGAAGTCACGTTCAAGTGTTTGTTTAATTTCGACAGCCATTAAAGAATCCATTCCCATTTCGGAAAGAGTCATGTCCAATGAAACTGACTTGAGATCTCTTATGCCCATGATATTCATGACTGTCTCTGTAATACTCTCATTTCCACCACGGCCAACACGTTTCTCTGCAACTACCATACTAGCTACAATTGCATCTGTCGATGGAATTAAATTGTCCAATTCCTGCAGACATGAAGAGATTCTTTGCTGCAAAGTTCCTCCAATTTCCATATCAATCTTATCTTCCGCCATATCAGCTACAAGACCTACTTCTCCCACTGCACCCCACTGAATAGCTTTGCCAGGGAATCCATTAGCAACACGATCTTCGATAATTTGTTCCATAATCGAATTGGCCATCCCGTAGTTAGTTTGACCAGCGTTTCCTCGTCCGCACGATACACTCGAGAATACAATAAAATGTTCTAAATCCGGACACATCTTTCGAGACAGCTCATCAAGGTATCGTGTGGCTAAAGCCTTAGGTGCAAAGGATTCTAAAAAGTTATCAGCCGATTGGTTGGCAAACAATCCATCTCGTAGAACAACTGCTAGATTAAAGATTCCTCCAGCTGGTCCTAGAGTTTTCGCCTCTCTCAACAATGCTTCGCAACCAGTTCGAGTTGTTATGTCTGCTGTGCTTATCGTGACTTCGCAGCCATATGTTTTCCACAGCCTTTAAGGAATTTTTAAAAGTAAGCTTGAAATTTTCTATAAAAGTTCAACAAATATTGACGCTATTCTATATATCTGATAATCCTTTGAGATTCCACGACTTGAACTTAATAACAGCCTTTTAGCTCCTCTTATGACAATCCAATCAGCTAACTCAAGGCCAAATCCACCAAGTCCTCCCGGGATAACATAACACAAATGAGGATTAAAGTATACCTGATCCAAAACCGGAAGTGGAATCGTGTAGGGAGAATCGGCATCTTTTCGAATTTGAATAAGCACCTTGCCTATATGTTTGCCTCCAATCAGATATCTGAATGCTTGTTCCATTTCATTTGCTGAGAAGGTTGTAACAAGAAGTGGTTGGATAATACCTCCTGCAATATCGTCGTCAATCATTGCTTTAAGTTTCTGAAAACAAAAACAATGTATTTAAAAATGTTTTCAACCGGACCGGCATAGGTTTACTTACATTTACAAAGGTAAAATTGATAGCTGAATCAGGAGCATTGAGCATTGTATCGGCCAAAACAGCATGGAATGCGATTTCCTTAAGAAAACATCCCATACCAAGTTTATTATCATTAGCCATATCAAATTTGCCAATTTCCAAAAAGTGTCCCCCTTTTGACAGGCATCGAACTGATGCAAGAAGTTTTTCTTCTGATAGAGAATTCAGAACAAAATCTACACCTCGACCTTGTGTCTGCTGTTGAACCATGATTTCAAAAGATGTGTCACGTGAGAATCCAATATGTGAATCTTAAAACAAATCAAAATAAGGTTAACCAATATAATAATTCCTTAAACTCAATATAGGCAAAATATTACCTTCCAACTCAGGGAATGTCTTCAGCAGAAATGCTGTTTTTTGTGGGGTGCTTACAGTTGTGAAAACCTCCAAGCCATAAGCAAGTGCTACTCTTATTGCTGCAAGACCAATACCGCCTGTCCCAGCATGAATGAGAATACTTTTACCCTTTCGAATATCAACCTTCACGAAAAATGCATAATATACTGTTATGTAAACAACTGGTACTGTGGCAGCTTCCTCAAGTGTCCAATTATCGGGAACATTCCAAATTAGGCAAGATGGTTTCTGCACATAAGTTGCAACACCACCTCTTTTCACCATACTCATAATTCGTTTGCCAGTTTTAAGATTAACTCCAGAGTATTCAAAGCCTAAAATTAAACTTAGATCCATGCGACTGCTACCACAGAGTTCAGCTGCTAATCGACCAGTGGCTAACATTATATCACGGAAATTGAGAGATGAATACACTACTTTAATTTCACAGTCCTTCGGGGCAAAAGATCCTTGGAACCAGCGAAGTGATGACAAATCTCCTCTATGAATAACATTTCCATAAATGTGATCAGCACGTGGAAGAATTTGATTTTCAACATTGAGTTACAAATGGCGGTACGAACCCCATTGACCCTAAACAAAAATTTAGTCAAAATATCAGTTGAAATGATGAAACTGTGAAGAATTCAATACTCACATTACGATAAACGTTAATTGCTAGTCCTTGTGCAAGATGCTCCTTATAAAAGGAATTTTCTGGGTCAAATTGAGGTGCAGTCACATCATCAATCAGTACACATCGAACCAAATGACCTTCAGGTTCCTTTCTTAGGCAGTTAGTCAAGCCAATAAGTCCGTTAAACTTGTCATTCTCCGCATAAAGTATCACCGGACCGTTAAGCATAGCCTCTTGAACTTTTACTACCCATTTGAATTCCAAATCATTCCCTGATATCTGGATAACATGTGGTTGAATTGGGGGTTTTATTTTTTGTTTCTGCAGAAGTAGAATCACTTCATCCTGAACTGTCGGAATAACCATCACTAATTTCAGATCAGCTGGAATTGCCATGTTTGCATCATACGATTGTCCTTGAGTTTGCCGAGCCACCATAAATCCTCCATCTATAAGACTTTTCAAGGCCACTGCCAATATATTTTCCTGGCTTAGTAGGTTCCTCACAATGATGAAATAACAATTTGATTGTGTTGAAAGTTTTCCATTTTCTACATGCACTCCAGGCAGTTCTAAGGTCTGCGGACTCAAGAAAATATATTCGCCAGTTACCACTGGCAAATCTTCGACTGCATCCAAGAAATACCCAATGACAGGTATGTCCTGATTTTCAGTATCTACTTCGACTATTTTAATTTTAGCCTGAGGTATATTTTCTAGTGCCAATTGAATGCATGTTCTTGCTGCATCATTTAGTTGCATTTTTGGTGTTGGGAAATGAGGAAGAAATTGATATCTTTCCAAAACTGGAATACCTGGTGGTCGTTTCCTTTGAATCGGGCTGGCATGTAGTCCTATTAGCTCACATCCCCCGGCAATAATTCTGTCAAGTTCCTTACTGCCATAAACATCAAAGACTCGATCTTCGGGATCCATCTGGGATACCATGTTAAAATGATGCTGGCCATTAATTCGGAGCTTTCGAATTTTAGTTGGTATAAAGAGAGTTCGTGAATCAGTTCCAACAATATAAATTTGCAACATTGCATCCATGAATGTCACCCAATTGTATTTCCATTCTACTTTTCCATAAAGACCATCACTTCGAGCTGATCTAACAGCCTTGAATGTTCCATTGTAATGGTAGCCACGCAATTTAAGTTCTTTGTAGAAATCTTTCTGAGCCATCATGGGGAAATTGGATTCTTCATCCAAGGGTATTTGCATAGGTGGTGGAAAGTCCCTGGGAATCTCTCGAATACTTCCTGTTACAACCAAACTGTTTGATTCGGTGATCTATAAAAAAACAGAATCATTGGTTTCTTTTTAAGATGTGTTAAATTTAAATTACCTCAAAATTTCCAGTTCCATAGTGAATCATAACTTTTAGTTCAAGAGTTTCACCAATCGTAATTGGAGTAGCTCTTAAAAAACGTACATCTTCAAATTCAACGGAAACATCCATATAACTAGGTCCATGGTACATCAATGAGAAGGTCTCCCATACAAATTGCAAATATCCAGTAGCTGGGACAAGAATTTTTCCATCAATCACGTGCCCACTCAAGTACTCCTCATCATCACTTTGCAAATTGATGTTGAAGATTCGCTCGCCACTTGCTTTGGTCTTCATATTCTCATATTTTGTTACAAACCAGTCTTCATTGTGGTCCCATTTGATTAAAGCTGCAATTCCTGGTGTTCCACGTGATACTGGAAATTGAACAGGAGGATAAAGGTTTTCAAATGGAAGTGTTACACCATTGTTGAAAAGTCTACAAAAGAGAAAAGTTAAAAATTTCTTAGAGGAAGAGAATTTTGTGAACTCACTTTCCAAGTGCACCTAAGAAATACAGGGCGTTATTTTTACTGCCCCTTTGAGTCAATGGAACATGAACACCGCCGGGCATTGAACGTTTCAAAATAGCTTGCAAAAGACCATGTGGTGCAATCTCAATAGTCAGGGCATTCTTGGGAAGCAAATCGAAAGTTTCTTCAAACAAAACACTACTCAAGAGATTATTTGTATGGTATTCAGCAGAGCAGAGATCACGTCCGCTTTGTTCCCATTCAGCTTTTGGAACACTTGAACTAAGCCACTTCGAAGACCTCGGCTTTGGTTTTGGAATAATTAATTTAAGGTATTCTAGAAGTTGTGGTCCCATATGGGCAATGTAACGCGAATGATAAGCAATATTTGAGCAAGCAAAAATGCCTTGAGATTTTAATCCATCAACAAACCGAGTAACATCTTCAGCTGGTCCGGAAATTGTACACGAGTCTTCTCCATTATGGCATGCTACTTCAATACTCTCAGGTAAAAATTTATTTATTTTTTCCTTTTCGCATGCTTTGAGGAGTGCGTGTGCATTTGCACCGCCGAACCCAAATGAGTTTACTCCAATATATGGCTTGGTTAATGTTTCAACCTCTTTGACAACAGACAATCGTCCTTCGGCTAAAGCTGGAATCTCCTCTTTGATGGCATTGAAGTTAAGGTTTGGAGGAATTTTGCCCTTTTCAAAAGCGAGAACTGCCTTGACTAGGGAACAAATACCCAAAACTGCTTCGGAGTGCCCAATGTTGGATTTAACCGATCCAACAGGAAGAGATATTCTTACCATCAGCCCAAGAATATTGGAATACATTTGGGCATGTTATGGTTGGACTTTGAGCATGAGTTATGCCGCCACCATAACATCAACGTTTAACCATAACATACGTGTTATATAACATACATAACATATATGTACATATGTAATCATAATTCAATATTTAGTTTTTTCAAATGTGAATCATTTTGTTCTTTCAAACACTAAGTAGATTACATTTCGATTCATTTTATCTGCAACTGAACAAACATGCAAAATGCACACAAAATGTTAAACTCAGCATTAATTCATAAAACTCATATCCATTTTGTTCTTTTAAATAAAAAGTTTAAAATTTCATTTCAATTTATTTTCTCATAAGTTAACAAGAATGCAAATGCAATACAAAATGTAAACTTCAGCATTTAATCAAACTCATGTTAGGTACATTTCCTTTCTTCAAATAATAATTTTTCAGATGGCATTTTATTCATATCACCTTTCATTATTTTTTCCCTTAGATAACTAGCTAAGTGCAATGTCTTTATCTTTTTATGCTGAAGTAACACAATTATAAAACCCAGTGTAAATTATTCAGAATTGTTTATTGTGTTAAATAAAGTATCTTACGGCGAAGCTCTGCCCGAATTTGAAATCGTTTTATTTTCAAAGACTACAGATTGGAACTATAACTCGTGCAATTTTCGAATAAGCAATACAAGTATCACAATAAAAAGTTTATTGATATTTAGACTATATCAATTTGAATATTGTTTCAAGCTTATTTCTAGGAAAATACGATTACTTATCAGTTATTAACAAAAAAAAATAAACAAAAACTGATTTACAAGCTGAAGTTACGGCAACAGTCAAGTTACTTTCCGAGTGATTCTGAGTGTTGTATTTGACTAGATGCAATAATAAATATCAAAAAACATTCTTAATATAATTTTGCATTTTTTTTTTTGTAATAAAGACGTTTTCTTTCGTGAATCCTGTAGTGAAAGCTCAGAAGAACCAGCTTAATTAATATTGTATAACTCAACTCTTACCATATGAATAAAATTTTCTAGAATCCCATAAAACTTGTTTTAAAATTCTTTATGGTCAGTAATGGTCATCTTCAAATCATTTGTTTGTATCTGCTCTGTATGTGGATTGTGGGTACTATGTTTTTAGCACCAACACGAAATATTAAAAAGAAAAGTTTGTTAATCTTTTTTTATATATAGCGTGTCAAGATTAGCAAGTTCAAGGGTCTTAGCAAGGGAAGAGATAACTACACATTCAAAACAGTGCATTATAAGTTTATTATCAGATGTTTTAAAGCAGAAAGCTTATTTTACGCCAGAGCTTCTTTTGACACCTATGGGTATATTTCTCATTTGCTTGCTGATGGGGAAATTAAATAATTGCATCTTCATTTTTCAAGCTTTAATTAGAAGAAGTCAAAATCAGCATTAAAAATACACTCAATGTAAGTGAATTCATATATGTATAAGGCTTGAGATAAAATGATAGAGACCGCCAGGCTCTCCCGGTGACTATCCATCTGTCTATCAGTCTGCTTGAAGAAGTTCTTCCTAGGTCTGAAATTGAAACACCTATCGTTTCAGCTGAGCTGTTATAAGGAGAAGCCCAGATCATAGATTTTTAATTGCAATTGTAGGTTGGTATGTTATGTGCCCTATAGGTTATGTGATCATATTTTAAAATTGCAAATAATGAACAATAATACAAAAATACAGGCAAGGATTCATTATTTGGTTTAGTTAAAAATAAAATTAAAATAACAGCAGCAACTCCTTAAGTATGTAAATAGAATGTAGGTACCTACGTAAGGCAAAATAAATAAATTAATTAAAATCAATCTGCTTTAATTAAATATATGAGTAAAATTAACGCTTAAAAACTTAAAAATAAATTATAACTTAACACATTTTAATACTTTTTTGAAGAAAAAATGAATAATTAAATTAAATCTGGATTTTGTTTTAAATATTCTCTGAACATTAAACAGGTTATTTTATACACAAATTTAAAAATTAAAATTGATTTTTAAGTTTGGACTTTCATTTGTTTGTACATAAAACTGAAAAAAAAACTATTTCTGTTGAAAAATTTGACCCTGGAAGACGCAAGCCATAATTATCTCCGAATAAGGAAAATATTTTGAATTGATGTTTTGATTTTGACATTAGGTTTGTTCCAAAAATATTGAAAGGGTGTGTTCCAAAATGAAAGTTTTGCACAACATTACCATTTTTATATATGCAGCATACAAATCATTTTGTTGAAAAATTTTAGTTCGGTTAGTTTTTGATTTTTGTTAAATAAAATATTGAATGTTTTAATATTTTTGAAAACAAAATAGTTCATAACAAACATTTTCTTTAAATAGCGAACAGTTCATTATAATAATAATATCTATATGACAATTGTAAAAATCTCTACAACTTAAACAACACAAATTGATTTATATTGGACAGATTCACCAACGTTATAGGTATGTTCGCTTCGCATTAATTGAATCAATAGATTGTTATTTATTAATTTTTTACTTTCCATTAGCCATAACTTTTTTAAGTAGTGCGTTAGGCTTATTGCTACATTTATCATATTTAAATATATATATTGTATTTACTACATATTATGTAACTAACACTGCTACAAATGATAACTTTGAAAAGTAGGTGTTTCCAATTGCAAGTAAAAAAGCTCAAAGAGAAAAAAAAATATTGTTACAAGTACTAAGCAGTACTGATAGCATTTAAAAAAAAATCAGACAACTTTCGGCGGAAGTTTCATTATCATCATCATCATCATCATCATTGTAGAGTCGGCTCGGCAATGCACGCACGTTCAATGACCTTCGGATTACGACTGACTCGTATCTTGATCGTACATGCACACGAGATGACAAAGAAAGTGTATACTTGTTTATTGAGCGTACTCACACCCACGCTCCACTTCTTGTATATACTTACCATTGGCTTTGTATTGACCTTGACAAACATATACTACATCTCTTCCTTGTTTATTTTTTTTTTTCATTTTTATTATTTTTTTCTATTTTTATTTTACATAAGTATTATTTAAATACAAAATTATTATTTTTCCATTTTATAAAACTTAACACAAATTCAATTTTTTTTAACAAGTAATTTTATAACTTTTTTCATAGTTTACTATGATTTTAAATAGAATTTCAGTTTTATTTCAGTTAACATATTTTTTTTTAATAGAACTGGACAAATATTCAAAATTTTAAGATACATATTCATTTTAAAAAAAAAAAAATATTTTTTACTACAATCTTTGATACTTTTCCACTCTCCTTCAATTTTTTTTAAATGAACAATATTTCTTCTTAAAGTCTTCCCTGTGTGGTCGTTCCTAACCTCAATATCTCCTTGATGAGACCTTTCTACAGTATGAGGAGCTTCGCAAAAGTTTGAAGCAAGCTTATTTTGTCTATCCATATTTTTAACATATACTTTGTCACCTATATTAATATGAGGAGTACTAGCTCTTCGTTTTCTGTCAGCGTATTCTTTTCCTTTTTCTTTCTTTTCCCTGTCCCTTTCTCGTACTTCCGAATCATTTATTTTTTTTCTATTGATTCCAATGCTGGAATTTTGTCTCGATTAAGCCAATTGAAGAATAATTCGGAAGGTGTTTTTCCAGTAACGGAATGAGGGGTACTATTGTACATCATCAAGTACTCAAACAAGCTATCTTTAAGTGCCTTGCCTTCTATTTTGCCTATCTTTAGACGTTTCAAAATATCACGGTTTTGCCTCTCTACTTCTCCGTTCTGTTGATTCCAATAAGGAATGGTATTGAAAAAAATTATGTTACACTGTTTACAAAATTGCTTGAATTCATCACTTATAAATTGTTTCCCGTTATCTGCTGTAATTGATATAGGAAAACCAAGCCTGCTAAACATTTAACGTAACATATTTATAATGTTAGTGCTAGTAGTGCTTGTACAGATTTTGATTTCTTTATAACGACTGTAGTAGTCTACTACAACGAAAAGAAATTGGTTATTATATACTGGTCCCATTATATCCATCGCTACATCAACCCATGCTGCCACCGGGAGCTCGCGCCTTTTAAGTGGAACTGGAGGATGAGGCATGGCAACCATTGTACATCCTTTGCATGTTTTAATAAGATTTTCCACATCTTTATCTATTTCTGGCCACCATACCTTTGTCCTGAGTCGACCGTTCATAGCAACAATCCCCGGGTGACCTTCATGGGCCGCGTCTAGGACATGTTTCCTCATTTGCTCAGGAATTACTATCTTATTTCCCCTCAGAAGTATACTATCATAAAAACAAAGTTCATTTTTAAAAATTTTACCTATATATCTTTTTACAGAATCATGCCAGTTGTTATTATAAATGCCTTTTTTTACCCTAATAATTTCAGAGTCATTTTCTGAAAGCTTACAAATATCTTTAATAAAAGTAGAAATGGGCCTTGACTGTTCAACAACTTCACGAATATATAAATCATCACCTGCTGGAATTTTTATAGAATATTCGAACAAGCGGGATAAGGGATCGGCAATGTTTGTTTTGCCAGACTTATACATAATTTGGTACTTATATGACTGTAGCCTTAAAACCAATCTTTCGATTCGGGCGCATGGTTTTGACTTAGGGCCAAAAATTATATCTAACGGCTTATGATCAGTCACCAAGTCACTGGACTTGCATCTGCAATTACCTGTGTTTTATCATTCACATCATAATATCCTAATGATATAGTTTTTGTTAAGGATGTTTTCAGATTTTCGAACGCTAGCTTTTGTTCAGTTAACCAAAACTCTTTTAATTTAACGTTTTTATCAAATCCTTTTCTCAAGAGTTTTTTAAAGGGCTCTGTTAGGTACTGTAGCTAGGTTTGGTATCCATTTACCAACAAAATTAACCAACCCTAAAAAACTTTGAAGCTCTGCGATTGTTGCAGGAGGTCTAAACTGATTTATACTTTCTATGTATTTTTGTAAGGGTTTGACACCTTGTGGTTTTAGCTCGTGTCCCAAAAATTCAATCTGTTGGACTTTAAAGATACATTTTTTATCGTTTAATGAAACATTATTTTCCTTTAGAGTCATAAGCACTAACTTTAATCGCTCGTCGTGTTTTTCTTCGGTGCTAGCAAATACAAGAATGTCATAGATGAAATTCATTACCCCCTCGCATCGAATAAGTATTTTTTCTAAAATTTTTTGAAAAATCTCGGGGGCACAAGTTATGCCAAACATTAATCTTTTATATTGATATAAACCTTTTGGTGAAATAAATGTAGTCATATATCTTGAATTAGGATGAATTTCTATCTGGTGGAATGCGTTTTTTATGTCGAGCTTAGAAAAATAGTTTGCTTTGCAAAATTTTGGCAAAAATTGGTCCATTGTAGGTAACGGGTGGTTTTCACGCATAATCGCTGTATTTGCCCGTCTCATATCTACACATAATCTAATTTCGTTATCTCCTTTCAAAATAGGGACTATGGGAGATACCCATTTAGATGGCATTTTGACTTCCTCAATTATATCACAGTCTAATAGTTCCTGGATTTTGTGTGCAACTTTTTGCTCCAAGGAAATAGGTATCCTTCTGCAAGGCTGAGAAATTGGTTTGACTGATTCGTCGATAGGAATTTCCACCAAAATGTCCTTAAATTTAGGAAAAACCTTGTTTTGAACATTATTTATCTGAAGTCCAATCTTCAGCACTTGCAGAAGAATAGCTGTGTCCTTTCCTAATAAATTATTTGTACCTTCCTTTATAACGAAAAATTTAGCTTTTTCCTTAATGTTATTAACTTCTATTTCGCTTTCAAATGAACCTATTACCACTAATGGATTTTGACTACCATATGCAAAGACATTTTTATTTGGTTTTCTTATTTGATTGAAAATTTTGACTTTTTTATTTTTCATGATTTCCCATGTCCTATCAGTTAGCAAATTATTTTTACATCCAGAATCTATTATAAGATCTATAGCTACGCCTCCTATTCTACTACATTTAATTTTGTTGTCATCATCTAAATGCAAGACATATTCTTTTTCTTCCTCTATATGGTCAAGTTCTTCTGATAACCATTTCTCTGTTATTTGATCTATAATGTGTTCTTCTACTTTATCAAATCCGCATTTAGTTGCCTGATTTCTTAATCTAACTAAAAATTTTTCGAACTTCTCATTGCTATCTTGTTTAATAAGTTTGAACACATGTCGTTCAAAAACTTTACTATTTTTTGGCAAAAAATATGCGTCTAACTTTTGAATAGCTATATCGAAAACATCGTTATCTTTTGTTGGATTTACATTTGCCCCTGGGAGAGTAAAAAATATCTCCTGCAACCCAAGACCTCCCAAATGAAGTAAAGTTGCCTTTTTTTAGGTGGCTTATCGATGTTTGCCGCTTGAAGGTAAATGTCGAGAGCCCTTTTCCATCTTATTCCAATGGAGGTATTATCTCCATCGACCGGAAAATTCTCAAGATTGGGTAATGTATCCTTCTTTTCGATTTTTAGATATACGAGTACCTTGATAAAACAAAAATTAGATTTCACATCAGCATAATGCATTTTCAATTTAATGAAGGCGCTTTTGCACCAATTTATTATTATGTTTAGTATAGTATTCAATATAATCTATGTAAATACATAATCAATTTATTATTCTTTTCTTCTTTTTTTTCAATAAAATGATGGCAAATGTGTACCAACTATTTTCAATAAAATGAAAGCACATTATTTGTACCATATTAGTTTTTTAAATACATATACCTAAATATATAATATATTTTTTCCATTTTTCAATTTAATGAAGGCACATTTGCACCATACTATTTTTTAATTTAATGATGGAACCTATGTAGGTAGGTAACAGTTTTCAAAAATCACGTTAACTTTTTTTTCCGTCACAATTTTAGTTCACTGTTAGTATTGTTTTGCTTCCAATTTAACTTTTTCACCGCAATTAACTGAATATGAATTATTAAGCAAAGGTTTTTTACCGACCGAAAATTTACAAGTGTAATTATTATTTTTTTTATTTTTCATTAATAATTTTAAAACACCCGATTTATTCACTCAAAGCACAAAATGATCTAGTATTTATTATTTTTTTTTTTTATTTCCGATTATTTTCCTTTTTATTATTTTTTTGATTTTCCTCGTCGCCATATGTAGAGTCGGCTCGGCAATGCACGCACGTTCAATGACCTTCGGATTACGACTGACTCGTATCTTGATCGTACATGCACACGAGATGACAAAGAAAGTGTATATTTGTTTATTGAGCGTACTCACACCCACGCTCCACTTCTTGTATATACTTACCATTGGCTTTGTATTGACCTTGACACACATATACTACAATCATCATCGGCTCGACAACCGAGAATCGGTCCTGGCCTCCTTCAACAAGTCCCTCCACCTATCCCGGTCTTGAGTCGACGCCATCCAGTTGCGCACCCCAAGGCTTCGGGCGTCGTCCTGGTCTACTCCATCTCTCCAGCACAAGCATGGTCTACCACGCTGCCGTCTACCATAGAATGTACCACAAAGGACTTTCCGAGCAGGTTCCTCTTCACTCATGCGAGCTAGGTGCCCTGTCCACCGGAGTCTACCGAGCCTAATTTTTGTCACTATGTCTGCTTCAAGGTAGATTGCGTACAATTCATGATTGTACCGTCTCCGGAATCGTCCTTCCTCTCATATGGGGCCAACAATTTCATTATGGCAACTTAAAAATTAACATTTTCGAACTGCTTGTGATAACTTTATTTTTAAGTAATGCTAGCCAGGAAACAAAATTGAGTCCTAGAATCGCAAATTGGTTTTATGTGGACACCTGCCTATTTGGCCTAATTCCACGGTGGGCCTACCCACAATAACGGGGTTGACTTGAGTGTGACCAACACCCCAGGGAATTTCCCCAGTAGCAATTTGGTTCACGTTTTGCAGTACGCTCCCTGCAACGCCCTGGGAGTCAGTACCATAGGCAAACCCAACGGCTACTCGCCAGGGATTTGATATTAGAGAATCTCTGGTCCCGTTGAGATAGATGAACCCTGTTAGTACATAGCATCCCACACCATAAGCGTAAGGAGTATGTACCCTAATCTGAACCATTTCGTAGTCAATTCTTATCCATATACTTATGCATGCTTTTTCTTATCTACCTCCAATTCCTTTGTTCTCATTTGGAGAGCCCCAGCGATAAAGCCTGGGTTCCCCAATTTGCCTTCTTTTCCAGTTCGTCTATTTGGGGAGTAACTGGTGTCTGGGGAATAACACCAGCCACTCCCCAGGTCGTCTTCTTTTCCCGCTTCAGGTGTGCATTACTCTGTATATCCCCAGTGATATCCACACCATCCACTTTGTCATTTCATTCCTTTACTACCGTCAATTCCATTATTTCAGGATGCCGGCAGCAGTACTACTGAAGTTACCTTCATTTCCTGAACTGCTGACACCCTATTGTTACTACCCGATTTGGGGGAGTTTCATAGCTATATCTACTACTATAGCCATCCACTCCCCCTCCTCTTATCCGTTACAACATCATTTTTACAACCTTTTAGCTCCCTTGGTGGGGACGCTTAGTTTCGAGACATGCGAAATTATTTCACATGCCCCTACTCGTCCCCCTCACCACGCAGAGGTGGTCCCCGTCAGGGGGAATGGAGTCCTAGATAAAACGCCAAGACCTCACCGAGAATCTTTGACTGGGACCACAACTCGTCACTGATATATCCTCAGGCTCCACTTGTGAGGTCTGCTGGGTTGAACTCAGAAAATGACGACGACAGGCCTCCCTGGCCCAACTAAATGCATTTGTTTGAAATAAAAAAAATGCAAGTTATCCTTTGAACCTTTTAATTCAAAACTTAAACAATAATCTTTACATAAATCACAAACGTTTTCATTATCTTAAGCACTTCATTGAGTTATTATTCCATCAAAATATACTCATTAATTATCTGTGCCAACTCTGGATTGTCTATAATGCTGGAGTGATTACCTTCTAGAGTCCGAATTGTTACTTCATTGTTCGTGAGCATATTTAATTCATAATCCTCTGGGCCATTTGCCATAATTGGTATTGTTGGTTTTATCAAGCATATTGGAGCATTGAATCGCTTGAATGTTGCCAAATCAACCTCATTAATTAAACGACTCCGCTGAATAACAGCAGCAGCAACAGCTGTTAAATATTTTTCGCTTAAAATGTTCTGACGTTTAGCATATTTTTGAAATTCAATCATTCTTCCCTCGAAATCGTGTATATTCGCGAAGATTTTTGTAGTCTTTTCTTCATTTTCTTCAGGGAGCATTAAAGTGACAAAGTTGGAAAATATCATTTTGTCAATATTATCCTTGCCAACAAAATCCGAATAGTTTTGGAATAACTTAGTTAGAACATAAGGTGACCCATCGATTAAGACTATTTTGCCTCGATGACCAAGTTGTTCGAGAAGATGGGCAACTTTAGCTGCTATAATCGATCCATAAGAATAACCTACCAATCGATAGCTTGCATTTGGTTTGATAATAGATACAATTTCCTAAAAATAAAAAAAAAACACATAATCTACATATGTTCACATTTAAAGTACACTTGACAAGCAACTTACATTGAAAGCAAATTGAGCAATTTCATCGAGCGATGTCATAGTTGCTGTTTTATGCAATTGAATTATATAAGCAGGTGTTTCAATTTGTTCTCCCAAATTATTCCAGATTTCTCCTGATGAACATTCGATGCCAGTGAAGAAAAATACTGGATTTTTACCGTTTTTACCCTTATTGATTGGTATAACAATCTTATCGAAGTTCTTCTCATCGCCCATATTACGAACCATCCTCGTGATCTGCTGGCCGATATCTTGAACCTTGGAATTTGTCCCACGGTTCTGTGAATACTCTTCTAATTTCTGGAAAGTTAGTGATCTAAGGTCTTGAGGCGAAAGGAAGAGATCGAAATTCCTCTCGAGAGTTTGTTTGATATCGACGGCCATTAACGAGTCCATACCCTGCTCAGATAGTGTTATTCCGTATGACACTGATTTTGGATCTCGAATGCCTATTATATTCATAACAGTTTCTAAGACACTTTCTTCCCCAGCACTGCCAGCTCGCTTTTCGGCAACAACCATACTTGCAACTAAGGGATGTGGACATAAAAGAAGAACATCAAGTTCTTGTAGACAAGAAGATATTCTCTGTTGCAAAGTTCCTCCGATTTCAAGATCAATTTTATCTTCGGCCATAACTGCAACCAAGCCGACCTCACCAACAGCTCCCCATTGAATTGCTTTTCCTGGAAAGCCGTTTTTAGCTCTGTTCTCAATTATGCGTTCCATGATGGAGTTAGCCATTCCGTAATTAGTTTGACCAGCGTTTCCACGACCGCATGAAACACTCGAGAAAACTAGAAAATGTTGAAGTTGTGGACACATCTTCCTTGACAGCTCATCAAGATATATGGTAGCCCGAGCTTTTGGATCCAACGATTCCTTAAACATCTCAGCAGTTTGGTTTCCGAAGATTTCATCTTTTAGAACAACTGCAAGATTAAATATGCCGCCAACCGGCCCCATAGTCAGTGCGCTTGTGAGAAGTGCTTGGCAGCCAGGCCGTGACCCAATGTTGGCTGTGCTTATAAGTATTTCACAACCGTAGCTCTTCCAAATCCTTTAAATAAGAATTATTAGTTACTTTAAACTCTCGAAAAAAAAACTCAACCACATTAAGACTATACTCACTGCATTCTATATGATTGATAACCGTTCGAAATACCACGACTCGAACTGAGACAGATCTTACGAGCACCTCTCAGTATCATCCAATCGACAAGTTCTAAACCAAAACCGCCAAGTCCACCAGGTATGATGTATACGAGTTCAGGTGGGAAATACACTGTTGGTTGCGCATACATCGGAAGTGTGGTCGTAGCTGTACTTGATTCATTGACTTGGACAAGAACTTTTCCAATATGTTTTCCGCTAGCAAGATAGCGGAACGCTTGTTCTAGCTCAGTAGCTGGAAAAACTGTGCTGGGCAGTGGAACAATAATGCCGTTAGCTATGTCTTTTGCAACATGGGAGCAAAGGGCCTGAAATTAAAAAAAAATAATAATAATATTCAAAAAACCTTATGATATCTTAAGACGAAGCTAATCTACGTGCGTTTAAAACTTGATGTATTATAAGTAAAGATGGTGCTTTTTGCGTGTAAAATTTACAGGAAAGGAATAGGAAATTTCTTATGGAGACTATGAAGTCAGTCTCTCAGAACAACGCTTCCAAATTGTGCAAATTTATCCCGATCCCGATTTTCATAAGAGAATTTTGGTTACCGCTATAGAGCGGTCACCATATACTTCAATTTATTTCTTCAAAACCAACCGTGGCGGTTATATGCCAGAAATCATATTTAAATTATTATGCGAAAAGATTATCTTTCGAATAAAGCCAATTTTGAAAATTCGTCTTTGTTTTATTCCATTTTAAAGTTTTATACCTCTGAAAAACACACCCAAGAGTATATGTAGTACAAAATCGGGAGATTTTAAAAAGTAATCATCGTAATTTCCAAGTTCCCTTAGAAAAAAAGTTTTAAGAAATCATATAACATGTACCTACTTACCTTCTCTAATTCTGGATCATTACGTTGAATAACCAAATCAAGAAGAACCGAAACAAAACTGAGTTCCTTCAAAAATGGTGATAATCCCAAGCGACTATCGTTTGTCAAATCGAATTTTCCTATTTCCAAAAACGTTCCACCTCTGCCCAAACACCTCACCGATGCAATTAATTTTTCTTCAGCCAATGAATTAAGTACAAAATCTACACCTTTACCATTAGTTTGCTCCCGGATCATTGCTTCAAAAGATATGTCTCTCGAATTACCAATGTGACTTTCTGTAATTAAAAATTTGTCAATGAAAATTTTATTCAAAAATCATAAAATATTAAAAAATAATACCTTTTAATTTTGGGAATGTTTTTAATAAATAGTTCTTCTTCTCAATTGAACTAACTGTTGTAAACACTTCCAATCCATAAGCCTGTGCTGTGCGTATAGCTGACAAACCAACGCCTCCAGTACCAGCATGAATGAGAATACTTTTTCCCTTACGAATATCAGATCGAATGAAGAACCCGTAGTAAACTGTGAGATATGTCACGAAAACAGTAGCAGCCTCACGCAATGACCAATGATCAGGTACGTCTATAACGTAGGCTGATGTATTTTCGATGTAATTAGCAACGGCGCCCTTTTCACATATGCCCATTACTTTTTTGCCGGTTTTCATATCAATACCCGAATATTCCAAACCAAAGAAGCAATCTCTATCCAAACGATTCTGGCTAATAGAGTCCAAGGGAATGCGACCCGTGGCAAGCATTACATCTCTGAAATTCAGACTTGAATAAACCACCTTTATTCTGCAGTTTTTTGGATTTTGTCGGCCCTGAAGCCACTTAAACGAGGATAAATCTCCAAGATGTAGGATGTTGGCGAAAACTACACTTGATTGAGGTTTTACTTCATGATGTGGAACAATCTGAAGATGGCGGTAAGTACCCCATTGACCCTAAAAAAAAGACAAATGTGTACTTTCAATACACAACCATCCATTTCTTAGAACTTACGTCTCTGAATATATTGATGGCCAAACCCAGAGACAAATGTTTCGAATAAAACTCATTTTTAAGATCAAATTCGGGTGATTTTTCGTCATCAATTAGCACACAACGTGCCATGGTTTTAATGTACTCCTTGCGAAGGCAATTAACTAGACCAAGGACCCCGCTTTGCTTATCTCCTTGCGCATATAAAATTAAATCTTTGGATTGAAGAGCCTCCTGAGCTGGTTGCAGCCACTTATATTCTGTATCGTTTGTTGATATTTTCAAACAATTCACCTCCACATCACGAGTTGTTTCTAATTTACGCAGAAATATACATTTTAATCCGCTGCTCGTTAAAGGACAAATTGCCAGAGTGGAAAGATTATTTGGTATATCAACTTTTTTGTCCGAACTAACCACAACAACAACATAACAACGGTCACCCAATTCAGTAGAATGCTGTAAAATGTCGCCACCTGTTTGATCAACTATGAAATTGCAGTCTAAATAATCCGTAATAGATCCATCTTCAACCACCACACAAGCTGGTAGATTGTCAAATGTGTTCGAACTTAAAATATGGTAATCGGCTGTAATCAATGGTAGATCTTCAATAGCGTTCAAAAAATGTTCAATCATCGGAGTCTGTGCTGATGATGTTGGCATGACTTCGACAATTTTCAACTTAGACGTTAACTCATTTTCAAGAGTGAGCTGAATAAAGAATCTTCCCATATCTTCTGGTCTCATGACCGGCGAAGGAAAATGAGGAACAAAGGTATATCTTTCGATAACTGGCATTCCCAATTGTTTTCTACGTTGCACTGTACTTTCTTCCAAGCCAATTATTTCAATGCCACCACAAACAACTTTTTGTTCAAGATCGTTCGCGTACAGATCAATATGCTTTTCCTCGCCAACTGTATTTATATGATAACGTCCGAAAATACGAATTCTTCGAATTTTAACAGGCAAACAAAGATCTCGGGAGTCTTTTTTTAGAATCAGTGTTTGCAGCATGCAGTCCATGAATGTAACCCAATTTGAGTTCCATTTTAGCCGAGCTTGATTTATATCGCTGCGGATGGATTCGATACCTTTGAAACCATCGCTATAATAATAGCCACGAAGTTTAAGTTCTTTGTAAATGTCTTTGGGTGTCATGTTAAATTCTTCGCCACAATTAGTGTCGAATGATTTATTTGATACGTCATCTGGTTTTTTGGCATCTTTGATTTCTCGAACAATTCCGTGTGCAACCAAGCTTTCACCGTCCATTATCTGAAAGAACAACGACATATCATTTTATAACAATTTATTAAAAGGTTTGACCTAGTCTTCGGAATGAAGGCCATGCACTGACTGATCACTGATATCACTTATAGAATTTGCCCCAGTTTGTTTAAAGCAGGTTAAAACAACGCTGTTAAAAGCTATTTTGAATCAATAATTCATCAAGTCCAATTAAATAGTGGTAAAACTTCTACTTGGCCATATTTCTGAAACAATTTTCAGAGGTTCTTTTTAAATGGTACTTGTTGTACTTTGTCAATTAAATATACATACATATCATATATCATTAAATAAAAACACTTTGTTTTAAAAAAGGGCGTCTGCCATTCATGAGCATTATATTAAGAAGAAAAAAGGAAAAGGTTAATTCAAATTGGAAGATGAAGAATACAAGAAAAGAAGGACAGATATGTACAAGTTAGAAAAACTCAGATAAATCTGTTGAAAGACGAACCCGTGTTGCCAATGGTCGCTTCAATTAGTAGTAACAACAGTACTTGTTAACCAAAATTGACTGATTAGCTAAATATATGTTGATAACAAACCAAACAATATCTCTTTTACTTTGGAAGAAATATCTTTGTGAACGACACTTGTACACAATATTAGCGTTTTATTTAAAAATGTGAAGGTAAAAAAGACTAATTTTTAAATAATGATTTTTCATAAATTAAAAGAGTAATTGGACAGATTTGAAATACAAATTTAAGTACTTTAAGGTACAAGTATATATAATTTTGCTAAAAAAACATTCCTCAGATTATATAGAACAGCTTCAAAAATAGCAAAAAAAAACGATTTTTCGGATTTCCTAAGGTGAATATCTCAATTCTCAACAGTTGAATTGTTGAACAGCTTTCTCAACAGTGACACACCATGTTACAGGACATCGGGACTGTACATTGTGATTGTACAATTCATATATTATAAAAAAAAAAAAAATTAATAGTTACCTCGAAATTTCCAGTTGCATAATGAATCATTACTGTGAGTTCAACTTTACTGTCACTAGTCACCGTCGTTGCTCTTACAAATCTTACATCTTCAAATTCAATTGGTCGTTCCGTAGACGACAATGGTTCATGATTCATCATAGCAAATGTCTTCCAAACACATTCCAAATAAAATGTAGCCGGAAGTAATATCTTTCCATCGATATTATGTCCCACCAAATATTTATTTTTTTGTGATTTCATATCAATTATGAAATTCTTTTCACCACTTTTTTTCGCAATCATTTTGATGTAGCTGAAGACTTCCCAGTCATCACGATGATCCCATTTAATGATATCACTTATTGTATCAGTTCCACGAGACACTGGCCATTCAACCATTGGATATAAATTATGAACGGGTATGTTAACACCTTGATTGTATAATCTGTAAAATTAAAACATCAGAAAAAATCCTTGAAATCTTGAAAGAGATGTTGTTATAATTACTTTCCCAATGCAGTCAAGAAATGGATATGATTGTCTTTATTATTCCTCTGAGTTAAACTCACATGGACACCATTTGGCAGCGAACCCTTTAAAATGGACTGCAACAGTCCATGAGGGGCAATTTCAATTGTAAGGGAATTGTGAGGAAGTAGTGCTGAGGTTTCTTCGAACAGAACATTGCCCAAAAGATTGTTTGTGTGATATTCAGCAGACGACAGTTGGGATTCAGAGCGTGTCCAGAATTTTTGTGGAACACTTGTGCTTAGCCATTTGGTCGAACGTTTTTTAGGAATGGGAATAACATGTTTTAAGTACTTTAAGAGGTCTCCACCAAGATGAGCAATGTGTCGCGAGTGATAGGCAATGTTCGAACACGCAACTTCTCTGGCAAAAATATTTTGAGATGTTAGCTGGGCCACAAACGCAGCAATATCTTCAGCTGGACCGGAAATAGTAGACGATTGCGAACTATTGTGACAAGCAACTTCAATTGATTCTGGAAGCATTCCTCGAATTTCACTGTAAGAAAGTCCAACGGCCGCCATTGCACCCTTGATATGTTTTTTCTCAACACTAACTTTTCCTCTATAATAAGCCGACAATATCGTCTGCTCTACAGTGAAACAGCCGTCAGCATAGGCACAACCCAACTCCCCAGTTGAATGGCCGATTATAAAATCTGGTTCCATGCCAAATGATTTCAGAATATCCACCAGAGCAATCTGGATTGCAGCAATACCAATGAACGAGTGTAAAATATTATCGAACATTTTAGAATCATTTGCAGTTAAGACCTTGACCAAATCCACACCTGCTGGTTTGAGGGCATTCGAACAGCGCTGGATGGTTTGCCGGAATTGAGGTATTTCCATTAAAGCTGCTCCCATTGCTGGCCACTGAGACCCCATCCCACTGAACACCCATACTATCGGCCTTTTGACACCAGTATAATGTTGAGTATCCTTAACATACGAAGAAGGCAATTGTGTGCCATTACCTTGAAGTAAATTGAAGCCTCTAAAGACCATCCCTTGAACACCACCCGACTGAGCATTATTCAATAAGGCAATATATTCTGGATCCAGAGGATTACTTTCTAGCTTCTCGAACACACTTTCCACTCCCTCTTTAGTACGTCCTGACCATGTAAACAAAATTGGAAGACTTCCCTCTGGAACCTCTTTACGTGTATTCTTCTTTTCGTATTGTTTTAACAAAATATGTGCATTTGCTCCACCAAAACCAAATGAATTCACACCCGCATAAGGCTTCTCCAGATCCGTGATCTCACTAACTACTTGCATGCGACCATCTTGAAGTGCTGTGATCTCTTTCCTAGGTTCATCAAAGTGTATGTTTGGTGGTATTTTTCCACTCTGAAAGGCCAACAACACCTTAATTATTGAACAAATTCCGGAAGTAGGTTCCGTATGACCAATGTTTGATTTCACAGAACCAATTAGCAGAGGCTTTGAACGATTCTTGCAGATTGCATTATCAATTGCACTACACTCTTCTGGATCTCCAACTACAGTTCCGGTACTATGTGCTTCCATGTAGCCGATCTCGTCGGCGGGTATTCTCACCTCATTGTAAAACTCTGTCAGAAGTTGTTCCTGGATTTTACCAGAAGGATAAGTTATACCCTCTGATTTATAACCATCACAATTTGTCTTGCTGTGGACCAGGGTGGCATAAATTCGGCAGGCATCTCTACGTTTTTGCAAATAAATTGCAGCAACACCTTCTGAACGAACATATCCGTTGGCCTTCTGATCAAATGGAGAGCAAAGGCCGACTTGGGAGAGAGCTCCTAGACGTGCAAAATGTAAAGTGGCGTTGGGATGCAGAATTAAGTTGGTGCCACCAACTATAGCTGCGTCAATTTCTCCGTTTCTAAGTGCAGAGTAGGCTAAATCAAGACTATACATAGAACTAGAACATGCAGTGTCCAGGTACAAAGATGGCCCATGCAATCCTAAACTGTAAGATATCCGATTTGCGTACATTGCTCGACTGCATCTATTTTATGTAAACAATTTTGGTTTTGCTTAATATCTCTGAAACATAATTTGAAAGTCTTAGTAACTTACCCAGTCATAGCAAAAGCTCCCTGTGAACTCGGATCATTTATAACGTGTTTCTCAGACTCAGAAAAACATGACGCAATATATACACCTGTTCTTGTGCCTCGGAGTGAACTTGGATTGATCCCGGCATCCATGACAGCCATATAAGCTTCTTCGAGTATTAAACGGCACTGTGGATCCATAGTATTCGCTTGCAGGGAATGAACACCAAAGAAAGTAGCATCGAATTTTTCTATGAGATTGATTCGACCGGTTCGTTTTGGAATTTCTGGATCGATATGTTTCCAACGTTTCTCTGACTCTTCAAGCATATCCAACTAGAAAACAGAAACACAATATTCATTTTCATTTTATAAAACATACTTCAAAAGCCATAATGTCACGGTCGTATGGAATTATTTTGCAAAATATATAATCCAAACTTGTATGTGGACTTGGGAAAAAATGGAAGTAAGCAATTTTTGTTTCTCTGTTCATGTAAATAGAAAATGTATTTCTTCAATGACATTAAGTAAGTTCTTAAAAACTCGTTAGAGTCGTTTTCAAGACAAATAAGTTTGATCGTAACGGTATAAACAAAAATTTAATTCCTCCTCTAGGGAATTACCTGATGGAAGTCGTTTCAGTAGTTCAAACATTTTTTTATTACTTTGAAATGTGTATTGTGTAAACCTTAAAACTTTTTATTATTTTTTTATATTTAGCGCGCACTCAAAGGGTTTTCTTTTTGTATCCTTTGTATGTCAGAGACACAGTGCGAACTTTAGGTAAGTGGGAGGGGATTTGAAAGGAGATGTCGGTGAACATTAGTCTTGAATTTCAATATATCACAATGAGAGGGAAAGACAGAGCGTGGAAGGGTATTCCATATTCGCGTAGTACGGCTAAAGAACGAATCCCTGTACTTCACAGTACGACCGAAATTGGGTTCAAGAGTAAACTGTTACGGTTGAATCGTTTAAGGGGAGGAATGCAACTGGCTATTTCATTTGAGCACTTGCCTTAAAAGTAACGATAAAAGAGTGAGAGACAGGTAACGTTACGCCTGTGTTCGAGTGACGTAAAAGTATCGATGATGTTCCTGTCTGCGATCATTTTGAAGGCTCGTCTTTGTATACTGTCCAAGAGGCTTAAGTAAGTTGGTGGAGCACCAGCCCAGAGATGGGAGTTATACTCAAGCTTTGGACGTATATAACTTTTATAGATAATAGCCAGATCAGAAGGGGAAAAGAATTTCTTGCACCTCCAAAAGAAACCCAAACATCTTGAGGCATTTTTTGCGACGTTAAGTATGTGATCGTTCCACAGAAGATGGTTTGTGATACACATACCTAAAATCGCAAGCTGATTGGTTTCTTTGATGCAAGTGCCACTCATAGATAATGGCAGGGGGGTACGTCTCGCTTTAACGACAGAAGGCAGCATTGTGTTTTCGAAGCATTAAATTCTACGCGATTTCTTAATCCCCATTGTACAATGCTGTTTAGGTCAGAATTTAATATGTACTTATCATATTTAGCCGTTTTAGTTCCACGTCCGAAGAGAGCAGGGATGTGAATCTGGAAACAAATATGAAAAGCTAAGGGTGCTAACGTCAGCGAAACAATTTAATGGATTAGTAGTTGCAGACAGGAGATCATTAATGAAAATGAGAAAGAGGGTCGGAGACAAAACAGAACCCTATGGCACACCAGCATTTATGTTGAGAGTTTCAGACTTGAATCCGTCTAATACTACTTGTATAGAGCTATTCGAAAGAAAGTTAATAATCCAACGAAGAAGGGTTTCATCGATACCAAAAGCACGCATTTTCGATAAAAGAGCAGGATGCCAAACTTTATCAAATGCTTTAGAAATATCAAGTGCAATAATCTTACTTTCTCCAAAACGATGTAAAGATTTGTTCCACTGTTCGATGAGATAAACCATCAAGTCACCGGTGGACCTGCGAAAGCCGTATTGCCGGTCATTAAGTAGCTTTCGATCTTCGTGATATTTCTTGAGCTGAAAATTTTTTAGCGTTTCCATGACCTTCGAAAGAAGGGACGTAAGTGCAATTGGTCGGTAATTAGTGGGTGAAGAAGATTCGCCTTTTTTTGGGATAGGCTGGACAAATGCTGTTTTCCAACTGCTCGGAACAAGCCCAGGAGGATAGGATAGATGGAAAAGCTTACGCAGGGGTTTTGCCAGCGTAGAAGAACACCTCTGCAGAACAATGACGGGGATACCATCCGGACCAGTGGATTTATGAGTTTTGAGATCTTTTAAGACTCTCGTCATAGCTCGAGTACGAAGGAAGATTTGTCCCATAGAATTATTTACGCGCTCAAGAACTGGGGGAGTCATGACACTATCAGACAGCGTAGAGTTAGCGGCGAACTGTCTTACGAATAAGTTAGCCATCTCGAGAGAGCTAACGAAGGAAGTATCATTGACAACGAGTGTTGGGTCCGAGGAAGATGTTTTGTTCCTTATATTTTTTACAAATGACCAAAAATGTTTACTACCTGTGGGACATTCTATTTTTTTTTGCCTTAATTTTTGGTCATGCAAAAATTTGGTCCTTCGAATATGGGCGTTGCAGGCCTTCCTGGCTTGATTGAACTTTTTCCGGTTATCCTCAGTTGGATTGGCTCTAAGACAACGGAAGCTAACCTCTTTGACCCTAATAACCTCTTTACAGGTCGTATTGAACCATGATTTTGCTTTGGGTCTGATGCTTTTAGCCCTATTCGGGATAAAAGTTCTCATTCCCAAAATAATCACTGGAGTCTACGTCACTACCGAGGAAGCATAGTGACCAGTTAAAGATCCTGAAAAATTTATTGAGACGGTCCCAGTTGGCTTTCTCGTATTGCCAAACGGTTCTCACAGGACCTCTTTGTCTAACTGTTTTTTTTTTTGGCACGAAAAATTTGGGGAAATGATACTATGGTATGGCGTTAATACACTGATTGTGATTTTATCAGAGTCAGAGGTTAGAAACAAGTCAAGAGTATTTTCGGCTCGACCATTAACGTCCGATATTCGGGTTGGCTCGTTGACAAGCTGAGTAAGGTGATTAAACTCAGCAAAGATCTCGGCACACATACCTTTGGGTGTTGTCTGGCCCGAATGTTGAAACCAAGATGGATTGTGTACATTGAAATCGCCCATAATAACGATTTCAGTGTGAGGATGCAAGAAGACAATTCTTTGGATGGAGTCGGACAGACCATCAAATTCGCGAGAAGTTGAAACTCTATCCAAATTAGGGCTTCGATAGAGAAAACAATAATGAATGATGTGCCTGTTTACCGAGAATTTAAACCACAAGAAGTTAAACAAGGGGTTGGTGCTAGGACCATATTGTGGTTGAAATTAGTAAGCAACATCATTTCTTACGTAGACGGCGAAACCATGGTGGTGAAGGAATAATGGCACTAAGTTATACCCATGAATTTGAAATTCAGCAGGATCAGTAGTTTCACCTACTTGAGTTTCACTTAGTGCCAAAACAGCTGGTCTGTTTATAACAGAATGGGAGTACAAAGCGAGGAAATTTGCTCAAGCCCACGAATATTACAATAGTCAACTCTGAAATTTCCAATCATTGTGATAAAAAAGAAATAAAAAAGACTTACTCAGACGAAATCTAAGAGAAAAACTGAATCTGATTATAAAATTCTTTTCAATACACAACACTACTAGTGTTATGCCTTAGCAGTGATGTGAATCGATTCGAACCCTAAAAATCAAACAGTATTTCCCTATGCATCTGTCGTTATTCGCTCAGCAAGTACCTACATAAATTGAGAGAGCTTAGACAAGCTCAATACAATTCATGCACTTGCTAAGCCAAACAACTGCAGGTTGGGGAGGAAAGGGAAGGAATACTCACTGTGCTCTGAGGGTACACAATTTTGTTTTTGGTTATTATTTATTGTTGCGGCACTATTTAAGTTAAATTTTTTTGTGTTGATTTTGTATAATTATATGTGAATGCTTTTCTTTTATTTTTTTTAAATTATTGTTTTCTATTGTTCTTTTTTTTTAAGTGATGGGAACACTACGCGACAGTTAAAAACAAGACAATCGGTAGGCGACGAGGGGCGAAAAAAAACACCCACGAACAGAACAGCAGCACACACGAAGGTGACTCTTTCTGATCTACCTGCAAACGTCAACTCGAACTCGATATTTTCTTAACGCTATCAGAACTGCTTATATTTCTCCTGCAATATCAAAATTCAAACCAAAACAAGCCAGAAATAGTTTCAGTGTAAGTCATCAAGCTTTCACCATAAATCGGAATAGATTCGTTTTTTCCCGAAAAAAAACTATTTAGTAAAGCAAAACTTATAAGTGTATTACTTTATTCATATTCAGAAAATTCGGAATACATATTTTGCGTTTTTTTATTCAATGGAATATTCTAGAACTTTTGGAATGCATTCTTTGTTTTCCATGTGAAAGATGAAATAAAAGGGATAAAGGAATGTGGTAGCTCGGTGTTATTTATTTAAACTTGCAAAATAAGAATAAAAAAATAAAAATAAAAAATGTTCATTATGATTGGATATGATTTGAAAATAAATATTTATGGAAAACAAAACATCTTTTTGTTCTAGTTTTGTTTCTTTACTTTTTCCGTTCTGTATATTCTATTTTATTACTCTCCTAAAGGAATAAAGAAACACAACTTATGTTAAATTCAAAATATGATTGAAATAAAAATTTAATAACAAAAACAATTACTTGTACAAAATGCAACTACGAATTGTATATTACATTGACTTTCATTAGTTGAAAGTCTACGAAAGCAATATTTGCATTTTTTGAATGCAAAAATATTGTTGACTTCGAAAATCATACAACTTTCACAAGTTCAACTTGATTATACAACTTGGTAACACATTAAAACCTAATATGTAGATGTAATAAAAACAGACAATTTATAATTGGGTGCCGTGAAATAAAGAAGAAGGCAATAATTACGATCGTTTTTATTGCCAAAATTGCAAAAAAACGTCGAATTTTTGATCTGAGGAAGATCCTGTTAAAAATTCTCAGGTCTCAACTACCAGTTCTTTAGAAGGATTTTTTAAATAAAAATAAAATAATAGGTAATGTAAAATGAAATATAATACCTATTATGTAAGTTTTTGTCAAATTAAAATTTTGTTTTTGGAAATTAAGTCGATTCAACATTATTTCCTTCTTCTTTATCACACGACACCGTATTTTCGCACTTACTTTACTATACAAATTAGTTTTGTATTCGCCAATATTATCTGATTTCGGGAATCGACCCGACATTCCACTAATTACAATCTCATCATCTTCACTTGCAGCATGCGAACGATAGTATTGTGGTCTCGATAAGTCCGGACGCGGAATTTTTGAATCATTTTCATATTTTGAAGCCATATTTTTTTTTTTATTTTTTATATATATCTAGATTTAAATATAAAAATCACCAGACTTTTGAAAATTTCGTATTTGTAATTTTTTTTTGTAAAGCAAACACTTGTGAATAGCAAACTACTAAACGACAATTGAAGGTTTTCGAACCGGTCTGTGCCTTTAATTGATTCTGTTTTAGTTTGTTGTGTTCCTCGAATTTTTAAATAATTTCGAAAAAATTAGTCAAAGCTCAAGTTTTCATGGTATATGTTGTATATAATGCATTTCTTTGGAATTTAATTTTAATGCGTTGCATTGTATTAAGTTGCAGACGTTTCCCCTTTGCGCAGAAAACTTTGTTTTTGCAAATAGCACCACGATTAATTTGAAACGGATATAGATACGAGTACATATGTATGTGCATACCTTTTACTAAATTGGAGTAATTCATTGCCTTAAATTGGAAATCGAATTATTTAAGTGCAAGAAACTTATTGCAATGGTAGAGATATAGTGCAATGGAATAATAAAAATGCATATGAGCAAAACTGTCCGGCAAATATATCGGACAGGAACTTGAAATAAAAAATTAAATCAATTCATGGAAGATTGATAGGTTTTAATTTGTTTTGTGCCCAACTATCAATAGCTACTGATCAGGAAAACGTCTATGAATATGACCCAACAACTTTTGCTATATTAAAATGCCGATTTAACCGCAATTAAGCCTTTTGGGGGAAAAATTAAGAAAGTTTTAATTTTTCCTATCTTATTTAATTGATATTTATATATTTTAGTTAATTGTACGAAATATTTGTCTAAATATTTTGTACATTGTACCAAACTTGTATGTAGGTTTCGCAAACAGCTGCAACGAAAGTTTTGAAATATTTCTCTCTCGAAGCTATCAGAAGCAGTCTCAATTTAAGTAAAAAAATAACTTTAGCATGGGTTCCTGCACATGTCGGAATAAAGGGTAACGAGTTTGCAGACACATCAGCTAAGGAAGTTAATAAATATCCTCTGACTGTAACTACCCCAATCTCTTATCGACTCCACCCAGAAGATACACTTAGCTGAAGAGTGGAAAACTTCTCAAACTTTTCTTCGAAGGTACCACTTATCCCCATACCATATACCTTACAACACGAATTTTACAAGGGAAGATTGCGTAAAACTGCTACGGGTAAGGGTAGGAAAAACCCTTTTCACGAGTCGACATATTTTTTTTTTAACAATGAAACACATGAGAAATGCCAGAACTGTGGAACAGAACTTACAATTTGGCACATATTTGTAACTTGCCCAATTTCAAACCGAATAACAGATCCACAACAAATCCAGCAACAACTTGCAGAAATGTTAGATCCAGCAAGCTTAAAGTCACTACAAAATATAAAAGAAGCAACTTCATTGCACAATAAGTTTAACAAAATCTAAATTGTTATTTTTTTTTAAATCAATCAAGACTTAGAAGAAGAAAAAAGTTGTTGGAAGAAATCAGCTCATGTTGCTGGAAAATCTCAATAAAAATTAACCAAAAGGTTTTTCTCCATTTTCAAACTGTAATAATTATTTTGACAACGTGATTCCTGAATGCTAAGTTCAGCATTCAGTTAAAGTAGTAACATTTTGACCAAGTTCCACCTGCTCGTCCCGAAAACCAGAAATTATATATTCCTTCCAACTCGTAATTTGCCCCACAGCAAATCTTTATCAATTAAAAATCTTCACAAATAATTAAAAGTTGTTAATTTTATTTTCAATAAATGTATTAAAGTGTAATGTATTTGAGAATAGGTATGATATTTATATAAACCAGTATACAACTTTAAAAAAAAAAAAAAAAAAAAAATTAAAAATATAGTGTAGGTATATAATAATAATTACAAAAACAAAATCCGCATTAAAAGATCCTATGGAGATATCACTATACCGCCTACGGTTTCACGTCTTTCAAATACGACTCAAAAGTCTTATCATCCTTCAGCGCTGGATCAAAGTCATTGATGATGCTAGCCAATTTCGGATTATCCAACATTGTTGTGTGACTCCCTTCAACAAATTTCACTGTTACCTTGCTCTTGGTTAATTTTGACAAACTGTAATCTTGGTCAACGTCGACCATTGCAACTTCTGACGGCCTGACTAGAGTTATAGGAGCGTTCAGCACATCTAATGCTTCAAGATCAACTTCAGCTGCCATTTTAACTCGATTAAACATGGCTTTAACCATAACCATGGCATATTCCTTGCTGTAAATGCTTTGTTTATTAATAAATTCCATGAATTTAGCAATTTTCTCTTCATGTGTTTTAAGTGGCAAAAATATTTGACTAGTTGATTCAGTTGTTTCATTGGGAAAGATTTGATTAACTATGCCAGATAGCAGTAAATTATATAAATCTTCATCCTTGTAATTTTCACCCAAATGACCAAGTGTTAATGTCTTCAGAAAGTGTGGTGCACCATCGATTAAAAGAACTTGTCCTCGATAACCAGCTTTTTCTAGTAAGTTTGCTAGATTCAAAGCTACAAATGAGCCAAAAGAGTAACCGATGATGTAGAAATTTTCTGATGCTTTAAGAACCGATTTCACATTCTACAAGTTAGAAGAGTTAAGTTTATTACTGATTGAATATAAAAATATATTGTCAAAATGAATCACCTCAAAAACAGCCTGCGAAACTTCTTTAATTGTTGTTAGATGAGCTGTATGATGCAATTGTAGAACAGTTGACTTCGAGAACAAACGTTTACCTATGGCATACCAAGCTTCTCCAGCTGTACCCTCTAAACCAGGAATTAGTATACTTGGATTTATATTGAGCTTCGAAGTATCAGCTGAAGTCAGCAAAGGATACAAAATTTTGTTACAATTTTCTTCATCGCCCAAATTACGCAAAAGCAGATCCATTCCCAGAGGCGTGTTCTCAGAAGCAAGAACTAATTTAACAACATCATCTTGTTGCACTTCCTTAGCATCTTCATATTCCTGAAGCTTTTGGAAGGTCAGTGATCGCAAATCCTGCGGAGTAAGACACAATTCGAAGTCACGTTCAAGTGTTTGTTTAATTTCGACAGCCATTAAAGAATCCATTCCCATTTCGGAAAGAGTCATGTCCAATGAAACTGACTTGAGATCTCTTATGCCCATGATATTCATGACTGTCTCTGTAATACTCTCATTTCCACCACGGCCAACACGTTTCTCTGCAACTACCATACTAGCTACAATTGCATCTGTCGATGGAATTAAACTGTCCAATTCCTGCAGACATGAAGAGATTCTTTGCTGCAAAGTTCCTCCAATTTCCATATCAATCTTATCTTCCGCCATATCAGCTACAAGACCTACTTCTCCCACTGCACCCCACTGAATAGCTTTGCCAGGGAATCCATTAGCAACACGATCTTCGATAATTTGTTCCATAATCGAATTGGCCATCCCGTAGTTAGTTTGACCAGCGTTTCCTCGTCCGCACGATACACTCGAGAATACAATAAAATGTTCTAAATCCGGACACATCTTTCGAGACAGCTCATCAAGGTATCGTGTGGCTAAAGCCTTAGGTGCAAAGGATTCTAAAAAGTTATCAGCCGATTGGTTGGCAAACAATCCATCTCGTAGAACAACTGCTAGATTAAAGATTCCTCCAACTGGTCCTAGAGTTTTCGCCTCTCTCAACAATGCTTCGCAACCAGTTCGAGTTGTTATGTCTGCTGTGCTTATCGTGACTTCGCAGCCATATGTTTTCCACAGCCTTTAAGGAATTTTTAAAAGTAAGTTTGAAATTTTCTATAAAAGTTCAACAAATATTTACGCTATTCTATATATCTGATAATCCTTTGAGATTCCACGACTTGAACTTAATAACAGCCTTTTAGCTCCTCTTATGACAATCCAATCAGCTAACTCAAGGCCAAATCCACCAAGTCCTCCCGGGATAACATAACACAAATGAGGATTAAAGTATACCTGATCCAAAACCGGAAGTGGAATCGTGTAGGGAGAATCGGCATCTTTTCGAATTTGAATAAGCACCTTGCCTATATGTTTGCCTCCAATCAGATATCTGAATGCTTGTTCCATTTCATTTGCTGAGAAGGTTGTAACAGGAAGTGGTTGGATAATACCTCCTGCAATATCGTCGTCAATCATTGCTTTAAGTTTCTGAAAACAAAAACAATGTATTTAAAAATGTTTTCAACCGGACCGGCATAGGTTTACTTACATTAACAAAGGTAAAATTGATAGCTGAATCAGGAGCATTGAGCATTGTATCGGCCAGAACAGCATGAAATGCGATTTCCTTAAGAAAACATCCCATACCAAGTTTATTATCATTAGCCATATCAAATTTGCCAATTTCCAAAAAGTGTCCCCCTTTTGCCAGGCATCGAACTGATGCAAGAAGTTTTTCTTCTGATAGAGAATTCAGAACAAAATCTACACCTCGACCTTGTGTCTGCTGTTGAACCATGATTTCAAAAGATGTGTCACGTGAGAATCCAATATGTGAATCTTAAAACAAATCAAAATAAGGTTAACCAATATAATAATTCCTTAAACTCAATATAGGCAAAATATTACCTTTCAACTCAGGGAATGTCTTCAGCAGAAATGCTCTTTTTTGTGGGGTGCTTACAGTTGTGAAAACCTCCAAGCCATAAGCAAGTGCTACTCTTATTGCTGCAAGACCAATACCGCCTGTCCCAGCATGAATGAGAATACTTTTACCCTTTCGAATATCAACCTTCACGAAAAATGCATAATATACTGTTATGTAAACAACTGGTACTGTGGCAGCTTCCTCAAGTGTCCAATTATCGGGAACATTCCAAATTAGGCAAGATGGTTTCTGCACATAAGTTGCAACACCACCTCTTTTCACCATACTCATAATTCGTTTGCCAGTTTTAAGATTAACTCCAGAGTATTCAAAGCCTAAAATTAAACTTAGATCCATTCGACTGCTACCACAGAGTTCAGCTGCTAATCGACCAGTGGCTAACATTATATCACGGAAATTGAGAGATGAATACACTACTTTAATTTCACAGTCCTTCGGGGCAAAAGATCCTTGGAACCAGCGAAGTGATGACAAATCTCCTCTATGAATAACATTTCCATAAATGTGATCAGCACGTGGAAGAATTTGATTTTCAACATTAAGTTGCAAATGGCGGTATGAACCCCATTGACCCTAAACAAAAATTTAGTCAAAATATCAGTTGAAATGATGAAACTGTGAAGAATTCAATACTCACATTACGATAAACGTTAATTGCTAGTCCTTGTGCAAGATGCTCCTTATAAAAGGAATTTTCTGGGTCAAATTGAGGTGCAGTCACATCATCAATCAGTACACATCGAACCAAATGACCTTCAGGTTCCTTTCTTAGGCAGTTAGTCAAGCCAATAAGTCCGTTAAACTTGTCATTCTCCGCATAAAGTATCACCGGACCGTTAAGCATAGCCTCTTGAACTTTTACTACCCATTTGAATTCCAAATCATTCCCTGATATCTGGATAACATGTGGTTGAATTGGGGGTTTTATTTTTTGTTTCTGCAGAAGTAGAATCACTTCATCCTGAACTGTCGGAATAACCATCACTAATTTCAGATCAGCTGGAATTGCCATGTTTGCATCATACGATTGTCCTTGAGTTTGCCGAGCCACCATAAATCCTCCATCTATAAGACTTTTCAAGGCCACTGCCAATATATTTTCCTGGCTTAGTAGGTTCCTCACAATGATGAAATAACAATTTGATTGTGTTGAAAGTTTTCCATTTTCTACATGCACTCCAGGCAGTTCTAAGGTCTGCGGACTCAAGAAAATATATTCGCCAGTTACCACTGGCAAATCTTCGACTGCATCCAAGAAATATCCAATGACAGGAATGTCCTGATTTTCAGTATCTACTTCGACTATTTTAATTTTAGCATGAGGTATATTTTCTAGTGCCAATTGAATGCATGTTCTTGCTGCATCATTTAGTTGCATTTTTGGTGTTGGGAAATGAGGAAGAAATTGATATCTTTCCAAAACTGGAATACCTGGTGGTCGTTTCCTTTGAATCGGGCTGGCATGTAGTCCTATTAGCTCACATCCCCCGGCAATAATTCTGTCAAGTTCCTTACTGCCATAAACATCAAAGACTCGATCTTCGGGATCCATCTGGGATACCATGTTAAAATGATGCTGGCCATTAATTCGGAGCTTTCGAATTTTAGTTGGTATAAAGAGAGTTCGTGAATCAGTTCCAACAATATAAATTTGCAACATTGCATCCATGAATGTCACCCAATTGTATTTCCATTCTACTTTTCCATAAAGACCATCACTTCGAGCTGATCTAACAGCCTTGAATGTTCCATTGTAATGGTAGCCACGCAATTTAAGTTCTTTGTAGAAATCTTTCTGAGCCATCATGGGGAAATTGGATTCTTCATCCAAGGGTATTTGCATAGGTGGTGGAAAATCTCTGGGAATCTCTCGAATACTTCCTGTGACAACCAAACTGTTTGATTCGGTGATCTATAAAAAACAGAATCATTAGTTTCTTTCTAAGATGCGTTAAATTTAAATTACCTCAAAATTTCCAGTTCCATAGTGAATCATAACTTTTAGTTCAAGAGTTTCACCAATCGTAATTGGAGTAGCTCTTAAAAATCGTACATCTTCAAATTCAACGGAAACATCCATATAACTAGGTCCATGGTACATCAATGAGAAGGTCTCCCATACAAATTGCAAATATCCAGTAGCTGGGACAAGAATTTTTCCATCAATCACGTGCCCACTCAAGTACTCCTCATCATCACTTTGCAAATTGATGTTGAAGATTCGCTCGCCACTTGCTTTGGTCTTCATATTCTCATATTTTGTTACAAACCAGTCTTCATTGTGGTCCCATTTGATTAAAGCTGCAATTCCTGGTGTTCCACGTGATACTGGAAATTGAACAGGAGGATAAAGGTTTTCAAATGGAAGTGTTACACCATTGTTGAAAAGTCTACAAAAGAGAAAAGTTAAAAATTTCTTAGAGGAAGAGAATTTTGTGAACTCACTTTCCAAGTGCACCTAAGAAATACAGGGCGTTATTTTTACTGCCCCTTTGAGTCAATGGAACATGAACACCGCCGGGCATTGAACGTTTCAAAATAGCTTGCAAAAGACCATGTGGTGCAATCTCAATAGTCAGGGCATTCTTGGGAAGCAAATCGAAAGTTTCTTCAAACAAAACACTACTCAAGAGATTATTTGTATGGTATTCAGCAGAGCAGAGATCACGTCCGCTTTGTTCCCATTCAGCTTTTGGAACACTTGAACTAAGCCACTTCGAAGACCTCGGCTTTGGTTTTGGAATAATTGATTTAAGGTATTCTAGAAGTTGTGGTCCCATATGGGCAATGTAACGCGAATGATAAGCAATATTTGAGCAAGGTACTTCCTTAGCAAAAATGCCTTGAGATTTTAATCCATCAACAAATCGAGTAACATCTTCAGCTGGTCCGGAAATTGTACACGAGTCTTCTCCATTATGGCATGCTACTTCAATACTCTCAGGTAAAAAACGAACAATTTTCTTGTAACCCATTCCTATCGCTGCCATAGAACCGCGAATTTTTTCAATTTCCAAACTCACCTTTCCGCGATAGTAAGCAGCTAAAATCATTTGCTCCGGAGTAAAACCTCCATCGGCATAGCCACAACCCAGCTCTCCCACAGAATGTCCAATAATGAAGTCTGGTTCAAGTCTTAAAGCTCTCAATACATCTACTAGACCAATTTGGATAGCAGCGATACCAACGAACGAGTGCAGAATATTATCATACGTGTGTACATCAGTTGATGTTAAGATATCAATCAGATCTAGATTCTTTGATTTAAGGGCATCATTACAGAGCTCAATGGATTTTCGAAAGATTGGAATTTCCATCAGAGATGTACCCATTTGAGTCCATTGCGAACCCATTCCACTGAAGACCCATATCAAAGGACGCTTAAGACCAGTATAATGTTGAATGTCTTTAACAATACATTTTGAATTCTCTTCACCGTTATTGGAGAATATTCCATATCCTCGGAAAACTAAACCAGTTATGTCTTCTTTCTGAATATTATGCAATAATGCTATGTATTCAGCATCAAGTGGACGTGTTTCAATTGAATCCAAAACGGTTGCAACAGCTTGTTCAGTTCTTCCTGGCCACCCGACAATTCTAGGAATACCATCCAATGGAATTCCTTTATTTATTTTTTCCTTTTCGCATGCTTTGAGGAGTGCGTGTGCATTTGCACCGCCGAACCCAAATGAGTTTACTCCAATATATGGCTTGGTTAATGTTTCAACCTCTTTGACAACAGACAATCGTCCTTCGGCTAAAGCTGGAATCTCCTCTTTGATGGCATTGAAGTTAAGGTTTGGAGGAATTTTGCCCTTTTCAAAAGCGAGAACTGCCTTGACTAGGGAACAAATACCCGAAGCTGCTTCGGAGTGCCCAATGTTTGATTTAACCGATCCAACAGGAAGAGGTTCATTTCGTTGACTGCAAAGTACATTGTCAATAGCTCGACATTCTTCGGGATCTCCAACAATTGTGCCTGTACTGTGAGCTTCTAGATAGCCAAGTTCACTTGGTTTAACATTGACGTCGGCATAGAATTCTCGAAGGAGTTTCTCCTGAGTTTTGCCAGACGGATACGTGATGCCTTCCGGCTTGTAACCATCACAATTTGTCTTGGAGTAGACGACTTCAGCGTAGATTCGTTTAGCGTCACGTTTACGTTGTAGAAACATACAGTTAACTGCTTCTGCTCGTGTGTAGCCACTAGCATCTTTGTCGAACGGACGGCAGAAACCATGTGATGCTAAGACTCCTAGCCTATATAATTAAAGATCACATTTTAATATTGTTAGCAAATGTTGTTAAGACCCTCTTTAAAAATCCTTTTGAAATTGCTGATAGTCCCCATATTCTTTTCAGATCTTTAACTTACCTAGCAAATTGCAACGTAACAAATGGATGCAGAAGTAAATTAGCCCCGCCAATTATAGCAGCATCTATTTCACCATTTCTCAGAGCTGTGAAAGCATTATCCAGGGCATACATTGAACTTGAACAAGCTGTATCAAGAAGAAATGATGGTCCATTCAAGCCCAATGCATAAGATATACGATTGGGGAGCATAGCTCTACTACATCCTGTTATACCAAAACCACCTGATGATACTTTCTCATAAAACCATGTCTTCTCTGATTCGGAAATGCAAGCTCCAACATATACTCCTGTACGAGATCCTCTAAGTTCTTTTGGGTTGATGCCTGCATCAATAACTGCCTCGAAGGCACATTCCATTAAAATACGACATTGGGGGTCCATTGTATGTGCTTGCTTAAAGTGAACTCCGAAAAATGTGGCATCGAACTTTTCAAGATCGTACAGTTTACCCGCTCGTTTGGGAATTTCGGGATTGAAATGTCTCCATCGGCGTTCATCATCATCAACCATATCAATCTAGAATAAAATATAAATGTTATGCATAAAACACAGAATATAACAAAAATTTTCATTTATTATTATTTCTGTTATTTGCATTTAAAAAATCTTTATGTTTGACAGGAATACATAATACTAATGCCAAATTAATATGAAACATTCGTTTCATATTAATCCCAATGATTCTCCAACATTTTTGGAAATTTGGATTTCAAAAAGGGACAACTGAGATTGATTTAAGTAGTATTGTACCTATACGAGTATGTAAGATACATATAATGTATTTCAAAAACTTCTTTGTCGAATCAAAAATTCAAGCTTAGAACTCTATGGACAATTGGACACCTGGTAGACAGCTTTTGAGACCAATCCAGTGGCGGATTTACCAGTAGGCTGAGTAGGCTCGAGCCTATGGCGGCAGATTTGTAAGGGGCGGCAAATTTGGTGAATTTTTTTGAAATTTTTTTGTATTGTCTCTCTGGGTGGCGCTGCGTGGTAGTCGAGAAATGTTGGACTGAAATTATATAGTAAGTAATTATAAGTAGTCAAAACGTGAGGATTATTAACTTCCCATAGGGAGTTATTGCAATCGGTCCGATTTGTCAAATTGAAATTTTTGACATTTCTCGACGTTTCAAGGTCCGTAGAGCCTATATCAATCATTTTTAGAGAGATGTCTGTGTGTGCGTGTGTACGTACGTTCGTACGTCCGTACGTTCTGGTACTATTTTTCGTCGTCGATATCTCAAGAACGAGTAGAGATATCGACTTGAAATAAATTTTGTTTTACAGATAATAACTTCGAAAGAAGCTGAAAGGGCGTTTATTAATATTCAATCAGTTGTTTTTTTACTATAGCAGTTTAAAAAAGAAGTGAAAATTTTGGTTGGGCTCAAATATCTCACGAACGAATAATGCTATTGACTTGAAATAAATTTTATTCGACACATTATGACTTCATACAAATTTGGTATGAATTTGGAAAAAAATCAATATACCGTTATTTTTTTAAATCAAAAAAACTAAAAAAAAAATTTTTATAACTCGAATATCCTTAAATGGAAAAACGATATTAACTTT